>CAWUFW010003156.1:0-600000 GCA_963921515.1 Calotriton arnoldi
ACACGACACATCACACACATACACTGGGAATCTGAATATACTTACACCAGCAACAGCAGCACCATAGGGGCGGGATGCCCATCACCAATGCCACATATGCACACAGGGGCCTGAATGCGCGCCACCACCCCAACCCAGGGGGCTGGATGCCTACCACTACTACCACCCTTAGCCAGGGGGCAGGATGCCTACCACTACTACCACCCTTAGCCAGGGGGCAGGATGCCTACCACTACTACCACCCTTAGCCAGGGGGGCAGGATGCCTACCACTACTACCACCCTTAGCCAGGGGGCAGGATGCCCACCACTACTACCACCCTTAGCCAGGGGGCAGGATGCCCACCACTACTACCACCCTCACCCAGGGGGGCAGGATGCCTACCACTACTACCACCCTTAGCCAGGGGGCAGGATGCCCACCACTACTACCACCCTTAGCCAGGGGGCAGGATGCCCACCACTACTACCACCCTCACCCAGGGGGGCAGGATGCCTACCACTACTACCACCCTTAGCCAGGGGGCAGGATGCCTACCACTACTACCACCCTTAGCCAGGGGGGCAGGATGCCTACCACTACTACCACCCTTAGCCAGGGGGCAGGATGCCTACCACTACTACCACCCTTAGCCAGGGGGCAGGATGCCTACCACTACTACCACCCTTAGCCAGGGGGCAGGATGCCTACCACTACTACCACCCTTAGCCAGGGGGGCAGGATGCCTACCACTACTACCACCCTTAGCCAGGGGGGCAGGATGCCCACCACTACTACCACCCTTAGCCAGGGGGCAGGATGCCCACCACTACTACCACCCTCACCCAGGGGGGCAGGATGCCTACCACTACTACCACCCTTAGCCAGGGGGGCAGGATGCCTACCACTACTACCACCCTTAGCCAGGGGGGCAGGATGCCTACCACTACTACCACCCTTAGCCAGGGGGGCAGGATGCCTACCACTACTACCACCCCCACTCATAGGATGGACAATGCATGACACAACCAGCACACCACAACCTAGGGAATGCAAGATAAAGACATCCCCCCACCACCATGACAAGCGTGTGTAGGCTGTGTCAAATGCCTACAACACCGAACATGACTTTGAACATACAATGTGACCCCCTAGCACATGTGCCACACATATATGTGTGTGGCACCCACAATGCAAGCAGCCCATGACCATTGTGGCAATGGGGCCTAAACCCCCATCATCACAGTGACCAAAAGGTAAGTGTGGGGTCCATAGCTGAAGCACATTTTGACCATTGTGGCAATGGGGTCTAAACCCCCATCATCACAGTGACCAAAAGGCAAGTGTGGGGTCCATAGCTGAAGCACATTTTGACCATTGTGGCAATGGGGTCTAAACCCCCATCATCACAGTGACCAAAAGGCAAGTGTGGGGTCCATAGCTGAAGCACATTTTGACCATTGTGGCAATGGGGTCTAAACCCCCATCATCACAGTGACCAAAAGGCAAGTGTGGGGTCCATAGCTGAAGCACATTTTGACCATTGTGGCAATGGGGTCTAAACCCCCATCATCACAGTGACCAAAAGGCAAGTGTGGGGTCCATAGCTGAAGCACATTTTGACCATTGTGGCAATGGGGTCTACACCCTCATCATCACAGTGACCAAAAGGTAATTGTTGACAAAGAAAGAGCTGCAACTGCCAAACTGCATGGATCATTCCTGGTCACAGAACCAAAAACTCATCTGTGGCAAAGTAGTGTATGTGTCCCATTGCAACATAAATTGGGGGAGCCAAATACTGCAGTGCAAATGAAACATTCCTTTGGCCATGTGCAGACAAACAACACCCATGGGGGCTGAGACCGTCAACAGTCATCAATGACACAATGACAGAAGTGACCATCAGAATGCAGAACCACATATTTGCACCAATGGGCACACAAATGCAGATACCCTGTGGAGACAGCAGATGTGAGGTGAACAGATACCATACCATGGCAGCAATGGGACACACAAACCATGATCACTGTGCTGACCGATGACCTAGGAGTCCCAGGGACAGCAGGGGAAACACACCAAACAACATACAGCCAATGGCACACCCAAGATATGCCAATGCAGTGGTGCAGATGCACAAACACAAACAGGCAGACCAACACTGTCATCATACACAGCAGGTGAGGGGTGGGGGTGCCAGTGTCCCCAGGCAACAACACAACACATGAGGAGAGCTGAATACCAATCATACAGATGTGCATACACTGCCACACTAAGGTAACTCATGGATCCAAATCCCCTATGTGGGCAAGCAGGCATTGACAGGTGAGAGGGAGCACAAAACACACATGTCACACAGGCACGTAGGAACAACAACTGACACAGCAAGTCACAGACACACCACAGCACCACCCCCAGGGCCCCCACAATGTGGTGACCCTGGGCTGAATAAAAATACCACTGTGATGACAAAGCTAAATGTCGTTCACACTGTGAACCACAGTCAGGTGTCCTGAGCAACAAACTACCATCACACCTACACAAGCACAAATCAATCAGCATGGCCAGTAAGCCAAGGCCAACATGGAGGCAGGGGACTAGCCGGGCAACAACTCTCATCTGCACACACTCAAGACCACACCCCTCGACCTCCAACAATGTGCAGCAGTGAAGTACACATGCACTGGTGACATTGCACATGCACCCATGACTATTCCAGGGTGGTGGGTGGGAACCAAGGTGTAGAAACACATCACACATGGACACTCAACAAGACTCCTGAATGTCTGACACACTGCACACTACGCTGTACATGGACATGACGGCAATACCACACCGACCAATGGGATCCCAGCCACAGTCACACACCAATGAAGAAGCCAAGGTCACCCACAAAGAACACACATAGACAACAACCAACATTGCAGCCCGGACCCTAAGGAGTGCCAGCAGTCACACACACAACGTGTCACAATCACTGAAAGATAACACAAACTGGAAATCACATGACAGGGGCAAACAACAAGTGCCAAAGGGAAACCTGACTGTGACCCATCTGCGTCTGCACACAAACTCTGCCCTGACAGCAAACACACCTATGGGTGACACCCTGATGACCAGTAATGTGCCATGCACCCACATCACAGAGAACACAGGGAGAAGACTTTGGGGGAACATAGCTCAAGTCAGCAAGCATCACAAACAGGTACAACACTAGGGATCACAGCATGCGCAGATGAATGGAAGTGAACACACAGACATGCACATACAACACACACCTTGGGCGCAGGCAATGTCACACGTGTACACACTGCCATGAGGGGACTCCACTCCTGTGTGAGGAAAGCTGTGCCATATGTTGCCTCAGTAGGGCCCCATCATGTCAGCTGAGCACTTGGTCACACAATCAACAATTAGCACCAAATGAGGGCTCCCATCACATCAGCCTGGTCATGGATGTGCCAACGGAATCATCAGCACAGATCCAACACACTTGTATAGCAATGTTGCACTGACTACACGGATGAGTCCCTCCCCATTGATGCCCAAACCTGCATGTCCACTGGAGATGGCAACACGGTCAGGGAAGTAGACAAATGCAACGATGGCAGGCACAACAGATGTGCAGGGGTGGAAGCCACAGATATGAAATTGCCAATGTAAGTAGGAAACCCATTGCCAAATACTGAACACATGACACCCTCAGATGCTGCTATTGATGACATGGATACACCACATGATAGGACACATTCCCCCTGGACCACATGGGTTCCTGCACAGTAACACTTCATAATCATGAGACCAGATATCACCATCACTGCAGCAAGGGCATGGTTAGCTGCACCAACAACATGTACATCTGAAGCATGAGCACTAGAGAAAAGAAAGTTGCTTTATTCAGCATATGTGTTGTTTGATAACGACGTCCAGAAGAAATTAGAGCAAAGGCCAATGGCCAGTCCATTGTCAAAGTTCAAACAGGGTGACACTGGCAGATGTCACCCTACGCATGCCTGCACAATACCAGGGACAATCCACTAGGAGGGGCAACCGGGGGCAGGCCAGGCACCGCAGGGACAGGATCAGGGCTCACCAGGGGGAGTCAGGGAAGGGGTGGTGGGTGCTGGAGAGCCACTGACAACTGCAGTGGAGGTGTCTGACATGGTGTGTGCCGGCACAACTGGGGGGCATGACTCAGATGTCGTGGGTGCCGGCACAACTGCAGTGGACCCTGCAGATGGGGTGGACAGGTCCGCCACTGCAGTGCCCAAGTCAGACAGGGCGGTAGTGGACTCCACTGCAGTGCCTACCTCCAGGGGAGGAGAATGGGGAACAGGCAAGGTGGGTTGGACAGAGGGGGAGGACACCCTCACCACATCAGTGGCACAGACAAGCGCAGCGGGGGTGTGGTGCTGGGAGAGCAAGTGGCAGGGGGAGAAGGCCGGATCCTCTTGGGGATGGTATATCTGTGGGTGGGGGAACCTGGGGCAGGGTGTGGTGGGGGCACCTGTGCAGTGGGGGCCTGAGGGATGGAGGACGGAGACCTTGTGCCTGAGCTGCAGGGCGGTGGCGGGGTCTTGCTCTTACCACTCCGGGGGGACTTGCGGGTGGGGGCCTCAGTCCGTCTGCGCCTGGGGGAGGGTGTCCGGGGGCGAGGGGCACTCTGCTCCGTGTGGGTGGGCTTCCTCTTCCCCCGGTATGCTGGAGCAGCTTCATCGGTGGGGAAGAGGCCGAGGTCACAGAGGAAGAGCTGCTGTGACTTTGGGGTTGCAGGTGAGGCAAGGGAGGGTGCTTTGGAGGGAGAGGGAACTGAGGACTGCGCAGTGCATGTGGATGCGTGTGTGTGTTCCAGGGCCCCATCCCCTGTGAGTCTGGCTTCAGTCCCCTGAATGTGCGTGCGTGTGCGTTTTGTCATTGGCGTGTGTGTCAGTGTGCTGGATGTGTGTGTGCTGGTGTGTGCCTGTGCCGGTGTGTGTGTGCCTGGGATGGGTAAGGTGCTGGGGAGTGTGGATGGAGCAGAGGCAGGAGGGGTGAGGGACCGTTTGAGGAGGGACACTGCTGCCGTCAGGGAGGAGTCCATGGACCTATTGCCCCTCTGTAGGTCAGACATGCCCGATGAGATGCCCTCCATGAACGACACCAGCTGAGTCAACAGCGCGGTGTGCGCATGGAGGACACTCAGCATGGCTGTCTGCCCTACATGGAGCTGGCGAAGGAGGTACACAGACTCCTCACTCAGGGCAGCAGGGGACACAGGGGCAGGGGGTGCGGTGCCTGGCCCAAAGGAGACACGCTCCCGGACATGGGAGCCTCCACGGACCTGGGGAATGGGAGCCGATGGGAGGGCGGTGGTGGTGCTGGTGGTGGCGGGGACAGCAACACTAGCTGGGGTGTGGTGGCTGCTGACACCCGCCTCCACAAGGGAGTCATCCTCCGAGTTGCTCTGGTCCTCAGCTGAGGTGGATGCTGCTGAGGACTCCTCGGTGTGGCTCCCTCGCCCTCCGTGCCACTGGGTCCCTCCGACCACTCCTCGGCTGCTGACCCAGTCTGGCTCTCCGGCTCCTCCTGGTCCGTGGAGCTGTCCCCTTCCGTGGCCGTGGATGTATCTGCAAACAATGGGGAAACAGACAGACATCAGTCACCTGCACATAACGCACACACCACTGTGAGCACAGCACATCACAGAGCAAGCCCTGGCATCATTAGTTGTACATTGCTAAAAGTGCACTAATTGAACAGGAGAAGTCAATTGTCAGTCTGATGCCAAGCATGGCACTCACATCCCACATGGCCTTGCACCCATCTGTCTGGTGTCTGTTGGATTGCAACACCCCAGTGTTGACACATGCACCAAGTACACAGTAGTTGGACAGTGCAGAGGACACGGTGTGGACACATCACAGCTCTTGCCACTGAGTCAGTACAGGTTTCCGGATGTAAGGGATGCCCAGAGTCAAATAGGAAATGCATGTGATGCATACCAGCGACAGACACCATGATGCACCCATGTCCTGATAGCCAGCGCCACTATGGTGTGCATGTAGCACATGTCACTCCCCTGCAGGCTCACCAATCAGTAGACACATGCCATGGCGGAGGCATGACTGCAAAGTCATACATCACTGGCTCAGTGATGTATGACTTTGCAGCCAGACAACAACACTCTGCACTGTGTCACAATAGTAGGTCATGGGGAATGCAAGTCCTGGAGCTGCACAAGTGCACATGTACATCCCCCCCACAACACATCCTCTTAACCCTCATCTGTCCAGGTCATACCTATTGGACATATGGGAGACCTGTGACACTACCCTCTGAACCTGAGCCCCTCACACTCTGCTGTGCATGGGGAACAGCTGCCTGAACTTCACATTTACATGCCCCAGTCTGCATGGGCAGCTGATCAGACACCTATGTGTCACACAAGTATCGTCTCCTATGGTCACATCTCCAGTGGCATGCTGAGCCCCTACCAAGAAACTCCACAGCAGTCCTGGCGACTAATCCACAGCACACTGACACAGAGGCAGACACCTGAGGGGTCAAATCACTGTGCACAATGTGTCCGCTGATACACGGGAGTGGGAGTACAGAGTGTATTGTATGGCCTGGAGTAGGCATGACTGTCCAGCCCCACATGAATGAGGGATGAGCCCTGGACTGTAGGCAGCTGGCTAAGTATGTGTGACACACGTCATATACATACTCCTGGGGCCCAAACATTGTTCCCACCCGCAGCATGGGTGTGTGCCAGGTACCCCAGCCACATGTGGTGGATCAGCTCAGCAATTGGACCACAGATCAAAGTAACACGCTGAATACATGTCAGAATACAGGCATTGTGTAAGCAATGGACCCACCCATGATGCCCACCACAGAGTCAGGGAAACAGATGCTGTCTCCCACCTTGAGTCAAGCAAACTGCAAGGACACAGTCCTAAGTGACAGAATTCCCTGCATGTAAGGGCCACACCTGGGTATCAGATGAGGAGTGGGCAGTGCACAATAGAGGGACATGGCTCCTGGACAACATGACTGCTGTACTGTGGCAGTTTAACCAGGCCCGAGGAGGGCACATAGCATGTTAGACAGAGTACACAGTGCAGTCTTTGACTCACCCCCTCCTTGCTGCTCTCTGGCCTTCAGCTGCCCATCCAGGTCTGGAAAGACCACCGCCAGGATCCTGAGCATGTGGGGGGTCAGGGTCCGTGTTCCGCCCCTCCTGCGAGGAGGCGACAGCTTCAGCTGGACCCGTGCAATCCTCCGGGTCCAGCCCCGAAGGTCCTGCCACCTCTTTTGGCAGTTGCGGATCCGGCGCTTGTAGACCCCCACGGACCGGACAGCCCGGACGATGTCCTTCCATATCTCATGCTTCCGATGGGCAGAAGCCTGTCAGGATGACAAAGTGATAAGGCCATTACTACACATGCAACATATCCGTGCATGACACAGTTGCATATACATGTCGCAATCACAGGGGCACATGGTGTACCCAGGCAGTGCACGGCTGCCCATGGACAGTTTTCCAGAAGTCACTACATGGTATCATTGCATGGGGAGTAAAACCCTGTTCAGAAGCACTGTCACTGCACCATACCTGTCCAGTGCAAGTCACTACACACTATGGGGGGTGACAACTACTCAGTGAGCCTGCTAGCCAGTGGTGTGCTGACTCTCAGCCTTGCTAGTCAGACAAAATGCACATTCAGAAAGGCAGTGCACAGAACACTCACCTGCTCCCCTGGTGTCCCATACAGCTTGCTGTACTGTGGAAGTAGGCTGTCCAGCAGGGCCTGGTTCTCCTCAAGGCTGAAGGCTGGGGCTCTCTCCACAGTACGTGCCATTGCAGGGTCCAGAGGGGCAGAGACAGCAGCAGTGCAGTGGCAGATGTCGTCCTGGAGCATGTAGTGCAGGCAAGTGGGCTCTCAGGGGAACAGGCAGCAATATATATGTGCTGGAGAGGCAGATACTGTCCCTTGTGTCCAAAGTGATAGGTCCAAGTCGTTTGCATCTTCTGAATCTGGCCAATCCATGGAATAGCAGCACCAAAACACGCCCACAGCATCCTTCAAAACTTCAACTTCATGACATACATGATTTTGCAACATTGTTGTGGGTGACCAACTGATTTTCCAGCAACCGACTCGTTCGAAATTCGAAAACGCGTCCGTTGCCAGGCAAGCCCATTGTCAATGGGTGCGCACCGATCGGTCCATTGAGGTACAACGCGCACAGGGGTACAACGCGTACCCGCACACATTGAAAGCAATGGGCCGGCCGGAGGCACCGATCGGTCCATTGCAGTTCAACGCGCACAGGGGTACAACGCGTACCCGCACACATTGAAAGCAATGGGCCGGCCGGAGGCACCGATCGGTCCATTGCAGTTCAACGCGCACAGGGGTACAACGCGTACCCGCACACATTGAAAGCAATGGGCCGGCCGGAGGCACCGATCGGTCCATTGCTGTTCAACGCGCACAGGGGTACAACGCGTACCCGCACACATTGAAAGCAATGGGCCGGCCGGAGGCACCGATCGGTCCATTGCTGTTCAACGCGCACAGGGGTACAACGCGTACCCGCACACATTGAAAGCAATGGGCCGGCCGGAGGCACCGATCGGTCCATTGCTGTTCAACGCGCACAGGGGTACAACGCGTACCCGCACACATTGAAAGCAATGGGCCGGCCGGAGGCACCGATCGGTCCATTGCTGTTCAACGCGCACAGGGGTACAACGCGTACCCGCACACATTGAAAGCAATGGGCCGGCCGGAGGCACCGATCGGTCCATTGCAGTTCAACGCGCACAGGGGTACAACGCGTACCCGCACACATTGAAAGCAATGGGCCGGCCGGAGGCACCGATCGGTCCATTGCTGTTCAACGCATCACTGTATATGTGACTGGCATAGGTCAGCATGCCTGTCTCAGATGGACATATGCCAGCCACAGATAGCTCCCAGGGAGTGAGGGGCACACCTACATCACGACAGCCTGTCCAAACCTTATCATAAGGCATGTAAGGCTGCATTTCCTATTGTGTGTATGTTGGTGTACATGTTGTCCTGTGGGTGTCACCTGTGGGCAGCCACCCCCAGGCTGTGCACGTGTTCATGGGGACAGGATCCTGGGTGTTACGTGTACGTGACCACTGTGATGTGCAACTGTTCATATCTGTGCATGTGTCATGGTCACATTTCACAGTGGTGTTTGTGTATGTCATGTCACATACCCCGTGAGTCCCATGTGGGACGGTATGTTTGAGCCAGGGTGTCCCAGTGGCACAATAGTGATGGCCCTCCACAGTCTTTGTGCATGTAGTGTTTACAATGTCTCTGATTTCATGTGCACAATGGGAGACAGTCTCCACATCCACGTTGTGTGTGCATGGACTCTGATGTTGTGCGTGTGTGTCACAGACGTCCATGGCTCTCCTGCCATGGCAAGTGTGGCCACTACCTGTGGGGGTCATGTTTGTTTTGCTGTGGTGTACACATGATACTCCAGGTGATGCCAGTGTCCATGTGGCATTACAGGGTCCCTGGGAATGTGCCTGTCGTTGAGCTGTGGTGCCTGGGGCACATCTGTCCTCACATGTCACTGGGGGGTGACTTTGACACAGCATCATGATATCCAATGGGCCAACCTGGGACAAATTGATGCCACCTGTAGGACCGTGTTGACAGATGTTGGCCATGTATGTACCATACATGTCGTTCCGGTACTGCACACTTCATGTAGTTGTGCCTCATGATGATGTATGTTGGGAACTTGAGTGTGTTCAATGCCGCATATGTGGGGTGACTGACGATCTTGCTTACTTCTCCTCTGCACTGCAGGGCTCCTGCTGTCCATCGGCCATTCCCAGACCTGGCAACGATGGTGGAACGGGACAGCATCCGACGGTACCGCTTCACCAGGCAGCTGATTGAGGATTTGGCAGTGCAGTTGTCCCCACATTTGCAGCCTGGCCGGCCGTATCCTACAGCGCTGACCCCCAAGGTGAAGGTGATGGCAGCCCTACACTTCTTTGCCACCGGTACCTTCCAACATACTGTGGCGTCTGCTGGTGGGATGTCACAGACCATGTTCAGCCGTGTGCTCCGCGATTTCTTGGCGGCAATGTTGCTCTTCCTGAACCGGTACATATATTTCCCTAGACTGCGACGACTCACTGACGTGAAGAGTGACTTTTATGCCCTGGGGAGGATGCCGCATGTCATTGGCTCCATTGATGGGACACATGTGGCTTTGGTACCACCACAGGCCCAGGAGCAGGCCTACAGGAACCGCAAGCACTACCACTCGGTCAATGCACTGGTGGTGTGTCTTGCAGACATGACCATCACACACGTGTGTGCCCGTTTCCCTGGTTCAGCACACGATGCCTTTGTGATGAGGAGTAGTCGCATCCCCAGGTTGATGGCACAGATGCAGAACCAGCGTGCCTGGCTTGTCGGTGTGTACTGACTTTGTGCCATTGTGTGTGATCTGATCTGTAGTATTCCGCCCACTTTTCCAAGTCAGCTGATGTGCACTTGTCTGTCCGTAGGTGACTCGGGATACCCCAACATGCCGTGGTTGCTGACACCCCTCAGGAACCCTGTGACACCTGCCCAGATGCGCTACAATGAGGCACATGGTCGGACCAGGAGAGTGATTGAGCGGACCTTTGGTCTCCTGAAGAGCCGCTTCCGCTGCCTGGACAAGACCGGAGGGTCCCTCCCATATGCCCCTGCGAAAGTGTGCAAGATTATCATCGTCTGCTGCATGCTCCACAACCTGGCAGTGCGGAAGGAGTTGCCTCTCATCCAGGATGACGATGACCAACATCCGCCACCTGTGGAGGATCCTGGCCTGGACCACGATGCCAGTGACGATGATGATGATGATGATGGTGATGGTGATGTCCGCACACAGCTCATCACCAACTTCTTTAGCTGAATGTGAGTATCCTGAGGTGTCATGTGAATGATGTGAGTTGGCATGATGTGTGGGTGGTGCTCTGGTGCTGTTGGAGTGTGTCCATGGGCTACTTGACAGGATGTGTGTTGCGATGTGTGGTGACAGGTGGGCTGTACTCCCCAACAGTGTTGACATGCTAACTTGGTTCTGGGTGGGTATCTTGTAACATGTATTGTGCATGAGTTTTGCTGATCTGTCCTGTACTGCATTGCTTTTGACTGTGTGTCATTTCTGTCCTTCACAGGGTACTTTCAGATTCGTTTGGTCAACTGTGTCCACCGACGACGTGATTGCACATCCAGGCTGGTAGCTGTTGTGTCCCTACAGGTGATGTGCGCCACACCCATGGACTTCCTTCCGTCTACAGTTGTTGACTGTGTGCCCGCTACCAGGTGGGGTTACCTTGCATCTGTAGTGGTTACGGCATGTTGCTACTGTGTAATAAACCTGTGCTTCACTTAGTGATGTGCGTTGTCTGTGGTCACACATTTGACTGCCATTTGCTTACTGCACCTGTGGGCTACTTGACTACAACTGGGAATGGGTGTGGTGTCTGTGCATTGCACCGTCTTCCCTGGCAACATCAGTGTAGGCAATGAGTCAGATGGCCTAGGTGTGTATGTGTTGTGTAGCCCTGGTGGTGTGTCTCCCTCATATGTGTCACGTTGCCTGTACTCACATGCCTGTGTTGTCCTTGCTGTTGCAGTTCGCATACACAGTGTAATTTTGCAGTTCATCATCCCCATAACAGCACCCACGTTGGAATCACGACAGAGGCAAGTATGGTGTATTAGTGTGTTTATTGTGATACATCTGTGTTAATAGTGCATAGGATGGATTGTGCTGTACATGAATCTTGCAATCCCAAGTTCCTAGGTGAATTGAAAGTCCAGGTAGACAGGATCCCCAGTATCGGGGCCACAGTTGTCTGACACATTGTTCCAACTTGTACTCCCCATGCAATGTGTGGGAGTAGTGTTGCCATCAACAGGGTGAACAGTCTGTGCACAAAGGCGAAAATCCAGAACAGGTTCAGGCTTCCTGGGAGTTGCGCTTGGCCATCAGCCTCTCACTTTCCCCTCCTCGGACGACCCCTCTTCTTGGGGGGGGCCCTCAAGTGCAGGCTGCTGCGGTGCAGGGGACTCTCCGCCAGAGTCCTCCTCCCTCCCTGTGGCAGTTGCAGTTTGTTCGGTACCAGATGTTGTTGGCACACAGGGAGGTGTGGACTGGTTGCTGTTCATCTGGCGGAGGCATTGTAAAATGTCCCTGTGCACCGCCGTCATCTCATGTAGTACATCCCACTTGGACTCCACGCGGGACATGTGGGAGTCCACACGTGACATGTGTGACTCCACGTGGGACATGTGGGAGTCCAAGCGGGCATGATGGGCAGCCTGCTGCTGTTTGATGTCTCTGAGGAGCCCCACTACCTGGCTGAGCTCTCCGGTGCTGGACTGGTACGCATCAGCTATGCGTACCAGTTGTGGGTCTTCATGCACACCAGCAACGTCTGCAAGCAGCGACCTCTGTCTCCCACCCCTCCCACCACCCCTGCTGACATGTGCAGTGTGTGCAGTTGCACGCACAGATAACCCTGGTCCACCTTGGGGGTGGTGGTGGTGGTGGTGTCCATGGCCCCAGGTTGGTCCAGGGTCACTGCGCTGGTGTTGTTCCTTATTCTGTCCATGTCGGCAGGGATGGTATTCGTGGTGACAGTCGTTGGAGGGGTGGGTGCAGGGGGTGCAGCTGGTGGACCTGCTGGTGCTGCAGCTGGTGGTCCTGCTGGTGCAGCAAGTTGACTTGCACCGGATGTGCCAGGTTGTTCATCGTCCGAGGAGGACAGAGGCTGTACGACGCCAGTGAGCTCGGCATCCTCTTGAGCCTGGGACTGGGACTCCTCAGCGTCTGCTGCTGTGTCCCTATCATCACCTGTTTTTGGGAGACACAAACAATGTATTTCATGTTTCTGCAGGCATCAGTGGTTGACACACCTGACAGTTGTGACTGTGCCTCGGGGTGCGGGCCTGTACATTGTATTGTCCTAAGTCGTCACAGTCAGGGGTTGATATTGGTGTGGCACATTGTCCTGCATTATTTGGGCATTTCTATGTATTCTCTGGGGTGTGAACATGGTCTGCATTGATTGTGTTTGGTTGACAGCCAGACCTCCTTCCCACCCACCCACCCACCCAGTCAGTTATCCCACCATGGAACGTGCTTGCATTGCAGGGAGTGGAAGTTGTCTCTCAGGATGTCAGTCAGTGGTGTCCTGCTGTTTGTTGGTGCACAGTTGCCAGCAGGGCCTTGTGCTCCCCACAGCAGTAGCCAGTGTCAGCCATCTTGTGAGTCCTTCTCCACTCCCTGTGATGTGAGCATGGTTCAGGGTGGTGTTGATGGGACAGTTGTGGGGGTGAGCAATGTCTGTGACTACGACTCCCATCATGCTATTGCCTCCACCCCCTTCCCAGCATGCCCATGCTTCCTTCCTTTTGACTCTGCTTCCCTGTGGGGTGGGCTGGCTGTGCTGACAGGATGGCTGGGAGTGTTGTCCTGGCAGTTGTTTGGCTAAGAGTCCCAAGAGTGTCCCTGTGCTTCACACAACATAACCCAGGGTGGTGGTGCTTTGTGGGATCTTGTGTTAGGATGGAGGGCATTGCATTCTACCAGGTGGGTACTGTGGAGTTTGTGTTGGGGGGGGTGAGGGGAGGTGCTGGTGACTATAGTCAGTGCTGCAAGTCCCCCTTCCCACCCAGCCAGCCAGATATCCCACCATGGAACGTGCTTGCATTGCAGGGAGTGGAAGTAGTCTCTCAGGATGTCAGTCAGTGGTGTCCTGCTGTTTGTTGGTGCACAGTTGGCAGCAGGGCCTTGTGCTCCCCACAGCAGTTGCCAGTGTCAGCCATCTTGTGAGTCCTTCTCCACTCCCTGTGATGTGAGCATGGTTCAGGGTGGTGTTGATGGGACAGTTGTGGGGGTGAGCAATGTCTGTGACTACGACTCCCATCATGCTATTGCCTCCACCCCCTTCCCAGCATGCCCATGCTTCCTTCCTTTTGACTCTGCTTCCCTGTGGGGTGGGCTGGCTGTGCTGACAGGATGGCTGGGAGTGTTGTCCTGGCAGTTGTTTGGCTAAGAGTCCCAAGAGTGTCCCTGTGCTTCACACAACATAACCCAGGGTGGTGGTGCTTTGTGGGATCTTGTGTTAGGATGGAGGGCATTGCATTCTACCAGGTGGGTACTGTGGAGTTTGTGTTGGGGGGGTGAGGGGAGGTGCTGGTGACTATAGTCAGTGCTGCAAGTCCCCCTTCCCACCCAGCCAGCCAGATATCCCACCATGGAACGTGCTTGCATTGCAGGGAGTGGAAGTAGTCTCTCAGGATGTCAGTCAGTGGTGTCCTGCTGTTTGTTGGTGCACAGTTGGCAGCAGGGCCTTGTGCTCCCCACAGCAGTAGCCAGTGTCAGCCATCTTGTGAGTCCTTCTCCACTCCCTGTGATGTGAGCATGGTTCAGGGTGGTGTTGATGGGACAGTTGTGGGGGTGAGCAATGTCTGTGACTACGACTCCCATCATGCTATTGCCTCCACCCCCTTCCCAGCATGCCCATGCTTCCTTCCTTTTGACTCTGCTTCCCTGTGGGGTGGGCTGGCTGTGCTGACAGGATGGCTGGGAGTGTTGTCCTGGCAGTTGTTTGGCTAAGAGTCCCAAGAGTGTCCCTGTGCTTCACACAACATAACCCAGGGTGGTGGTGCTTTGTGGGATCTTGTGTTAGGATGGAGGGCATTGCATTCTACCAGGTGGGTACTGTGGAGTTTGTGTTGGGGGGGTGAGGGGAGGTGCTGGTGACTATAGTCAGTGCTGCAAGTCCCCCTTCCCACCCAGCCAGCCAGCCAGATATCCCACCATGGAACGTGCTTGCATTGCAGGGAGTGGAAGTTGTCTCTCAGGATGTCAGTCAGTGGTGTCCTGCTGTTTGTTGGTGCACAGTTGGCAGCAGGGCCTTGTGCTCCCCACAGCAGTTGCCAGTGTCAGCCATCTTGTGAGTCCTTCTCCACTCCCTGTGATGTGAGCATGGTTCAGGGTGGTGTTGATGGGACAGTTGTGGGGGTGAGCAATGTCTGTGACTACGACTCCCATCATGCTATTGCCTCCACCCCCTTCCCAGCATGCCCATGCTTCCTTCCTTTTGACTCTGCTTCCCTGTGGGGTGGGCTGGCTGTGCTGACAGGATGGCTGGGAGTGTTGTCCTGGCAGTTGTTTGGCTAAGAGTCCCAAGAGTGTCCCTGTGCTTCACACAACATAACCCAGGGTGGTGGTGCTTTGTGGGATCTTGTGTTAGGATGGAGGGCATTGCATTCTACCAGGTGGGTACTGTGGAGTTTGTGTTGGGGGGGGGTGAGGGGAGGTGCTGGTGACTATAGTCAGTGCTGCAAGTCCCCCTTCCCACCCAGCCAGCCAGATATCCCACCATGGAACGTGCTTGCATTGCAGGGAGTGGAAGTTGTCTCTCAGGATGTCAGTCAGTGGTGTCCTGCTGTTTGTTGGTGCACAGTTGCCAGCAGGGCCTTGTGCTCCCCACAGCAGTAGCCAGTGTCAGCCATCTTGTGAGTCCTTCTCCACTCCCTGTGATGTGAGCATGGTTCAGGGTGGTGTTGATGGGACAGTTGTGGGGGGGCAATATGTGTGACTGCGACTCCCATGATGCTATTGGCTACACTGACTTGGCCAGCATACACAGAATTCCTTCCTTTGAGTGGTCTTCACTGTGTGTTGGTGTTGTTGTGGTGGCTACATGTGTGGATGTGTGTGTTAGTTCTATTTGTGCCACTGCCTAGCTGTAGTTGTGGTTGTGTTTGTACATGTGTGGCACAGTTGGATGTGACTTTTTTGATGGCATGTGTTGTGTTTATCTGACTGACATACACATTTTGGGATGATTCTGTTCTGGTTGCTGTGTAATTGCTATGAGTGCATGGTTTGACTCTCCCCTTGACAGTGATGTGTGTGTTTTGTGGCAGTTTATTGTGTACATTTGTTGTGTACTCACCAGGCTCTGGGATGTTCTCTAGTCCATATACGCTCACTGGCGGAAGGATGGCCCGCACCTTCTCCTCCCAGGGCCTGAGGTATATTGGCTTGGCAGGAGGGCCACTGCCGGTGTGTTGGCTGTTGATGTAGTCTATCTTCAGCAGGTCCCGTACCCTCCTGCGCACGTCATACCACCTGTTCTGGATGTCCGTCTTTGTGCGCCGACATGGTGATTGGGCGTTCACCCTGTTGATGATCCTCTCCCACATCTTGGTTTTCTGCGACATGGGGGTCTGTTGGACCAGAGTGCCAAACAGCTGTGGCTCCACCCTGAGGATCTCGTCTACCATGACTTCCAATTCACTATCTAGGAACTTGGGATTCTTCTTGGGGGGCATGGTGATGGGTGGTGATGGTGGGTGATGTGTGTGTTGGTGTGCAGGTGAGGGTGTGTGGGTGTGTGTTGTGCTGGGTGTATGTGAGGTAGGTATTTGTTGGTGTGCTGATGGTGTGTGGCTTGTGTGAGGGATGAGCTGTGGGTGTGTGGTTGCTTTCTCTTGGGTGCTGGCAGTGGAATGGCATTTGCAAAGGCTCATGGTAGTGATTTGTGTCCTTTATATAGGTGGAGTTGTGGGTGTGTCTTTGTTCTCTGTCCCCACCCCCCAGTATTTATTGGCTTGGTAATTGCTTGTTTGGCCTTTTTTTGGTTGATTTTTCCTTTGTGCTGTTTGTGTATGTTGGAAACGTTCTTGTGACCGAGTCGGACCCTGCATTGGTCTTGTACGGTGTTTTCCGTTTCGTTCACGCTGTGTTTGTGCAGTTTTGTATGCTGCGTACGCGTCGGTCGCGGTGTATTGTGTTGCTTCGGCTCGGTTTTGTATGCGTGTCGGTCGTACGGCTTGTCCTCCGTCCGACTCGGTCGTGTTTTCGCGCCTTGCATCGTACTTTGCGGTTTGGAGTTGGCGGGTACGATTCGGTCGGATTTGTTCCGGGTGCGTGTCGGTCGGTTGGATTCGCGTGTTTTTCCGGCCGGATTGCTATTTTCCGAGCGGCTCGGTCGGCTTGGTTTCCTAACGTGTCGGTCGGATTTATCGCGGCTTGCATCGTACTTGGCGTGTCGGGCGCCACTGGTACGTGTCGGTCGGTAATTTTTCCGGCTCCGAGTCGGTCGGTGCTTTTTCCGGCCCGAATCGGAATCGACCCCATAGTCTTGTGTGTCCAATAACACTATGTTTCCCCCTTTGTCAGCGGATTTTATCGTTATCTGTTTGTTCTCCATTAATCTTTTGATTGCTTCTCTTTCCTTTTTCATAAGGTTTTCTCTATGATCTGGTTCTCTTATTTTTGGCATCTTATCCAGTTCTTGGATTATTGCATCTGAAAACAAGTCAAATCTATTGCCAGGGGACAGAGTCGGGCAGTATTTGGACTTCTTCTTCAGGCCACTTTCTGCTCTTGCGTCAGTTTCTATATTCAAGTGATGTAATATTTGTTCTTCTGTCATTTGGTCATCATGTTGATTATACATCAGGTCGAACATATTTTTTAGATCTGGTATTTGATCTATTGTGATTCCCAGCTCATTTGGTTCTTCCGTGCTCATGTTTCCACTGTGATCATCTGTTATTTTATTTGCATGCAGTTTAGCCAATTTAAGTTTTCGAATGTATTTATAAAAATCTATTCGAACTTGTGTATAGTTATAATGAGTTTCCGGGCAAAAAGACAGTCCTTTATTTAATACTCTTGTTTCTTCTTCTGTTAATTGATAATTTGACAAATTCACAATTAGATTGGTATTATCTATTAGCGGTTCCGTAAAGGGTACTGTCTTCTTTCGTTTTGCCCTTCTTGTCTTTCTTGTACTTGAGTGGTATTTCCTCTTCCGCGACCTCGGTTCGTAGATTTTCCGTGTCCTCCACCTCTCATGAGAGTTTTGTCGAGATTCATTAGGCGCACTTCTTCTAAAAAAGTTACTTTGGATGTGCTACTAGCACCACTGGGTGTTTCGCCTTCACTTATATCTGATTCACTTGTACTGACTACTGTCGATTTTGTCATTTGTCCTGGATAGTTTCTCTTTAGTGTGTCAAAGCGTTTGGCAAATGTAAGAATTCTGCCCTGTAGATAATCTTGCTCATCTCGTTTGAATTTTCTCTGTTTACGTTCCTGAATTTCCATTTCATATTTATCTATCCTTGTTTCCATTTCTTTTCGCAATCGAGATATTTCCTCTTTATTCGTATTGCCTTTCATTTTTTCTTCCATTTCTTCTAGTTTTTTTGTGATTTCTATAACGTCTATTTTGGCGTGTTTTATCAGAATGCGCATCATATTTAAAGAACATTGCAGGTTGTTTTCTACCCATTCTTCCAATAGTTCTACTTTGGTGTCCGGGTGTGTGGGCATTGTGAAGATTCTTAAGCCCCTGGGCACATGCTTTACTTCAATATAGTTCTCAAGTGCGATGATTTCCCAACTCTTGTTCACTTCCCTTTTGTATAATCTCTCTATTTGGTTGAACTGTTGTTTTAAAGACAAATTGATGTTACTCGGTTCATTTATATTTTCATTTTCTGTGCTTACAATCATGCCCTCAGATTTGAAAATGGATGCTGCCTTTGATGCTCGTTTGGCCGCCCTTGCCTCCATTGTATGCTTTTGTAAACAGTTTATGCTACACTGCACTTCACTTACAAAGCTCCCTGTGTGTGCTACAAAGTTGCGCATTTCAAAAAGCTCCTTAACCTCTCGCTGGACTGCTCTGCTGCCAGCTGTATCATTTACGTGCCTGGTTTCACTTTGCAGAGCAGTCTCGGCTGCTTCGAATTACTGCTGTTTCACTGGCAATCATGCCACTCACCTTCTCGGGAGACTCCCGTCTTGATGGGGCCCTCCGACTCCGTCATGCGGCGCTCAACCAGGTGGTGATTTGGTGTGCTTCGCTTCTCGCGTTCAGGCAGCAATTCGGGCGCCTCCAAGTTCAAAACTTTCCTTCCAAAGTGACCCAATAACTCAGAGCGCACAACAGCGGGTGCTCTACGTAGGGGCCGGATCCTGGCCCAAAATTCAATTTTAACACAAATGACGCGGCACTCCAGAGGTAAGATATGCTTATTTACTATTCACACAGGTCTTCAACCAACGCGTTTCAGCTCTGCCACAGCCTTTCTCACGGTCAGTGAGTCCTTCTTCTCTTACACATTAAATACCCACTCTTGCCTTAATGGGGCATTGTGGGAAATGGACCACAAATCCCTCGGAGCATGAACTGGACAATTGGGTATAATAAGGGTACTATACCCGACACACGAGGACTCCCAAATAAACAGGGAGTATTAAGATGCCATAAAAAGCTTTTAATAATGTATGCTAAAAACACAAGACAAATACATCATGATTTTTTAAATATATGTTTGTAATTAATTAGAACATCACTGCACAATGTCCTTGTTTGTAAACGTTAGAAAATATTTTGTAAAAATGTATACACTACATTTCCCACAATGCCCCATTAAGGCAAGAGTGGGTATTTAATGTGTAAGAGAAGAAGGACTCACTGACTCCGAGAAAGGCTGTGGCAGAGCTGAAACGCGTTGGTTGAAGACCTGTGTGAATAGTAAATAAGCATATCTTACCTCTGGAGTGCCGCGTCATTTGTGTTAAAATTGAATTTTGGGCCAGGATCCAGCCCCTACGTAGAGCACCCGCTGTTGTGCGCTCTGAGTTATTGGGTCACTTTGGAAGGAGAATATATATATATATATATATATATATATATATATATATATATATATATATATATATCCACACAAAAAGGTTGCCCTATGAGCACGACCTCCCGGGGAGTATCTCCTTACAAACACGAGGACTGCAGCCAGGTCAGTGTCAAGCATTTTAATCCAAAATACAGGCTTTACGCGTTTCGAACTGGAAGTTCTTGATCACAAGCCATTACACACAGGATGACTGCCAACACATGTAGAACTCTTGCGTGACTTAAATGTCCAAGTTCCCGCCTCGATGGGCCGGGCTTCTCACCCATGTGGGCCGCTAAGCATTGTGGAATCCGCAGTTCTACAAAAAAATTAAATAAAAATATAAAACCCAAGTGGGTGTCGTAGTATCCTGTGCATTAAAGTTCATAAAAGACCACTGTGGGCTGATTAAAAAATTCCGGAAGCTGAACTGCTGCCCAAATAGTCCATCGCTTTTGAGCTCTCCGTTCCATTTCGGCGCCTGTGTTTCAAGCGTCGCAGATCCGCTGTGATGCGGCGTGTCCGTGCTCGCGGCTGAGCAAAGCCGCTAATTAATCCACACAAAAAGGTTGCCCCTATGAGCACGACCTCCCGGGGAGTATCTCCTTACAAACACAAGGACTGCAGCCAGGTCAGTGTCAAGCATTTTAATCCAAAATACAGGCTTTACGTGTTTTGAACTGGAAGTTCTTGATCACAAGCCATTACACACAGGATGACTGCCAACAAATGTAGAACTCTTGCGTGACTTAAATGTCCAAGTTCCCGCCTCGATGGGATATATATTTTTTTTTGTAGAACTGCGGATTCCACAATGCTTAGCAGCCCACATGGGCGTGAAGTGTGTAATATTCAAATGTGAATGGGATTGGCTTATGCACACATCCGTTCCGTTAAAGCCTCTGAGGAGAAGTTGAGGAACTTCGAAATGTGTCAGGCAGTCCTATACGGAACGGCTGTTTCAAGTACTGCAGGAGGAATCCGTCCATACCAATTAAAGGCTGTTGTCTTGCTGCTGTTGCCCGAGTGCTGCTCGACTGGTGGACAACCTTGGAGCTGAATCTTTAACGCGGCCGTCCTGCCGCGGAGCTAGCACCACCCCGCGATTTGAGGGGGCCACGCGATTTGGTATTGACCGAATCGCAAATGTGGGGCAACAACAGAGGATTTAGGATGGACCCGTCTGCAGGGTCCATTGAGGACTTAATCCAACAGGATATTATGTGTGTGCATCCATTCATGGACATTTCCGAAAACTACAATCCCCATCATGCACAGTCTCATAAGAGCGGCCCATGCGAGGGCGTGTAATATTCAAATGTGAATGGGATTGGCTTATGCACACATCCGTTCCGTTAAAGCCTCTGAGGAGAAGTTGAGGAACTTCGAAACGCGTCAGGCAGTCCTATACGGAACAGCTGTTTCAAGTACTGCAGGAGGAATCCATCCAAACCAATTAAAGGCTGTTGTCTTGCTGCTGTTGCCCGAGTGCTGCTCGACTGGTGGACAACCTTGGAGCTGAATCTTTAATGCGGCCGTCCTGCCGCGGAGCTAGCACCACCCCGCGATTTGAGGGGGCCACGCGATTTGGTATTGACCGAATCGCAAATGTGGGGCAACAACAGAGGATTTAGGACGGACCCGTCTGCGGGGTCCATTGAGGACTTAATCCAACAGGATATTATGTGTGTGCATCCATTCATGGACATTGCCGAAAACTACAATCCCCATCATGCACAGTCTCATAAGAGCGGCCCATGCGAGGGCGTGTAATATTCAAATGTGAATGGGATTGGCTTATGCACACATCCGTTCCGTTAAAGCCTCTGAGGAGAAGTTGAGGAACTTCGAAACGCGTCAGGCAGTCCTATACGGAATGGCTGTTTCAAGTACTGCAGGAGGAATCCGTCCATACCAATTAAAGGCTGTTGTCTTGCTGCTGTTGCCCGAGTGGTGCTCGTCTGGTGGAAAGCCTTGGAGCTGAATATATATATATATATATATATATATATATATATATATATATATATATATATATATATATATATAAAAATCTTTTTAAACACATTGTATGTGTAAAATGTGAACAGCATATGACCGTTACACATTTATTTGTTCTAATACCTATGTTACAGTTTAAGATCATGGTCCTAACAGTAGCTTAATCATGTGGTCAATATGAGCACAAGATATGTGCTGTTCTCTGTGTGTGTGTATGTGTGTGTTTTTGTTTTAAGGTATACAAATCTATGCATATTTGTATAAAGATATGCACAACACAAGGCCTAGTAACATGTTAGAAACGTTACTGTTCGGTTTTTACTAATTGAAAATATCAACACAATTCAATCAAACTCTCCTTTTACCATGTTCACAAACTTAGCAGAATAACATAGAGTGCTTACAGGCCTTTACAAAATCTAATAACACTTTTAAATGTAACCAATGAAAGTATGATTCATTTAGAAAGCATTCCATGTAGTCTGCTCTGCAAAGAGTAGTAACCTTGCTTAGTAATGCTTCAAAATATTCATTTATATATAGATATTTGGAAATATCTGCATGTTTAGACAATGTTAATTTTAGCCATGTTTCTGTATAAATATCTAATTTAAAATTAAAACTACATGGACAATAAGAGCAGAACAAGCTCCATCTTTACCTGTTGCTTTGTAGAGTCATAGAGCTGGCTAGAGTTAGACAGTGCCTCATCTGTCAACATTAGTAGTTCTTCTTTTGTGTAGTAGGGGTCCGTGTCTCCAGCACTGTCAGCCATTTTAGCCTGCAGAGGTCGGTGAGCAGTATTTTTGGAGGAGGTGAGCACAGTACAAAGGTTTGGAGGCAAGTGAGAAATTGTTAAAGATACATATATGCCACAGTAATGTATAAGTACGCCTACCCTAAACATTGCATTTACAAAAGTCAGTCATACAATGTTAATAAATGGGTGCATAAGTTTTGGACGGACTGAGGGCCCAGTTGACGTACTTTGTTTTGTCTGTCTTGCATGACAGACAAGTCAGGCATCTGCCATTTTATGTTTAGCACATGTTACATTTTACAAAGTTCGACAGAGATGCCTAAAATGGCGGAATGTATTCACTAAAACGGTGTAACTTTAGTGCATCCATCATGGAAAGTTTGCGAAGGATATGGATAAAATTGATAATGTACAATAATTACATTGTACGACGTGTATTTTAAACTTCGGATGATAGGAATTAAAATATTTAAATAAATTAAAGTACATAAAAAAACAATAAACAGGGGGCGTGGCTTGGCCGCGAGAGGAAATGGCGGCGTTCTAGCAAAGCTCCGCTAAAGAAGAAACTGAACATACAGATCCGTCCAGTGTCCGTCCCCTAACAGCAGAACGCTGAGGATGACAGTATAGGAGGAGAAGCCAGGAGTGCCGAGAGCGGATCTGCCTGACTCTATGCCCGAAGTGAAACGAGAGAAAGCCCAGAAAGACTGGGAGAAAGACAACGCAGAGGGAGCAGGGCCGCTTCGAGTTCCAGAAGGCTCCGGAGGGCAGGCAGCCACACAAGCAGCACACAGAGCCGACACAACGGAGGGGGGAGAAACGCAGTGAGGAGATGCCGCGTTCGAACTCCCCCAACAGTACCAGAGAATGGAAGAGGGCAACGGGTGTTGCCAAGGCCCGGACGCCGCGAGAGACAAGGCGGCACAAATCAGACAGCCGAAACCCACCGAAGGGGGGCGCGGTGCAGGGGTCAAGAGACAGAGAAGTTGGCAGTGAGGAGATTCCGCGCCCTCCCCCCCTCCACACTACCAGGGTGCAGAGAAGATAATTAGTTCCAGAGGGGCCATGAGATAGTGAGAGGGCGAACTGAAGATAATGAGCACCAACAGACGGGAAGATAGACTGCAAGGGGCTCATGCCGGGCCCAGCCCCATCTCCTGTAGAGAGGTAACATTGAGACAAACAGCGAGTCAACTACGCCCTAAGGGAGACAGCGCTCAGCAAACTATTGGTGTGCAGAAGGGGGGTAGGCCCTAGACTGTGAGACAGGATCACAAGAGGGCAGAGTATAACAGCAAGGCCGTACTGAGGGTGAGTACAGGCCACGGCCGACCTGAAAGAGTGACCAGTGGGGGGTGAGCCCACGCCTGACAGCAAAGAAGCACATGAAAGGCTGTATACAATAGAGAGAAGAGAGGCCTAATCCAGCCAATAAAACAGGGATAACAAGAGTGGCAGGATCAATGAAGTAAGCGTCCCGCGAAGCAATAAGAAACACACAGGAGTGATTGCAAGGAGGAGCTCAGGAAAACAGAGGCAACTGGTGGGGTTTCCCGGCCCCCGTTCCGCCGCTTGAGAGACCTTGGCCAAATATCACGTGTAGTGTTAAACGGGAAGAACCACAAGTCCGAGCGGTGTGGCGACTGGGTGAGACCGATACCCGACAGTTCAGCAGGGAACGGAATGGGAAAACCTGGAAGTGTGGGAGCTCCCCAATCCAACAAAATGGACAACTATGCAGTCCCTAAAAACGCAGTGACATCACAAGCAGAGGAAACTGTGGAAACTTTACTAGGAGCAATTATGGCGGCAATTCAAGACTTGAAAGGAGCACTGGAGCCCAAAATTGATGCAGTAAAGATTGAAACAAACTTGATTAGGGCAGGCCTACAGAAACTCTCAGACAAAGTTGCGACAGCTGAGACAAACATATCTCACCTCCACAACCGAGTGCCTGGAAGCTCAAGTAGAGTCATTCACACAACAGGCCACAGCAATGGCGGTGAGACTCGAGGACCAGGAAGGAAGGGCGAGAAGAAATAACATCAGGGTGGTGGGAGTCCCGGAAGGGGCGGAAGGCCCCAGTGCTGAACTCTTTCTGGAAGACTTTATTGTGAAGGTACTAAAGCCCAAGACACTTTCCAAATTGTTTTCGATCGAAAGGGCACACTGTGCACCGATACCGCCACCCAAACCTGGGGCACCCCCAAGGACAATCATCGCCAAAATCTTTAATTACAGAGACCAAGATGCAATTCTTCAGGCCACTAGATCAAGGGGAGATATGCGATTTGAAGTCACCCACATTCGGTTTTCCCAGACTTCATATTGCAGGTACAACGTCAAACAAGAAGTTTCGAAGTGGTGAAGCGGGAACTGAGAGACCGCAAGCTTAAATGTATGATGCTATTCCCGGCAAAACTGCGTGTGATAGCAGAGGGCAGGGCATGGCATTTCGCAACCCCAGAAGAAGCCTGGGAGTGGCTTGAAGGTTGGCGACCTGGGAATCGGGGAAAGAGGCAAAGGCAGAGATAGCGGACAAGGACGATGAGGTCAAGAGAACCGCAGGGCACAACAAGAACCGCAAGGTAGAGAAGAAATTACAGAACCGGCTCCCGAAATGAGTGGGAAGGACTCGGAGTAACAGGCATACTCTGATATAAGGTAAAAGTGAGCCAGGGCCAAGAGAGCTATAGCAGAATAGAGAGACAGATCGGCGACCTTGCTATAGACATCAACCCTGTCGTCAAATAAGATAAACAAGAGGAGCTAATTAACCGCCATAGACTCAGCAAAGGGACTTAAAAGTGACTTTGTTAACAAGGTTTTACTTCAACGGTGTGTCTTTGATTTTGGTTACCCTCTGTAATATACACACATTGGAGTGGCCGAGACACCCCCAGTTATCGTTGTTTAATGCAAATTGTGGGCCGACAGGCACTCTGCGGGTCCTTATTGCAGGGTAGCTGTAGTGCTAGAGGCACTCTTATGGTCTGACACCATGTGATGACCTTTGACTACCATCATTTTAATTGACTTTGGTGTGTTATTTGACCCTAGCCTGAATGTACGACATCCTGCATATGCCTTGTTTCTCTTGAAGATTTCTTCTCGTAGTTTTGAAGTGGGAGCTGTCACAGTAGAACAGCCTTGCCAAGAACAGAATGTGTGGGATGTGCATTTGAAAGCATGAGAGAGAGAGAGAGGTGTGGAATGTACTTTTTAGTCTCGAAGTGCAGTGTTATAAGCAGTGGTGCACAAATGTGCAGTGTTGTACATTGAGAGATGAAGCATGTGATGCTATGAGCAGTGGTGCACAAATGTGCATTATGTTGTACACTGAGAGATGAAGTGTGTGATGCTATAGGCAGTGGTGCACAAATGTGTATTGTGTTGTACATTGGGAAGTATTATGAAGTTATTACTATTGGCTTTGACATGGCCTCATGTCATCCTGAATTCTGACTCTGCCTTGCTTGAGCTTTTCTGCGCGCACAGACAGGACCCCAGAGTGTTTGCAAGTTGCTTGAGTTAATCACGTTCAAGGTTTGTTTTGTGAGAGATTGTTTAATGTACCCTCCAAGGCTTTCGTAAGCTTCGTCAAGATAAAGGCTGGAACATGTGAGAATGTAGAGGGAACGTGGTAACTCCTTCTTGCTGTGGAATGCTTGCCTGGAAACTGGCCAGTTCCAGTAAGTTTCCTTGGTGCAGAGGGAAAGACTCTCGAACCTTCTAGTGTGTTTTGAGACTATAAAGCTGAGGGTTGTTGACAGCCAGCTTGGGAGCTCATTTGTGGGACAGACGTGCTGCCACAAAAAGAACGTAACCTGAGTCCCGGTCGAGAGTCCATTGCCTGGCTGTAACGGGCTCCTCCAGCTTGAGTTGGCAAGGATGTCCAGTGAACGACCGGGTGAGGTGATTTGTTTCTGACTAGTGCCATTGTGATGAGTGGTTCCAGTGGCTGTGGTCATTTGAGGTGTTTTCTTTGTGATGTGTGAGTGACTCAGAGTGCACATATAAAGTAATCATTTGATGTATTTAGTGTATATATATACATCTTTCTGATCTCTTGCAGGACGTCCAATATTATTTGCTTGAGTTTTATCTCATATTATTTGCTGCTTGTATTTCATATTATTATTCATGCATTTAACAGTTGCATTTACCAAGTGTGTTATTATTGCTTGCATATAAATATATATCTCTATATACATTAGAATGTGGTTCATTTGACATCTGGGAAAGCCTTTCTGTTAGAGAGCATCGCATAAATAAAACCCCAAGGCTTATTCTAAAAAGAGAGTCTTTGCGTTTTTTAAAGTGAAACCCCTTTTCTAGGTGTTGTTGTGTTTTATGTCTACTGCTTCGCTGTGTTTGAGCCACCGTGTGGGAGTCGTATTTGTGGAACTCTGTATTATCTGAAAGGTGAAGCAAGACATTTGGCGTCACTCGCAAGATTTACGAAAAGTGCAATTTTAAAAGGGGAAAATGCTCTCTAAAGTGCCCATGTTTTCAGATGCAGATTCCCAGATGCCAACTGAGTTATTTGATTGGGAGATTGCCTCTGATGCATGTTTAAAATATGAGGGGAAAACACAGATATTTAAATGTGTACATGATTGTTCTCTTAAAGAGGGTAAAGAACTTGGTATTTCAGACAGAAATAGTGGTGTCATTTTGAATACATTGCTTAGCATGTATCAAAAATATGAACACTTGGAAAAAGAACATAATGAGCTGAAAAGAGAGTTAGCTGATGCTCAGTTTGAAAATAAATCTTTGAAAAGAGAGTTGAAAATGTACCAAGCACTGAAGCCGTTTATTTTGCCAGGCTGTTTAGATTGCCAGAGTGATTCATTCGTGAAAAATGTGGATGCAGAGAAGCTGCAGGTTAATTTATGGTGCTCACAAGAGGTTTTAATTCATTCTTTTGAGGACGTTCCTCAGCCAGAAATGAATGTTATCTTGGTTGAATTTGAATCTTCCGAAGTAATGTTGAACAAACCAGCCTGTTAGAACTAGAGATTGTTGGTGGCAGTTGTAAATCAGACATGTCAGTGAATGACA
Source organism: Calotriton arnoldi (assembly GCA_963921515.1). Taxonomy (NCBI): domain Eukaryota; kingdom Metazoa; phylum Chordata; class Amphibia; order Caudata; family Salamandridae; genus Calotriton; species Calotriton arnoldi. Next base: position 27,565 of record CAWUFW010003156.1, read on the forward strand.
AACCTTGCTTTACATGGAGAGACGCTATTTTGAAAAAAGAAATGACAGAAAATGTGATTTTTAAACTTGACTCTGAGTTTGATTTTGAAGAAGAGCAGCAATGTGCTTTTGAATCTGCAAAAGAGATTATGCAATGTGTTTCAGCCTTGTGGCCAATACAGAAAGGAGACATTGAATTACATGTGACAGTTCAGGGGCAGTGTGCCACTTTGAGTATGTGCAAAAAACAAGTAAAGAAGAGGGTGCTTTTAGACTTTTGGACTGAAACATTTTCAAATGCTCGAGAATGTTTTGCTTGCACTGTGACAGACACAGGGCAGACACAGTTGTGTGCGTGTTTTTGTGCTCTGATAGATGCAGGACAGACAGACACAGGGCAGACACAGTTGTGTGTGTGTTTTTTGTGCTCTGATAGATACAGGGCAGATACTGTTGATTTTGAGTTGTGTTCTGACAGACACTATGCAGACACAATTGATTGTGTGTTTTTGTGCTGTGACAGACACTGGGCAGATACAGGTGCTTTTGTGTTCTTGCGCGCTGACAGACACTGGGCAGATGACAATAAGACATAGGGGCCGATTCCGATCTCGGCCGGTAGGGCACCGAATCGGATTCGGCTTTACCGGATCCGATTCGGAGGCCTTGTTCCCGACCGATTCGTACAGTCGTCCGCACGAGCAAGTACGATGCGAGCGTACGCGAAATCGCCGAACGACTCGTTCCCGGGTCCGAACCGCTCCGACCGACTCGTACGGACACGACTCGCACCACGCAATGGAGACGTTATCCGACCGAGCAAGTACGATGCGCACTTCGAACAGTCCGACCGACTCGTGCCGTCCGGCTCCAAAGAGCAGTCGGAGCCGGACTTCGGGGGTCTGTGTCGGACCCCCTTCACCTGTAGCCGTGCGAGTCGCACACAGGGGGGACCCTCGGGTCCCCCCTACACATGTGCGGTGCGGGTTGCACTGACGCGTACACGCTGTAGGGGGCCCCCCTGTTTGCGACGTGCCCATTCAGTCAATGGGAGCCCGTTTACGCGTTGTACGACCGGCTCCCATTGACTTCAATGGGAATCCGACCGAATCTAGTCCGACAGCATACGGCTGCATCGTACTCGTTCGGTCGGACTGCAGGAGTCCGGTTCGGTCGGAAATCTTTCCGGGTCCGGCTCGGTCGGAGAGATTTCCGGCCTGAATCGGAATCGGCCCCATAATGTGATTTTGACTTTTGAATTTTCTCAAATGCAATGACTGATGCCTTTCCTTAAGTTATACATAACAGGTAATGCAAAAGAAGCAAATTTGATCAAATGGTACATACAGACAGAAACTGCAGTTTTGCATGAACAGTTGGTGCAGGTCCCAATAGAAAGTCATGGGGTGGTGTTTGAGGTGCCTGAGACACAGGATTCCCCAGTGAAGTTGCAAATTTTACTGCAAAGCGCAGCTACTGTGTATCATGTAGATGCTCATTGTCCTATACATTCACTAGACAGAACCTTTAATTCCCTTACAGATGAAAAGGCTAACATCTTGGAGACAGAGGTGGTGACACACGATTCTGATTTGGTGGGCATGATTAAGTGCGAGCACCTAGGAGAGAAAGGCCATACAAACAGGTGGGCAGAGAATGAAGGGATGCATATCCCCCTAAACTTACTTAGAACTGTGATTCCTATTTGTCAGTATGCACAGTGCAGACCAGTCCCACAGATGGTGAAAGGCCAGTTGAAGAAAGGAAAGTTACCAGAGCAGATAGGGCAGATGAATTGCCTTGGGCTCATGCCAAATGATCAAGGGTGCACATATTCAGCAGTGTGTGGAGAAATAGTCAGGAAGGAGACTGCCCCAGCCCTTCTTACTGAGCATGGAGAAGGAGAGTTTCACTCTAATACCAAGAATTCAGAGGCCATAGTGTGGGTAGAATTCTCAGATAATTCCCCAGAGCCAGCAGAGAACCGTGCAGACAGGAATGATAATATTGTGCCATCAGACCCAAAACAGAAAAAGGAAAACGTGCGCTTTTTGAAAAATATTTTTTGCAAGAAGAGTGATGCTTGTTTCTTTTTCAGATCATACTGCAACGTGTTGGTGTACCTGATGTCCCTGTCCTGCGTGTGGGTGCCTTTGTCTGAGTGGGCCTGTGAGGGTGTTGGCCCCCCCCGCAACCCTGAAGTGATCACCGGACAATGCAAACAACATTGTTGCTGAAATCCTTTGGCTGAACAAACCAGACGAACTTACCAAGCCAGTGATCATTAACTGATGTTATGAACATGAAGTAAAATGTTAAAAAATTTCAATGAAAGAGAGTGTTGACTTTTCACACATGGGGATATTTTCATTCAATCTAGAAAGTTACCGGAAATGCTGTTCAGTTTGAAAAAAAAGAACAAAAAAATATATATATTGTGAAATTAAAATTACAGAAGGTGCTTTTCAGTTTAAAGATGATGATGTTGCCTTTATTTTTAAGCACAAAATATATGTTTGGCTGCTTCAATAGTAGAGGTTCCAGAATTAGCCATTTGTGGCATTAGGAGCATTAATGAGTTCATATGTTATATTCTTTGAAATGATTACGTTACATGCTTTTATTAATGTCACTGTTTTAACATGTGCTTCAACTATATTTGTGCTTTCAGTTAAGCACATGCGTTTATAATGTCACTGTCCTAATGTGTGCTTCAATCATATTAGTACTTTCAGTTAAGAAGTTCAGTTTTTTGATAAATGTATGTTATGATAGTCAAATGTCATGGGGTGGAATGTAGTGCTAGAGTCACTCTTGTGGTCTGACATCACGTGATGACCTTTGACTACCATCATTTTAATTGACTTTGGTGTGTTATTTGACCCTAGCCTGAATGTACAACGTCCTGCATATGCCTTGTTTCTCTTGAAGATTTCTTCTCGTAGTTTTGAAGTGGGAGCTGTCACAGTAGAACAGCCTTGCCAAGAACAGAATGTGTGGGATGTGCATTTGAAAGCATGAGAGAGAGAGAGGTGTGGAATGTACTTCCTGGTCTCGAAGTGCAGTGTTATAAGCAGTGGTGCACAAATGTGCACTGTGTTGTACATTGAGAGATGAAGCATGTGATGCTATGAGCAGTGGTGCACAAATGTGCATTATGTTGTACACTGAGAGATGAAGTGTGTGATGCAATAGGCAGTGGTGCACAAATGTGCATTGTGTTGTACATTGGGAAGTATTATGAAGTTCTTACTATTGGCTTTGACATGGCCTCATGTCATCCTGAATTCTGTCTCTGCCTTGCCTGAGCTTTTCTGAACACACAGACAGGCCCCCAGAGTGTTTGCAAGTTGCTTGGATCAATCACGTTCAAGGTGTGTTTTGTGAGAGATTGTTTAATGTACCCTGGAAGGCTTTCGTAAGCTTCGTCAAGATAAAGGCTGGAACATGTGAGAATGTAGAGGGAACGTGGGAACTCCTTCTTGCCGTGGAATGCTTGCCTGGAAACTGGCCAGTTCCAGTAAGTTTCCTTGGTGCAGAGGGAAAGACTCTCGAACCTTCTAGTGTGTTTTGAGACTATAAAGCTGAGGGTTGTTGACAGCCAGCTTGGGAGCTCATTTGTGGGACAGACGTGCCGCCACAAAAAGAACGTAACCTGAGTCCCTGTCGAGAGTCCATTGCCTGGCTGTAACAGGCTCCTCCAGCTTGAGTTGGCAAGGATGTCCAGTGAACGACCGGGTGAGGTGATTTGTTTCTGACTAGTGCCATTGTGATGCGTGGTTCCAGTGGCTGTGGTCATTTGAGGTGTTTTCTTTGTGATGTGTGAGTGACTCAGAGTGCACATCCAAAGTAATCATTTGATGTATTTAGTGTATATATATATCTTTCTGATCTCTTGCAGGACGTCCAATATTATTTGCTTGAGTTTTATCTCATATTATCTGCTGCTTATATTTCATATTATTATCCATGCATTTAACAGTTGCATTTACCAAGTGTGTTATTATTGCTTGCATATAAATATATATCTCTATATACATTTGAATGTGGTTCATTTGACATCTGGGAAAGCCTTTCTGTTAGAAAGCATTGCATAAATAAAACCCCATGCCTTATTCTAAAAAGAGAGTCTTTGCATTTTGTAAAGTGAAAACCCTTTTCTAGGTGTTGTTGTGTTTTATGTCTCCTGCTTCGCCGTGTTTGAGCCACCGTGTAGGAGTCGTATTTGTGGAACTCTGTATTATCTGAAAGGCGAAGCAAGACAGTAGCAGGGTGGGGGGAGGTGGGGGGTTGGGGACCAGTTGTTGATTCAGAGGCTCAATGGACTAAGTTACAGGCTCAGTGAGAACACAAGGGAGAGGGTTGGCATCGAACAAGCAGACAACATAATCTAATGATCCCAAGACACCAGACATCCTGAACACAATATGCACAGAGACTTCGCACCTTATGGCAGAGCACAAGACATCGATGGACCTGGAATGTGAATGGACTTAATAGCAAGCTAAAGCGTTCAGTGGCCTTACAATATATCAACCAACACCTACCCGATATTGTTCTCCTACAAAAGACGCACTTAAAAGGTAATCAATGTAGAGCCCTGAATAGATTCGGCTATACCCTATTGGCGCATGTGGGGAATACTTCTGGGCCCAAGGGAGTAGGGGTGTTAGTTAGAAGGATACTCCCATTTATTCCTGGGAAGACTTGGGCCAACACCTTGGGACGTTATGTAGTGGTTAGTGGGTCCTGGGAAGGGAGTACGGTAAACGTATGCCCCCCTCCTCAACCGATTCCCCCCATCTCAACCGATTTGCTCCCCTGAATACCCTGGACTCTTGTGATTGACTTATCGATAAGAATCAGGCACAGTTATCATCATCGATCAACCCCATGATTACGCCAGCCCCAATCGGCACTAGAGAAGGAAAGGCATGCAAACTTGTGTCATGGAACATTGCTGGGATAATAAGCAAAATGAGTGACCCCATCTGGTGCACGTTCATAAAAGGTTTTGATGTGATATGTCTTCAGGAGACATGGACCAGTACAAACAGCATTTTTCTTGAGGGACCTTTTCTGTGCCTGCCATTCCTTCAAAGTCGGGAAGACATAAGGGGGTCTGATTACTTTTGTTTCTTTGGATGTTAACTGTTGTATGAAGACGCTGCCAACGGACAATCCTTGTGTGCAGGCTTTATTATTTTCAAAGGGGTTAGACAAGCTGCTCTAATTGAACTTTTATAATGCTATTACTGCCCTAGAGGTTTGTAATATTTCCAGGTTAGGTGTGTTCATAAATAACACAATATCAAATTCTAATCATAATGGCTTTCTTATGATGGCGGGGGATTTCAATTTTCATTTCTGTGGGGACCCAGCGATGTTATATCCCCTTAATACAGGATGTCCACGCGGGGGGAGGCATGTAGAGCACACGAAGTAGGGAGAATTACTTAACCTATTAGTGGAAGAACTGGATCTGACCATGGCAATGTGCCGGGTAGACAGTAATGGAAGGACTCCTGTCCCACCTTTTCAGGCAGGGGTGTGCATCTTATATTGATTTCATCTATGTGTCTACTCCCTTCCTCCCCTTTCTGATGGAGTTTTCTATTAAGGACAGTATTTATAGTGATCATAATCCCTTATGTGCTACAGTCAGCTGGTTTGATTTAAAGAAAGACAGGTCAAAAAGAGAAAGGGGGTCCCTTAAGGTTACAGATCAGGGCAGAAGGCTAAGGTGGGCCCAGATCGTGCCAGAACCTTTCTATGAGTCCCTTGCAGCCAGGTGTAATGAGGAACTAGATACTTGACGTAAAGGGCAGGATGCGCCGGGAATTATCCTAGATGCATTTGCGTCTGTTTCTTGTGTCATTTGTGATCTCCTAAGGGCGTTCAAATGAACTTACCCCGAGATGGTTTGACCGCAACTGTTCCAGAGCAGCAAGGGAATTGAGGTGAGTGTTAGGTACCAAACCCAGGGACCCAGTCGCAGTGAAAGCCTGTCGAGGCCGCTATAAGATAGAACAAGTGAGGCGTAAGGCCGAACTTAGGGACAAGGCATGGACTAAGCTGGCGGAGGCCAGTACCCTAAAAAATAGCGAAATGTTTTGGAATATAGTTAATAGCCCTATTTTGGTAGGCGATGCTGGTCAGACCCTGGATGCACATATAACAGAGGAGGAATGGGTTGGACACTTCCAGGAAATGTGTTCTAGTCAAACTGAATTGAGGCCAGTGGAAGGTTGGGGTGTTGGTAAGTCGGCCCTTGTCATTAATGCCGAAGAGGTTAAAAAAGGTGTTGAGGGACTGTCCAGAAATAAGGCCCCTGATCCTGATGGCATACCCCCTGATCTCTTTTTATCTAATCCTCAACTGTGGGTGCCTATACTCACCTCTACGATTAACGCTGCCATCAGAGATGCTCCACCTACCTCTATCATCATCCCAATTTTTAAGAAAGGAAACAGGGATAGCACTTTTTGTTATAGGCCCATATCTCTGCTGCACTCAACAGTAAAGGTGGTGGGTCGCATTTTACTGGAGAGGTTAACCACATGGGCGGATGAAAACAATATACTGGCAGATATCCAATATGGTTTTCACCCTGGGAGGTCAACGGTGGACCAATGCCTTAACCTGTATATGATTTTAAACAAATACATGGTTGCACGTTCTGGCACGATTTACCTGGCCTTTATGGACTTTTCGTCAGCATTCGACCTGGTGAACAGAAGTAAACTATGGGAGACACTTCGGTGCATGGGAGTAGACATTAACATTGTCCTCTTCTTACAAGAGCTCCACAGGGATACTAAAGCGGTGGTTCGCTATACCAACGATGGCAAAGTAACCAGTCAGATCCCGACACAGAGAGGGGTACGACAGGGATGTATATTGGCTCCTTTTTTATTTATATACACATTAATAATCTAGTGAAGGATTTGATAGCCACACATGCAGATGTCCCTCGGTTGGGCCGGGATGGTCTGCCTATATTACTGTATGCTGATGATGTGGTTCTTATGGCTCGGACTACGAGGCGGTTGCAAACATTGCTAACCTCCTTCGTGTCCTTCATGGAAGACCGGGACCTGCTAGTTAATAATTACAAGTCATATGTAATGCAGATAGGTCGTGGGCAAACCAAATCCTTCAATTTTAAGGAAGGGACCATCCCTGTCCCCAGGACAAATGCCTTCTCCTACTTAGGAGTTATGCTGGATACCAAGTTGAACTGGTTCACCTTGAAAAAAAGGTAGCAGGGGGGGTCTCCTACGGGCTAATGCAGCTATTTTTAATTTTGCTACCCGTTTGGGTACAAAACCCATAGGTGCCCTATTACAGATTTATAGATCTAGGTGTGTATCTCAGGTTATGTACGGTAGTGAAATCTGGGGTTACACTGCCCATGAGGAGCTCCAAACAGTGGAAAATAAGTTTCTGAGACGACTGTTATATGTTCCACAGGGTACCGCTACTTATATTCTTCATAACGAATTGGGTGTGCCCTATCTGACAGATCTGCTTTCTTTCCGCCCTTATTTTATTGGCTTAAAGTCTGGTTAAGTGAAGGGAGTACCCTTACTAAGGAAATATTAAGGGACTGTTTGGGTCTAGATGGTGCCCACCATATACCCTGGTTCAATTATATACGGGATGGATTCGGGAGATTAGGTAGGCCCGATCTTTTCTGCTCCCCTGAGACTATCAGTAGGAAAGATCTGTCCTGGGTAAAGGAGTCCTTCTTCAGATTGAGGGTGACGGAAAGGGAAGAATGTGAGCTAAGGAAGCCTGGTGTGCGAAGACACACACTTTTGAAAACAGTCCCTTTCACGGAACCTTACCTCCTAGGGCTCCCCAGCTCCCATGACAGTTTTTTATTAACCAGATTCCGCCTTGATTTATTCTATTTTCTCTTTGCTCACCCTAGAGGGAGCAAGAAAGGCGAGATCTTGCTGCCCTGTGGCTGCGACGGTACGTCTCCACAGGACATGCTGCATTTTTTTATGTTTTGTAGTACTTATGAGATGCCTAGGAAGTCATTTTTAATTCCTTTTTTAAAACAAGCCAATTTTAACCAAGTGGGTCCCGCTTTTAACTTTTTATTATTGCTCTCAGAGAGCACTGTATGGCATGTTCTTAGTTTTCTAAAGGCGGCAGTAAGGCTTAGAGCAACATGTGACTAATCAACAGGGGCCAGGGATAACGGGATATGGAGTGATCGCGTACACTTTTTAATCTATTTTGTTGTAAATTTTATGTGTCTGGTGTGGTATTTCTGATCTTTCTAATTTTTATGAGTATTGGTGATGAACTTTGACTTTTATGGTTTTTATCACAAAAGCTGAATAAAATGTTATTGATTGATTGATTGATTGTATGCTCCATTTATGTTACACCGGGACTACAGGCCTTCACATTGGAGACATTGGGTTCCCTGTTACTGGAGCTCCCGGAAGGACGTTGTATTGCTTCGCACTCCCAGATAATAGAGAATACACCCTCCCACATGGAGGCTCAAACACAACAAAGCAAAAAAAACAACAAAACACCACCTGGAAAGGGATTTCACTTTATAAAATGAAACACATAAAAGAATAAGGCATGGGGTTTTATTTATGCAATGCTCTCTAACAGAAAGGCTTTCGCAGATGTCAAATGAACAACATTCAAATGTATATAGAGATATATATATATATGTATATATGCAAGCAATAATAACACACTTATAAGTTTAAATGCACAGAATAAAATACATGGAATGCAAGCAGATAATAATATGAAATAAAACTCAAGCAGATAATACTGGAATGAAACGCAAGCAGATTATGCTGGACGTCTGCTGCACGAAATCAGAAAGATTTATACACTAAATACATCAGATGATTACAATCACTGAAGACTTGGATGTGCACACAGACTCACTCACACATCACAAAGTCAATACTCAAAAACAAATCACCTCACCGGCTGCAAACACTGCATCTTAGCCCACTCCAGACTGGGGGATTTGCAGCCAGGGTTAAGAGCCTCAGCAAACCGGGGTTCTGCCGAAGTAGACACGTCCATCCCCATTCAGACTCCAAACAAATCCCAGTTTCCAAGTCAACAAACCCCAGCTTTATACTCTCAAAACACACTAGAAGGTTCTGAGATGCCTTCCTCTGCCCCAATGAAACTTACTGGAATTGGCCACTTTCCATGCAAGCACTCCAAAGGCAAAGGAGTTCTCACATTCCTTCTGCATTCTCATGTGTTCCAGCCTTTATCTTAACAAAGCTTACGAAAGTCTCAGGCAGTACAGTCAACAAAACAACCTTGAACGTGAATCACCTAAACAACTTGAGTAATCTTGGGGCCTGCCTGTGCTCGCAAAAAGCTCAAGCAAGACAGAGTCAGAATTCAAGATGATATGAGCACATGTCAAAGCCAACAGTAAAAATTTCATAATACTTCCCAATTTACAACACAATGCACATTTGTGCACCACTGTCTATAGCATCACACACTTCATCTCCCAATGTACAACATAATGCACATTTGAGCACCACTGCTTATCACACTGTACTTCAAGACCAAGAAGTACATTCCACATCTCTCTCTCTCTCTCATGCTTTCAAATGCACATCCCACATGTTCTATTCCTGGCAAGGCTGTTCTACTCTGTGAAAGCTCTCCCACTTTAAAACTACAACATTACATGAAAGACATCTTCAAGGAAACGTGCACATGCAGGGAAAAATGATGACGTACATTCAGGCTAGGGTAAAGTAAAACACCAAAAGTCAATTAAAACAATGGTAGTCAAAGCTCATCACGTGGTTTCAAAACATAGGAGTGCCTCTAGCACTAAAGATGTCTAATCCTAGGGGGCGATATGAATGTTATAATATCCGCAGAGATGGATGCGGCTAGGCAGGCAGCGTCAGGGAGAAGGGTAGGTCCGTTGGGGGGCATCTTAAGAGCTATGGGACTGGGCAACATATGGAGGCACCAACACCCAACTGAGAGACAATATACTCATCTGTCTGCAGCTAGTAGGAGCCTTTCGAGACTGGATTACATGCCTCCACTGATAGACTCCTGGTTCTTTAATGACCATGATTTTAAGGATGATACGAGGAAAGGAGCAGAACTATTTTTTGCTGAAAATGTGGGAACAGTGAATTCCAAAGTGACCCCTTGGGAGGCCTTCAAAACAGTGCTCCGAGGAAGAACCCAGGCACGAATAAGCAAAGAAAAGAAAGAGAAACTTCTTAAGGGTCAAGCCCTGGAGGATGATATAATGTGACTGGAATCCTAAGTGTCCGAGGGAGGGGAGGAGTTGAGAGACGAACAACATCGGCTGCGGCTCTGTCAAAAAGAACTACAGGAACTGCTAGAAGATAGGGCTAGGGCCCAAGCATTGGCCACACAGCATAGACTTTACGATGCAGGGAACAAAGCAAATAAACTACTAGCCTGGCTACATAAGAAGAGGGCAAAAGGTAGGTGGGTTCCTGGATTGGTAGATGAAGAAGGCCATAAATACGTCATGGGGAAAGACGTGGCGGAGAAATTAGCAACGTATTATGAGGAAATATTTACTTCCTCTTCTTCGAAGACAGAGCAAGAATGTAGTGATTTCCTACAAGAAATTGTGTTGCAATGTTTGTCAGAGGAAGAGAAAACGATGTTAGAGGGTGAATTAACGATTGAAGAGATAGGGGCACATCTCTCTCTCTCTCTGCAGTCAGGCAAAGCAGTAGGACCCAATGGTCTCCCAGTGGAAATGTATAAATGTATGTTGAAAGAAACAGCTGAACATCTGCTGAACATGCTGTTGGAAGCTGGAGAGGATGGTATACTCCCCCCAGATCAGAGAACCGCAGTAACAGCCATAATACCTAAAGAGGGTAAGCCACTCTCTGACTGCAGTTCATACAGGGTGCACAGACATAATATCGAGTTTTTATTTTCGGAGTACAAAAATATTGAGTTGGAAATATCGAAGGAACTGAATATCGACATCAAGAATATCGGGGACCAGAATATCGACATGAAGGTAAGAAATATTGCTTTTGTTAATATCGAAGTCAGTAATATCGTTTGTAAAAATATCGTTGTTAATAATATCGATGTTTATATTAGTGTTATGTATTTTAGTATGTATTTTACATGTATGAGTTCTATATTTTTTGTTAAATATTGATTTTTTTTTAAAATATATGTATTACATTTTTAGAAGTTATTAATGTTTTTAAAAGTAAATTTTGCGTTTTAGTTCCGTAGCGGGTTGTGGGTTTATAGGGGAATAGGGTGGGAAGTAATTTAAGTATAGTAAATTTAATAATAATTTTTAGAAATTATTAATTATTTTTAATTAAATTTTGCGTTTTAGTTCTGTAGCGGGTTGTGGGTTTATAGGGGAATAGGGGGAAGTAATTTAATTATAGTATATTTAATAATAATTTTTAGAAAATATTAATTATTTTTAATTAAATTTTGTGTTTTTATTCCGTAGCGGGTTGTGGGTTTATAGGGGATTAGGGTGGGAAGTAATTTAATTATAATAAAGTAATTATTATTTTTTATTTATTGGCATTGATAATTAATTTATTGTTAATTAATTATTAATTGGTAATTAATTTTTATTAATTCATTAATTGATAATTATATTAATTGTGTTATTTTTTTTAGGAGCGGGATGTGGGTTTATAGGGGAATAGGGTGGGAAGTAATTTCATTTTAATATAGTCATTATTAATTTTTATTTATTGGTATTGATAATTAATTTATTGTTATTAATTGGTAATTAATTTTTTTTAATTGATTAATTGATAATTATATTATTTGTGTTATTTTTTTAGGAAATGGGTTGTGGGTTTATAGGGGAATAGGGTGGGAAATAATATAATTTTAATAAAGTAATTATTAATTTTTATTTATTGGTATTGATAATTAATTTATTGTTAATTAATTATTAATTGGTAATTAATTTTTATTAATTGAATAATTGATAATTATATTAATTGTGTTATTTTTAGGAGCGGGTTGTGGGTTTATAGGGGAATAGAGTGGGAAGTAATTTTATTTTAATAAAGTAATTATTAATTTTTATTTATTGGTATTGATAATTAATTTATTGTTAATTAATTATTAATTGGTAATTAATTTTTATTAATTGATTAATTGATAATTATATTAATTGTGTTATTTTTTTTTAGGAGCGGGTTGTGGGTTTAGAGGGGAATAGAGTGGGACGTAATTTAATTATAATGAAGTAATTATTAATATTTTGTTATTATTTATAAATAAAGTATTAATTATTAATTGATTATTTAATTTGAAAAATTATTTAATTGATAAGTATGTTAATTTTAACCCTCTGCTATCCAACACTTTCCCTACAGTTACACTCTCTGGAGTGGGAATAGAAATTTTTACCCTTACGCTATCCAACACTTTCCCTACTGTTGCACTCTCTGGAGTGGGAATAGTAATTTTTACCCCTACGCTATCCAACACTTTCCCTACTGTTGCACTCTCTGGAGTGGGAATAGTAATTTTAACCTCTTCGCTATCCAACACTTTCCCTACTGTTGCACTCTCTGGAGTGGGAATAGTAATTTTAACCCCTTCGCTATCCAACACTTTCCCTACTGTTGCACTCTCTGGAGTGGGAATAGTTATTTTTACCTCTACGCTATCCAACACTTTCCCTACTGTTGCACTCTCTGGAGTGGGAATAGTAATTTTTACCGTTACGCTATCCAACACTTTCCCTACTGTTGCACTCACTGGAGTAGGAATAGTAATTTTTACCCCTTCGCTATCCAACACTTTCCCTACTGTTGCACTCTCTGGAGTGGGAATAGTAATTTTTACCCCTACGCTATCCAACACTTTCCCTACTGTTGCACTCTCTGGAGTGGGAATAGTAATTTTTACCCCTTCGCTATCCAACACTTTCCCTACTGTTGCACTCTCTGGAGTGGGAATAGTAATTTTTACCCCTACGCTATCCAACACTTTCCCTACTGTTGCACTCACTGGAGTGGGAATAGTAATTTTTACCCCTACGCTATCCAACACTTTCCCTACTGTTGCACTCTCTGGAGTAGGAATAGTAATGTTATCCTCTCCGCTATCCAATATTTTCTCTACTGTTTTAGTTAATGTAGTGTATAATGTATTTTAAAAAGATTAAAAATATTCAAATTTTTTAATTTGTTATATATATTTTTTATATTTTTATTTATATTATTGGTGTATGTGTATATATATATATGTATTTATCATTTTTAATATGTTTTTTAACAATTTATAAGTTATTAAAATAATTATTTATAAATATTATTAAGTAAGTATATATATTATATTTTATACATATATATGTTTAATTTATTTTTACATTATATGTATTAGTTATAATTTTAAACATTTTAAAATAATTTTAACTGTTTCTTTTAATTATATGTATTATTTACTTTATTTTACATTTTTTTTTTAAACATTAAAAAAAACTATGGGGCACATTACGATACCCGGCGTAAATAAATCCGCCAGGCATGGAAGCGGCAAAAATCCGCCCGCACACACCGCCTGAACACCGACCACGCCATTATGATTACACAAACCGAAAACCGCCATCGGCGGAAAAATCCACACAAAATACCGCCCGCCATCGTCCGAGTCGGAGTCAAACCGCCCGCCACGGACGGAAACACGCACGACAACACAAAACCGCCCGCCCTCACGGCCGACACACCGCACGTGAAATTACGATCGCACCGCCATGAGCGCGGAAAAACCACAAATATACCGCCCGCCAGCGCAAACAACGCCGATGAGAATCGACACGGCAGAAGCCATGGCGCCAACGTACCTGCACAGAAACCATCCGCACACAAAACCAATAGCACACAACATGGCCAACAAGTCCACACAGCAAGGCACGCACAAATACACAAGCACAGTACACATCCCGAAAACACCCCCCGGACAAACAAAAAATACAAAGGCCAGAACCCCAGACACAACACACCTGAAAACAACAGACCATGAGGACACACCCACATAGGTGAGTACAAAAGCAGCACTCCCACAGACTACAACCCCTTGCTACATTGCAAACCAGAGAGGAGAGGAGAGGACACAGTGACACAGCAAGGACAGCAGCACACCACAGAAACGCACACATCACTACCACCACCACCACCACCACCACCAAACACCACCACCACCACCACCACCACCACCACACCCCGGCACCACAAACCCCCTGCACATTACACAACACACACCGCACCAGCACCACAAACACCATGGCACCACAAAGGATGCCCAAGTTCACGCCCATGGAGCTGACGGTCATGGTCGACGAGATCATCAAGGTGTACCCACAAATCTATGGGAACATGGTCCAGCACACACCACTAGCCACCAGAAACAGAATGTGGAACCGGATCGTAGACCAGGTCAATGCAGTCGGGACCCTGCCCAGAAACAGAGTCGAGATTAACAAACGTTGGAATGACGTAAAGAGCCTGGTCAAGAAGAAGGAGGGCAAAAACAGAGAGCTGGCTGCCGTCACTGGCGGAGGGAATCCCGCGCTCTTTAAGACCTTCAAAGCGTGGGAGGAGAAGGTGCGAGTCGTAATCCATCCGGAGATCCTCGCCGGAATAGCAGGGGAGTGGAGGCTGGTAAGTACAAACTAATGTATACCAGCACACCGCTATGTACTCACATGCGCAACTACCATGCCACAGCTCCCAGGGACAAACACCCCCATGTCCAGCACACAATACACAACACATCACACACACATGCAACAGACACTACCACACACAGCCCAAACCGAACAACTGTAAGATGCGTGGGGACATGTGTACACTAAGCCAGCCACGTAACCACCAACAGGTCCCCAAATATGCCAGAAGCGCCACAACGAGCACCCACCACACCCATGTGTCCGCCACAGCTGCACTAACCGACAAGTAACAGGTAAGTGGCAGGAACACAAAGTGCAGTGGGTGGGACGGTGGACAGCCCAAGTACAACACACACCAGGCCCCAGTCCCACAGCACAGCAAGGAGGAGCATCCCCCACACCCCACAGCCACGTGTCAGCCACCGCAGTGCACAACGACAGCCGAAAGGCAGACATCACGGTCCACAGCAATTGGTGTCAGTGGGTGTACAGCCACCCCCACGACCCACAACACCTCCCCACCCCCACAGACCTGAAACATGGAGCACCCCCTGCTTAGAGCCATGTGGCATCCAGTACAGTGCACGCACGAACAACTTGCAGGTGGGAAACTGGACAGGGCTGGATTACTGGAGGCATGAGGACCATAACACCACCAACACATGGGACATGTCACGTAGCAGACGAACACGCAGCACCGCCCACCGTCACGAACAAGTGAACAATGTGCACACGGACATGAACAACAGACTCACACCCCACATGACCCATCACAGACATAGCAACACCCAAGGAGCCACGTCTGCATGCACAAGCCACACTGAATATAGTCCCACACGGCAGCCACTGTGCAACTCATCACACACAACCGAAACACCATTGAAGTCCTGGCCATGTAGCCCCCACTGCCTGTCAACCCCACACCCCACAACTACGCCTATGTAAGACAAACAACACTAGACGCAACAGAGCGGAACAACATAAATGCACACGAACACCACTGAACCCATCAAACTCACAGACACACCATGCACATACAACATACCATCCATCCCATCCGTCAGCCCCAGTCTCATGAAAGGCATGTCATCCGCACAGCTGCCACACATACAGCAGTCACGCTAAGACACATGCCCATGACCAACCATGTGCCAGAAGTCAATTAAGCGCACGACACACTGTGAGCAACAACACACAACATGGGCCACACCCCCCGAGCACTGCAGTGATGCACATGGCACAGGGCAGCACGCACACCAAGGAGATGGGACAACTGCAATACGTTGGCTGGCACACAACTATCACTCACTCATAACGATGCGTCCAATGCCATGTCCAGTAATCACAACAGACAGCAAATATGCAGGGCATGTCAGGCATGCACACACCTCAGACCATGCACTGTCATGCTGCCACAACACATGTCACGTTCGGCACCCATGGCTCACAGCATGTACCCCAAAAGCATATCCCCTCCCAAATGCGAATCTGGGGCATGGCCCCCATGTAGCCATATGCGTTCCTAAGCGTTCCATTTGAACCCCAAAAGCATATCCCCTCCCAAATGCGAATCTGGGGCATGGCCCCCATGTTGCCATATGCGTTCCTAAGCGTTCCATTTGAACCCCAAAAGCATATCCCCTCCCAAATGCGAATCTGGGGCATGGCCCCCATGTTGCCATATGCGTTCCTAAGCGTTCCATTTGAACCCCAAAAGCATATCCCCTCCCAAATGCGAATCTGGGGCATGGCCCCCATGTAGCCATATGCGTTCCTAAGCGTTCCATTTGAACCCCAAAAGCATATCCCCTCCCAAATGCGAATCTGGGGCATGGCCCCCATGTTGCCATATGCGTTCCTAAGCGTTCCATTTGAACCCCAAAAGCATATCCCCTCCCAAATGCGAATCTGGGGCATGGCCCCCATGTTGCCATATGCGTTCCTAAGCGTTCCATTTGAACCCCAAAAGCATATCCCCTCCCAAATGCGAATCTGGGGCATGGCCCCCATGTAGCCATATGCGTTCCTAAGCGTTCCATTTGAACCCCAAAAGCATATCCCCTCCCAAATGCGAATCTGGGGCATGGCCCCCATGTTGCCATATGCGTTCCTAAGCGTTCCATTTGAACCCCAAAAGCATATCCCCTCCCAAATGCGAATCTGGGGCATGGCCCCCATGTAGCCATATGCGTTCCTAAGCGTTCCATTTGAACCCCAAAAGCATATCCCCTCCCAAATGCGAATCTGGGGCATGGCCCCCATGTAGCCATATGCGTTCCTAAGCGTTCCATTTGAACCCCAAAAGCATATCCCCTCCCAAATGCGAATCTGGGGCATGGCCCCCATGTTGCCATATGCGTTCCTAAGCGTTCCATATGAACTCCAAAAGCAAAGTACAAACCAGACCCAGGATGGGCCAGGAGCCCGCATACACCAGAGTCACAATGAGTAGGGGCACAGCAACACACCCATCGGCATGGCCAATCCGTCCCATGCCACATGTGCACAGCACACAGTCCCATTGCCTAGCACACACAACTACAGATGCCACAGCCACACACTCGCCTCCGGGAAACCCATGTACGAGATTGCACGAACTGCCAATGTCAGACGATTAATACATACTTCGCCAGGTGCAACACAATAACAAATCTCATTCTCTCCACAGGTGACGAACTGCCGGATGCTGGGGATGGAGACAGCAGCCAGCACAGCCAGCCCACAAGCCCCCAACGAGGACACACGGATCTGGAGGATCTGTCCTCCTCTTCGGACACGGACCACCAAGCTGGCCCATCTGGCGTGGCAGGGCCCAGCCGCTCCCCAGGACCCCTCCTACCCACCAACCCATCATCCAGGGATGCTGAACAGTCCCAGTCCCCTGCTGCCACTGTCGTTGCGGCCACACCCACGGTCATTGCGGCCACTACCACTGCCGCAACCGCCACCATCGCCGCACCGACCACCACCGCCTCCACCACCACCACGTCTTCGCTGGCACCAGCCCCAGCGCAGGTGGTGGCCTGGCCGACTGGATCCACCCTGGGAGCCACAGCGAGGACCGTGGTGTGCAATGTGGCTAGTGGGCAGGCCGGTGGCAGCAGGACTGGTAGGAGGAGCAGGGTCAGGGAAACGCCAGCCTCCCCTGGGAGCCATGCCCTGCCTCAAATGGCCAGAGTCCTTGGGGCCTATGAAGAGGCCCAAGGACAATGGGCCAGGTCTGCTACTGACACGCGGGAGGTGCTGGGGGTGCTGAGGTCCATGGACGCCCATATGGGCCAATTCGTGTCCCGTATGGACCAACTCGTGGACCTCATGGGCCAGCTGGTGGTGGCGGTGGGGTCACAGGCAAGGCCAGCAACACCACCTCCGCCACCACCTGCTAGGGCGCAGGGTCGGGCAGCAGTGTCCACTTCCCCTGCTTCCACAGCCAGTGAGCACACCTCACCCACCACCAGCAGGTCCCCACCACACACCCCCCTCCCAAACGTGGAAGGGGCCGTCCGAAGAGGAAACAGATCTCCCGGGAGGACTTCGCACGCTCCAGTCGCAAGTGAGGCAGCCAGCCAGCCTTCCGCCAGCCTTCCTTGACCAGCCACTGCATTGACTTGCTCTACGATCCCACTCCACACAGCCAGCTGGATGGCATGTGTGTGTTGGACTATGGACATAGAACCAGTGGGTACACCCTGATCATCACGCAGCCATGACCGACAGCTCATTGTCACTGCACGCACCACTTTTGTCATCACCTTACACACAATCACATGTCACAGTTTGTAATAAATGCACCTTTTTCACTAACTGCTGTTTGTGCCCTGTGTTTTATTTGTACGGAATACAACGGCCACCTTGGGCGGAAAGGCACCTGATGCGTGGCATGGCAATGGAATCCGGAGGGCCTGTAGGGACCTAGGGGTGGGAGACAGAACAGGAGCACATTCAATGAGTGTGTCACACACCCATCACACAGTACATGTCAACAACTACAAGCAATGTACACACATCGCACAGAGCAATAGGGCACAATGCCACAGTCACCAACAGTGGCATACTACCCTGGCCATGGAGCGTTGACACACTGCACGCAGTGAACATACGGCCACCCTGACACAGCACACACACACCTGCACAGATACAGACACATCATCCGTCGTACATGGACACTCACCGTCAAGTGAAGTAGCGGGCGATGAGCTACTGGCGCACATTCCCAGCTTCCTCCTCTCCGCTGTCCACCTCACTCGAGCTGTCCTGGTCTGCGGGCTGGGGCCCTGGTTGATCTCCGTCATCCACAATGAGGGGGATCTGCTTCCGAATGGCCAGATTGTGCAGCATGCAGCACGCCACCACTATCTGGCACACCTTCTGTGGGGAGTACGCCAGTGCACCCCCGGTGCGGTCCAGGCACCTGAACCTGGACTTGAGGAGGCCAAAGGTACGCTCGACCACACGTCTGGTCCTCCCATGTGCCTCATTGTATCGATCGTCTGCTGGGGTGCGAGGATTCCTCAATGGACTGAGCAGCCATGCCCCATTCGGATACGCAGAGTCACCTGGGTGTGAGGGACACAGAGAACCGTTGCTATTCCAACTGGACAGGGGACAGCATCGCACAACCAGCACGCTACACCACTCCACATACTCACCGACAATACAGCCACGATCCTGTTGCAGATTGGCCATCAGTCGTGGCAAGATGCTGTTGCGCATTATGTGTGCGTCATGTGCCGAGCCTGGAAACTTGGCACACACGTGGGTGATCACCATGTCCGCTAGGCACACCACTTGCACATTCAGGGAGTGCGTGTGCTTCCTGTTGCGGTACAGGTGCTCAGTGGCCTGTGGTGGAACAAGGCCAACATGTGTGCAGTCAATGGCTCCCACGACGTGTGGGATTCTGCCAAGGGCATAGAATGCACCCTTCACTGCCGCCAATTCACGAGCCCTGGGGAATCTGATGTACCTGTTTCGGTACAGCATCATGGCTGCCAGTACATCCCTCAGCACCTTGCTGAACATGGGCTGGGACATCCCTCCTCCACTGCCCACTGTGTGCTGGAATGACCCAGTGGCGAAGAAATGCATGGCGGCCATCACCTTAGCCGTGGGGGTGACAGCAGTCGGATACACCCTGCGGGGACGGAGATGGGGCTCTAACATGGCACACAGTCGATGCAGAGTTGGCCTGTCCAGCCGAAACTTCCTGATTACCTCTGTATCGTCCATGTCCGCCAGCAATTGGTATGGGCGGTCAATGTTCGGTCTCCGCCTGGGTTAAATGGCAGAGGACACATGTCAAAGCAACACGGCACATAGCAATTTCGCATACACATCACTGACATGACTGAGCAAGCACATGAGCCACAGCCCAGCTGTCAAGCTGGGACGGCACGGCCACAATACACTTACACAGGTCTCCCAACAATGGCAATGGCAAGTGAGACATACCACTGCCATGTGCATGCACATGGGGATCTAGGCCCCAATGACTTGCGGGGCGTGCTGATGGGGACTGACTGCATATTCGTCAAGCGGCAACGCCACGGCAACATGAATGTCTGCTGAGCATGGAACTGCTTCCGAGGCTGGATGAGTATGGCACCCGACGACGACGATGTGGGCACGGGCTGAGCGGCCAATACAAGTGGGACCTGTGGCACGAGGGGATATGAGACAGTAGTAGGTGTCAGCACTGCACCCTATGTACAGCACTGTACGGATCACAGCTCCCGAAACATTGACTGGTGTCCACATTGACAGCCCCATGCCAAGACGGCTGTGTGCTTGCAGTCACACGTCACAGGTGAGAGGTTACATTGCACGTGCCAGGTGGCAGACGTACATAGTGGGAGCTGGCATGTGTGTGCATGTGTCTCCTGTTCAGGATCCACCAGATGGGCGCTGACTCTGTACTGACCATTGGACACAGCATGTTCCGTGGAAGGCTTGTGTGTGTGGGATGGTGGCACTGGATGTGCCTCCGTTGGGTGGGGGGCCATGCACAGGGCGGGTACGTCGATGATTGCGCATTGTTGGTCACGGTGGGTGCACCAACTAAGATGTGTTGCCCTGTGTTCAATTCCTATGTCCGCATGATGATGGACTGTGGATGTGAGCAGACTACACATTGGTCGATGTGCTGTCTATATGCATGTGCCTTCACACCAGGCACAGCTGCCCCTGCACATGTGACCCCTGCTGGACTCGCTGCTGGGTCTGTGGAGCTGATGCACCTTCTGCGCGTGGGGCGGACAGCTCTCCTCACTTCCCTCATTGCGCATGTCATGTCTTTGCCGCAGGTGACATGGATCATGGAGGGCCCACATGTACGCGTGGGTAGGCTACACATGATTGTTCACTGGTCGCCACCCCCAGTCAGTGTTTCGAATGGGAAGGTTGTCGTGCTGGTGGTATGTTCGATGTGGCGGATGGGCGGGCCTAGGTGCGGGCTTACATTCCGGACATGGGGGGGTAGTTGGATTGGCGACTAGTTGCAGTACACACGGGACACGTCTCTTCCTTTCCACATCTGGGTCATCCCTTGTACTAACTGACAGTGATACAGTCATCTTCGCCCCAGCCCTCATGTCCTCCCCTCGCCCCCCAATATGCATGCTCACCTGCGAGGCTAGCGCTTGCACAGGCAGCCCCAAGCTCGCACCAGAGAGGGCAAGGAGTGTATGTGTGGGTCCAGTTGCACGAGTGGGCTGTCTCAGGGTATGATGTGTGGCGGGACGCCGTCCACCTGCGTGGTGCCCCAAATGGAGACCCGGCCTGCATGGACTATGCATCACAGTCTTCGCCTTCCGGATCCGCCACCTGCGACACCCAGTGGCTGTGGCTGCCCTTGCGGCCAGGCCGCGTCCGTCTGTGGCTGTTGGCCCACACATTCACTCTTTGGCCTCTCTGGGGAGGGCTCGGGGTGGTGGCGCACGCGCTTGCACTTAGTCGCAATGGCATGTGTCGTGGTTGGTATGATGGGCAATGGATGGGATGGTGCGAGCCACCTCCCGTGACGTCAGTGCTGCTCGTGCTGTGGTGCGTCCCCCTACACTTCCATCTGACTTGTGCCATGCTAGACGTTGAGGTTCTATTGCCTGCGTGATATGACCAGGAGGAGCGCGAGGAGACCTCACACACACCATGCTCCACTGCCATCCCGTGCCCTGTATCGCCTGTGTGGATTGACTATGTTGGGGTTACACCTGGTCGACTGGGGCTGTGTGTGCCTTGTCAAGGGGCATGGCGGGCGCACAACAGGATCCAGCTTGTCCACAGAGGGTGGGCTGAGGTGCGCCTGGTACCGCTTTGTACGTGTGCCCGGCTGCTGTGCACACACGTGTTCACTCCCCCCGACAGGTGTCCTCTCACAATGCCCAGGGAAGCGGTGGTGTACTGTTCATGACCCCTCCCAACACGGCGTGCTCCAACTTGGCATGTGCGCATCTACCCGTCGCACCCACCCACCTGAGCACTGCGTCCATACGACTTCACACGACACATGTGTGTCTTCCACAGTAGTGCTACTCATTTGCGTTGACATCCAATACCAGTGGACTACATGGTCATGTCACGACTGCCGTGTACTTCACATACTCTCATCCTCTCTCATTCGTACTTGTGAAATGAGTCAGCGGAGACAGTTTTGGTTTCAAACATTATATTGAGTCTTCTGTCCTCTGTGATGCAGTATAGTGGACACTACTGGCAGCGGGATACATGTTGAGGATATACTGAGCATGATTACAAATGGGATAGGGTGTAGGGTTACATGTGATTAGCTGTTGCATGTGGGATGTGGGCTTCCGAGTTACATCTGCTTGGCCAAGGCTGTGCTAATGTACATTTACGTATAGCTGCGGAGCTGCGGACTTTGACACAGACGGTATACATGTAGCCTACCAGACCGCTCGGCATCATGGGCACAGTCCATCTCAGTTCCATGTGACAGGTTTGCTGCGGTTGTTCCTCATGCACGCGTACATGTGAGATGACATCAGGGCATGTGCTTGCGTGCATGCAGCGGCGTGCCACTTGTTGTTGCACTGTGGTGGTTACTGGACATGTCACAGTCACTGGGGTCGTGTTGTTGTTGTATGCACTTGTCGTCCATGCAAAGGTCCTGGTATGGGATTCCCGGGGCGGGGGTGGGAGGGGTGCAGCACCCACAGACTCCAGGCGACCTATTCATGTCCACTGAGCGGTGTGTGTGTCCATGTGCGCTGGATCCATGTCGTGTCCTGGTTGTTCGTGCAGTTCCGTCCATGTGGGTGCGATACACAGAGCCCATGCCACTGCCTCCCACGATGCATGCGGTGTTCCTGGATGTGATGGGGAACAGTGTGCATGTCCCGGTCATATCCGATGTCATGGCGATGTCGTTGATGGTGTGGTTACAGTTGCCGGTCGTTTGGTATGGCTGTTGTGGTGGTGACTGGCCAGTCCGTGCGGAAGCTGAGCATGGGTGCGGGGTTGGACTTCATGGGTCACTCGGGGAACCTGCGTTGTGGTCCGACGTATTTACAGGTTGTCAGGTATGCGATGCCGTCCAGCAGGGCTTCCATGTCATTGGTGGTGTACATGTTTGCCAGCCAATGAAGCGGATGGTGGCTGTCAAGGTGTTGTTCGTAGGTTGTCCCTTGGAGGACCATGATGGGGCATGCTGGGTGACATTCGATGTAGCTGTTCTCGATGATCCGTCGTGTGGAGGCACAGTGGTTCCATTTCAGTGCGGGTGCGATGTTGGCCACATACGCCATGCCCCCATAGGCAGAGCAGGCCCTGTCGTGTGCGTCCAGAGGGAGGAGTAGTGGTAGCAGGTCCGCCTTCAGACATGCCGGGTTGGAGAGGCATATCTCGACGGGATGCTGGTAGGGACACCTCCGACAGTAGAAGACGGGCATGACGCAGCTGAACAATGTGATGCGGTAAGTCAGTCGGTAACTTACGTTCAGCAGGGACAGGAGATCGCATCCCAATGTATGTATCGTGTTGGTTTTGTACAGCTTGAGCTGTTCGGCGTAGTTGGGTAGGTGTGTTGCGGTTGCCATTTCGCAGCGGTTCGTTGAGATGGCGTGCTCCAGCTGTGTGTGCAGTCTGCAATGTGCACGCTCCGGGGTTGCTGTGAGCTCTGTGTAGTCGTAGGGAGACAGGACTTGTGTTCTGTTGGCTTGTTTGGAGGACACGGGCCCTCTTCCCACATGCTTCTCAGACAGTTCAAGGTCAGTGCTGTGTGACTCCTTCCAATTAACTTGCATGTGGCCGACATGGGGGAGTGTTTTCTTCTTTCTTCCCCGTCCGTTGTGTGCTTCTGTGATATGCGCTATCTGCCCTGTGGTCGGTCTCCTCGGCATGCCTGTGTTGGTCTATTCTTGGACAATGGCTGTATTCACCGGCTTCTGTCGTAGGGCTGGGGTTTCGGAGTTGGAATGGAAGGTCATTCAGTGCTGTCTGCTCTCCCTTGTGTGGGCGGCAGGCTGCCTTTCCGCTCTGCGTTGGGCCTTGTGTGTGGATGTTATTCTTGGGCCACCTGTTGTCGGTCCCCGGGCTCTTTGGTGTTCCGTTTCATATGTCTTGTTCATATGTGCAGGGTGGTATGGGTTTTTCAGTGTGGTACTGGCGTTCCTCTTCCCGAAGGGGCCCTGCTTCTCCTAGTTGGTGTTGCCGCCGCTGTGTGCTACGCCATGTTTGTTACACTGGGGTGTGTCCTGCAGTTGCGTGTCTTCACTGACATGTGTGCGTCGGTTGTGTGGCGTTGGGTGTTGTCCGTGAATTGGGCGTTGGGGACATGTCTGTGGCCGGCCTGTCACGTGTCATGTGCGTTCGGGGAGGGGCTGATGTGTGTGCTGCTTGGTTGTGTCCCTGTGTCTGTGTGCGACGCATGCATGGCGCTGCGGTTGGCCTCTGCGTTGTGCGCATGTGTGGCGGCGTCATCGGCGCTTTGGGGCCGTGACGGGGTGGTTGGTTCCTAGTCCCAGGTGGTGTGTACACATGTGTTCCGCGATGTTAGGATTTGGCCTGTGTGTCATATGTGGATGCAATGGTGGATGTGTAGTGTGCACGCGCTGGTGGGGGTTGTCCGCTTTTTCCGCCCTTGCACTGTGTGCGCTGTTTGCGTGCACTTGTTGTGTGTGTGCCTACCTGCGTCTCCGCGGTACGTTGCGTCCTTGGTGGTGCATCAGCAGAAGCATGGGAAGGGCCTGCAGTGCTGGATTCATGCCCGGGGTGCCGCTTCTTCGTTGTCCGTGCTCTGCGTCCGTGTTTCCGCCTCTCTTTCACATGCGGTGTCTCTTTGCCGTGGGAGCCGTTTGTTTGCGGCATCGTAATTTATGCGCCGGGCGGGACGTGTTTCGTCGGACGGTGTGTGTCAGTTGTGCTGCGCCGCTACGTGTGCGGGCGCACTTTGATGGCGGACGGTGTTGCTGGCTTGCCGGCGGTGTTTGGCCTGCTTTTCGCATCGTAATTGGGCGGGCGTGTGGACTGCTGCGTGCCGGCGGTAACTGGTGGTTTTTGCATCCGCCAGCACGGCGGTTGTGCTTCCGCCCGCCATCGTAATGGGCCCCTATATTTTTAACAACGATATTTTTGACAACGATATTTTTTTCGATATTTTTGTACTTACCATTATGTAGATAGGACTTCGATATTCTTGACATCGATATTTTTGTGTCGAGATTTTTGTACCTCGATATTCTGACTGTCGATATTCTGTCAGTGATCCTTCATACAGACCAATCTCCTTGCTCAACTATGAAGTAAAGGTACTAGCTAAGCTTCCTCATTGCGCTTGGGCAAGGTGATTACCTCCCTTGTTGACCCGGCTCAATCGGGGTTTATGCCCCATAGGGGAACCAGACTAAACCTGCACAGATTGTTTGGGGTCCTTCACCTCACAGAGGCAATTATTGACGATCAAATGGTGCTCCTGTCCCTGGATGCCAGGATGGCCTTCGACAGTGTGGAATGGAATTACCTCTTTCCAGTACTAGACAAGTTTGGTTTTGGATCTGGGTTCATGAAGTGGGTCAGGCTGATTTATCAGCAACCGCTGGCTGGAGTACGAGTCAACACCACAGTATCTCGGGTGTTCGCTCTTCAGAAGAGTACGAGGCAAGGATGCCCACTCTCCCCACTCTTATTTGCCCTGGCCTTAGAGCCCCTCGCAGCGTGGGTATGCCAGGATGCTCTGATTTGGGGGATCCCGATTGGGAAGGAATGGTAAGAACGCATCTCTCTGTATGCGGACGATATCCTGCTGTATGTCCAGAAACCACGACAGTAAATCAACAGAATACTGCAGATATTCCGCATTTATGGGGAGTATTCTGGGTATCAAATCAATTGGGGTAAATCACTACTTTTCCCACTGGCTGGGGGCACCCCAGAACTAACCTCGAGATATGTGGTGCTGATTGAGAAGAGAGGCTTCACATATTTAGGAATCTATATAACTTGGAACGTTCAAGAGTTCTATCGCCGTGACCTAGGGGCGCAGTTAGACAGACTCGCAGTGGACGCCAGACACTGGCAGACCTTGCCGCTCACTTTGTTGGGGCGGGCAGTGCTATTTAAGATAATGGCCCTCCCCTGGTT
Source organism: Calotriton arnoldi (assembly GCA_963921515.1). Classification (NCBI taxonomy): domain Eukaryota; kingdom Metazoa; phylum Chordata; class Amphibia; order Caudata; family Salamandridae; genus Calotriton; species Calotriton arnoldi. Next base: position 53,837 of record CAWUFW010003156.1, read on the forward strand.
ACTATACTCACTGCAAAATATGCCGTATGTAGTACCTCTACTATTCTTTCAAAGAGCAGAGGCGGAGTTGCGGTCTTTACTATGGGGCAGTGGTGCACCGAGGATAGCATTACACAAGTTACAGAAAGGGGTATATGATGGAGGATTAGCAATCCGGGACATCCGAAGCTACTATTGGGCATAGTAACAGTCAATGGATGGATGTTCAAGGAAAGGTCCGAACCATCATGTAGAGTAGACAGACTAGCCATGAGCAAGGGAGGTCCCCGATCACTGCTGTACACTAAGCAATTGACGAAGAGCTTGCCACAGCATACCCAGACAGTAGCACTGGCCTGGCAGGCTGTCACAAAATGTCTGGGTTGGAAAGGAAAGCTTACAGGAATGACCCCACTGTGGGGTAGTACTAGGTTAAAAAAGGTGAGCTAATTACATGGGTTCGCTAAGTGGGAACTATTGGGCCTTGAAACCCTAGGTGATATCTGGAGGGGTCAGGCCTTCATTACATTTGCGACCCAGCGGCTGAATACGAGATGAAAAAAGGGGAAAGGTTGCGGTATTTGCAACTGGGACATGCGGAAGAAACTATGGGCTAGATGTATCAAAGGGCTTTTACCCATTCTGGGGCCGATTCAGGCCGGAAAACGTACCGACCGACTCGGTACGGGAATATTGTCCGACCGACACGTACCTGCGCTGCCCGATTCGCGTAGTACGATGGAATGCATGTGAATCACGACCGACTCGTACGGAACACAAGCCGAACGACCGAACCGCACGGAAACCAGCCATCCGGCCGGGAATCTACGCGAATCGAACCGACCGACACAGACCAGGAATGAACCCGACAGAAACGTACCCGCGAACTCCGACCCGCGCAGTACGATGCAATGCGTGGAAAACCACAGCGAGTCGCACGGAGTCCAAGCCGAACGACCGACACACATACAAAACCCAGCCGAAGCAACCCATACTCTGCGTCCGACGCGTACGCCGCACATGAAACGCATCAAGAACACAGCTAGAAAGACTCGGAGAAGCCCGCACGAGCCAACTGCAGCGTCCAACTCGGTCCGAAGAACGTGTCCTACATGCATAAAAAACACAAAGGAAAAAATACAAAAAAAAGGGCCAAACAAGCAATGACAAAGTCAATAAATACTGGGGGGAAAAACATGGAACAAGGACACCCCCCAACTCCACCCATATAAAGGACACAAATTCCTACCATGATCCTTTGCAAATTCAACTGACCTGCCAGCACAGAACACCATCAGACAGCAACCACAGACACACTCACAACTCATCCATCACACAAGCCACACACCATTAGCACCTCAGAAATAGCACCCTCACATACACCCAGCAAAACCGACACTCACCCACCCTCACTTGCACACTCACACACACATCAATCCCCACCACCACCCATCACCATGCCCCCAAAGAAGAATCCAAAGTTCCTAGACAGTGAATTGGAAGTGCTGGTAGATGAAATCCTCAGGGTAGAGCCACACTTGTTTGGTACATTAGTCCAACAGACCCCCATGTCGCAGAAAACCAAGATGTGGGAGAAGATCGTCGACATGGTGAACGCACAATCACCATGTTTGCGCACAAAGGAAGACATCCAGAACAGGTGGTATGATGTGCGCAGGAGGGTCAAGGACCTACTAAAGAAGGATTACGCCTTGAGTCATCGCACCGGCAGTGGCCCTCCTGCCAAACCAGTATACCTCAGGCCCTGGGAGGAGAAGGTGCAGGCCATCCTACCACCAGTGAGCGTATATGGACCATCAAACATCCCAGAGCCTGGTGAGTACACAACAAATATACACAATATTGTGTGACAATGCACACACATCACTGTCAAGGGGATAGTCAAACCATGCACCCTTAGCAAATCCACAGCAACCAAAAGATAATCATCCCAAGATGTGTATGTCAGTTAGATAAACACAATACATGCCATCTCATAGTGATATGTAACTGTGTCATGACATGTACAAACCTAACAACAAATAGAGCTAGGCAGTGGCACAAATCTAACCAACAAACACAGTCAGATATTTTGCCACCACTAGAACACCACCTCACAGGGAAGCTCACTGAAAGGAAGGAATTCTGTGTATGCTGGTGAAGTCAGTGTAGCCAATAGCATGATGGGAGTTGTAGTCACAGATATTGGTTACCCTCACAAGTGGCCCATCAACACCACTCTGAACCATGCTCACATCACAGGGAGTGGAAAACAACTGACAAGATGGCTGACACTGGGTACTGCTGTGTGGAGCACAAGGCCCTGCTGGGAACTGTGCACAAACAAACAACAGGACCACACTGTCAGCCATCTTGCCATTGCTGTCACACTCACACACAGTGAAGTCCACTCAAAAGGAAGGAAGTATGGGCATGCTGAGAAGGGGGGTGTAGGCAATAGCATGATGGGAGTGGTAGTCACAGATATTGGTCACCCTCACAATTGGCCCATCAACACCACTCTGAACCATGCTCACATCACAGGGAGTGGAAAAAAACTGACAAGATGGCTGACACTGGGTACTGCTGTGGGGAGCACAAGGCCCTGCTGGGAACTGTGCACCAACCAACAGCAGGACACCACTGACTGACATCCTGAAAGACAACTTGCACTCCCTGCAATGGAAGCACGTTCCATGGTGGGATATCTGGCTGGGTGGGAAGGAGGACTGACAGCTCTGACCATAGTCACCAGCAGCTTTTCTCACACACCCCCTCAACACAAACTCCACACAACTCACCTGGGAGAATGCAATGCCTCACACTCTAATTAAATATCCCACAAAGAACAACCACACTGGGTCATGCTGTGTGAAGCACAGGGACACTTTTGGGACTTGTAGCCAAACAAACGCCAGGATAACACTGTCCGCCATCCTGTCAGCACAGGCACACTACCCCACAGGGAAGCAGAGTCAAAAGGAAGGAAGTATGGGCATGCTGGGAAGGGGGGTGTAGGCAATAGCATGATGGGAGTGGTAGTCACAGCTCAACATCCCCCACCCACATGGCCCAGCAAGCTCACACTGAAGCATGCACACCTCACAGGGAGTGAAAAGCCACTTCAAAGATGTCTGACAATGGTGCACTGTTGTGGGGAGCACAAGGCCCTGCTGGGAACTGGGCACCAACCAACAGCAGGACACCACTGACTGACATCCTGAGAGTTAACCTGCACCCACTGCAAGGGTGGCATGCTTCATGGTGGGATAACTGGGCTGGGGGGAGAAGGAGGGCCGGATGTCAACCAAATACCACCAATGCTGGCCATGCACACACCTCAACATTCACATTGAAATGCTTCAGGTTGGCAGGGCAATGTGCTACACCAATATCAACCTCTGACTCTGACAACTTAGGACAATGCAATGTACAGGCCCGCATCCAGAGGTACAGTCACAACTGTCAGGTGTTTGAACCATTGATGCCTGTAGAAACATAACATACATTGTCTGTCTCTTCCAAAAACAGGTGATGATGGGGACACAGCAGCAGACGATGAGGAGTCCCTGTCCCAGGCTCCGGGGGACACTGAGCTCACTGGTGTGGAACAGCCTCTGCGCTCCCCGGATGGTGAAGACCTACCTGGCCCCTCCGGTGTGAGTCATCATGCAGCACCAGCAGGACCAACATCTGCACCCCCTGCACCCACCCCTCCAACAACTGCCAACACACAGACCACCCCCGCCGACACGGACAGACCAAGGACCACCAATGACAACAGCACAGGGACCCCGGCCCACCGTGGAGCAACGGACAACAACCCCAGTACCAACCCCCAAGGGGGCCTAGGGTCACCTGTGCGTGCCACCGCAGGTCCCGCATGTGTGGCCAGGGGTGGTGGAAGGGGTGGTAGGCAGAGGTCGCTGTTTGCAGAGGGGTCTGGACTGCATGATGACCCACAACTGGTACGCATTGCTGATGCGTACCAGAATAGCACCGGAGAGGTCAGCCAGATAGTGGGGATCCTCAAGGACATTCAACAGCAGCAGGCTGCCCATCATGCCCGCTTGGACTCACACATGTCCCGTGTGGAGACACACATGTCTCGCATGGAGTCCAAGTGGGACACATTGCAAGAACTGACAGCGGTGCATAGGGACATATTGACATGCCTCCGCCAGATTAGCACCAACATGGCCACACCTCCCTGTGTGCCCACAACATCTGGTGCTGCAACAACTGCAACTGCCACAGGGAGGGAGGATGACTCTGGCGGAGAGTCCTCTGCACCGCAGCAGCCTGCACGTGAGGGTCCCCCCCGAAAGGAGAGGGGTCGTCCGAGGAAGGAAAACTGAGAGGCCGATGGCCATGCACATCCCCAGGAACCCAACACCTGTTCTGGAAATTTTCCTTTGTGTGCAAACTGTTCACCCTGTCGAATGCAACCCAACTCTCCCACATGACATGGGGAGTTTAAGTTGGACCAATGTATCAGATGACTGTGGACTCTACTCAGGACATTTCTGCTACCAACACTTCCAACTCATCTGGGAACTTTGGATTCCAATCCCAATGTACAGCACCCACCATCTTGTGCACTATCCTCACACATGTATGTAAATAAACTCACTAATACACCATACTTGCCTCTGTTGTGATTCCAACGTTGTTTTTGTCATGGAGATGATGATCTGCTAAATGACACTGTGCATGCTAACTGCTACAGCAAGTTCAACACCGTCATGTGAGTCATGGCGACGTGACACATATGAGGGAGACACACCACTAGGGCTACACAACACATACACACCAGGGCCATCAGACTCATCGCCTACACTGATGTTGCCAGGAAATACAGGGGAATGCACAGACACCACACCTATTCAGAGTCTGTGCTAACTAGCCCACAGGTGCAGTAAGCCAATGTCAGTCAGATGTGTGACCACAGACAACGCACATCCCAAACTGAAGCACAGGTTTATTACACATTTGCAACATGTTGTTTCCACTACAGATGCAAGGTAATCCCACGTGGCAGTGGCCACACAGTCACCAGGTGTATAAGAAATAAAGTCCAGGGGTGTGTGGCACATCACCTGCAGGGAAACGACTGCTTCCACCCTGGAACTTGAATCATGGTGTCGGGGGATCCGAGTTGACCAAACAACTCTGAAAGTACCCTGTGAAGGACAGACATGACACACAGTCAAAAGCACTGAAGAACAGGACAGAACTGCAATACTCATGCCCAATACATGTCACAAGATACCTACACAAAATCAAGTTAGCAAGTCAACACTGTTGGGGAGTACAGACTACCTGTAAGGACACATCGCTGCACGCATCCAGTCAAGTAGCACATGGCCACACTCAAACAGCAACAGAGCACCACCAACACATATCATGCAAACTCAAATCATCGACATACCAACTCTGAATACTCACATTCAGCTGAAGAAGTTGGTGATGAGCTGTGTGCGGACATCACCCTCATCATCATCATCATCAGTGGCATCGTGGCCCAGGCCAGGATCCTCCACAGATGGCGGATGTTGGTCATCCTCATCAAGGATGAGAGGCAACTCCTTCCGCACTGCCAGGTTGTGTAGCATGCAGCAGATGATGACAATCTTGCACACCTTTGCAGGGGCATATGGGAGGGCCCCCCCTGTCTTGTCCAGGCAGCGAAAGCGGCTCTTCAGGAGACCAAATGTCCGCTCGATCACACTCCTGGTCCGACCATGTGCCTCATTGTAGCGCATCTGGGCTAGTGTCACACGGTTCCTGAGGGGTGTCAGCAACCACGGCATGTTGGGGTATCCAGAGTCACCTACATACAGACAATTGCACATTAGCTGAGTTGGAAAAGAGGGTGGAATACAACATCGCAGAACACACACAATGGTACAAAGTCAGTACACACCGACAAGCCAGGCACGCTGGTTCTGCATCTGTGACATCATCCTCGGGATGCGACTACTCCTCATCACGTAGGCATCGTGTGCAGAACCGGGGAAACGTGCACACAAATGTGAGATGCACATATCTGCAAGACATACCACCAGGGCATTGATAGAATGGTAATGTTTCCTGTTCCTGTATGCCTGCTCATGTGCCTGTGGTGGTACCAAAGCCACATGTGTCCCATCAATGGAGCCGATGACAAGTGGCATCCTCCCCAGGGCATAGAAGTCACTCTTGACGTCAGTGAGTTGTTGACGTTTAGGGAAATAGATGTACTGGTTCAAGTATCTCAACATAGCCTCCAAAACATCGCGTAGCACATGGCTGAACATGGTCTGTGACATCCCACCAGCAGACGCCACAGTGTGTTGAAAGGTACCGGTGGCAAAGAAGTGTAGGGCTGCCATCACCTTCACCTTGGGGGTCAGCGCTGCAGGGTATGGCCGGCCAGGTTGCAAATGTGGGGCCAACTGCCCCACCAATACCTCAATAAGCGGCCTGTTGAAGCGGTACCGTCGGATGCAGTCACGTTCAACCATGGTTGCAAGGTCAGGGAATGGTCTATGGACAGCTGGTGCCCTGCAGTGCATAGGTGAACAAAGAAAGATTGTCAGTCACCCCACATATGTGGCATTGACCATACTCAATATCACATGATACATCATTACGAGACACAAGTACTTGATGTGTGTGCCATTCTGTATGGACATATATGGCACCTACATGGCCAACATCTAACATCTCAGTTCAACATGTGTTGACAACAAGTTCCAGGTTGTGCTATGGGAAATCATTAGGCTGTGTCACAGTACCCATGTACTGCTGTCACGTTCCAAACACACACCACAGTGACAAGTGAGGACAGATGTGCCCCAGGCATCACAGCTCTTTGACAGGTAGATTCCCAGGGATCCTGTATTGCCACATGGACACTGGCATGACATGGCGTATCATATACACGCCAGCAAAACAACCATGACTCCCACAGGTAGTGGCCCCTGTTGCCTCTGCAGGACAGACATGGACATCTGTGACACACACACGCACAACATCAAAGTCGATGCACAAACAACGTGGATGTGGAGACTGTCTCCCAGTGTGCACATGGAATCAGAGCCATCTGAAACACAACATGCACACAGACTGTGGAGGGCCATCACAATTGTGGCAATGGGTCACCCTGTGACGTACATACCATCCCACATGGGACTCAGGGTGTATGTGACATAACACTGGACTGTTCCCATGAGGCACAGGGTCAGACTGATTTGCATATGGCCATGTCTATGGCCATGTCTGAACTGGGGTGGCGGAGTGAGCTAAAGAATGATGATGGATTAAACCCAGATCAGTTGACTGGGGGTGAGTGCTTGCAATGTTCAACACTCCGTCCATCATCCCCTTTGGTTTTGCTACATAACATACACATACACAACCTGGAAATGTGACCATGCCACATGCTCTGAACTGAATAGTTGCACATCACAGTGGTCATGTGCACAACACACAAAGGATTCTGTCCCCATGAACACGTGCACAGCCTGGGAGTGGCTGCCCCCAAGTGCCACCCAACAAACCACATGTTGACCCCCATACACACACAGGTAATGCAGCCTTACATGCCTTAGGATACAGTGTGGACAGGCTGTGGTGTTGTAGGTGTGCCCCTGAGTCCCTGGCAAGTAATTGTGGCTGGCATACGTTCACCACTGACAACCATGGTGACATATGCGAGTGACTTGTACAGGGACGCGTCGTACAGCAATGGACCGATCGGTGCGCACGCATTGGCCATTGCATATGATGTGAACGGATGCGTGTCGTTTCCCGAAATACGCGTTGTACAGCAATGGACCGATCGGTGCGCACGCATTGGCCATTGCATATGATGTGGACGGATGCGTGTCGTTTCCCGAAATACGCGTTGTACAGCAATGGACCGATCGGTGCGCACGCATTGGACATTGCATATGATGTGGACGGATGCGTGTCGTTTCCCGAAATACGCGTTGTACAGCAATGGACCGATCGGTGCGCACGCATTGGCCATTGCATATGATGTGGACGGATGCGTGTCGTTTCCCGAAATACGCGTTGTACAGCAATGCACCGATCGGTGCGCACGCATTGGACTTTGCATATGATGTGGACGGATGCGTGTTGTTTTTCGAAATACGCGTTGTACTGCAATGGACCGATCGGTGCGCACGCATTGGCTATGGCCTGCCATGGTAACGGACGCGTTTTCGAAGCCTTTACGAGTCTGATGCAGTGAATTCAGTTGGCCAACCACAACAATGTTGCAAATTCATGGGTGTCATGGAGTTGAACTTTTGAAGGATGCTGTGGGCGTGTATAAGTGGTGCAATTCCATGGATTGGCCAGATTCAGAAGATGCAAACGACTTGGACCTATCACTTTGGACACATGGGACAGTATCTGCCTCTGCAGCACACATATAATGCTGGCTGTTCCCCTGAGAGCTGACTTGCCTGCACTACATGCTCCAGGACGACATCTGCCACCACCACTGCTGCTGTCTCTGCATCCTCTGGCTACTGCAATGGCACGTACTGTGGAGAGAGCCCCAGCCTTCAGCACTGAGGAGAACCAGGCCCTGCTGGACAGCCTCCTTCCACAGTACAGCAAGCTGTATGGGAAACCAGGGGAGCAGGTGAGTGTGCTGTCCACTGCCTTACTAATTGTGCATGTTGTCTGACTAGCAAGACGTACAGAGTGTACACCAGTGTCTAGCATGCTCACTGAGTAGTTGTCACCCCCCCAAAGTGTGTAGTCACATGCACTGAACAGGTACAGTGCAGTAACAGTGCATTACAACAAGGTTTGACTGTCCAGGCAATGATACCATTTAGTAGCTGCTGACAAACTGTTCATAGCCATAGTTGCACCACCTGTGTAGATCATATGCCCCTGTGATTGAGACATGTATATCCAACTGTGTGATACACGGAAATGTTGCATGTGTAGTAATGGCCTTTTCACTTTGTCATCCTCACAGGTTGATGCCCACCAGAAGCAGGATATCTGGCTGACCATCGTCCGGGCAGTAAGATCTGTGGGGTCTACAGGCGCAGGATCCGCAACTGCCAGAAGATGTGGCAGGACCTTCGTGGCTGGACCCGGAGGATCGCAAGGGTCCAGCTGAAGCTGTTGCCTCCTCGCAGGAGGGGTGGACACCGGACCCTGACCCCCACATGCTCCGGATCCTGGCGGTGGTCTTCCCTGACCTGGATGGGCAGCTGAAGGCCAGACAGCAGCAAGGAGGGGTAAGTGCTAGCCTCAACTGTGTACTATGACTGACATGCTCTATGCACTCCTTTAGCCTGGTTCCACTTCCACAGTACAACTGTCATGTCGTCCTGGACTCATGTCCCTCACTTGTGTCATGACCCCTCCTCATCTGATACACAGGTGTGGCCCTTACAGTCTGTGACTTAGGTCACTTGGGTACTGTGTACTTGCAGTTACCTGTGGTTCAAGTTGGGGACAGCATCAGTTACAGGAACTTTGTGGTGTGCTGCATGGGTGGTACAATTGCTCACATTGCCTGTGATCTGACATGTACTCTGGGTATGGCTTTAATATGTGTTCCAATTGCTGCTCTGACTCACCACATGTCTGGGGTATGTGCCACACACCCATGCTGCTGCAGAGACCAAGGGGGGAGCCTCAGAAGTATGTACATCATGTGTGAGACACATGCATAGCCACCTGCCTAGTGTTCAGGGTAATACCATGTTGCACATGGACCAGGACTGTAATGCCTACTCCGGACATCGAAGGCACTTTGTTCTCCCACTCCCGTGTGTCAGCATACATATTGGGCATTGTGAAGAGTGCACTCAGGTGTATGCCTCTGTGTCACCGTGGTGTGGCCTTGCTATTTGGACTCCTGGAGTGTTTAACAATTTGGGGTGGCCAGCCATCTGAGTTGTGACTATGGGATCTGCACATAGGTCAATGCATAGGTCTCTGATCCCTTGACTGTGCACAATGTTGTATGAAACATTGAGGTGCAGGCAGCTTTGGTTCATTCTCATCAGACGGTGAAGTACTCATGTGTATGGATTTGTGTTTGCAGTCACTCAAATGTCTCTTTTGATTGACGTGGGATCATCTCAGTCCTCATGATGTGGGTGGCCAGGGGGGCACATGTGCACCTGTCAGCTACAGGGCTTACCTTTCTAAAACTCCCCTCATTGTGACACAGTGCAGACTGGTGTTGTGTGTATGCACTGCCCCTGTGACAGGAGACAGTTATGACTGACTTGCCAGACAGGCCTGTGACATGACATTCCAATCGCAAAGGGTGATCCAGCAGTGGTGTGATATGTCCTGCATGCACACCATTGTTGCATTGTCTATCATGACATGAGGACATCATTGTGTCTGGTGATGGAAGCAAAACCCGCATATCAACAGACTTTGCCCATCACTTTTCCTGACACATGTACTGAGTCAGTGGCAGGAGATGGCATGTGTTTGGAGTGACACATTTCCATTTATTCTCTTGGATGTCCAACAACTGTCTATGTGGTGCATGTGTGCACATATGATTAGTCGCATACAACAGGCAGCAGACAGATGTGTGCATGTACAGGTAGGATATGTGTGGCATGACTGACTGTCAGGCAGACAATGGGCTTCTTCCAATCAGTGTCAGCACTAATTGCAATGTCTAGCAAATGATGGCAGGGCTTGCTCTGTGATGTGCTGTACTTACTGTGGTGTGTGTGGTCAGTACAGGTGACTAATGTTGCTCTGTTTATCATGATTGTTTGCAGATACATCCACAGCCACTTGAGGAGACAGCTCCACGGACCAAGAGGAGCGGCAGAGCCAGACTGGGTCCACTGCAGGGGAGAGCGAGGGACCCAGTGGCACAGAGGGTGAGGGGAGCCACACTGAGGATACCTCAGCTACGACCACCTCGGCTGGGGAAAACAGCACTTCCAGTGAGGACTCCCTTGTGGAGGTGGGTGTCAGCAGACCAGAGGCTACGTCAAGCAAGTCTGTCCCCGCCACCACCACCATCTCCACCCTCCCATCTGCTCCCATCCCACATGTCCGTGGAGGCTCCCGTGTAGGGGAGCGTGTCTCCTTCATGCCAGGCACCGCACCCCCTGCCTCTGTCCCCCCTGATGCCCTGAGTGTGGAGTCTGTGGACTTACTTAAGCAGATCCATGTAGGGCAGACATCAATGCTGAGTGTCCTCCATGCACACACGGGTCTTTTGACACAACTGGTGTCATTCATGGAGGGCATGTCATCTGGCATGTCTGCCCTACATCGGACCAATCAGTCCACGGCCTCCTCACTGACGGCAGCAGTGTCCCTCCTGCAACAGTCCCTCAACCCTCCTACCTCTGCCCCATCCACAATCCCCAGCACCCTACCTGTCCCAAGCACACACACACTGGCACCGGCACACACCAGCACAGACACAAGCAGCACACAGACACACAAGCCAAAATCCAGACGCACACGCACGCACAGTCAGGGGACTGATACCTCACTCACAGGGGATGGGGCCCAGACACACACAAACGCATCCACGAGCACTGCGCAGTCCTCAGATACCTCTCCCTCCAAAACCCCTTCCCTTGCCTCACCTGCAACCCCCCTCCCAGAAGCTCTTCCTCTGTGAGCTTGGCCTCTTCCCCACAGATACACCTGACACGAAGTCCAGGCGGAAGAGGCAACCACCACACACAGAGGGGAGTGCCCCTCACACCCGGACACCCTCCCCCAGGCACAGGCAGACAGAGGACCCCATTTGAAAGTCCCCCTGGACCAGGAGGGGCAAGACCCCACCACCACCACCACGCAGCTCCACCACACTGTCTCTCTCCTCCATCCCCCAGGCCACCACTGCACAGGTTCCACCGCCACACCCTGCCCCAGGTTCCCCCACACACTGATACCGCATCCCCAAACTGCATAGGCCCTCCCCCCCTACCACTTGCTCTTCCACCCCCAAACCAGACGCTCTGCCTGTGTGTGCCACTGGTGTGGAGGCCGGGTCCCCCCCCTCTGTCCTGCCCACCTCATCTGCCCCCCTTCCACTCCCTTGGAGTTATGCACTGCAGTGGAGTCCACAACCACCCCGTCTGACTCGGGCACTGCAGTGGGGACCCAGTCCACTCCATCTGACCGGCCCACTGCAGTGGTTGCAGCACCCACACCATCTGAGTTGTGCCCTACAGTGGTGCCAGCCCTCACTGAGTCAGACACCTCCACTGCAGTTGCCGGTGACACTCCTGCACCCACCACCCCTTCACTGCCTCCTTCTGGCATCCCCTGATCCTGTCCCTGCGGTGCCTGGCGTGCCCCTTGTATGCCCCTCCGAGGGGGATGTCCCCTGTCCGTACCAGTGCAGGCAAGCAATGGGTGACAAGTTGTCACGTATCACCCTGTTGTGACTGTGTATTTGGACTGGCCATTGGCCTTAGTTTCTTTTGGACTTCATATTTTAATTTAACATTTGCTGAATAAAGCCTCTTTTTGTTTACGTGTGGTTTTTCTTTGGATGTACATGATGTAGATGAGTATCATCATGCATTTGCAGTTGTAATAGTGTTCAGATCAGGAAAATGAAGTGTTGCTGTGATGGACTCCATGTGGTCCATGGGATATGTGTCCTAATGTAGTCTGGATCTATAGCATCCTTTGCTGCAGTCTGAGGGTGTAATGTTCAGCATTTGACACAGGGATGTACTTTTTTGCATTTGTAGATTTACATCTTTGGCTTACACTGATGCACATCTGGTGAGCTTACCACTGTTCAATGTTTCTATTTCCCTGACTGTGTGCCCATCTCCACTGGACATGCAGTTTAGCACATCAATGTTGAAGGACTCATCTGTGTATACTGTGCAACTTGCTTGACAGGTGTGTAGGGTGTATGCAGATGACTAACGTGACACTCCCGTACCCAGGCTAATGTGAGCAGAGCCTTCAGTGTGTTGTAGTTGTTGACTCACTTACCGAGTGTTCTGCTGACATATTTGAGTCGTGCACAGACAAGGTTTGGCACAGCGGACCTTCCACAGGAGTGGAGTGCCCTCATGGCAGTGTGTATTCCCGTGACATTGGCTGGGCCTGTGTTGTGTGTTGTGTGAGCATGTCTGTGTGTGTTCCCTTCCCTTTTCCTACACGGGCTGTGTCCCTAGGGCTGTTCCTGTTTGTGATGCTTGCTGAGTTGTCCTGTGTTCATCCAGCATCTTGTACCTGGTTTCTCCAGGATGTGGGTTCATGGCAAACTAATGTTCATCAGGTTGTCAACCCTAATTGTCTTTGTTGTCAGGGCTGGGGATGTGGGCCAACGCAGATGGGACACAGTCAGGATTCCCCTTGGCACTTGTTGGTTACACAAGTCATGTAATTTACAGTTTGTGGTAGCTTTCATTGATTGTGACACGTTGTGTGTGTGACTGCTGCCACTCCTCAGGGTCAGAGCTGCAATGTTGGAAGTTGTCTATGTGTGTTCTTTGTGGGTGACCTTGACTTCTTCATTGGTGTGTGACTGTGGCCGGGATCCCATTGATTGTGGTGGATTTCACGTCATGCCCATGTACGGCGTACTGTGCAGTGTGTCAGACATTCACGAGTCTTGTTGACTGGCCATGTGTGATGGGTTTAGCACCTTAGTTCCCACCACCCCCCCTGGGATTGTCATGGGTGCATGTGCAATATCACCAGTCCATGTGAGCTTCACAGCTGCACATTGGTGGAGATCAAGGTGTGTGGTGTTGAGTGTGTGCAAATGTGAGTTGTTGCACGGCTAGACCCCTACCTCCACATTTGCCTTGGCTGACAGGCCGTGCTGATTGATTTGTGGTTGTATAGGTGTGATGGTAGTTAGTTGCTCAGGACACATGGCTGTGGTCCACAGTGTGAACGACATCTACCTTTGTCATCACAGTGGGATTATCATGCAGGCTAGTGTCACCACAATGTGGGGTCCATGGGGGTAGTGCTGTGGTGGGTCTGTGTCTTGCTCTGTTAGTTGCTATTCCAACAAGCTTGTGTGACATGTGTAATTTGGGCTACCTCTCATCTAACAATGCCTGATTGCCCACATAGGGGAATCCGATCCATGAGTTACTTTTGTGTGGCACTGTATACACATCTGTGTAATTGGGATTCAGGCCTCCTCATGTGTTGTGTGGTTGCCTGGGGACAGTGGCACACCCCCCCATCACCTGTTGTGTTTGATATGCAGTGTGAGGCTGCCTGTTTGTGTTTGTGCATCTGCACCACTGCATTGGCATATCTTTAGTGAGCCATTGGCTGTATGTTGTTTGGTGGATTTCCCCTGCTGTCCCTGGGACTCCTAGGTCATCAGTCAGCACAATGATCATGGTTTGTCTGTCCCATTGCTGCCATGGTATGGTATTTGTTCACCTCACATCTACAGTCTCCACAGGATATCTACATTTGTGTGTCCATTGGTGCAGATATGTGGGTCTGCATTATGATGGTCACTTGTGTCATTGTGTAATTGATGAATGTTGACAATGTCAGCCCCCATGGGTGATGTTTGTCTGCACATGGCCAAAGGTATGTCTTATTTGCACTGCACTGTTTGCCTCACCCAATCTATGTTGCTATGGGACACAAGCACTACTTTGCCACTGATGTGTTTGTTGTTGTGTGACCAGGAATCATCCATGCTGTTTGGCAGTTGCAGCTTTTTCCATGACAACACTTACCTTTTGGTCACTGTGATGATGGGGGTCTAGACCCCATTACCACAATGTTCAAAATGTGTTTCAGCTATGGATCCCACACTTACCTTTTGGTCACTGTGATGATGGGGGTTTAGACCCCATTGCCACAATGTTCAAAATGTGTTTCAGCTATGGATCCCACACTTACCTTTTGGTCACTGTGATGATGGGGGTTTAGACCCCATTGCCACAATGTTCAAACTGTGCTTCAGCTATGGATCCCACACTTACCTTTTGGTCACTGTGATGATGGGGGTTTAGACCCCATTGCCACAGTGGTCATGGTCTGCTTGCATTGTGGAGGCCACACACATTTATGTGTGACACATGTGATAGGGGGTCACATTGTATGTTCAATGTCATGTTCAGTGTTGTAGGCATTTGACACAGACTACACATGCTTGTCATGATGTTGGGGTGATGTCTTTTACTGACATTCCTTATGTTGGAGTATGAGTGCGGATGGTAGTAGTGACAGGCATCCAGGCCCCCCTGAGTAGGGGTGGTGATGGTGACAGGCATCCAGCCCCCATGAGTAGGGGTGGTGGTAGTGGTAGGCATCCAGCCCCCCATGAGTAGGGCTGGTAGTGGTGACAGGCATCCAGGCCCCCATGAGTAGGGGTGGTGGTAGTGGTAGGCATCCAGCCCCCCATGAGTAGGGGTAGTGGTAGTGGTAGGCATCCATCCCCCTATGAGTGGGGATGGTAGTAGTGACAGGCATCCAGGCCCCCCTGAGTAGGGGTGGTGATGGTGACAGGCATCCAGCCCCCATGAGTAGGGGTGGTGGTAGTGGTAGGACTCCAGCCCCCCATGAGTAGGGATGGTAGTGGTGATAGGCATCCAGGCCCCCCTGAGTAGGGGTGGTGTTAGTGGTAGGCATCCATCCCCCTATGAGTGGGGATGGTAGTAGTGACAGGCATCCAGGCCCACATGGGTAGGGTTGGTGGTGGTGGTAGGCATCCAGGCTCCCCTGAGTTGGTGTGGTGGTAGTGGTAGGCATCCAGGCCCCCCTGGGTAGGGGTGGTGGTAGTGGTAGCCATCAGGCCCCTATGGGTGTGTATGGCATTGGTGATAGCCATCCAGCCCCTATGGTTCTGCTGTTGCTAGTGTACGTCATTTCTGCATCCCTATGTGTGTGTGACATATGTCGGGTACGTGTCGTTTGTTTGTGTTGTGGGTGTTTGACTTACCGTCTGCGCCGTACGCGTCCGTACCGGTTCCGGTAATAGATGTAGAGTATTGGTAGGACCTGCGCGATGGGATTCATGGTTGGGTCGTCTCGTTCGGGTTTCGCGTGGCTTCGACTCGTACTCGTCGCTGGCTTGTTCGTCTCGTAGCTGTGGATCGTCTTGTGGCGCGAATCGGAGCTTATGTGCAGTTCTCCCGGATGCTCTGACGTGCCGGACGTAGCGACGGGTTCGGCGCTTATGGAGTGCGCATCGTACTAGTCCGGCCGGAAGGTGCTGTATATTTGCTTCCGTGCGACTCGATTCGGCGTTTACGGATCCGGCTCGGGCGGGGAACAGGAGCTGGAATGGGTACGTACGGCTCGCTCGGTATATGAGCAGTTATGCGCATCGTACTTGCTCGTTCGGACGGGTGTTCGAATCGGTTGGGAAACACGCGTTCGGCTTGGTTTTTTCCCGAACGAATAGTGTTAGGTGCGCTTCCGGCCGGGATCGGAATCGACCCCTCTGTCTCTAATGGAAAATGTACTCGTACATATGGCCCTATCTCACTGAAAGGGAGACACTGGAAGATGCTTCACCTTTAGAAGACAGAATACTGGCTGAGCCACTACACGAAAAAGCAATTTCCCTGCTTTATAAAACAAATAATTAACAATGTCCCTGACAGATTAGGTCAACTAAGAGCAACCTGGGAGGGTGAAATTGGCTCATTGGAAGATGAGGAGTGGATGGAGGCATTGCAGGACCCGAGAGAAGTGGCGATAAGGGCTGAAAATACTTCATCGGGTATACTATCCCAGGACAGTGTTGCATAGAATGGGGCGGAGTGAAGACACAGGGTGCCAGAGAGGGTGTGGCTTGGAGGGAACTTTTTACCACCTGTTATGGGAATGCCCAAAGCTACAAGAATTCTGGAAAAAAGTGGGAGAAGTATTAGCGGAAGCTGCGGGGTAAAGATACAGATGGCGCCAAAATGGTGTGTACTCATGATCACTGGGGAGGAAGATTGGCCAAGACATACAAGACAGTGGCTGACATTGGCACTGGGAGTTGCAAAGCGGAATGTCGCTAGGAAATGAGGGGCAACCAATATACCAACAATAGGGGAGTGGAAATCTGATTTAGATTGGTGCTGGCAAGCAGAACAAACGATATACAGGAGTAGGGGGTGCCTGAGGAAATGGGAGAAAATATGGGGAGCTTGGCAGTCCTACAGAGGTTTATAAAGAAATAGCATAGGGATTGTCATGGCTAGTATTAATACCTACTGTACAGCTGTATGTAACATCGAAGACGCAAAAAGATAATAAGGTAATATGATGTAACTATTCTACGTACTGTTCTATTCTACGTGATGTAACTATGTACTAACTGTACTGTCTATTGAGCAGTAAACATACAACATATATAAATACATTTTGTTTTATGCAATAATGTATACTGACGGTATAAAGTATGAAATATACTATTTAAATGGTAATGATGACTAAAATACTTGTTTTTTATAGACAACTACTCCAGCCACCACAGAGCCAGAAAACGCCAGTGAAACGTCCTCTGCCCCTCTCCAGACCTTCCGACGATGCAAGAGAGAGATGTTATTAAAAAAGATCAACTCAACAGGCAGACTGTATTGGACTTAGCACTAAGCCTTGGTGGAGTTCGTGTAGTAGCGCTATGCGGAAATCCGCGAAGCGTCAAAAAAACTCCACCGCACTACGCGGAGTTCCGCGAGCGGGTGAAGTTGCTTGTCCCGCCCGTTCGTGTGACATTTCTGCCGTACGGCAACACGGATTGCGTGTTCGGGTTGAAATATCACGCAAACTGCACCACGCAGTCGCGCATGGGCATGGCCATCTTGTTTCTTTCTCTGTTATGGTGCTGGGGCCTACTTTTTAATCCTTCTTTAATCCTTTCAATCCTTGATTTTCAAAACTTTTTTAATGATCTTTTTTAATTATTATCTTTCCCTCTGTCTTCCTAAGTGTGTATTTTGCATTTTTTTCTACTTTGTTGTGTGTTTTAGTGAGTTTTGTACTTTATTTTTTCTCTTTACTTCCGTCCTAATTTTTTTTACTTTCTTCACTCTTCTTCCTCTTTTTTTTATACTTTCCACATTTCATTTTCCGCATCTCCCAGCATCATGGCAGAGAAGCGTGCCCCAAAACAGGCAGCAACCAAGAACCGCCTTCCTTGCGGATGGCAGCGCCCGGAAGGGGTGCGGCCCCGGGACTTGTTTTCAGAGGTGGAGGTGGCAGTGCTTGTTTCTTTTGTGAAGCGCCACCTCCCCTCCACCCTGGCAGCAGGCGGCAGGCCTGGGTCCGGATACGGATTCCAGGAGCACCAGCAGCACTGGGTGAGGGCGCCAGGCTGTGTTTCGCTGTTCTGGGGTCCGGTGCATCCAAAATCAGCTGACGCACCGGTGGTCCGACATCCTGGACCGCGAGCAGGACCTGCTGGACCTTCTAAGGGTTGAGGTCGCTGGGCTTGGTGAGTAGCTAATTATTAATATTATTATTACTTGTGTGTTCTATGTTATTGCTAATATTTTTCTTAAATAGCAAGCATGCTGCTCACATGCAGGTAAGTTACGTTTACAAATCTTTTATTATGTGATCGTTAATCTAGACAGGTGCTCGGTGCTACCTAATCGTACTTGTTTGTGACCTTGCGCTCACTTGGACTGATTATGTAAGGACTTAAGTGATGCAGACTAGAGAGAGACTTCTTTCCTTTGTCCTGTCACTAAGATAGTGGTAGTTAGTATTAGTAATTTAGCTGCGCGCATCCTGTCACTTCAGTTCTTAGAACCTTTTTTGTAGCTTGAACAGTGACAAGAAACCAACCAATTTGGGGTATGCTTGCGTCCATCTATTCATTTAAAGACTAAATCCAGACTTAGGGGCCGATTCCGATTCAGGCCGGAAATCTCTCCGACCGAGCCGGACCCGGAGAGATTTCCGACCGAACCGGACTCCTGCAGTCCGACCGAATAAGTACGATGCGGCCGTATACTGTCGGACTCGATTCGGTCGGACTCCCATTGAAGTCAATGGGAGCCGGTTGTACAACGCGTACACTGGCTCCCATTGACTGAATGGGCACGTCGCGAACAGGGGGGCCCCCTACAGCGGGTACGCGTCGGTGCAACCCGCACCGCACATGCATGTGTAGGGGGGACCCATGGGTCCCCCCTGTGTGCGACTCGCACGGCTACGGGTGAAGGGGGGTCCGACACGGATCCCCGAAGTCCGGCTCCGACTGCTCTTTGGAGCCGGACGGCACGAGTCGGTCGGACTGTTCGAGGCGCGCATCGTACTTGCTCGGTCGGGTAACGTCTCCATTGCGTGGTGCGAGTCGTGTCCGTACGAGTCGGTCGGAGCGGTTCGGACCCGGGAACGAGTCGGTCGGCGATTTCGCGTACGCTCGCATCGTACTTGCTCGCGCGGACGACTGTACAAATCGGTCGGAAACAAGGCCTCCGAATCGGATCCGGTAAAGCCGAATCCGATTCGGTGCCCTACCGGCCGAGATCGGAATCGGCCCCTTAGTGAATTGGCCGGTCAAAGGGGGTTGAGAATAATTGCGAATGAGATTGGAACTTAGAAGCAAATATCATTTGTTGCAATTTATTAGTAATTCTTTGGAATAGGCGGGCTAGGTAGGTTTAGGAAATGTGGAATAAAGATAGGACGGTCCGCAACCGCGATAGTAGTCTTCTACTAGTCGATCTGATTTAGGAAAGTTCAATGTTATTGCAATTGCCGTTTCCCGTCAAAAAATTATTTTGGAGATATTATTTAATATTTATTTACCACCAATCATTTTTTGTCTCTTTAATTTTGTCTTACATCAGCATCCAGGGGCAAGAAGGAGTCATCCGATGCTGGTGGGGGAGCTGGAGGTGCCTCCCAACAACGCTTCTCATCCGATGGCTCTGCTGGCCCCCGTAAGTCCTCCTGTTGTTAATATTAATATGTATTTCCCTAACTTTTACTGCTCCTTATTTTGAACTATTTATTTCTATCCATTTCCTAATTTTATTTTCCCAAATCCTCTTTGATCTATCCGTTTCTCAATTCTTGTTATCCCTGCATTATCCTATTTACTTATTTTATATTTCTAGGGTCTATATTTTACCCCAACCTGTCTCTGTCTGTACTAGTCTGTCTGTAGCTTCCTTTCTTCTGGTTTTTCAGTCAGTTTTCCCTCTCCCCTCTTATTTTGTGGACTGCCTAGTGGTGGTACTGTAAGACTCAGAGAACCCATTGGTCATGGTCACTTACTGCTACTAGGACTAGCACTACTACTCCGCCATGCAGATTGCATGCCCAAGTAGGCTATTCTACGCATGTTTGTTGAGATGAGAATGAGCAGGCTTTCTTTTACTTTCTCATGTCATTGCTCAAACAGTAACACGAGAGAGTGGCCATGGTCATGTTGAACACCCCAAAGTTGTGTATTCTTCTTTTCTAGGCCTAGTTTTATTAGCACAATAAGAAGGTGGGGGAAACCCAATATACCCTTGGAGGCTTGGGCAATCAAATCAATGGTGAGTAAAAAGTGCCTACAAGGGATTTTGTTTAGAAATTCTTAGTTTGATGTAAAATATATGTAGTTACATGGGGTTCAACCCCTAATGGTCTTGAACTCTGAAATAATCTAAGCAAACGTCAAGTTTTATAACACTCAATAAATGAAGATAATAATATCAAGCACACGGGAATATCTTTTTTCAAGAAAGTACAACATTTTTATATATAGATAAAATTCATAAGGGTACAATCACAAAACACCATGAAAGAGGATACATCAATCTACCTACAACTCATAGGTGTATGCATCTATTCCAACATAATCAAATAAGCAACGGATCAGCAAATACAGAAAACAGTTGCTTGAATACAATAGATATTCAGGAAATAGATGAGAGAGTCGACGTTTCGGTCTGTGGTGGCGTAATTGTCCGTCAGACCATCTTCAGGACGTACGATTTTTGGACGATCTAGCTGCCAAATCGAGTTTATCATGCAGCGCATTCACCGGCAAAGTCCTGTGGATGTTCCACATCCACAGGACTTTGCCGGTTCCACATCCACAGGACTTTGCCGGTGAATACGCTGCATGATAAACTCGATTTGGCAGCTGGATCGTCCGAAAATCGTTTGCCAAGTGTAGCCTGCACACAAACTCGCTCATTTCGATTCGTCAGTGAGATTATCCGAAAATCGTATTCCAAGTATAGCCTGTTGACAAACTCGCTCATTTTGTGATAGATCACGTACTGATTGACGGCTGTAAAAGCACTCAGCGTTAAGCAATATACCGCTAGAGTGTACTTCCTCAACAGTGAATAGTCTTGTTGAACCCGATCTAGACTAAGGCTTGACTTGGTCCTTATCAATTCTTGGACCTTTGGAAAGGGTCTTTTTTACATAACTGACTGTACGTCCTGCAGATGGTCTGACGGACAATTACGCCACCACAGACCGAAACGTCGACTCTCTCATCTATTTCCTGAATATCTATTGTATTCAAGCAACTGTTTTCTGTATTTGCTGATCCGTTGCTTATTTGATTATGTTGGAATAGATGCATACACCTATGAGTTGTAGGTAGATTGATGTATCCTTTTTCATGGTGTTTTGTGATTGTACCCTTATGAATTTTATCTATATATAAACATTTGGTACTTTCTTGAAAAAATATATTCCCGTGTGCTTGATATTATTATCTTCATTTATTGAGTGTTATAAAACTTGACGTTTGCTTAGATTATTTCAGAGTTCAAGACCATTAGGGGTTGAACCCCAAGTAACTACAAATATTTTACATCAAACTAAGAATTTCTAAACAAAATCCCTTGTAGTTTTATTAGCAGCAGTTAATGGTGAACTGATTACCGTGCACCATGGCTGGAAGGAAGTATGAGGAGGAGGACGGCCCCATTGCATTTGCCAACCAAGATCTTATGTCCGCCCAGTTGGCCACTCTTATTTCTTTTCAAAAACTCAGATTCATCAATAGCTCTAGCCACTCCAGTCCTTTACAGGTTGTCATCTTGAGAGGCTTTTCAAAAAGTTTCACTAACAAAATGCCCAACCGGATATTTTTGATAGAGCATACAGTCTGTATCCAAACTGTAGTGATGTGTGTGGTGTATGTATTTTCAATTTTGCTACAAAAAAAGTAAATAGGGGGAGGCGTGTATAGCATCTAAAAAATGTGTAATGTTTTTTCTAGCTGCACCGACCACTAGTGCCGGAGCCAGCGGGGATGCCAGCGCAAGCCAGGAAGCAGATGCAGCAGTTGCAGGGGGTGAGCCAGCAGCAGTGGCGGGCGGTGGTAAGTCATATTGCTTGCTTATTGATAATTAATTATATACTCGCTGCAAGGGTGTGCACTGTACTGTTGAGACTTATGAACAGTGGAACAAATCCCTCTTTACTCTTTAAACAGCAGGAGTTGAGTGACTAATGGCCGCTTTTATCTTCAACTCAGCAGAGAAAGTTTCATGAAGAGTCAGACCTTGATGGGTTGATGGAAAAGGGAAAGTAGAATGGAAGGAGGAAGGACAGGTGAAATGGAACATGACAGGAAGATAAGGATGAGTGGCTGATAGGATGCATATGCTATAGGTGGCTGATAGGATGCATGGGAGGGTGAAGGATGGATGAACGGGGAAAGGATGCCAGCCTGGGTGGGTGAAAGTGTATGGGTGAAAGGAATCCTCTGGGGGTTTGATGGGTCAAAGCAAGGATGCATGGGTGGTTAAATGACAAATGTATGTTGGTGAAAGTTTTGTTGAGAATGAGTGCCATGTTTGGAGGGATATATATATATGGATGAATGGTATTCATAGGTGAAGACTGGATGGAGAGAATGTAAAACTTAAACTGTGACTGAGTAGCAAAGCCAAGGGTGAAGTATAAAAAATACTAGAAGAACAATGCAATGATGAATGGAAAAATCCCTGGGAAGAAGAGTATACAAGGAATGTTTCTTTATCAAGGTTTATGATTCAAAGGGTTGAGGTGGTATTTCAGACTACTCCCTTGACTCACAGTAGTTTTCAAGCGCAACATATATTATGTACCCACCAATCATCATCAATTGCCTCTCTCCGAGTCCCTACCCATGGCATTTCACCAGTGACAGCCATGGGTGACCTACCGGCTGCATGGTTACATCGGCAGCACTGCATTGTTGGCTGTGCAATGTGCATCTGGCTCAGTTAATGTGAAGGCCCCTTTACAAAATGTCATGGCAATGCGAAAAATAAATAGTTGTGTTTCCCTTCACTCCCAGTGCCCACTCATTCACTTCCTAGTACATAGGTAACTCCAGTCGTCCTTTCCTAACTTCCTTGTTCTGTCCAAACCTTCCATAAAATTTGGAAAAATACATTCTTTGCATGCGCCACTTTCTTCTGGCCAAGTGATATATTTTATTATTGCTTCCATAACATATTACGTCAGTTAAAGTTTTTGCCCTTTCAACAATTGCCGATCAAAGTGACTCACTACTAGCAAAAGCTTAGGTACTTGATGATGATTATCAGTGAAACGTCCACCTATCCGGCCTATTCCCTCAAATGTACCTGCAGTCGACTAAGTTAATAAATATTTTCCTTACTGCCAAACAAATCTATTTTGTTGGGAACAAGTAATGTCAAATGTGGTGAGGCCAGGGAGTAAAGTGGGAATAAAGAGTAGGTGACTTTGCATTTTGTGGATGAAATAGTCTGTAATGAACGTGCCAAATACAATATCATGTTCCTTATTCCTTTCCCTATACTGTAATGCATTGCTTTTTCCATGGGAAGACAGGAGGATGTCTGTCTGCATAATTGTCTTCTTTATAATTAGTTAGTAGTACCTCACGTGACGTATATCATTCATAGTAACTATCCATCTGCCTTGTTGTAGTCAAGGTGAAATTGAGGCATTTAACAGAGCATGGCCATGATAGGAACAGAGATAATTGTTCAGTACAGCTGCCCCATCTGAAGACAGTAGCAAAAGTAACGCAGCACGAGTATGTCTGTCTAGGGCACAAGCTGAGCTGGCATGCATTGCCTACATTAATTTAGCTCAACAAGAGAGAGAAGAATACTTGTATTCTCCATAGTGCTTAATGCCTGAGACTCTAATCACATCAAAATCGAATGGCCCGAGGATACCAGCAAATGTTATGTACTGCTAGTGCTAATGTGCCACTATATAATTTTATGTGTTTTGCTAAGAGTATTGGTTACAATTTGTCTTTTTTCTTTCTTGATATAGCTACTCCTGCCAATCCATCATCACAACACCCCAACAGGCAGGAGGTAGCAGCCAGGACCCGGCAAAGGAAGCTGGAGGCCATCAGGGCGAATACCAGCGGCTGGTTGCTGAGGAGGAGGAGGAGGGGGCAGCAGCAGCTGCAGCCTCAAATACCCCATGCCCCAGCCAGGCTCCAGGGCCTCTATAGTTTGCCGCCGTGGTCACAAGGCAGTCGCCCACCGCCATGCCATGCCATCACTGCTGCTGCCCCTATAGAGCCTTTCTTCTCCAGAGGATGGCGTGCCTGGAAGCCAGGATGAAGGAGCGTTTTGACAAATTGCAAAGGAAGCTCCTAGCCTGCTGCTAGGCCTAGCATGCCCCTTTTTTAATCTTTTGTTTGGTGAGTGAGACTTGTTAGGGAGGGGGTGGGAATTAGGGCACTTTGTTTTTTTAAAATTTATTTCTTAGTTATGGACAATTACGTTATTTGACATTCTTTGTTTGGACTAAGCTTACTTTGGACATTGGTTGGGGTTAGGGAGAGGGTGGGCCAGGTGTTGTGGGTTTACTAGTTAATATTTGTTAGGGAAATAATTTTTTTATAATTGTACATAAGATTTATATCTTTTTTGGGGGGTTACTGTTTTACTTCACACTGCTTCCTTTGCCACAGCCCTGCAGCCAGTTTTTAAAATCTGCTGATAGTGTAACAACAACAAAATAGTTATGCAGTACCCTCACTTGTCCTACCACTCTCTCCTCCTAGTCTCTGCAGTCTGCAACTATATTAACCCCTAAGAACTCAGAGGGGTTGTGGGTGTGTGAATTTCCATTGTATATAGATTATTACAGCTCAACAATGAATCCCTCACAGTTCTACTCTTACCTGTGATTAGACGAAGCGATGGCTGCATGGTTTTTCCAAGGTGCCATGGAGGTGGTAGTAGACAGTAGCAGCATGCTAGTGCACTATTCAAATAGTGAAAGCACCAGATCCAGAAGTGAGGTCCCACTCCCTTCTAGCCGAACTCAAACTGTAGGATGAGGAATATTAATCACAGGGAACAAATTAAATTGAAATAAAAACTGAGTTAATGCTGTGTTATATGCAAGCTTTACAAAAAAAATGAGACCGTCTCCAGAGGGAAACAAGACTACTCGTACTCAAGAAGAAGAGAGACAATAGAGAAAATATGATAAACAATGCTAAATTAAAA
Organism: Calotriton arnoldi; assembly: GCA_963921515.1. Classification (NCBI taxonomy): domain Eukaryota; kingdom Metazoa; phylum Chordata; class Amphibia; order Caudata; family Salamandridae; genus Calotriton; species Calotriton arnoldi. The sequence goes on from CAWUFW010003156.1 coordinate 79,207, forward strand.
TAATCAGAATGGTGTGTAAAAGTTACAAAATAAAGTTGACTCGAGCTATGAAGTGGACAATCGTACCATTGATGCACGCAATACACTGACAGAAGGATGATGATGCTGGCAATTATGAATTATGTTCCTCTGAAAAACGTTAAATATCGAATACTGTGCATGGGTGGCTAATCTAAATATATATAATATTGTCAGTGTTGGCTATACTTAGAGCTGAAGAAGATTATTGCCCTGCCTTGAGTTGGTGTTGCTTTCACCACATCCGCCCCACCAAGTGTGTGATCAATTAATGGTGTAAATTTAATTTAGTCACACCTCAATAAATCACACAGCCCGGGGTAAGAAGGTTAAGGGTTCGATGAATGGATGGGAAGGGGGATTTGAGGGAAATGTTTGACAAGACAAACACCACACAAGGACAACATTCATCTAGGCAGCCGACCATCATAAATATGTTATGGGAGGAAAAGGAAATGGAGGAATGATGATGAGTAGTACAGGTAAATCAAATCAAATTGTCCGTCTGCCCCCAGAGAGACCCAAGTTACATTATGTTCTGTTGTACAGAGCTTTAAAAGATAGCAAACAAAATTAAAATATCTGTAGGAGACAAGTAAACAAACATAAACAACATACACAGTTCTAATTATTAAAGAGAAAAAATTATAGTGGATTGCCAAATTGGGAGTTGCATCTGCATTCCTCTTGGACTGTCCTTCAATCTTGGGTGCCTCGCGGATACGGTTCCGTAAGGTAAGTGTGAGAATGCTATGTTATTTTTCCAGTATGGCACAGAGTAAAGGGCCTGTAGATTGAAAAACAAAAATTATATTGAAGAATCAAGGAGAAAAGTTAAACTGCATAAGGAGTGCAACGAGAAGACTCAGAGGCGGCTTGGCTAAGGGGTCGATTCCGATCACGGCCGGAAGTGCACCTAATACTATTCGTCTGGAAAAAATACGAGCCCAACGCGTTTTTCCCGACCGATTCGAACAGTCGTCCGAGCGAGCAAGTACGCTGCGCATTACTGCTAAAATTCCGATCAAGCCGTACGTACCCATTCCTCCTCCAGTTCCCCGAACGAGCTGGATCCGGAAACGCCGATTCGAGTCGCACGGAAGTAAATACACAGCACCTTCCGGCCGGACTAGTACGATGCGCAATCCGCACGCGCCGAACTGGTCGATACGTCCGGCACGTCAGAGCATCCGGGAGAGCCGCACATAAGCTCCGATTTGCGCCACAAGACGATCCACGGCTACGAGACGAACAAGCCAGCGACGAGTACGAGTCGAAGCCACGAGAAAGACGAACGAGACGAACCAACCATGAATCCCATCGCGCAGGTCCTACCAATACTCTACATCTATTACCGGAACCGGTACGGACGCGTACGGCGCAGACGGTAAGTCAAACACCCACTACACAAACAAACGACACGTACCAGACATATGTCACACACACATAGGGATGCAGAAATGACGTACACTAGCAACAGCAGAACCATAGGGGCGGGATGACTATCACCAATGCCATACACACCCATAGGGGCCTGGATGCCTACCACTACCACCACCCCTACTCAGGGGGGCTGGATGCCTGTCACTACCACCACCCCTACTCATGTGGGGCTGGATGCCTGTCACTACCACCACCCCTACTCATGGGGTGCTGGATGCCTGTCACTACTACCATCCCCACTCATAGGGGAATTGATGCCTACCACTACCACCACCCCTACTCATGGGGGCCTGGATGCCTACCACCACCACCACCCCTACTCAGGGGGGGCTGGATGCCTACCACTACCACCACCCCTACTCATGGGGGCCTGGATGCCTACCACCACCACCACCCCTACTCAGGGGGGGCTGGATGCCTGTCACTACCACCACCCCTACTCATGTGGGGCTGGATGCCTGTCACTACTACCATCCCCACTCATAGGGGAATTGATGCCTACCACTACCACCACCCCTACTCATGGGGGTTGGATGCCTACCACTACCACCACCCCTACTCATGGGGGCCTGGATGCCTACCACCACCCCTACTCAGGGGGGCTGGATGCCTACCACTACCACCACCCCTACTCATGGGGGCCTGGATGCCTACCACCACCACCACCCCTACTCAGGGGGGGCTGGATGCCTACCACTACCACCCCCCCACTCATGGGGGGCTGGATGCCTGTCACTACCACCACCCCAACTCATGGGGGGCTGGATGCCTGTCACTACTACCATCCCCACTCATAGGACGGGTAATGCATGACACAACCAGCATACTCCAACATGATGAATGTCAGCAAAAGACATCCCCCCAACATCATGACAAGAGTGTGTAGTCTGTATCAAATGCCTACAACACTGAACATGACATTGAACATACAATGTGACCCCCTATCACATGTGTCACACAAAAATGTGTGTGCCCTTCACAATGCAAGCAGACCATGACCACTGTTGGAATGGGGTCTAAACCCCCATCATCACAGTGACCAAAAGGTAAGTGTGGGGTCCATAGCTGAAGCACCTTTTGAACATTGTGGCAATGGGGTCTAAACCCCCATCATCACAGTGACCAAAAGGTAAGTGTGGGCTCCATAGCTGAAGCACCTTTTGAACATTGTGGCAATGGGGTCTAAACCCCCATCATCATAGTGATCAAAAGGTAAGTGTGGGCTCCATAGCTGAAGCACATTTTGAACATTGTGGCAATGGGGTCCAAACCACCATCATCACAGTGACCAAAAGGTAAGTGTTGTCATGGAAAAAGCTGCAACTGCCAAACAGCATGGATGATTCCTGGTCACAGAACAACAAACACATCAGTGGCAAAGTAGTGGTTGTGTCCCATAGCAACATAGATTGGGTGAGGCAAACAGTGCAGTGCAAATAAAACATACCTTTGGCCAAGTGCAGACAAACATCACCCATGGGGACTGACATTGTCTCCATTTATCAATTACACAATGCCAGAAGTGACCATCATAATGCAGACCCACATTTCTGCACTAATGGACACACAAATGTAGATATCCTGGGGAGACTGTAGATGTGAGGTGAACAAATACCATACCATGGCAGCAATGGGACATACGAACCATGATTATTCTGCTGACTGATGACCTAGGAGTCCCAGGGACAGCATGGGAAATCCTCCAAACAACATACAGGCAATGGCACACCAAAGATATGCCAATGCAGTGGTGCAGATGCACAAACACAAACAGGCAGCCTCACACTGCATATCAAACACAACAGGTGATGGGGGGGTGCCAGTGTCCCCAGGCAACCACACAACACATGAGGAGGCCTGAATTCCAATTACACAGATGTGTATACAGTGCCATACAAAAGTAACTCATGGATCAGTTTCCCCTATGTGGGCAATCAGGCATTGTCAGATGAGAGGGAGCCCAAATTACACATGTCACACAAGCTTGTAGGAACAGCAACTAACACAGCAAGAGACAGACCCACCACAGCACTACCCCCAGGGACCCCACATTGTGGTGACACTAGCCTGCATGATAATCCCACTGTGATGACAAAGCTAGATGTTGTTCACACTGAACCACAGCCATGTGTCCTGAGCAACAAACTACCATCACACCTACACAAGCACAAATCCATCAGCACGGCCTGTCAGCCAAGGCCAAAATGGAGGTAGGGGTCTAGCCGTACAACAACTCACATTTGCACAGACTCAACACCACACACCTTGATCTCCACCAATGTGCAGCAGTGAAGCTCACATGGACAGGTGACATTGCACATGCACCCATGACAATCCCAGGGGTGGTTGTGGGAACTAAGGTGCAGAAACCCATCACACCTGGCCAGTCAACAAGACTCGTGAATGTCTGACACACTGCACAGTACGCCGTACATGGGCATGACGTGAAATCCACCCCAATCAATGGGATCCCGGCCACAGTCACACACCAATGAAGAAGCCAAGGTCACCCACAAAGAACACAGGTAGACAACTTCCAACATTGCAGCTCTGACCCTGAGGAGTGGCAGCAGTCACACACACAACGTGTCACAATCACTGAAAGCTACCACAAACTGTAAATTACATGACTTGTGTAACCAACAAGTGCCAAGGGGAATCCTGACTGTGTCTCATCTGCGTTTGCCCACATCCCCAGCCCTGACAACAAAGACAACTAGGGATGACAACCTGATGAACATTAGTTTGCCGTGCACCCACATCACGGATAGGCCAGGTATAAGATGCTGGATGAACACAGGACAACTCAGCAAGCCTCACAAACAGGAACATCCGTAGGGACACAGCCGGTGTAGGAAAAGGGAAGGGAACACACACAGACATGCTTACACAACACGGGCCCAGGCAATGTCACGGGATTACACACTGCCATGAGGGCACTCCACTCCTGTGGAAGGTCCGCTGTGCCAAACCTTGTCTGTGCACCACTCAAACATGTCAGCAAAACACTCGGTCAGTGAGTCAACAATGACAACACACTGAAGGCTCTGCTCACATCAGCCTGGGTACGGGAGTGTCACGTCAATCTTCTGCATATACCCAAAACACGTGTTAAGCAAGTTGCACTGTATACACAGATGAGTCCTTCAACCTTGATGTGCCAAACTGCATGTCCAGTGGAGATGGGCACACAGTCAAGGAAATAGAAACATTGAACAGTGGTAAGCCCACCAGATGTGCATCAGTGTAAGCCACAGATGTCAATTTACAAATGCAAAACGTACATCCCTGTGTCATTTGCAGAACATTACACCCTCAGACTGCAGCAAAGGATGCTATGGATCCAGACTAGATTAGGACACATATCCCATGGACCACATGGAGTCCATCACAGCAACACTTCATTTTCCTGATCTGAACACTATTACAACAGCAAATGCATGATGATACTCATCTACATCATGTACATCAAAAGAAAAACCACTAGTAAACAAAAAGAGGCTTTATTCAGCAAATGTTGAAAAAAATTTGAAGTCCAAAAGAAACTAAGGCCAATGGCCAGTCCATATACACAGTCCGAACAGGGTGATATGTGACAACTTGTCACCCATTGCTTGCCTGCACTGGTACGGACAGGGGACATCCCCCTCAGAGGGGCATACAAGGGGCAGGCCAGGCACCGCAGGGACAGGATCAGGGGATGCCAGAAGGAGGCAGTGAAGGGGTGGTGGGTGCAGGAGTGTCACCGGCAACTGCAGTGGAGGTGTCTGACTCAGTGGGGGCCGGCACCACTGTAGGGCACAAGTCAGATGGTGTGGGTGCTGGCACCACTGCAGTGTGCCGGTCAGATGGAGTGGACTGGGTCCCCACTGCAGTGCCCAAGTCAGACGGGGTGGTTGTGGACTCCACTGCAGTGCATAACTCCAATGGAGTGGAAGGGGGGGCAGATGAGGTGGGCAGGACAGAGGGGGGGACCCGGTCTCCACACCAGTGGCACAAACAGGCCGAGCGTCTGGGTTGGGGGTGGAAGAGCAAGTGGCAGGGGGGGAGGGCCTAAGCATTTTGGGGATGCGGTATGGGTGTGTGGGGGAACCTGGGGCAGGGTGTGACGGGGGAACCTGTGGAGTGGTGGCCTGGGGGATGGAGGAGAGAGACTGTGTGGTGGAGCTGCGTGGTGGTGGTGGGGTCTTGCCCTTCCTGGTCCGGGGGGACTTCCGAATGGGGTCCTCAGTCTGCCTGTGCCTGGGGGAGGGTGTGCGGGTGTGAAGGGCACTCCCCTCTGTGTGTGGTGGTCGCCTCTTCCGCCTGTGCGTTGTGTCAGATGGATCTGTGGGGAAGAGGCCAAGCTCACAGAGGAAGAGCTTCTGGGAGGGGGGGGTTGCAGGTGAGGCAAGGGAAGGGGTTTTGGAGGGAGAGGTATCTGAGGACTGCGCAGTGCTCGTGGATGCGTGTGTGTGTTCCTGGGCCCCATCCCCTGTGAGTGAGGTATCAGTCCCCTGACTGTGCGTGCGTGTGCGTCTTGATTTTGGCGTGTGTGTCTGTGTGCTGCTTGTGTTTGTGCTGGTGGGTGTCTGTGCCGGTGTGTGTGTGCTTGGGACAGGCAGGGTGCTGGGGATTGTGGATGGGGCAGAGGTAGGATGGGGTGAGGGACTGTTGCAGGAGGGACACTGCTGCCGTCAGTGAGGAGGCCATGGACTGATTGGTCCGATGTAGGGCAGACATGCCAGATGACATGCCCTCCATGAATGACACCAGTTGTGTCAACAGACCCGTGTGTGCATGGAGGACACTCAGCACTGATGTCTGCCCTACATGGATCTGTTTAAGCAAGTCCACAGACTCCACACTCAGGGCAGCAGGGGAGACAGAGGCAGGGGGTGCGGTGCCTGGCATGAAGGAGACACGCTCCCCTACACGGGAGCCTCCACGGACATGTGGGATGGGAGCAGATGGGAGGGTGGAGATGGTGGTGGTGGCGGGGGCAGACTTGCTTGATTTTGTCTCTGGTCTGCTGACACCCGCCTCCACAAGGGAGTCCTCACTGGAAGTGCTGTGGTCCTCAGCCGAGGTGGTCGTAGCTGAGGTCTCCTCAGTGTGGCTCCCCTCACGCTCCGTGCCACTGGGTCCCTCGGTCTCCCCTGCAGTGGACCCAGTCTGGCTCTGCCGCTCCTCCTGGTCCATGGAGCTGTCTCCTCCTGTGGCCGTGGATATATCTGCAAAGAATCAGGATAAACAGAGCAACATTAGTCACCTGTACTGACCACACACACCACAGTAAGTACAGCACATCACAGAGCAAGCCCTGCCATCATTTGCTAGACATTGCAATAAGTGCTGACACTGATTTGAAGAAGCCCATTGTCTGCCTGACAGTCATTCATGCCACACATATCCTACCTGTCCATGCACCCATCTGTCTGGTGCCTGTTGTATGCGACTAATCATATGTGCACACATGCACCACATACACAGTTGTTGGACATCCAAGAGAACATGTGGAAATGTGTCACTCCAAACACATGCCATCTCCTGCCACTGACTCAGTACATGTGTCAGGAAAAGTGACGGGCAGAGTCCCTGTCGATATGCGGGTTTTGCTTCCATCACCAGACACAATGATGTCCTCATGTCCTGATGGACAATGCGACAATGGTGTGCTTTCAGGACATATCACACTACTGCTGGATCACCCTTTGCGAGTTGAATGTCATGGCACAGGCCTGTCTGGCAAGTCAGTCATAACTGTCTCCTGTCACAGGGGCAGTGCATACACACAACACCAGTCTACACTGTGTCACAATCATGGAAGTTTTGGGTATGCAAGCCCTATAGCTGACAGGTGCACATGTGCACCCCTGGCCACCCACATCATGAGGACTAGGATGATCCCACGTCAATCAAATGAGACATTTTAGTGACTGCAAACACAAATCCATACACATGGGCACTTCACCGTCTGATGAGAATGAACCAAAGATGCCTGCACCTCAATGTTTCATACACCTTTGTGCACAGTAAAGGGATCAGAGACCTATGCATTAACCAATGTGCAGATCCTATAGTCACAACTCAGATGGCTGGCCACCCCAAATTGTTAAACACTCCAGGAGTCCAAAAAGCAAGGCCACACCACGGTGACACAGAGGCAGACACCTGAGTGCACTCTTCACAATGCCCAATATGTATGCTGACACACGGGAGTGGGAGAACAGGGTGCCTTCGATGTACGGAGTAGGCAATACAGTCCTGGTTCATGTGCAACATGGTATTACCCTGAACACTAGGCAGGTGGCTATGCATGTGTCACACACATGATGTACATACTTCTGAGGCTCCCCCCTTGGTCTCTGCTGCAGCATGGGTGTGTGGCACATACCCCAGACATGTGGTGAGTCAGAGCAGCAATTGGAACACATTGTGAAGCCATACCCAGAGTACATGTCAGATCATAGGCATTGTGTGAGCAATTGTACCACCCATGCAGCCCACAACAAAGTTCCTGTAACTGATGCTGTCCCCAACTTGAACCACAGGTAACTGCAAGTACACAGTACCCAAGTGACCTAAGTCACAGACTGTAAGGGCCACACCTGTGTATCAGATGAGGAGGGGGCATGACACAAGTGAGGGACACGAGTCCAGGACGACAAGACAGTTGTACTGTGGAAGTGGAACCAGGCTAAAGGAGTGTATAGAGCATGTTAGTCATAGTACACAGAAAAGGCTAGGACTTACCCCCTCCTTGCTGCTGTCTGGCCTTCAGCTGCCCATCCAGGTCAGGGAAGACCACCGCCAGAATCCGGAGCATGTGGGGGGTCAGGGTCCGGTGTCCACCCCTCCTGCGAGGAGGCGACAGCTTCAGCTGGACCCTTGTGATCCTCCGGGTCCAGCCACGAAGGTCCTGCCACCTCTTCTGGCAGTTGCGGATCCTGCGCCTGTAGACCCCCACAGATCTTACTGCCCGTGACGATGGTCAGCCAGATGTCCTGCTTCTGGTGGGCATCAACCTGTGAGGATGACAAAGTGAAAAGGCCATTACTACACTTGCAACATATCCGTGCATCACACAGTTGGATATACATGTCTCAATCACAGGGGCATATGATGTACACAGGTAGTGCAACTATGGCTATGAACAGTTGTCCAGCAGTTACTAAATGGTATCATTGCCTGGGAAGTAAAACCTTGTTGGAATGCACTGTTACTGCACTATACATGTTCAGTGCATGTAACTACACTTTTTGGGGGGTGCCAACTACTCAGTGAGCATGCTAGCCACTGGTGTGCACACTGTAAGTCTTGCTAGTCAGACAACATGCACAATTAGTAAGGCAGTGGACAGCATACTCACCTGCTCCCCTGGTTTCCCATACAGCTTGCAGTACTGTGGAAGGAGGCTGTCCAGCAGGGCCTGGTTCTCCTCAGTGCTGAAGGCTGGGGCTCTCTCCACAGTACGTGCCATTGCAGTAGCCAGAGGATGCAGAGACAGCAGCAGTGGTGGTGGCAGATGTCGTCCTGGAGCATGTAGTGCAGGCAAGTGAGCTCTCAGGGGAACAGCCAGCATTATATGTGTGCTGCAGAGGCAGATACTGTCCCATGTGTCCAAAGTGATAGGTCTAAGTCGTTTGCATCTTCTGAATCTGGCCAATCCATGGAATTGCACCACTTATACATGCCCACAGCATCCTTCAAAAGTTCAACTTCATGACACCCATGAATTTGCAACATTGTTGTGGGTGGCTAACTGAATTCACTGCATCCGGCTTGTAAAAGCTTCGAAAACGCGTCCGTTACCATGACAGTCCATAGCCAATGCGTGCGCACCGATCGGTCCATTGCTGTACAACGCGTACTTCGAAAAACAACACGCATCCGTCCACATCATATGCAATGGCCAATGCGTGCGCACCGATCGGTCCATTGCTGTACAACGCGTATTTCGGAAAACAACACACATCCGTCCACATCATATGCAATGTCCAATGCGTGCGCACCGATTGGTCCATTGCTGTACAACGCGTATTTCGGAAAACGACACGCATCCGTCCACATCATATGCAATGGCCAATGCGTGCGCACCGATCGGTCCATTGCTGTACAACGCGTATTTCTGAAAACGGCACTCATCCGTCCACATCATATGCAATGGCCAATGCGTGCGCACCGATCGGTCCATTGCTGTACAACGCGTATTTCTGAAAACGACACGCATTCGTCCACATCATATGCAATGGCCAATGCGTGCGCACCGATCGGTCCATTGCTGTACAACGCGTATTTCGGAAAACGACACGCATTCGTCCACATCATATGCAATGGCCAATGCATGCGCACCGATCGGTCCATTGCTGTACAACGCGTATTTCGGAAAACGACACGCATCCGTCCACATCATATGCAATGGCCAATGCGTGCGCACCGATCGGTCCATTGCTGTACAACGCGTCCCTGTACAAGTCACTCGCATATGTCACCATGGTTGTCACTGGTGAACGTATGCCAGCCACAATTACTTGCCAGGGACTCAGGGGCACACCTACAACACCACAGCCTGTCCACACTGTATCCTAAGGCATGTAAGGCTGCATTACCTGTGTGTGTATGGGGGTCAACATGTGGTTTGTTGGGTGGCACTTGGGGGCAGCCACTCCCAGGCTGTGCACGTGTTCATGGGGACAGAATCCTTTGTGTGTTGTGCACATGACCACTGTGATGTGCAACTATTCAGTTCAGAGCATGTGGCATGGTCACATCTCCAGGTTTTGTATGTGTATGTTATGTCACATACACCCTGAGTCCCATGTGGGATGGTATGTACGTCACAGGGTGACCCATTGCCACAATTGTGATGGCCCTCCACAGTCTGTGTGCATGTTGTGTTTCAGATGTCTCGGATTCCATGTGCACAATGGGAGACAGTCTCCACATCCACGTTGTTTGTGCATCGACTTTGATGTTGTGCGTGTGTGTGTCACAGACGTCCATGTCTGTCCTGCAGAGGCAACAGGGACCACTACCTGTGGGAGTCATGGTTGTTTTGCTGGCGTGTACATGATACGCCATGTCATGCCAGTGTCCATGTGGCAATACAGGGTCCCTGGGAAACTACCTGTCAAAGAGCTGTGATGCCTGGGGCACATCTGTCCTCACTTGTCACTGTGGTGTGTGTTTGGAACGTGACAGCAGTACATGGGTACTGTGACACAGCCGAATGATTTCCCATAGCACAACCTGGAACTTGTTGTCAACACATGTTGAACTGAGATGTTAGTTGTTGGCATGTAGGTGCCATATATGTCCATGCAGAACGGCACACACATCAAGTACTTGTGTCTCGTAATGATGTATCATGTGATATTGAGTATGGTCAATGCCACATATGTGGGGTGACTGACAATCTTTCTTTGTTCACCTATGCACTGCAGGGCACCAGCTGTCCATAGACCATTCCCTGACCTTGAAACCATGGTTGAACGTGACTGCATCCGACGGTACCGCTTCAACAGGCCGCTTATTGAGGAATTGGTGGTGCAGTTGGCCCCACATTTGCAACCTGGCTGGCCATACCCTGCAGCGCTGACCCCCAAGGTGAAGGTGATGGCAGCCCTACACTTCTTTGCCACCGGTACCTTTCAACACACTGTGGCGTCTGCTGGTGGGATGTCACAGACCATGTTCAGCCGTGTGCTACGCGATGTTTTGGAGGCGATGTTGAGATACTTGAACCAGTACATCTATTTCCCTAAACGTCAACAACTCACTGACGTCAAGAGTGACTTCTATGCCCTGGGGAGGATGCCACATGTCATCGGCTCCATTGATGGGACATATGTGGCTTTGGTACCACCACAGGCACATGAGCAGGCATACAGGAACAGGAAACATTACCATTCTATCAATGCCCTGGTGGTATGTCTTGCAGATATGAGCATCTCACATGTGTGTGCACATTTCCCCGGTTCTGCAGATGATGCCTACGTGATGAGGAGTAGTCGCATCCCGAGGATGATGTCACAGATGCAGAACCAGCGTGCCTGGCTTGTCGGTGTGTACTGACTGTGTACCATTGTGTGTGTTCTGCAATGTTGTATTCCACCCTCTTTTCCAACTCAGCTAATGTGCAATTGTCTGTATGTAGGTGACTCCGGATACCCCAACATGCCGTGGTTGCTGACACCCCTCAGGAACCCTGTGACACCAGCCCAGATACGCTACAATGAGGCACATGGTCGGACCAGGAGAGTGATCAAGCGGACATTTGGTCTCCTGAAGAGCCGCTTTCGCTGCCTGAACAAGACAGGAGGGGCCCTCCCATATGCCCCTGCAAAGGTGTGCAAGATTTTCATCGTCTGCTGCTTGCTACACAACCTGGCAGTGCGGAAGGAGTTGCCTCTCATCCTGGATGACGATGACCAACATCCGCCACCTGTGGAGGATCCTGGCCTGGGCCATGATGCCAGTGATGATGATGATGATGAGGGTGATGTCCGCACACAGCTCATCACCAACTTCTTCAGCTGAATGTGAGTATACAGAGATGTTATGTCAATGATTTGAGTTTGCATGATATGTGTTGGTGGTGCTCTGTTGCTGTTTGAGTGTGGCCATGTGCTACTTGACTGTATGCGTGCAGCGATGTGTCCTTACAGGTAGTCTGTACTCCCCAACAGTGTTGACATGCTAACTTGCTTTTGTGTAGGTATCTTGTGACATGTATTGGGCATGAGTATTGCAGTTCTGTCCTGTTCTTCAGTGCTTTTGACTGTGTGTCATGTCTGTCCTTCACAGGGTACTTTCAGAGTTGTTTGGTCAACTCGCATCCCCCGACACCATGATTCAACTTCCAGGGTGGAAGCAGTTGTTTCCCTGCAGGTGATGTGCCACACACCCCTGGACTTTATTTCCTCTACACTTGGTGACTGTGTGGCCACTGCCACGTGGGATTACCTTGCATCTGTAGTGGACACAACATGTTGCAAATGTGTAAAAAACCTGTGCTTAACTTTGGGATGTGCATTGTCTGTGGTCACACATCTAACTGACATTTGCTTACTTCACCTGTGGGCTAGTGAACACATACTCTGAATAGGTGTGGTGTCTGTGCATTCCACTGTATTTCCTGGCAACATCAGTGTAGGCGATGAGTCAGATGGCCCTGGTGTGTATGTGTTGTGTAGCCCTAGTGGTGTGTCTCCCTCATATGTGTCACGTCGCCATGACTCACATGACGGTGTTGAACTTGCTGTAGCAGTTAGCATGCACAGTGTCATTTAGCAGATCATCATCTCCATGACAAAAACAACGTTGGAATCACAACAGAGGCAAGTATGGTGTATTAGTGAGTTTATTTACATACATGTGTGAGGATAGTGCACAGGATGGTGGGTGCTGTACATTGGGATTGGAATCCAAAGTTCCCAGATGAGTTGGAAGTTTTGGTAGCAGAAATGTCCTGAGTAAAGTCCACAGTCATCTGATACATTGGTCCAACTTGAACTCCCCATGTCATGTGGGAGAGTTGGGTTGCATTTGACAGGGTGAACAGTTTGCACACAAAGGGGAATTTCCAGAACAGATGTTGGGTTCCTGGGGGATGTACATGGCCATCGGCCTCTCAGTTTTCGTTCCTTGGACGACCCCTCTTATTTCGGGGGGGACCCTCACGTGCAGGCCGCTGCGGTGCAGAGGACTCTCCACCAGAGTCATCCTCCCTCCCTGTGGCAGTTGCAGTTGTTGCGGCACCAGATGTTGTGGGCACACAGGGAGGTGTGGCCATGTTGGTGCTAATCTGGCGGAGGCATGTCAATATGTCCCTCTGCACCGCTGTCAGTTCTTCCAATGTGTCCCACTTGGACTCCATGCGAGACATGTGTGTCTCCACACGGGACATGTGGGAGTCCAACCGGGCATGATGGGCAGCCTGCTGCTGTTGAATGTCTTTGAGGATCCCCACTACCTGGCTGACCTCTCCGGTGCTATTCTGGTACGCATCAGGAATGCGTACCAGTTGTGGGTCATCATGCAGTCCAGACCCCTCGGCAAACAGCGACCTCTGCCTACCACCCCTCCCACCACCCCTGGCCACACGTGCGGGGCCTGCGGTGGCACGCACAGGTGAGCCTACGCCCCCATGGGGGTTGGTACTGGGGTTGTTGTCCGTTGCTTCACAGTGGGCTGGGGTCCCTGTGCTGTTGTCATTGAGTGTCCTTGGTCTGTCCGTGTCGGCGGGGGTGGTCTGTGTGTTGGCAGATGTTGGAGGAGTGGGTGCAGGGGGTGCAGATGGTGGTCCTGCTGGTGCTGCATGATGACTCACACGGGAGGGGGCAGGTAGGTCTTCGCCATCCGAGGAGTGCAGAGGCTGTTCCACACCAGAGAGCTCAGGGTCCCCCGGAGCCTGGGACAGGGACTCCTCATCATCTGCTGCTGTGTCCCCATCATCACCTGTTTTTAGAAGAGACACACAATGTATGTTATGTTTCTACAGGCATCAATGGTTCAAACACCTGACAGTTGTGACTGTACCTCTGGATGCGGGCCTGTACATTGCATTGTGCTAAGTTGTCACAGTCAGAGGTTGATATTGGTGTAGCACATTGTCCTGCCAACCTGAAGCATTTCAATGTGAATGTTGAGGTGTGTGCATGACCAGCATTGGTGGTATTTGGTTGACATCCGGACCTCCTTCTCCCCCCAGCCCAGTTATCCCACCATGAAGCATGCCACACTTGCAGTGGGTGCAGGTTGACTCTCAGGATGTCAGTCAGTGGTGTCCTGCTGTTGGTTGGTGCCCAGTTCCCAGCAGGGCCTGGTACTCCCCACAACAGAGAACCATTGCCATACATCTTAGAAGTGGCTTTTCACTCCCTGTGAGGTGTGCATGCTTCAGTGTGAGCTTGCTGGGCCATGTCGGTGGGGGATGTTGAGCTGTGACTACCACTCTCAACATGCTATTGCCTACACCCCCCTTCCCAGCATGCCCATACTTCCTTCGTTTTGAGTGGACTTCACTGTGTGTGAGTGTGACAGCAATGGCAAGATGGCTGACAGTTGTGTCCTGTTGTTTGTTGGTGCCCAGTTCCCAGCAGGGCCTTGTGCTCCCCACAGCTGAGGCCAGTGTCAGACATCTTTGAGGTGGCTTTTCACTCCCTGTGAGGTGTGCATGCTTTAGTGTGAGCTTGCTGGGCCATGCGGGTGGGGGATGTTGAGCTGTGACTACCACTCCCATCATGCTATTGCCTACACCCCCCTTCCCAGCATGCCCATACTTCCTTCCTTTTGAGTGGACTTCACTGTGTGTGAGTGTGACAGCAATTGCAAAATGGCTGACAGTGTGGTCCTGTTGTTTGTTGGTGCCCAGTTCCCAGCAGGGCCTTGTGCTCCCCACAGCTGAGGCCAGTGTCAGACATCTTTGAGGTGGCTTTTCACTCCCTGTGAGGTGTGCATGCTTCAGTGTGAGCTTGCTGGGCCATGTGGGTGGGGGATGTTGAGCTGTGACTACCACTCCCATCATGCTATTGCCAACACCCCCTTCCCAGCATGCCCATGCTTCCTTCCTTTTGACTCTGCTTCCCTGTGGGGTAGTGTGCCTGTGCTGACAGGATGGCTGACAGTGTTGTCCTGGCGTTTGTTTGGCTACAAGTCCCAAAGGTGTCCCTGTGCTTCACACAGCATGACCCAGGGTGGTGGTTCTTTGTGGGATATTTAATTAGAGTGTGAGGAAATGCATTCTCCAAGGTGAGTTGTGTGGAATTTGTGTTAAGGGTGTGTGTGAGAAAAGCTGCTGGTAACTATGGTCAGTGCTGTCAGTCCTCCTTCCCACCCAGCCAGATATCCCACCATGGAACGTGCTTCCATTGCAGGGAGTGCAAGTTGGCTTTCAGGATGTCAGTCAGTGGTGTCCTGCTGTTGGTTGGTGTACAGTTCCCAGCAGGGCCTTGTGCTCCCCACAGCAGTACCCAGTGTCAGCCATCTTGTCAGTTCTTTTCCACTCCCTGTGATGTGAGCATGGTTCAGAGTGGTGTTGATGGGCCAATTGTGAGGGTGACCAATATCTGTGACTACAACTCCCATTATGCTATTGGCTACACTGACTTCACCAGCATACACAGAATTCCTTCCTTTCAGTGAGCTTCCCTGTGAGGTGGTGTTCTAGTGGTGGCAAAATGTCTGACAGTGTTTGTTGGTTAGATTTGTGCCACTGCCTTGCTCTATTTGTTGTTAGGTTTGTACATGTCATGACACAGTTACATATCACTATGAGATGGCAGGTGTTGTGTTTGTCTGACTAGCATACACATCTTGGGATGATTATGTTTTGGTTACTGTGGGTTTGCTAACGGTGCATGGTTTCACTATCCCCTTGACAGTGATGTGTTTGTATTGTCACACAATATTGGGTATATTGGTTGTGTTCTCACCAGGCTCTGGGATGTTTGATAGTCCATGTACGCTCTCTGGTGGTAGCATGGCCCGCACCTTCTCCTCCCAGGGCCTGAGGTATACTGGTTTGGCAGGAGGGCCACTGCCGGTGCGATGACTCAAGGCGTAATCCTTGTTCAGTAGGGCCTTGACCCTCCTGCGCACATCATACCACCTGTTCTGGATGTCTTCCTTTGTGCGCAAACATGGTGATTGTGCGTTCACCCTGTAGACGATCCTCTCCCACATCTTGGTTTTCTGCGTCATGGGGGTCTGTTGGACCAATGTACCAAACAGGTGTGGCTCTACCCTGAGGATTTCATCTACCAGGACTTCCAATTCACTGTCTAGGAACTTTGGATTCTTCTTTGGGGGCATGGTGATGGGTGGTGGTGGGGATTGATGTGTGTGTGAGTGTGCAAGTGAGGGTGGGTGAGTGTATGTTTTGCTGGGTGTATGTGAGGGTGCTATTTGGGAGGTGCTAATGGTGTGTGGCTTGTGTGATGGATGAGTTGTGGGTGTGTCTGTGGTTGCTGTCTGATGGTGTTCTGTGCTGGCAGGTCATTTGAATTTGCAAAGGATCATGGTAGGGATTTGTGGCCTTTATATGGGTGGAGTTGTGGGTGTGTCTTTGTTCCATGTTTTTTTCCCTCTGTATTTATTGACTTTGTCATTGCTTGTTTGGCCCTTTTTTTTGAATTTTTTCCTTTGTAGTTTTTAGGCATGTAGGAGACATTCTTCTGACCGAGTAGGACGCTGCAGTTGGCTCGTGCGAGCTTCTCCGAGTCTTTCAAGCTGTGTTTCTGCTGTGTTTCATGTGCGGCGTACGCGTCGGTCGGGGAGTATTGGGTTGCTTCGGCTCCGTTTTGTATGCGTGTCGGTCGTATGGCTTGTGCTCCGTGCGACTCGGTCTGGTTTTACACGCATTGCATCGTACTGCGCGGGTCGGAGTTCGCGGGTACGTTTCTGTCGGGTTCATTCCTGGTGCGTGTCGGTCGGTTCGATTTGCGTGGTTTTCCGGCCGGAGAGCTGGTTTCCGTGCGGTTCGGTCGTTCGGCTTGTGTTCCGTACGAGTCGGTCGTGATTCACATGCATTGCATTGTACTAGGCGGATCGGGCAGCGCCGGTACGTGTCGGTCGGACTAAATTCCCGTACCGAGTCGGTCGGTACGTTTTCCGGCCTGAATCGGAATCTGCCCCTAAATGTCTGTTTCCAGAAACCTTCAACAACAGGTCCCCACCCAACCACCACTCAGCTTCGAAGTTGAGCCAGACAGCACTGAGCACACACACACTCAGAAACATAGCATTTTCCCAATCAAGTAACAATCAATGCACCGCTGTCACTCACCACTCACCACCACTACACAGAGTTGTGTAGGTCTGTTGCTCACCTTTAGGCCACTTCAAAGTCATCACCAAATCGGTTGGTTTCAGTGAATTTGAAAACTTCCTTCTTCTTCTGGTGGCAGTTCTCGAAATAGTCACGCCCACGCCGTGAGTCATTCCATCATCTCTGATCCTCCCGAGTCTGACTCCGAATATGATGTCCAACTCCATACCAGCTGTGTCCCGAGTCCCGACTCAGATGCCATAGATCAGCTTGTAGTACAATTTTTGTTGTTGCACAACAAGAAGGGAAAAATTGAGTAATTTTTGGTGTAGACAAGATTTGTATTTGCGTTATCTAAGGGACTGGTCGGGTCTGACTCTTTGAGGAATATAAAGCAGAAAACAAAGCAGTGTGTACTGTTGAGTGGACCCGGTGAAGAAATCGTGCTATCTCTCAAAGGGGAAGGAAAAAAAAATAACCTTCAGGGGAAAATTATTGATCAGCCATTGGGAGGCCACCAACATTGCAAATCATCACTAACACATTTTTAAGTGTAATAGTTACAGATAAACAAACACCCAGTGTCACACTGCCTGCCACCACGTGAATCATCTCTTCTCAAGACACATGATGACACATCACAACAAGTTCACAACAAACAGCAATCACTCAGCGTGCAATGCATACCATTTACCTATTCTTCGGGTATGCTCACCATGATCGATTCATGGTACATTGCAGAATGCAGATCCATTTGTTCATGAAGCAGAGAATGGCCAGTGTAAATCGAATTAGAATATCACATGTTGGGCAGTCCCTTAGGGTAGGAAAGGATAGATAGTCATGGCAGAGGGTTGAAGGCAGGCACACATTTGTTTGTATTCTCTCTCCAATGCCTGGCTTGAGGGAAAGGAGTGTGGGGTGGAGTCGGGACTTCATCGCTGCACACAGTTGCAACTTCAATACGGCAATAAAATATGACTACGAGTAAGACGGTGGAGATGAATTGGACAACCAGACACAAACAAATAATAAAGTAAATAATAATGTTCCCTAGTAGCTATATCTTTTTTTTTTGGTGTCAAAGAAAGAAAGAAAGCAGATCAGCAATAGACTAGAGACTGAGAGAGAAAGTTCTATGGTTGCTGTTGGCCCAGGATTAGTAGTAAGGGAAGTAGAGCTCATCCTCAAACTCTGGTTGTTCACCCAGAAGTAGGTCATCTAACACACTACTTCCATGACCTGCGTCTCCCTCATCTTCCTCCTGTGGTACTTCAGGTATGGTGTAATACGGTGGTATAAAGTGCTGATTCATTTTGATCATGGTTAATCTCTCCACGTTTTGGGGTAAGAGACTTGTCCTTCTCATTGGAACAACGGCACCAGCAGCACTGAAAACACGCTCAGCGGAGACACTGGCTAGATGGGCAAGCCAGATAGTTTATTGCCAGACTGCTAAGCACTGGCCATTGGTACCTCTTCCCATACCAATACACCAATGGGTTTTGATCAAGGTAGACCTCTGTTGTGTCATCCAGATAGGACTGGACCATTCGCTCAATGTTCATGGCTGGTGCTCCACTTTGCTCAACCTCTTTTGCCTTTGCCTATGCACGGGACTTAAGCCCTGCCAGTAGAAATTACTCAGTTGCAGATTTTAGGGCTGATGCTCCTGGTCTTCTTGTTGATGGTGTTCTTGTTGTTGGTTTTGGCTGTGGTAAGCCAACAGCACTGCCCTTAGGCTCTGAACATGAAGGCTGCCCCACAGGACTTGCGCCCTGGAGGAGTGGGCCTCTAATTCCCTGCCGTTCCTTTTCTAGCTCACTGCCTTGCTCAGCTGTCCATGTTTTGTATTTTCTAACATCCCCGTCTGAAAAAGGAATGAAAGTGGACAGTAATGGTTTGTCCCGTGGATCAAGAATTGTGGCACAGATGTAATGCTTGGAGGACACAATGTCCCTTTGTACCCTTGTATTAGCAGACAAGCGAAAGATTAAACTCTACACCAAGTCATGCACATCTTTTTTTCCTCCACACCTGTGTACATAGCAGACTCCTCCTTTAGCTGTTCCTGTAGCATGTGCAACAACAGGATAGCTTGGCCCATGGTACTGTCCGCTTTGCTGACTTCCCGTGTGAACACCTCAAAAGGTAGCAGCATCTCTGTAAGGCACTTGACTAGGCCCCGTTGGTCCATCTCAATGATGATGCCTTTTACAGTTGCATCCCCTCTTTGCATGACATATTCATTGATAGGTCTGTACTGCTCAAACAGGCGTTCAAGCATGTAATAAGTCGAGCTCCAGCATGTTGGTACCTGTGTACCTGTGAGTAATTTAACTGCCATTCTATTATCACGCTAAATGACCCTCAGCTGTTTCCGGGCTTTCAATGAATGGCTGAAATGAGTGCAGGTTCTTCTGCAGGTGGACAGTAAGTTGCTTACTCGGTCTTCTTTTTTGAGAAAGTCCTATACAATGATGTTGATGCAGTGCTCCAAACACAAGTCCCTGAAATAACCACCATCGGCCATGGCCTTGACTATATTACTGCCATTGTCCGTGGCAACAAATCCAATCTTAAGCCCTCTTTATAGCAGCCATTCAAAGACCTTGTTGTTAAAGTCTTCCAAAATGTTTGCAGCTGTTTGGGATTTCTCCTTCGTGAATATGGATACTGTTGTATGCTTCCAAGCAGCATTAAAAATCTCAACAGTGTTAACACCTGCAGATATTTTTTCTCTAGCCCCCACAAAAGAGATCCAGTGTGCAGTGATGCACATGTAATTAGTCGCTTGGCAATTGGTCCACATGTCTGTTGTCAGGTGAAGACTATGAACAGCACTCTGCTGCAAAGCTTGTCCAAGCAATTCCAGCACATTGTGATGTAGCACTGGAAAAGCAACTTTGGACCATCTGGGAAGGTTCCATTTTGGGCAGTTGGCTGCCACATATTCAAGAAAACCAACCCCTTCCACGAAAGAAAAAGGGAGGAGGTCCACCGCTAACATTTTAGCCGGCTTCGCGTTGTACAAACGTGCCGTTGGGTGGTTGCGTTCATACTGTTCCTCCGACCTAAACATGGCAGGAATAGTAGCCTGAATTTGTTTCTTTCCTGATGCCAATGATGCAGGGGACTTCTTAAGGGCAGGCGGGGGTAGGCTCAATGTGCTTTTCAGCGAGGCAGTCACTGTCCTCTGTTGCCTTGGAGTCTCAACCTGAGTCTTGTGCCATTGCAGTGTTACTGATATGGGCGATACTACTGCACTGCTGGGGAGAAGGCTGCTTTGCTTAACAAAGATAGCTTCCTCTTTTTCACCTTCCAACGTGATCGGATCGGATTCCGATTCCCTGCTCAGCTGGCTTTCATCCCCTTCACCAAAAGCACTTGCAGTTTTTTGGGCCGCTAAAGTGCGCCTTCCAACGGATTGTATGGTGCTTTTTCAAATGAGGTTGTCTGGCCCCCGGTACCATAGTTTGTATCAAGCTTACCCTGACTAACACTCGCTCCACAAAGGGAGCATATGGCAATGTTCGCCTCCTTCTGGATAACCAAAAAGTAGTCCCAAACTGGGGAGCTCAACTTTGACGCAGGTGCCACTGTCAATGTCAGATGAACTGGCAGTAGGTGGGCACTTTGACGTTTGACTCTCTGCAGTACCTACTTCTGCTGAGGTGGTTGTGGATGTAGGTCACTGCCGGGGCTTTGCAAATATGGCAGCTGGTGGTGGTTAGATCTGTGGTGCCACTGCCACATCCCCCCGGGAAGTTGGGATGGGGTAACGTCAGTCTCCACTGGGGCTTGGCTAACATCCATGATGACTGGCTCATCGTCATCCTCCTCTTCTACATCTGCCTCCATAACTCTAAGGCTTTCTGGAACCTTCCTTTTCCCTAGCCTTGTCTCATGGCATGTCTCACTCTCAGACCAAGTGGTGTATAGATCATCAGAAGGGGCCTTGAAGAAGAAGATGATGCACCATTAAACATCCTTTTTCTAGCTGGAGATCTGGTAGACAATGGATCTTCTGGAGCAGATTGCTCTACTTCCTCAGCATGAAGTCAATCTCTTAAACTGCTCATACTTTGGGAGGAACTACTATTGGCGGTTGTGGCTGTTGTTGTTGTTGTTGTCCACTTCTCTGCATTTCCTGCAACCATTGGGTGCTACTGTGCGATAGAGAATAGTCAATTTCAATATCATTGCAGGTCGGTGTTGCTGTGATTAGCCTGGCTGCCTGTGTGACAGACCTGAGCTTGGGCCTAGATTGGGGTGGGTCCACTGATTTGGGGGTGCTGCTCCCAGCTTGCTCCCCAGAGGGCGGTGCGGCAGGCACAGATTTTTGTTTTCCAAAAAAGATCTGGGACGACATACCAGTGGGGGTGGTGGTAAGCTCCTTCCTCTTCTCACTGGCCACTTACTTGGTAGCACCTTTCTTTGGGGCCATCTTGAAGCTGTCAGTTAGCTGTGGTACTTAGCTTCACAAGTTGATGTCTGTGATGTGTGGGTCACTCACACGTCAAGCCGTGCACAGGCCTTCTTTCTGGCAGTACTGTGGGTGATGTTGTCTCTTGTGCACCTAAGAGAAAAGAAGCAAGAAGGACATCAGTGAAATATGGCATTGTTGCTGTTCAATTAGTAGTACAAACAAACACAATATCATTTACTGCGGTCACTGGTTACTCCCTATTATAAATAATTAACAATTAGTGTATCTATTCGTAAAACGGAAAACCACACCAACATAAACTTTCATGGTGAATGACTGTACACTCAGGACAACGACATACAAATGAAACTGTTTACTTTATGTGCATCAAGTGACGTCACTCACATCTGATGTGGCACTCAAGGAGGTACAGTGACAAATGACAATGGAAGGAATAATCCTTAGACAATGAATGCTGTTGTGCACCAATAGCAGACATGGGGTTGATTGATGCCAAATGTAGTGGAAAATGGTATGAACCAAAATAAATGTAATTATAAAAAACATTAAAAACATTGAAAAATAGCAAATATAATTTACCAATTAATAAAAAAATGGAAAAAATTAAAATTGAAAAAGTAAACATAAGTGAAGTTATTCTCAAAGATATAATAATAAGTCATTAAACTGCTATCTTAACCATCCATGCAGCCTATGGCAAAGGGCCACACTGGCTCGAGGCTCAAATTGGCTGCCAGCCAGTGCCACATTGTCATCAACAACAACACTGAGCAGGAAGGCAACATTGGGAACAAAGAGAAGACCTGCAGGCCTATGACAAAAGCACACAGGCTGGATATACAAAATGGCCCCAAGCCACATGGTCTCTCACAACAAGAGGTAGAAGGCCTTTAAAACAAAGAACACATGCAGGCCTATGGACAGCTCACTGACTATACAAAACGGCCCCTGGCCAGTGGCCACATGGCATGTGGAACAAAGGCAAATGGTGGCCTATGGCAAACAAACACACACACACCCTGGCCAGACAAAGTAGGCATGGTAAAATAGAGAACACAGCATTAATTCAGCAATGCCAAAAACAAAAATTTACAGGGCTAAAAAAAAATGTTTACAACAACACACATCCTTCAAAGGTATTACCTCACCTAGTCCAATACACTGTTTGCAGGAGGAAAAAACGTGAAATATCACACAAAAAACACATTTTGTATTTCAATCCAAATCCATCCAAAGCCTAAATGCTGTTTCAAATTCAACAGACACCACAGAAACAGTTGTTTCATGCACCCATGACTAGCACTTGTCCTACTGGCTGGAAGGCCAATTGGCAGACTAGTATGTGGGGGGCCAGAAGCCAATTGGCTTCCTGGACAAAGGTGTGCACAACTTATATGTGATATACAAATGTTTCAAAACAAATCAACATTGATTCTTCTTGAATCTCATTATTTTAATACATGATGTATAACAATCCTTCTCAATTGTCATCAAATGGTACACTTATCATCAGACATGTACTTTTGTTCAATACATACAAACAACTTAATTGTCAGAGCAACTCAATTATCCGTGTCATTAAAGAGTAACTTAATTGTCCGTGCCATTAAATATGGCCAACATAGGCCCAATGCATTTCGGGACCCGCGTCCCTTCGTCTGGGGCACATCTGCAAAGAATACAAAAACATAGTTTCATGTACTTTCGATCAATATTCATAATATTACAAAATTCATCATCAACCAAAGCTGTGTACCAGAATTATCAAGTTATCTGGTGATCTCCTTTGTTGTGTCATTGTCGATTGTCATTTTTACCACCTCCACCACTCCCGTGTCATGCAAGTTATAAAGCAGTCCACAGCGCCCCATTTACTCGAGAATCCCAATGGTGGCAATATCAGAATTGATGAAAACTAGTGATCGCTACTCACTTTTAAAAAGAAAATCTCGAAAGTATCAAGTGCTCGTTTCCCATAGAAGTTGCTTGTGTTACTATTGCTGTGAGTAGAGAAAACCACAATTAAACCTCTATAAAGACTGTACTAAGAACACGTGCCTCAACAGTTATGAAGTTATTTGGACCTACCTAAAGACGGCTTCTGGATAGTATACCTGCCCTGAAAGCACGGTCAACGCCAAAGAGATCACATTATAATGATGCCGAGAAAAAAGTTAGTCAAATACAATATGGTGATTGTTTGTTAAAAAACAAAAAACAAAACCAAAAGTGCTTACCGGAACGAACCGCCGAATGTCAATGTGCCTTCCCTAAGGAGACATGCATCAAGAACAGAATATTTGCTAAGACAATATATTTTTACTCGAGTGACGGTAGCCGAATTAAAAGACCAAAAACTCTTACCGATTCGCACTACACGGAGTTCCCAAAGCGGAGACCTTTCCAGTGAACACCCGGAAAAGCCATGTTTTATACAAACCTCATCCGCGCTAT
The DNA here is from genome assembly GCA_963921515.1 of Calotriton arnoldi. Lineage (NCBI taxonomy): Eukaryota > Metazoa > Chordata > Amphibia > Caudata > Salamandridae > Calotriton > Calotriton arnoldi. The sequence continues at coordinate 103,323 of CAWUFW010003156.1, forward strand.
TCAAAACAGCTGATGTATCACGTGATCGTGCTATATACTTCTACTCTGAGTTGGAAATATACGGTCGCCATCTTGCAGTGGTTCTTAAAATCTGCTGGCTTATACCCCTAATTTTGTTGCACCAGTCAAGCGAGCAATATAATTGAATACAAATAATAAAAAACCAATGTAAACATAAAGATAAACTAAAACACAAACTCTCCCTCCATAGCAGTTATAAACACTTCCGACGCATCTTCCCACACTCGCTGATGCACATCAGTGCCATCTTTAACTGTCTACAGTATTATAAACCTGGAAATAGACACTACTCACTTGGTGGACTCCACTGTACATATTTTCCCCATGTGGCGACATATTCCCCTGTGGAATTATCTAGACAAACATTTACTATTTGATCTTCTGACTAGAATTATTTTTACAAAGGGTGAACTACAACTTGGATGGATAGGAACACAGTTGTTCATGCATTTTGAATAGTGGAAACCAGGCCTAATTTTGATTTCATCGGTTGGGGTACTCCATCACAAAAGTGACGTATATCCCATCTGATGTAACACAAGTACATGATATCCTATGGCACTAGTAATACAGTGTACAGAATATCCCTCACATATGTCACTGAGTATGTCATCTGCAAAACTCCATGTGTGGGCCACAGTCATGTTTGACTCCACTTGATTTTTGTATGTTACAGAAAGTCGTTATGCAAGGTTATCAAATTATTTAATTAACCTCTTTTTGAAACCTCTAAATCTTCATGGTTTGTTATACTGGAACAGTGCTGTACCATGCCAAATGTAGGTGCTCTTACCCAAAAAGACAATACCAGATTGTCTAATGCAGTGATACTCAAAGTACGGCCCGGGGGCCACATGCGGCCCTCCTGACCTCCACATGCAGCCCCCAGCAGAACAACTGCACTGGGTTGCTGTTTACTTGATCGAGTAGGAACATTTAGAAAGATGTTAAATAAATGGCAAGTTTTAATTTACACTAATTGAAGTCAAAGAGAAGAAGCAAATAAGGTGTCCTGCACCACTTAACTTTAGGAACACATTCATTTTTTTTAAGACATTTTGAAACAAAAATATAAAAATATGATAAAATCTTCGGAATTAAAAAAATGTATCTCATTAACTGCAGATGTATTTCAGTTTATTATATGACTGCACTCAGAAGTATTTTAAAAACTGATAGTTTTCAAAAATGAACGTACAAACATTCATGCCTCCACCCTCCCTGACAACAATGTCAATAGTGAACTAAGAGGCAAGTCAGTTGTCACGCAAAACCTTCTGGGTGGCCTGGGTTGTTATAGGTGTTGAGGCAGAATATCGAGTTGGAAATCTCGACTTACACAAACATCGAGTTGGAAATATCGTGATTCAGAAATATCGACAGCAAGAATATCGTGGTCAAGAATATCAAATTTTTTGCTTTATGCGGATGACATACTCCTATATTTTGCAAGGCCGTACTACTCCACAGCAAGGGTACTTCACCTTTTTGAATTGTTTGCGAGCTACTCCGGATATACCATTAATTGGTCTAAGTCGGTGGTGTTCCCGCTGTCCAGACCCTCGCCAAGACTGTCGGCGAAGTGTGCTGCGCCAGTGGTGACAGAGGGGTTTAAATATTTGGGAATTTACATTTCCAAAGATCACCAGGTGTTCCTGCAGAGAAATCTTACCCCCCAGATTGATCGGCTAGGCGCAGATGCACTTCATTGGCGCACCTTGCCGCTGTCCCTTATGGGCAGAGCAGCCTTGTTTAAAATGATGACTCTGCCGCGTCTCCTGTATGTCCTGCAAAATACCCCCTACCCAATCCCTCCGACAATCTTCAAGAGCGTGGCCCAGGAGGTCTGGATGCTGGTGTCCTGGGAGGCCCACCCAGAATAGCACTCCATAGATTACAGAGAGGAGTATACGAGGGCGGCCTAGTGGTGCCTGATGCTAAGCTATACTATTGGGCCTCTCAGATACTAGTTATAAATGAATGGGTTTATGCTGACAGCAATGAGATGGCCTACAGAGTGGACAGGGTGGCCATGCCGAGAGGTGACTGCGAGCCACTCCTATACGCCCGCAAGGCAGGTGCAGAATGGCCTGTACATACCACAACGGTGGTGGCATGTTGGCGGGACGCAAATAGGTGTCTGGGCTGGCAGGGGAGGCTCAACAGTCGGACACCCTTCTGGGCAGGAGATTTACTGGGGGAGGTGGCCTCTCTAAAGGGCTTCAGAGGTTGGCAGACAATAGGCATTGAACGATAGGAGATGTGTGGAGAAAAGGGGCCCCACTACCCTTCGAAGATTTACAGCGAGAATATAGCCTCTCCCCGGCACAAAGGTATCACTATTTGAGGTTAACACACTCCTTACAGAGGCACGTCCAGCGGGGCACACTCATCCCTGATCACTCCCCTCTAGAAGATAGATTGTTAATTGATCCCATTCCGGAGAAGGCGACTTCCACAGTATACCGCAAACTAATAAACAATATACCAGACCCCCTGGTGACTCTAAGAGCTGCATGGGTTGATGACCTAGGCAACATCGAAGATGAAGAATGCCTAGAGGCATTGCAGAGCCCTAGAGAAATTGCAATCCGTACAAGATTCAGGTTAGTTCAGCTCAAGATACTACACCGCTCCTACTATCCCCGCACACTTTTACACAAATGGGGTAGGGCACAAACAGCACTCTGCGCTAGGGGGTGCCAGGAGGAGGGCTCCTTCTTCCACATTATATGGGAATGCCCTGAGATAGCCCGGTTCTGGCAGAGGGTCACAGCGGTGATGTCCAGGGTGTCAGGGGTGGAGATTCCAATGGATGCTAAATGGCTCCTTCTGATGATTAAGGGAGAAATAGACAGCCCCAGATATGTCGGTCTCTGGCTGGTCCATGGTGCAGGGATTGCCAAAAGGAACATTGCACGGACATGGAGGGCTCCCCAGCCACCAACTTTGAAGGAATGGGAAAAAGACCTAGGGGCCGACTACGATGGCGGGCGGACAAAGTCCGCCCGCCATCGCATTTGCAAAAGGACAGCCCGCCATAGGTGCGGTGGTCCCGCAATACACATTAGGATGCGCCCGCCACACTGGCGGGCGCATCTCGTATATTTGACATTGTGGCGGCAGTGCTGCAAGCAGCACCCGCCGCAATGTAAAATAAACATGTTGTGCTTTTACATACACAACGTGACAGGCACCGCGCGGTGCCTGCCACATTGTACATGCAAAAGCAGGGGGGTACCATAGGTACCCCCCATGTGCACCCCCCACCCCCCAACTATATGGGGGCCCGCTACGGGCCCCCAACAGCAGGAACCACCAGCCTTTCCATGGCGACAATGCAGCCATGGAAAGGCTGCTCACACCCGGCATCATGATATGGATGGCAGTGTCTTCCAGACACCGCCACCATATTCAACACGTTTTCTGCCGGTCGACGAGTCGACCGGCGGAAAAGCGGCGGACGGTCTTTCCGCCCGCCGCAGACCCCCCAGACATTGTGATATGGCGGGGGGTCTTTGTTTTCTGGATGGCGGGCGGATCGCCCCCGCCGGGCCGGCGGGGGCGATCCACTCGCCATCGTGATCGGCCCCTTAGATTGGTGTCAGCGAGCCGAGGAAACGGTATACAAAAGCAGGGGATGTGTCAAGAGGTGGAAAAAGATATGGGCACCCTGGCGCAAATACAGAATGTTGATGGGGGTCCCGAACAGATGTAATGACTCTAACCAACAGGGAAACTAAGCAGGGGCTCCTATGTACGCTTGCACCCAAGACCGGAGAGTGGGGGTTGTGCGGATTCAGTCCTTCGTTGGCTTCCCATGGAGCGAGAGGCTCCATACTGCTCCCAAGAAACAACATAGGGATGACTCGTGTTAAAGATGTACATGCACATGTGTTTTTGTATTGTATGCTCTTGTGAGCGAAGTTAAAAAAAAGAGTTTAAAAAAAAAAGAATATTGAATTTAAGGTAAGAAATACCGTTTTTAAAAATATAGAAGTCATTAATATTGTTTGCAAAAATATAGTTGTTTAAAATATCGATTTTTTAATTAGTGTTATGTATTTTAGATTATATTTTAAATGTATGTGATGTATGTTTTTTGTATAAGTATTTTTTATGTTTTTTAATATATGTGTTAAAGTTTTAGTTGTTATGAATTTTATTTTAATTAAATTTTGGATTTTTTTGTTCCGCAGCGGGTTGTGGGTTTATAGGGGAACAGGGTGGGAAATAATTTAATTATAATAAATTAATGATTATTTTTTATTTATTTAATTTAGATTTTATAGTGTTAATTGTGGGAAGTAATTTATTTGTAATTAATTATTAATTGGTTGTTAATTAATATTAATTTATTAAATGATAATTAATATGGTAATTGTGTAATTTGTTTTAGGTGCAGGTTGTGGGTTTTTATAGGAGTAAGGGGTGGGAAGTAATTTATTTTTGATTAATTATTAATTAGTTGTTAATTTATGTTAATTAATTGATTGAAAATTAATTATGGAAATTGTGTAATTAATTTTAGGTGCGAGTTGTGGGTTTTATAGGGGTAAAGGGTGGGAAGTAATTTATGTTTAATTAATAGTTAGTTGTTAATTTATATTAATTAATTGATAATTAATTATGGTAATTGTGTGATTTGTTTTAGTGGTGGGTTGTGGAGTTTATGGGGTAAAGGGTGGGAAGTAATTTATGTTTAGTTAATTAACAATTAGTTGTTAATTAATATTAATTAATTAATTGAGAATTAAGGGGTCTATTACGATGGCGGTCGGATGACCACCGCCGGTCCGGCGGTGGCGCCCGCCGGACCAGCGCTGGACATCCGCCCGCGATCGCAACCAAGAAAACCGCCGGTCAAATTAGGATGGCGGTGGTGACCGTGGCGGTGGGAAATTCCGACCGCCGTTTTACCCCCGGTTGCCATCCGCACTCATACCTGGCGGACGGAGCAGGACCGGGATAATGGTGGCGGTGCAGAGCAAGCTCTACCGGCAGGATTATGATGCCGGCGGTAGGCAGCCTTTCCTCAGCGGTCAAACCGCCATGGAAAGGCATGCGGAGATTGTGTTCCGGGGGCCCATTTTGGGCCCCCAATGTGTTGGGGGGTGCACTGGGGGGGTACCCATGGTCCCCCCTACATTTCCCAGTACCAGGTGGCAGGCACTGTGCAGTGCCTGCCACGCAGTGCAGGGAAATGCAGGACATGCTCCTTTCGGCATCGCGGCGGTGCTGCGGGCAGCAGCAACCGCCGCAATGTTAAGGCCTGCGATCAGACCGCCGCGGTCGGATTTCGAGCGCGGGTCATCGTAATTCGACCAGCGGTGATGTCGCGGTCCATGCGGGCGGTCTTTTCCCGCTACCATGGCGGTCGGGGAGGTTTTCTGACCGCCATCGTAATAGGCCCCAAAATATGGAATTTGTGTAATTAATTTTAGGTGTGGGTTGTGGGTTTATAGGGGTAAAGGGTGGGAAGTAATTTATGTTCAATTAATTAAAAATTTGTTGATCATTAATATTAATTAATTAATTTATATTTAATTAGGGTATTTGTTTATATTTTTTTGTGTGGGTTTTATTGTTATAGGGGTACAGTGTGGGGAGTAAATTAATTTTACTTACCTTATAATTAGTTGTTAAATACTAATAGTTTTTTAATTGAAAATAGGTTTTAATTGTGTAATTAATTTTTTTACAGTTTAATTTTAGCTGTGGGTTGTGGGGGTTATAGGGATAAAGTGTGGGAAGTTAAATAATTTTTATGAGTTTTAATTTGTTTTTTAATTAATAATATTTCTTTAATTGGTAATTATTTATGTCAATTACGGAAGTACATTTTTTTTAAAATGTAGATGTGAGTTGTGAATTGTGTGCTGTTACAGGGTAGGAAATAAAAAAAGTAAATTTATGTAATAATTAATGCTTTGTTTCTAAATTATTTTTTATTTTATTTAATATAATATTTGTAGGTATTTGTCATATGTATTTAACATTATAATATGTTTCTTTAAAAAAATTACATATATTTGTATTTTAATTTTTAACATATTTATATCTTTTTTTATTTATTTTTTTCTTAAATTCTTTTTGCTGTTAAAATTTTGTTTATTTTTAATTTTGAACTGACTGGAGTGAAAATATTAATTGTTACTCCTCTGCAATCCAACACTTTCCCTACTGTTGCACTCACTGGAGTGGGAATAGTAATTTTTACCCCTCCGCTATCCTACACTTTCCCTACTGTTGCACTCATTGGAGTGGGAATAGTAAATTTTATCCTGCCACTATCCAACACTTTCCCTACTGTTGCACTCACTGGAGTGGGAATAGTAATTTTTACCCCTCCGCTATCCAACACTTTCCCTACTGTTGCACTGACTGGTGTGGGAATAGTAATGTTTACCCCTTCGCTATCCAACACTTTCCCTACTGTTGCACTCACTGGAGAGAGAATAGTAATTTTTACCCCTCTGCTATCCAACACTTTCCCTACTGTTGCACTCACTGGAGTGGGAATAGTATTTTTTACCCCTCCGCTATCCAACACTTTCCTTACTATTGCACTCACTGGAGTGGGAAATTTAAGTTTGAAGATTTTTAAATAGTTTAATGTTTTAATTTATAATAGAATGTTTTTTTATTAGATTTTATGTTATTGATACATATATATATATATTTTTGAGCCCACCTCTAGGTACTTGGATCAATTTTTGCAGGAGTTCGTTAAAGAGCTCCTGCGTATATCCAAGATACGAGAGACTTTTTGAATAAGATTACTAATGTGGTGTGGAGGGACTCAAATCTTTTAATTACATTAGACGCAATGAGTCTCTATACAAGTATAGCTCATGAAGATGTACTGCGTGCGATACGCCATTTCCTCAACACACGACCCATCTCCTTTTATCAACATTCTGGGATGTTGATGGAAATGTGTAGACTTTGTCTCAACAACAACTACTTCATGTTTGGAAGTGACACATTCAAGCAGCTCCAAGGGATGGCAATGGGCACCTGCTTCGCCCCCAGCTATGCTAATTTGCATATGGGCTGGTGGGAGGAGCAGGTGCTCAAAGTCGAGCATGCTAGGGAGTGGAGGGAAAACATAGTAACATGGATGAGATTCATCGATGACTTGTTTGTAGTGTGGGACGGTACATTGGAATCAGCTCAACATTTTGTTCAGGAAATAAATGTTAACTCCCTGAACCTTAGATTCACAGACACTATCAGCAGGTCAAAGGTTTCCTTCCTGGACCTAGAAGTGTATGTCAAAGACAATACAGTGCACACTCGTACATTTAGGAAACCAACAGCTGGAAACTCCATCCTGCATGCCAGGAGTTTCCATCCTCAGAGGCTCAAGATGAGTATACCCTATGCTGAGCATCTGAGGATGAAACGCAATTTTAGTGAGGCACAAGCTCTGACAGAGGCCCAGGAATGCATGACGAAGAGGTTTATTCAAAGGGGCTATACCTCAGATGTCTTAGATCAAGCATTACATAAGGTTAATAAGATCGAAAGGGAGGTTTTACTTCGACCGAATGAGGCAAACATCATCAAGAAAAAAGCCACAGGTGAACAAATAAGGATGATTACTGGATACAGTGCTTACCATTCTAGGGTGAGAGACAGTTTGAGTAAGCACTGGCATCTGGTTAAAAGGGACCCGATTTTGAGTGAGATTCTGTCACGCAGACCATTGATCACGTTTAAAAAAGCTAAATCAATGAGGAATGATTTGGTGAACAGCAGCCCAGAAGTTGGTAAATTGGAGGGCTGGCTAAAAGCAAGTCCCGGTTTCCACAAACGCTTTAAGTGTAAAGCTTGTAAGATTGCATGCAATGAAAGGCAGGTCACATCACCCCTTATGAAAAGTCCCTGGAAGATCAGGAGTTCTTTGAACTGCAGAAGTGAATTTGTGGTTTATAGTCTAAAGTGTACTTGCCCCAAAATGTACGTGGGCAGCACTATTCACATGGTTCATATTCGGATATTCCAGCACTTAAGGGCAGTCAAGAACAACGACAAGAACTACCCAGTTGCACGACACATTAATGAAGTGCACAAGGGCAATGTGAGTGACCTGTTTTACTATGCAGTAGATCAAGTGCCCAAACTAAGGAGAGGAGGAAACCGTGAGGTGAGATTGCATCAGCTGGAGTCCAGATATATACTGTTGTTTAATACTAATATTCCAGTTGGACTGAATGCAGAAGAAGATTTACATGTCCATTTGGGTTAGTGCGGGTATCTAGAATCAGTGTTTTTAACACTTTGCAGGGTGTGACCAGTGAGAAGAATGTAGAAGATGGAGATGCATGATAATTTTAGTAGGGGACCATGATGAGTTGTTCTGGGTTTGAATTTTTAGTTTCAAGGAGATGTATGAGCTTTTTACATTTTACAGAAATTGTGGAATAGTACTTTTTTGACAACGATGTTGATAAGGGCTATCGATAAATCAAATTGCACATTTGAAGTATTAAGATATGCTTGACAGGGCTGCTTCCTGACTCTAAATGGAGAAAGTAGGTTTAATGTAAGCACTCGCACTTTACTGTTCATTGTGATGATCTTACGTAGCACTTGCACTTTCAGAGATACTCTTAGGGTACAAACATACTAACTGTGAACGAGTTCTATAAAGCACTTGCACTTTAGAAATTCAGATTTGCACTAAGGCATTTGCACTTTATTTTGAAATGAATTCAAGTGTATCTTATGATGAACTTTTATGGCACTTGTACTTTCATAGATACTCTTTTGGTACAGACATGCCAATTGTGAACGAGTTCTACAAGCACTTGCAAGTTGGAACTTTAGATTTACTATAAAGCATTTGCACTTTAAGTACAGATGAATTAAACTGTATCGAATTAATGCATGTTATAATCTCAGGACGTAGCCGATCCGATAGAAGCATTCACCACTTATTTTACATCTGACATATGTCATTGTTATTTTTATGCATTGTGATTTTACTGTAGTTATTTTGATACTTCATGAAAATTGAAATGTGAAAGCCCAATTTTCTGTACAGAATTATATGTACAGAATATAGAATGGGAGAGATGACAGTTAGTGAGAGGGAACAGCGATCCCGGTTTTATAATAAGATGCATTATTATGTGCTTATTTTAGTCTAATCGACTGTGGTTCAGGCTCTCCCAGCCTTGTCTGTGTGTTAAGAATACTTGTCAAGGATTCATTTGTACTTGCACCCTCTTGTTACAAATGATGAGCATAATGATAAATGTTACATACTGAAAACAGCAATAGGCGAATGACAATGAATTTTAATTGCCTTTACGTCTGCTGGAAAATGAGAAAATGGCCCAGGGCAAATGTGCAATTACCTATTGTATTTGGTATAATGAATTTAATGGTAACAATGTCGGGCACTAGTGGCATTGCCGAGTCTGTTTTCCATTTCTTTGGATACTATACACCATGTGATCTCTAACCCTGCATTTTAAATGGTGGAGTTACGATGACGTTTTGTTGTGTGAGCAAGGCAGGAAGTGCCGAAACACGTTACAGCGTAAACGTAATAAACCAGAAACTTATCGTTGATCCAGCCCGTGTGTCGGTGTCCGTTTCTTAATTGAAGAAATTGGAGTTGATATATATATATATATATATATATATATTTGTAAATTTTTATATAATTTCAAAATTATAAAATAAATTACAATTAGTAGTTTACTAATTGTTTTAAAGTAAATACATATGAATTATTATGTATGTTTGTTTAACTTTTTTAATTAAGTTTATTTAGTATATTTTTTTACATTTATATTAAATATTCTTTTTTTATTTTAATTTTATTATGTAACATATTTAATATTTATTATTTTATTTTAAATATATATATAAAATTCGATATTTGAAACTATATTTTTTACATCTAAATTTTTTTTCGATATTTTTGTACTTACCTGTTTAAGTATAGGGAGTCATTATTTTTGCATTCTATATTTTTACCTCAATATTTTATCAGTGAACCGTTGTTATACATGGACACCCATTACAGTTTATTAAATCAAGCACAAGAGAACGTTTTATACAGTGCATGTCCTGTACTCATGAATTTCAGAGTGATCTCATATATCATAATTGAGACAAAGGAGGTAAAGCAAAATTGGACAATTGTTTAGGATCAAACAATTTGGTCACTTAGGGGCACATTACGATACCCGGCGTAAAAAAATCCGCCAGGCATGGAAGCGGCAAAAACCCGCCCGCACACACCGCCTGAACACCGACCACGCCATTATGAGTACACAAACTGAAAACCGCCATCGGCGGAAAAATCATACAAAATACCGCCCGCCATCGTCCGAGTCGGAGTCAAACCGCCCGCCACGGACGGAAACACGCACGACAACACAAAACCGCCCGCCCACACGGCTGACACACCGCACGTGAAATTACGATCGCACCGCCATGAGCGCGGAAAAACAACAAATATACCGCCCGCCAGCGCAAACAACGCCGATGAGAATCGACACGGCAGAAGCCATGGCGCCCACGTACCTGCACAGAAACCATCCGCACACAAAACCAATAGCACACAACATGGCCAACAAGTCCACACAGCAAGGCACGCACAAATACACAAGCACAGTACACATCCCGAAAACACCCCCCGGACAAACAAAAAATACAAAGGCCAGAACCCCAGACACAACACACCTGAAAACAACAGACCATGAGGACACACCCACATAGGTGAGTACAAAAGCAGCACTCCCACAGACCACAACCCCTTGCTACATTGCAAACCAGAGAGGAGAGGAGAGGACACAGTGACACAGCAAGGACAGCAGCACACCACAGAAACGCACACATCACTACCACCACCACCACCACCACCACCACCACCACCAAACACCGGCACCACAAACCCCCTGCACATTACACAACACACACCGCACCAGCACCACAAACACCATGGCACCACAAAGGATGCCCAAGTTCACGCCCATGGAGCTGACGGTCATGGTCGACGAGATCATCAAGGTGTACCCACAAATCTATGGGAACATGGTCCAGCACACACCACTAGCCACCAGAAACAGAATGTGGACCCGGATCGTAGACCAGGTCAATGCAGTCGGGACCCTGCCCAGGAACAGAACCGAGATAAACAAACGTTGGAATGACGTAAAGAGCCTGGTCAAGAAGAAGGAGGGCAAAAACAGAGAGCTGGCTGCCGTCACTGGCGGAGGGAATCCCGCGCTCTTTAAGACCTTCAAAGCGTGGGAGGAGAAGGTGCGAGTCGTAATCCATCCGGAGATCCTCGCCGGATTAGCAGGGGAGTGGAGGCTGGTAAGTACAAACTAATGTATACCAGCACACCGCTATGTACACACATGCGCAACCACCATGCCACAGCTCCCAGGGACAAACACCCCCATGTCCAGCACACAATACACAACACATCACACGCACATGCAACAGACACTACCACACACAGGCCAAACCGAACAACTGTAAGATGCGTGGGGACATGTGTACACTAAGCCAGCCACGTAACCACCAACAGGTCCCCAAATATGCCAGAAGCGCCACAACGAGCACCCACCACACCCATGTGTCCGCCACAGCTGCACCAACTGACAAGTAACAGGTAAGTGGCAGGAACACAAAGTGCAGTGGGTCGGAGGGGGACAGCTGAAGTACAACACCCACCAGGCCCCCACTCCCACAGACCAGCAAGGTGGAGCACTCCCCACACCCATGTGTCAGGCACAGCTGCACCAACCGACAAGTAACAGGTAAGTGGCAGGAACACAAAGTGCAGTGGGTGGGACGGTGGACAGCCCAAGTACAACACACACCAGGCCCCAGTCCCACAGCACAGCAAGGAGGAGCATCCCCCACACCCCACAGCCACGTGTCAGCCACCGCAGTGCACAACGACAGCCGAAAGGCAGACATCACGGTCCACAGCAATCGGTGTCAGTGGGTGTACAGCCACCCCCACGACCCACTACACCCCCCACCCCCACAGACCTGCAACATGGAGCACCCCCGCTAAGAGCCATGTGGCATCCAGTACAGTGCACGCACGAACAACTTGCAGGTGGGAAACTGGACAGGGCTGGATTACTGGAGGCATGAGGACCATAACACCACCAACACATGGGACATGTCACGTAGCAGACGAACACGCAGCACCGCCCACCGTCACGAACAAGTGAACAATGTGCACACGGACATGAACAGCAGACTCACACCCCACATGACCCATCACAGACATAGCAACACCCAAGGAGCCACGTCTGCATGCACAAGCCACACTGAATATAGTCCCACACGGCAGCCACTGTGCAACTCATCACACACAACCGAAACACCATTGAAGTCCTGTCCATGTAGCCCCTACTGCCTGTCAACCACACACCCCACAACTACGCCTATGTAAGACAAACAACACTAGACGCAACAGAGCGGAACAACAGAAATGCACACGAACACCACTGAACCCATCAAACACACAGACACACCATGCACATACAACATACCATCCATCCCATCCGTCAGCCCCAGTCTCATGAAAGGCATGTCATCCGCACAGCTGCCACACATACAGCAGTCACGCTAAGACACATGCCCATGACCAACCATGTGCCAGAAGTCAATTAAGCGCACGACACACTGTGAGCAACAACACACAACATGGGCCACACCCCCCCGAGCACTGCAGTGATGCACATGGCACAGGGCAGCACGCACACCAAGGAGATGGGACAACTGCAATACGTTGGCTGGCACACAACTATCACTCACTCATAACGATGCGTCCAATGCCATGTCCAGTAACCACAACAGACAGCAAATATGCAGGGCATGTCAGGCATGCACACACCTCAGACCATGCACTGTCATGCTGCCACAACACATGTCACGTTCGGCACCCATGGCTCACAGCATGTACCCCAAAAGCATATACCCTCCCAAATGCGAATCTGGGGCATGGCCCCCATGTTGCCAAATGCGTTCCTAAGCGTTCCATTTGAACCCCAAAGCATATTCCCTCCCAAATGCGAATCTGGGGCATGGCCCCCATGTTGCCATATGCGTTCCTAAGCGTTCCATTTGAACCCCAAAAGCATATTCCCTCCCAAATGCGAATCTGGGGCATGGCCCCCATGTTGCCATATGCGTTCCTAAGCGTTCCATTTGAACCCCAAAAGCATATTCCCTCCCAAATGCGAATCTGGGGCATGGCCCCCATGTTGCCATATGCGTTCCTAAGCGTTCCATTTGAACCCCAAAAGCATATTCCCTCCCAAATGCGAATCTGGGGCATGGCCCCCATGTTGCCATATGCGTTCCTAAGCGTTCCATTTGAACCCCAAAAGCATATTCCCTCCCAAATGCGAATCTGGGGCATGGCCCCCATGTTGCCATATGCGTTCCTAAGCGTTCCATTTGAACCCCAAAAGCATATTCCCTCCCAAATGCGAATCTGGGGCATGGCCCCCATGTTGCCATATGCGTTCCTAAGCGTTCCATTTGAACCCCAAAAGCATATTCCCTCCCAAATGCGAATCTGGGGCATGGCCCCCATGTTGCCATATGCGTTCCTAAGCGTTCCATTTGAACCCCAAAAGCATATTCCCTCCCAAATGCGAATCTGGGGCATGGCCCCCATGTTGCCATATGCGTTCCTAAGCGTTCCATTTGAACCCCAAAAGCATATTCCCTCCCAAATGCGAATCTGGGGCATGGCCCCCATGTTGCCATATGCGTTCCTAAGCGTTCCATTTGAACCCCAAAAGCATATTCCCTCCCAAATGCGAATCTGGGGCATGGCCCCCATGTTGCCATATGCGTTCCTAAGCGTTCCATTTGAACTCCAAAAGCAAAGTACAAACCAGACCCAGGATGGGCCAGGAGCCCGCATACACCAGAGTCACAATGAGTAGGGGCAAAGCAACACACCCATCGGCATGGCCAATCCGTCCCATGCCACATGTGCACAGCACACAGTCCCATTGCCTAGCACACACACCTACAGATGCCACAGCCACACACTCGCCTCCGGGAAACCCATGTACGAGATTGCACGAACTGCCAATGTCAGACGACTAATACATACTTCGCCAGGTGCAACACAGTAACAAATCTCATTCTCTCCACAGGTGACGAACTGCTGGACGCTGGGGATGGAGACAGCAGCCAGCACAGCCAGCCTACAAGCCCCCAACGAGGACACACGGATCTGGAGGATCTGTCCACCTCTTCGGACACGGACCACCAAGCTGGCCCATCTGGCGTGGCAGGGCCCAGCCGCTCCCCAGGACCCCTCCTACCCACCAACCCATCATCCAGGGATGCTGAACAGTCCCAGTCCCCTGCTGCCACTGTCGTTGCGGCCACACCCACGGTCATTGCGGCCACTACCACTGCCGCAACCGCCACCATCACCGCACCGACCACCACCGCCTCCACCACCACCACGTCTTCGCTGGCACCAGCCCCAGCGCAGGTGGTGGCCCGGCCGACTGGATCCACCCTGGGAGCCACAGCGAGGACCGTGGTGTGCAATGTGGCTAGTGGGCAGGCCGGTGGCAGCAGGACTGGTAGGAGGAGCAGGGTCAGGGAAACGCCAGCCTCCCCTGGGAGCCATGCCCTGCCTCAAATGGCCAGAGTCCTTGGGGCCTATGAAGAGGCCCAAGGACAATGGGCCAGGTCTGCTACTGACACGCGGGAGGTGCTGGGGGTGCTGAGGTCCATGGACGCCCATATGGGCCAATTCGTGTCCCGTATGGACCAACTCGTGGACCTCATGGGCCAGCTGGTGGTGGCGGTGGGGTCACAGGCAAGGCCAGCAACACCACCTCCGCCACCACCTGCTAGGGCGCAGGCTCGGGCAGCAGTGTCCACTTCCCCTGCGTCCACAGCCAGTGAGCACACCTCACCCACCACCAGCAGGTCGCCACCACACACCCCCCTCCCAAACGTGGAAGGGGCCGTCCGAAGAGGAAACAGATCTCCCGGGAGGACTTCGCACGCTCCAGTCGCAAGTGAGGCAGCCAGCCAGCCTTCCGCCAGCCTTCCTTGACCAGCCACTGCATTGACTTGCTCTACGATCCCACTCCACACAGCCATCTGGATGGCATGTGTGTGTTGGACTATGGACATAGAACCAGTGGGTACACCCTGATCATCACGCAGCCATGACCGACAGCTCATTGTCACTGCACGCACCACTTTTGTCATCACCTTACACACAATCACATGTCACAGTTTGTAATAAATGCACCTTTTTCACTAACTGCTGTTTGTGCCCTGTGTTTTATTCGTACGGAATACATCGGCCACCTTGGGCGGAGGGCACCTGATGCGTGGCATGGAAATGGAATCCGGAGGGCCTGTAGGGACCTAGGGGTGGGGAGACAGAACAGGAGCACATTCAATGAGTGTGTCACACACCCATCACACAGTACATGTCAACAACTACAAGCAATGTACACACATCGCACAGAGCAATAGGGCACAATGCCACAGTCACCAACAGTGGCATACTACCCTGGCCATGGAGCGTTGACACACTGCACGCAGTGAACATACGGCCACCCTGACACAGCACACACACACCTGCATAGATACAGACACATCATCCGTCGTACATGGACACTCACCGTCAAGTGAAGTAGCGGGCGATGAGCTGCTGGCGCACATTCCCAGCTTCCTCCTCTCCGCTGTCCACCTCACTCGAGCTGTCCTGGTCTGCGGGCTGGGGCCCTGGTTGATCTCCGTCATCCACAATGAGGGGGATCTGCTTCCGAATGGCCAGATTGTGCAGCATGCAGCACGCCACCACTATCTGGCACACCTTCTGTGGGGAGTACGCCAGTGCACCCCGGTGCGGTCCAGGCACCTGAACCTGGACTTGAGGAGGCCAAAGGTACGCTCGACCACACGTCTGGTCCTCCCATGTGCCTCATTGTATCGATCGTCTGCTGGGGTGCGAGGATTCCTCAATGGACTGAGCAGCCATGCCCCATTCGGATACGCAGAGTCACCTGGGTGTGAGGGACACAGAGAACCGTTGCTATTCCAACTGGACAGGGGACAGCATCGCACAACCAGCACGCTACACCACTCCACATACTCACCGACAATACAGCCACGATCCTGTTGCAGATTGGCCATCAGTCGTGGCAAGATGCTGTTGCGCATTATGTGTGCGTCATGGGCCGAGCCTGGAAACTTTGCACACACGTGGGTGATCACCATGTCCGCAAGGCACACCACTTGCACATTCAGGGAGTGCGTGTGCTTCCTGTTGCGGTACAGGTGCTCAGTGGCCTGTGGTGGAACAAGGCCAACATGAGTGCAGTCAATGGCTCCCACGACGTGTGGGATTCTGCCAAGGGCATAGAATGCACCCTTCACTGCCGCCAATTCACGAGCCCTGGGGAATCTGATGTACCTGTTCCGGTACAGCATCATGGCTGCCAGTACATCCCTCAGCACCTTGCTGAACATGGGCTGGGACATCCCTCCTCCACTGCCCACTGTGTGCTGGAATGACCCAGTGGCGAAGAAATGCATGGCGGCCATCACCTTAGCCGTGGGGGTGACAGCAGTCGGATACACCCTGCGGGGACGGAGATGGGGCTCTAACATGGCACACAGTCGATGCAGAGTTGGCCTGTCCAGCCGAAACTTCCTGATTACCTCTGTATCGTCCATGTCCGCCAGCAATTGGTATGGGCGGTCAATGTTCGGTCTCCGCCTGGGTTAAATGGCAGAGGACACATGTCAAAGCAACACGGCACATAGCAATTTCGCATACACATCACTGACATGACTGAGCAAGCACATGAGCCACAGCCCAGCTGTCAAGCTGGGACGGCACGGCCACAATACACTTACACAGGTCTCCCAACAATGGCAATGGCAAGTGAGACATACCACTGCCATGTGCATGCACATGGGGATCTAGGCCCCAATGACTTGCGGGGCGTGCTGATGGGGACTGACTGCATATTCGTCAAGCGGCAACGCCACGGCAACATGAGTGTCTGCTGAGCATGGTACTGCTTCCGAGGCTGGATGAGTATGGCACACGACGACGACGATGTGGGCACGGGCTGAGCGGCCAATACAAGTGGGACCTGTGGCACGAGGGGATATGAGACAGTAGTAGGTGTCAGCACTGCACCCTATGTACAGCACTGTACGGATCACAGCTCCCGAAACATTGACTGGTGTCCACATTGACAGCCCCATGCCAAGACGGCTGTGTGCTTGCAGTCACACGTCACAGGTGAGAGGTTACATCGCACGTGCCAGGTGGCAGTCGTACATAGTGGGAGCTGGCATGTGTGTGCATGTGTCTCCTGTTCAGGATCCACCAGATGGGCGCTGACTCTGTACTGACCATTGGACACAGCATGTTCCGTGGAAGGCTTGTGTGTGTGGGATGGTGGCACTGGATGTGCCTCCGTTGGGTGGGGGCCATGCACAGGGCGGGTACGTCGATGATTGCGCATTGTTGGTCACGGTGGGTGCACCAGCTAAGATGTGTTGCCCTGTGTTCAATTCCTATGTCCGCATGATGATGGACTGTGGATGTGGGCAGACTACACATTGGTCGATGTGCTGTCCATATGCATGTGCCTTCACACCAGGCACAGCTGCCCCTGCACATGTGACCCCTGCTGGACTCGCTGCTGGGTCTGTGGAGCTGATGCACCTTCTGCGCGTGGGGCGGACAGCTCTCCTCACTTCCCTCATTGCGCATGTCATGTCTTTGCCGCAGGTGACATGGATCATGGAGGGCCCACATGTACGCGTGGGTAGGCTACACATGATTGTTCACTGGTCGCCACCCCCAGTCAGTGTTTCGAATGGGAAGGTTGTCGTGCTGGTGGTATGTTCGATGTGGCGGATGGGCGGGCCTAGGTGCAGGCTTACATTCCGGACATGGGGGGGTAGTTGGATTGGCGACTAGTTGCAGTACACACGGGACACGTCTCTTCCTTTCCACATCTGGGTCATCCCTTGTACTAACTGACAGTGATACAGTCATCTTCGCCCCAGCCCTCATGTCCTCCCCTCGCCCCCCAATATGCATGCTCACCTGCGAGGCTAGCGCTTGCACAGGCAGCCCCAAGCTCGCACCAGAGAGGGCAAGGAGTGTATGTGTGGGTCCAGTTGCACGAGTGGGCTGTCTCAGGGTATGATGTGTGGCGGGACGCCGTCCACCTGCGTGGTGCCCCAAATGGAGACCCGGCCTGCATGGACTATGCATCACAGTCTTCGCCTTCCGGATCCGCCACCTGCGACACCCAGTGGCTGTGGCTGCCCTTGCGGCCATGCCGCGTCCGTCTGTGGCTGATGGCCCACACATTCACTCTTTGGCCTCTCTGGGGAGGGCTCAGGGGTGGTGGCGCACGCGCCTGCACTTAGTCGCAATGGCATGTGGCGTGGTTGGTATGATGGGCAATGGATGGGATGGTGCGAGCCACCTCCCGTGACGTCAGTGCTGCTCGTGCTGTGGTGCGTCCCCCTACACTTCCATTTGACTTTTTGCCATGCTGGACGTTGAGGTTCTATTGCCTGCGTGATATGACCAGGAGGAGCGCGAGGAGACCTCTCACACACCATGCTCCACTGCCATCCCGTGCCCTGTATCGCCTGTGCGGATTGACTATGTTGGGGTTACACCTGGTCGACTGGGGCTGTGTGTGCCTTGTCAAGGGGCATGGCGGGCGCACAACAGGATCCAGCTTGTCCACAGAGTGTGGGCTGAGGTGCGCCTGGTACCGCTTTGTACGTGTGCCCGGCTGCTGTGCACACACGTGTTCACTCCCCCCGACAGGTGTCCTCTCACAATGCCCAGGGAAGCGGTGGTGTACTGTTCATGACCCCTCCCAACACGGCGTGCTCCAACTTGGCATGTGCGCATCTACCCGTCGCACCCACCCACCTGAGCACTGCGTCCATACGACTTCACACGACACATGTGTGTCTTCCACAGTAGTGCTACTCATTTGCGTTGACATCCAATACCAGTGGACTACATGGTCATGTCACGACTGCCGTGTACTTCACATACTCTCATCCTCTCTCATTCGTACTTGTGAAATGAGTCAGCGGAGACAGTTCTGGTTTCAAACATTATATTGAGTCTTCTGTCCTCTGTGATGCAGTATAGTGGACACTACTGGCAGCGGGATACATGTTGAGGATATACTGAGCATGATTACAAATGGGATAGGGTGTGGGGTTACATCTGCTTGGCCAAGGCTGTGCTAATGTACATTTACGTATAGCTGCGGAGCTGCGGACTTTGACACAGACGGTATACATGTAGCCTACCAGACCGCTCGGCATCATGGGCACAGTCCATCTCAGTTCCATGTGACAGGTTTGCTGCGGTTGTTCCTCATGCACGCGTGCATGTGAGATGACATCAGGGCATGTGCTTGCGTGCATGCAGCGGCGTGCCACTTGTTGTTGCACTGTGGTGGTTACTGGACATGTCACAGTCACTGGGGTCGTGTTGTTGTTGTATGCACTTGTCGTCCATGCAAAGGTCCTGGTATGGGATTCCCGGGGCGGGGGTGGGAGGGGTGCAGCACCCACAGACTCCAGGCGACCTATTCATGTCCACTGAGCGGTGTGTGTGTCCATGGGCGCTGGATCCATGTCGTGTCCTGGTTGTTCGTGCAGTTCCGTCCATGTGGGTGCGATGCACAGAGCCCATGCCACTGCCTCCCACGATGCATGCGGTGTTCCTGGATGTGATGGGGAACAGTGTGCATGTCCCGGTCATATCCGATGTCATGGCGATGTCGTTGATGGTGTGGTTACAGTTGCCGGTCGTTTGGTATGGCTGTTGTGGTGGTGACTGGCCAGTCCGTGCGGAAGCTGAGCATGGGTGCGGGGTTGGACTTCATAGGTCACTCGGGGAACCTGCGTTGTGGTCCGACATATTTACAGGTTGACAGGTATGCGATGCCGTCCAGCAGGGCTTCCATGTCATTGGTGGTGTACATGTTTGCCAGCCAATGAAGCGGATGGTGGCTGTCAAGGTGTTGTTCGTAGGTTGTCCCTTGGAGGACCATGATGGGGCATGCTGGGTGACATTCGATGTAGCTGTTCTCGATGATCCGTCGTGTGGAGGCACAGTGGTTCCATTTCAGTGCGCGTGCGATGTTGGCCACATACGCCATGCCCCCATAGGCAGAGCAGGCCCTGTCGTGTGCGTCCAGAGGGAGGAGTAGTGGTAGCAGGTCCGCCTTCAGACATGCCGGGTTGGAGAGGCATATCTCGACGGGATGCTGGTAGGGACACCTCCGACAGTAGAAGACGGGCATGACGCAGCTGAACAATGTGATGCGGTAAGTCAGTCGGTAACTTACGTTCAGCAGGGACAGGAGATCGCATCCCAATGTATGTATCGTGCTGGTTTGGTACAGCTTGAGCTCTTCGGCGTAGTTGGGTAGGTGTGTTGCGGTTGCCATTTCGCAGCGGTTCGTAGAGGTGGCGTGCTCCGGCTGTGTGTGCAGTCTGCAATGTGCACGCTCCGGGGTTGCTGTGAGCTCTGTGTAGTCGTGGGGAGACAGGACTTGTGTTCTGTTGGCTTGTTTGGAGGACACGGGCCCTCTTCCCACATGCTTCTCAGACAGTTCAAGGTCGGTGCTGTGTGACTCCTTCCAATTAACTTGCATGTGGCCGACATGGGGAGTGTTTTCTTCTTTCTTCCCCGTCCGTTGTGTGCTTCTGTGATATGCGCTATCTGCCGTGTGGTCGGTCTCCTCGGCATGCCTGTGTTGGTCTATTCTTGGACAATGGCTGTATTCACCGGCTTCTGTCGTAGGGCTGTGGTTTCGGTGTTGGAATGGAAGGTCATTCAGTGCTGTCTGCTCTCCCTTGTGTGGGCGGCAGGCTGCCTTTCCGCTCTGCGTTGGGCCTTGTGTGTGGATGTAATTCTTGGGCCACCTGTTGTCGGTCCCCGGGCTCTTTGGTGTTCCGTTTCATGTGTCTTGTTCATATGTGCAGGGTGGTATGGGTTTTTCAGTGTGGTACTGGCGTTCCTCTTCCCGAAGGGGCCCTGCTTCTCCTAGTTGGTGTTGCCGCCGCTGTGTGCTTCGCCATGTTTGTTACACTGGGGTGTGTCCTGCTGTTGCGTGACTTAACTGACATGTGTGCGTCGGTTGTGTGGCGTTGGGTGTTGTCCGTGAATTGGGCGTTGGGGACATGTCTGTGGCCGGCCTGTCACGTGTCATGTGCGTTCGGGGTGGGGCTGGTGTGTGTGCTGCTTGGTTGTGTCCCTGTGTCTGTGTGCGACGCATGCATGGCGCTGCGGTTGGCCTCTGCGTTGTGCGCATGTGTGGCGGCGTCATCGGCGCTTTGGGGCCGTGACGGGGTGGTTGGTTCCTAGTCCCAGGTGGTGTGTACACATGTGTTCCGCGATGTTAGGATTTGGCCTGTGTGTCATATGTGGATGCAATGGTGGATGTGTAGTGTGCACGCGCTGGTGGGGGTTGTCCGCTTTTTCCGCCCTTGCACTGTGTGCGCTGTTTGCGTGCACTTGTTGTGTGTGTGCCTACCTGCGTCTCCGCGGTACGTTGCGTCCTTGGTGGTGCATCAGCAGAAGCATGGGAAGGGCCTGCAGTGCTGGATTCATGCCCGGGGTGCCGCTTCTTCGTTGTCCGTGCTCTGCGTCCGTGTTTCCGCCTCTCTTTCACGTGCGGTGTCTCTTTGCCGTGGGAGCCGTTTGTTTGCGGCATCGTAATTTATGCGCCGGGCGGGACGTGTTTGGTCGGACGGTGTGTGTCAGTTGTGCTGCGCCGCTACGTGTGCGGGCGCACTTTGATGGCGGACGGTGTTGCTGGCTTGCCGGCGGTGTTTGGCCTACTTTTCGCATCGTAATTGGGCGGGCGTGTGGACTGCTGCGTGCCGGCGGTAACTGGTGGTTTTTGCATCCGCCAGCACTGCGGTAGTGCTTCCGCCCGCCATCGTAATGGGCCCCTTAGGGAAGCCAGGATGGATCCCAGGTTTTCTGGTTTTACATTGTGCAATTCTATTTGTTTCTAATTGAATAATCAAGTTACTTCCTTTTCACACTTGAATCTCCCAAGCTAGCGATAGTGCCCATCTTAATCGCTCCCCTCACAAAGCCCCACTTCCACCATGCTGGCATCAGGCACTCATATTCACATATAGGGGTTTGCCTAAATGATCCCAAAAAACCTGGGCAAGAAACAATCTAGACTAGAGGAAATGTTTTTTATGGGAATGAATTATTACAAAAGTACTTTCCGCCGTGAAAATGTAAATTAGTCACTGGTGATGTATTTGTGGATACAAAACATTATTTATTCTGATTTCTTAACAGGCATAGTAATCTTCACTCCGGGTACATGTACCTGAAGTGTACATAATAAAACAAGTATGACATACAATCATACATATATTATACAAAATGGTGAACATAAACACAAAGAAAAATTATACCATGCTGTACAAATTCTGACTTTACAATTTGCGTAGCAACTAGAAACTTTCTTCAGTCTTCCAGTTGTTTGTACATATTATGGCTGCACTTCTTCATTTTTGTACAGTCCGTACAGGAGGTAGGTACACTTCAAGAGGACGCACGCAGAACGACACTTCACCAACTTAGCCAGCCTCACTTTCCTGAAAATCCAAACAAGGATATTGAAACCAAGACCTCCTGGAAGGCCCAATACCTTCCCATTGTGCTCATCGCATCGCTGCTGATAGATGTTTAAAGACCGCAACCTCCTGCGTCTGCCTTGGGACTGAAACGGCATTCAGGCAGGCTTAAAGCTGATCACATTATGACCCTCATGGGCTGGGGGCGTCCTTAATTTTGCTTTGGCTCTGTCCAGATTTGGTTTTGTTGTTCTTTCTTCCACTGTCCTGAAGAGCCACTGAATCTTAAAGGGCCGAAACGTGTCAGCAACACCGTCTGGAGGAGTCTCCTTTTTTTTAATTCGCAAATCTCTCAAAAGATAATTTTGTGGACACACACTAGGAAGCAGAGGGCAAATTTGTCCTCCGTGGGTGTTCCCGTTATAGACTACCTCCTGTATGGACTGTGCAAAAATTAAGAAGCACAGCCATAGTATGTACAAACAACTGGAAGACTGAAGAAAGTTTCTAGTTGCTATGCAAATTTTAAAGTCAGAACTTGTACAGAACAGTATAATTTTTCTTTGCGTTTCTGTCTATTCAGTTTGCGTAATATACATATAATTGTATCTCATGAGTGTTTTATTATGTACACTTCAGGTACCTGTACCCAGAGTGAAGATTACTATGTGTGTTAAGAGATCAGAATAAATAATGTTTTGTAAAATCAGATACATCACCAGTGACTAATTTAAAATTTTCACGGTGTGAAGTACTTTTGTAATAATTCATTCCCATAAAAACGTTTTCTCTAGTCTAGATGGCATCAGGCACACCACAGACCACACTTTGCAGCCCCTGGGAAAATGTTTGCGAGTACCCATGGTCCAATGTGCAGAACTTACTTGTAATATCCAAGTAAATGTAAGTTGAGGTGAAGTGTCCTAAAAGGGTTCCTACTGTGTGTTGTATGCCACTGGAGTGACTACAGAAATTTACTGACAAATGCTGTCCCTAGGCTGGTAACACTGAATCCAATAGTCTAATTAACTAAGCTATGATGGATCATAGCAAGGTTGCTGTTAATGACCTAGTGTGGTTGTGAGGGGACACAGTACTTGCAAAGTATAGACAGAATAGTTTCCTTCAGTAGCAAGTGTGGCACTCCGGAGTTACCATTGAACACATGACTTCCGGATTAACCTTGCAGACTGGCATAACCGCTTCAAAATTGACATCTTTTAAATGTTGCCTGTATGCAAAGTGTAATGTTTTAAAAAATATATCAGGAAGAAATCCCTAAAGCAGTTATAAGGAGAACATATGGCAGAATGAAGTGAGATAAATTATATTGGAATCATGGCCAACCATGGTGCATTATGGGAGATGTATGCCGGGGACTGTCTGGGACACAGTCAGGCACTTGGGCAAGGACTGGTTATTGGGTAGAGACATAAGCAGAAAGAAGAGTACAGCGCAACCCAGGATCACACAGGAAGTCAGAGTAGAAAAGGGATCCATAGGGGAAGCCTGCACAACGAACAAGATAGCTAAGACTCAGAATGGATAGGCACTCAAGAGGCACTTTAGCATTCATAATAACTACATCCAGAACGGACGTGCAAGACATATATATACACAACAATATTAACAATAAAGGGAATGTGGAGTAAAGCACTTGGGAACTTCACACGGTAACACTGAAGCTCAGTAAGTTCCTCACCCACAATTGCCATTACAGATACTGATTGCATGTAATACGGCATCCAGAACAGCCGGGACTTCCAAGATGGCGCCCATGGAAGACCACATGGGCCCAACAGGTGAGGTACCAGCAGGAAGGAGGGACCAGTTAGAGGTGTCAGGACAAGAGTGAGAGGAGCGAGAGGAGCAGGAGCAGCAAGAAGAACAAGAGCAGCGAGAGGAGCAGGAGCGACGAGAAGAGCGAGAGCAGCGAGAGGAGCGGCGAGAACAGCGAGGGGAGCGGGAGCGGCAAGCGACCGAAGGAAGCGACCGGGAGGAGAAGATACTCGAGCAACGCGAGTCACCGCCTAGCGGCAACGCTTAAGTATCTTGCGGGCCCCTGGAGAGAGAGGACGCAGTGATACCCCTTACTGCGGTCCAGGAGGGCAGCAGTTCCAGGCAAGTGCCACTATTCACAGTTGTTAAGAAGTGGTGGGGGAGTGGGAAGAAGTAGTGCACACCACATTCCCAAGACAGCACTTCCTTTTCACTACCTCCCCCCCCTTTTCCCCTCACACCTGGTGGCACAGGGGAGCCGGTTAGTTAGAGTAAGAAACTCAGTTCTGCCCCTTGGCCCGAGTTAATTAGTATATTTTTTTGTTGTTTCTCTTTTCTTTTGAGAACTCCATTGCTCCGGGGCAGCAGACATACCGCCCACAAAAACTGGGAATGCCGCATGGATCAACACTGCATAGTCCCTAAACCAAGACTGGAAAGACCAGGATGGACTGACTTTGTTTTAGTGTATTCTTTTCTTTTCTTCCTTTGTTTATCTTGTATCAAAATTACATACAAATGACTGTATACCTGATCCACACCATTAAACATTCGACAACTCTAATAAAAGACTTGGCCTTATATGTGAGTCTGACAAAGCCTTGACCACCTCAACCTCCCCACCAGATAACAAGTGGTGTCAGAAGTGGGATATCGTCATCTGTAGGTAAAAGATGACACAACCCATTACGATGGAAGCCATTATCACCCAACTTGCTGAAGGGCAAAGACACTTACAATTAGCACTGGAACAACAATCCCAGATAGCACAATAGGAAAGGGAGGCCTTACAGAGCGCACTCAAAGACCAAGCTGCTCTGCTAACTACCAACCAAGTCCAGGACACAGCCATACTCCACCTTACAGACGCTATATCCAGCTCCAGGGTACATCCGAATGTCCCAGGTGTGTCCTACAGAATATCAAGACGGGTACAATCCCAATTTCTTTTTCACAAATTTTGAAAAGGTCGCAACAACAGCTACATGGCCTCCAGAGAGATGGGGCCAATACGTTGCTCCGCTGTTGTCAGGAGAACTGCAGGCAGCTTATCAGGCTGCAAACCCAGCTGGTCTAACACCATACCCCGATATAAAGAGGGCCATATTAGAGAGGCTGGGATGCGATCAGGAATACTACAGAGCCCGGTTCCGTAAGGTGAAATGGACTGAAGGGGATAATCCCCGGGCTCTATAGAATCAGAGATCTGGGTAACCTATGGCTACTACCAATTACTTCTACCCTAGACGAAGTAACCGAAAAAGTGTATTTGGAGCAATATTTGGAGGCTTTACCTATAAACACCAGGGCTTGGGTTAAACAGCACCCCCACTTAACAACACAGTCTGCAGTCGAGCTGGCGTGTGCCTACCACAGGTCCCCAGACTTCAAGGCTATTACTGGGAAGCCAACATTGACGGTCCCTAGGAATGTCCCTAGACCAACAAATCCTAGTGGGGAGACCCGGGTGACAGGACCGAGCAAGAACCAAGGTAGACTCCCTCCAAAATCCTTTCACATGCAAGCAGGACCCCAGTGCTTCCAATATGCGGAATGGGGTCATATCACCAGAAACTGTCCCCAACAAGGCAATAGCTCGGAACCCATGGATATAGGCCTATCCTGGGGAAAGATATTAGTTACAGGTGAAGGAAAAGAACGGTATAAAAAACTGATTCGATTGAACGATAAACCAGTTGAGGCTCTGTTAGATACAGGATGCCACCATACTGTTGTCTCCAGTGAATTAGTACCAACTGCAAAGGTATGTGGAGAAGAGGTAATACAAGTGTAATGTGTTCACAGGGATATCAGATCATATTACCTAGCTGAGGTACTGTTAGAAATAGATGGGCATCCCCAAGTAAGAAAGGTAGGGGTAGTCCCAGGTCTTTCCCAGAAGGTTCTATTGGGTACTGACTTGCCACATTTTCACGAATATCTAGCAACGTTGACTAAAACAACCCTCTTTGTGGATTGGTTAAAAGAGGCACCTTTTTCTGAAGAACACATACCACAGCCCAAAGAAAAGAGGAGGAAAACCAATATCGAAAAGCGGGAAGAAAAAGGGAAATATAACCGTCAAACCGTTTCTGCCTTTTCCCATTCTTCCCCAGAAGACAGAAATGCTCCTTCGTGGAGCTTTCGCGCAGCCCAGAAGAATGGCAGCACATTGATGAATGCCTGGAATCAAGCACAGGAGGAAGATCCTAACAAGGTAGACCCCTATTTCTGTGTTAAAGAGGGTCTTCTCTATAGGCTTAGTGGGACACCCAATCAAAAAACAGAACAGTTGCTGGTTCCCCTTGCGTTTCAAGACCAGGCCCTCCATTGAACTCACAGTCAAGCAGGAGGAGGACACTACAGTCAGGAACACACCCTGGAGTATTTGTTGGAACACTTCTACTGGCCTGTCATCTATAAGGAGATTGCGAAGTTCTGTACTGCTTGCCCTAGGTGTCAATTAATTAATACCCCGAAAGAACAAAAGGCACCCTTATGTCTGTTACCCATCATAGACACTCCCTTCCAACGCGTAGGAATGGACTTGGTGGGTCAGTTGATACCCTCCGCTAGAGGCCACAAATATATATTGGTTCTGGTAGACTATGCTACCTGCTACCCAGAAGCAATTCCCCTCACTAGCATGACCACACTGTCCGTAGCGCACTCAATGATTTTTCTTTTTTCCCGGGTGGGTTTTCCCGAAGAGATCCTGATGGATCAAGGAACTCCATTTACAGCCCGCCTGATGAAGGAAATATGTAGACTCTTAGGCGTTCACCAGATTTGTACTGCGGTACACCACCCACAAACAGACGGACTGGTGGAAAGGTATAACAAGACGATAAAAACCATACTCCGAAAGATCATCAGCGAGACAGGGAAAGATTGAGACCGCAAATTGCCCCTTGTCCTCTTTGCCATCAGGACACACAAACAAAAATACACCGGGTTCAGCCCGTTTGAGTTATTGTTCGGTAGAAAACCCCGTACACTACTAGACATGGCAGTAGAACAGAGGACTGAAGAGGAGGATGAGGGGAAACCCTTGTTAGGATATAAACGAACACTAAAAGAGACACTGGCTAATTTGTGGGAAGAGGTACATAAAAATATGGAGACAGCACAAAAGAAACAGAAAGAGTACTATGATAAAGGCAGCAAGATAAGGAAATTAGCAGTAGGAGATAAAATATTAATGCTCTTACCTTCCACTGAAAAGAAATTGTTAGCAACATGGCAAGTCCCTTATGTAGTGACAAAGCAGCTAACCCCTGTAACCTACAGAGTGGACGTTCTAAACGTAAAAGGGTCCAAGCAGTTCTATCATATAAATCTGTTAAAGAAATGGGAAGACCCTATCGGGCCCTCAGACAGTTCCCTGATGGCAGTACAACACGTAACCACCCCTAAGTCCTTAGAGATACCTTTACAGCCCTTTAGAGAAGTAGGAGCAGAGAACCCCAACATAGGTACCAATTTGACACAAGGTCAGAGACAACAACTCCTTATACTGTTGGAACACTTCCCGGGACTATGCTCTAGCAACCCAGGAAGAACCAGTCTAATCACTCATGACATAGTTACTGAGACAGGAAAGGTTGTTAATCTTAAACCCTATAGGATACCTAAAGCCCGACACATGGCCATAGAACAGGAAGTAGAGGCGATGTTAAAAGCCGATATAATAGAACCTTCCTAAAGCCCATGGCGTTCACCCGTCATACTAGTCTCCAAGCCAGACGGGAGTCTTCGTTTTTGTATAGACTTCAGACAGCTAAACACATACTCTAAATTTGACAATTACCCGATGCCCCGAGTGGACGAATTAATAGAGAAACTTGGTGATGCCAGGGTCATGTCTACCATCGACTTGACCAAGGGTTACTGGCAAATTCCTCTCACCTCCTGTGCCAGGGAAAAAACTGCCTTCTCTACCCCTTCTGGACTATATCATTTCAAAGTTATGCCTTTTGGTCTCCACAGGGCCCCCGCGACTTTTCAAAGACTTATGGATATAGTGTTACGAGCCCATCAAGAGTATGCTGTCGCATATTTAGATGACATTGTTGTCTACAGCCCCGACTGGGAGACCCACATCCAACACCTACACAGAGTGTTTGATACCCTAAAACAGGCCGGCCTCACCATGAACCCTAAGAAAACCACTCTTGGCACTGATCATATAGAATACCTGGGATATAGCATCAGCCAGGGGACAATACAACCTCAAGTAGATAAACTAGAAGTGGTACGGAACATTCCCAAACCCACTACCAGAAAAGAGATCCGAGCATTCCTAGGCCTAGTGGGGTATTACCGTAGATTCATTCCCCAGTTTCCAGAGGTAGCAAGTCCTCTTACTGACCTTCTCAGACAAAGACATGGACAAACCCGTATAGATTGGAATGAAGCAGAAGAACACAGCTTTCGCAAATTAAAGGACCTCTTGTCCCATGCCCCTGTTCTTATATGTCCGAATTTTAAACAACCGTTCATACTCCAAACTGATGCTTCTGATCGAGGACTAGGAGCAATACTGTCTCAACCAGATTCTCAAGGCTTCCTACGTCCTGTACTGTTCTTAAGTATAAAGTTGTTTCCCCGAGAAGTCCATTATGGCACCATGGAGAAATAATGTTTAGCCATAAAATGTGCCATGGAGGCTCACCAGTATTACCTGCTCGGGCGTTCCTTCTTTCTCTTGACTGATCATGCCCCGTTGACTTGGTTAGCAGCACACAAAGACACGAACCCTAAAATTCTTCGGTGGTTCTTAGCATTACAGCCTTTTTCCTTCCAGATGCTGCATGTTCCCGGAAAAGCACAAGGTAACGTTGACTACCTGTCCCGTTATCCAGTCACCAAATGACCCAATCGTCCATTCTCAGGGGAAAAGCAGTGTAATACGGCGTCCCGAACAGCCGGGACTTCCAAGATGGCGCCCATGGAAGACCACACGGGCCCAACAGGTGACGTACCAGCAGGAAGGAGGAACCAGTTAGAGGCGTCAGGACAAGAGCGAGAGCAGCGAGAGGAGCAGGAGCGGCGAGAAGAACGAGAGCAGCGAGAGGAGCAGGAGTGGTGAGAAGAGCGAGAGCAGCGAGAGGAGCAGGAGCGGCGAGAAGAGCGAGAACAGCGAAGGGAGCGGGAGCGGCAAGTGACCGAAGGACGCGACCGGGAGGAGAAGAGAACCAAGCAACGTGAGTCACCGCCTAGAGGCAACGATGATGTATCCTGCGGGCCCCTGGAGAGTGAGGACGCAGTGATACACCTTACTGCGGGCCAGGAGGGCCGCAGTTCCAGGCAAGTGCCACTGTTCATAGTTGCTAAGAAGTGGTGGGGGAGTGGGAAGAAGTAGTGCACACCACATTCCCAAGACAGCACTTCCTTTTCACTACCTCCCCCACCCTTTTCCCCCTCACACCTGGTGGCAACACTGGAGCCGAGTAGTTAGAGTAAGAAACTCAGGAGGTCATTACGATGGCGGACGGAAAAAAAAACGACCGCCATGGTAGCGGGAAAACACCGCCCGCCGCTACCGCGGGAAAACCGACGGCTAGATTAGGATCCCCAGCGGTAAAACCCCAACCGCGGCGGAAAGGAGACCCGAGAATCCGCCGTACGCCTGCGGAAAGGGCCCAAACCCGTCCGCGGCGGTCGGAGTCGCAGCGGAAACAGGCCAAACGCCCGCAACCACAGCGGAGACACCGCCATCAAAATTATGATATTCCCGACATCCCCGCGGTGCAGTGCGCTGTTTCCGACCGCCGCGGTCGACAACAGTGAAGAATCAGTGAGACGGCGGAAGCTCGATAGCCGAGCCACCACTGCGGACGCTCCGTCAAAAAAATGGCGGTCGCTAGAAAAACACACAACATGGCCACAAAGTGCACCAACCATACAAGGCATGCACCCAAAAATAGCTAACACAGCCCAAGGTCACACTCCCATGTGAAACTCCAAAACTACAAATCCCAGGTACACACACACACACCACACCTGCAACCAATACCCCATCCTGACACACCCACAGACACCAGTATAAATCCAGCCCCCAACAGACCACAATCCTTTGCAAAACTCCACAACTGAGGGGACATCCACCACAGATGAAAGGAGAGGCAAATCTGCACAACACACACACATCACCACCACCATCACCACTTCCACACCTGCACCTCTAACACCTTTGCACAGCACACACCATACACATCACAACCACCACTACCACACCCAAACCTGCACCCTAAACACCTTGACACATCACACACCATGTCACCACAGAGAATGCCCAAATTCACTGAGAGTGAGTTGAGGGTCATGGTCGATGAGATAATCAGGGTAGAACCACAATTGTTTGGTAACCAGGTCCAACAGACACCACTAGCAACAAGGACGCAAATGTGGAGAAGGATAGTAGAGAAGATCAATGCAGTAGGGACCGTGCCACGCAATAGAGATGAAATCATGAAGAGGTGGCACGATCTGAAGGCAGTGGTCAAAAAGAGGAGAGCCAAGAACCATGAGCTGGCTCAGAGGACAGGCAGTGGCCCTCCCGTTCCACTCAAAACATTCACTGAATGGGAGGAGAAGGTGCTTGGCATTCTACATCCAGAGAGTCTCTCAGGAATACCCGGGGGAGTGGAGGCTGGTAAGTACAAACAAATGCCTAACATCACACAAATGTACTGTCTTGCCCTATTACAAAATAATACCTCCTAGGTACAAATTCATTCATGTGCACAACACTCCCCCAACACATCTCTCACAGATACAACAGACACTCCCCCTGAAGCCCCCCAAAGGTAGTTAGCAACATCACCATGGGTACATGTGTACATGCTGCCAGCACTACAACTCCCACCAGGCCCCCTTGTCCCACAGCTGAGCAGGATGTAGCCCTCCCCCACCCAGAAGCAAGCCTCAGCCATTGTGTGCTACACCCTCACCTAACAGGTAGGTAGCCATCTTCACAGGGAGGTGGGTGGGTGTTTGGGAGGCCTGCACTACAACTCCCACCAGGCCCCCTTGGCCCACAGCTGAGCAGGATGGAGCACTGCCCCCACCCAGAAGCATGCCTCAGCCATTGTGTGCTACACCCTCACCTAACAGGTAGGTAGCCATCTTTACCGGGAGGTGGGTGGGTGTTTGGGAGGCCTGCACTACAACTCCCACCAGGCCCCTTGGCCCACAGCTGAGCAGGATGTAGCCCTCCCCCCACCCAGAAGCAAGCTTCAGCCATTGTGTGCTACACCCTCACCTAACAGGTAGGTAGCCATCTTCACAGGGAGGTGGGTGGGTGTTTGGGAGGCCTGCACTACAACTCCCACCAGGCCCCCTTGGCCCACAGCTGAGCAGGATGGAGCACTGCCCCCACCCAGAAGCATGCCTCAGCCATTGTGTGCTGCACCCTCACCTAACAGGTAGGTAGCCATCTTCACCGGGAGGTGGGTGGGTGTGTGGGAGGCCTGCACTACAACTCCCACCAGGCCCCCTTGGCCCACAGCTGAGCAGGATGGAGCACTGCCCCCACCCAGAAGCATGCCTCAGCCATTGTGTGCTGCACCCTCACCTAACAGGTAGGTAGCCATCTTTACCGGGAGGTGGGTGGGTGTTTGGGAGGCCTGCACTACAACTCCCACCAGGCCCCCTTGGCCCACAGCTGAGCAGGATGGAGCACTAGTCCCACTCATAGGCATGTGACGTCTGTGCAGCCGTACATGACACCATGCCACTTAGTCCACAGTCACCAACACAAATAATGCAAAACAGTTGTGTTGTAGTCACCATGCACAAGTCTCTGTTCAAAATTGACCCACATTGTGTACACTGTGCCAGGCATCACACACTGCAACACTAACAACGATCATGCTGCCCTGCAGCAGTGTCTGGCCGTTTGTATGGCAAAGTGCAAATCATCCATGTCATACCACAGTGTTGCAATGTAAACAGTGGAAGTGCAGTGCACCCAAAAACTACACTGTAGCTGGGACTCACAATGCTAAACTAAGCAGAACCCAAATGTCCTGCAACACACCCAGCTACCACAGTGCTGCACTGAATTGCAGAACAGCACCTTGTCTGAATTAAATTGTCAAAGGTGTCTTGTTTGGACCACCAATGTGTGTATGCATTGACAATGTTCACATCTCACACTGTCTGTCTGAACAGTGCTGGTATAGTCTGGCCCCAAAACCATACATTGTCTGCACAGGGCTGAGTACATCTCACAAACACACCACTGTTGACCACAACATGTCAGTGTATGGATGCCCTGGAACAACTGCTACACCAGTACTGGGCTCATGTTCTCAGGTCCACAAATACCATGAAACCATGACAGGGTGGAAATGTATGCTGGGTGAGATCTACACCCTGCTGTATGTCACCACTGTGCTACGAGACCATACCCCTTGCCCAATTGTGCCTTCAAATGTCGGGGGAGTGAACCCCACAGCCAGATAGCTGGGACAACAGTGATGGGGGGCTATACCCCATGACCAAATGTAATCTGAAATCACAATCTGGGTACAAAAAGCCACACACACATCATGCTCACCACACGCACATTCCATCCAAAGATTTCTACCAAGTCACATAGCCATGTCATTGCTCACCTTCGCCTCAAACGGCAGTTAGCCATCTTCACAGTGAGACGGTGCAGTGTGTTTGGCTATCCGTCCCACAAAATGCAACATGCATGCTGTCCCACCACTATGGAGGATGGGACACTACACCCCCAATAAGAAGCATGTGGCAGGCAATGTATGCTACCCACCCAACTCACAGGTAGGTAACCGCATCTCACAGGTCGGGGTGTGTGGGGCTGGGAAGCTTGCACAACAACTCACACGGGCCCACCTGATCGCCAGCACACAAGACCCATCACTTCCTGGCAGCAACATGCATGTGTCAGTCATTGCAATGTACACTGCAAAAGAACTGGCATGTGGACATATCATGCTGACTTGTCTCACACTGGACCAAGATGGAAGCCCTCATCCTACACACACGGAGAGGTCTCACAAATACAAGGAAAACACAGCAAACACAACATATCTACAGCCACAACATGCAGCCAGATATGCATTTATAAAAACATGTTGGCATAGGACACCAGGCCTCTCAATGCACAACTGCACACCCAGATAGCATTGGCAACTATAGTGTGCACACACCTAAGAAAATGAAACTGTGACAGCAACCAAAGTGTGAATGACTGAAACACATGTCGATGGAACTCCGAGCACAACCATGCACACCACTACATGCCATCTGACAGTAGCAGTGGACCAGACCACCTAGGATCTAATTAAAGCAAACTTAAGCATGTCTGGAATTGCAAATACAGATATCTACACCACATTGAAAAGGTATGCATGAAACTACAATGCTCACTCACTGTGCAGAGAGAACCGCTACAAGGGCTCTACAAGTGACACATACGCGTAAATGGATGACATATGATTGATCAATAACAGGATGCCAACATGAGACTGTCAATGTCAAAAAATTATATTGTGCATGTCATGTCTTGACAACTCCCAATATGGACAAGTAATGTATGTACCACAACAGCTTGTAATGCATCACTGGATGTCGGTCAATGCTAATTTGTACAGTGAACAACTGCTGGATGTATAAACAGTTGATGTAACACTGCTAACACAAACTTTGATGGGTGCAACACAATGACCATTTCTCATCTGACCCACAGGTGACCTAGAACTCACTGCAGAGGATGACACCACCCTGCAGAGCCAGTCCCCCCCCCGGAACAGAGACAACTGGATGAGGACTCCCTGGATACATTGGATGAGGAGCTCCATGCTGGCCCATCTGGTGTGGCAGGCCTCAACCAGTCCCAGGCACCCATTGTCCCCCCAACCACATCAGCTGCAGCCCCTGACCATCCTCTGACAGCTGCTGTCATGGCCTGTGTGTCAACCACCACTACCACCACCACCACCACCACCACCACCACCACAGCTGGCCGCAACACCCTCCCTGCCCCAGGGGTTGAGCAGCCCACAACATCGACTGCGGAGGCCAGGGAGAGGATGCAGCGGGCCAATGTGAGGACCGGACAGGACCGTGGCAGCAGTGCAGCTGGTCGGGACAGGCTCATGCAGAGGGGGACTGATCCTAGGACGGAAGCCCTGGGCCACATCGACAGAGTCCTTGGGGCATACCAACAGGCCCAGGGACGAATGGGCCGGTTAGAGGAAGAATCTCGGGAGCAGCTCCTGCTGCTGAGGTCCATGGACACACGCATGGGACAGATTGTGGACCTCTTGGGGCAGCTAGTGGCGGTTCTGAGGGACAGGCAAGCACAACATTCTACCCCTCTGCCTCCCCCGTTGGGCAGCAGGATGACACTACATCATCCTCCCCTGCGTCCACAGAGGGGGTGAGTCCTCAGACACCACTGCCCCTGCAGCAGTGGCCCCTCCAGTGAAGCGCAAGAGGGGCCGTCCACGGAAAGGCCAGGGGGACTCACGTGCCCAAGCACATGCCAAACGCTAGTCCCCGAACCAGCCATGATGGCAGACCACTGCACCACTGCATTGACCTTTTGGACTATCCTTCACCACACTGCCATGTGAATGGCATCCATCTGTTGGACTGGGTCTCCACATCATTGTGGAGACTACTCAAGTATCACATTTACCATGACTGTCAACTCACTTCTTCAATTCCCCCCTTCACATTTTCTCCACCCTTGCATGTCACAGTTGTAAATAAATACACCTTACACACATGTTGTTGTGTCTGCTCCATCTTTAATACAGGATGTGCAACCTTCACCGTGTAGGACATGGTCCAGGGGAATGGACTGTAGGTAACAAGTGAGATGCTGAAGGCACCTAGGGAAAACCGCAGAACAAGTGTCACTTGTATGGGTGTGGCATTGCACACATCACACAACACTTGTCAACAAGGTACTCAGATCTAAAAACTTTACACAGAGCAACAGTCACCATAGAGACAATCTGTATCACACTAACCAATCACACATACATTGGCAGGCAGCAATGAGTCAACACCAAGCTGCAGTCAGCAAGCTCACATACACCCACACAGCAACAGCAACACCATCAGACCATTTCGTCCCTTCTACATCGTCACTCACCTTCAAGTGAAGTAGCGGGTGATGAGAAGTCGACGCATGTCGACCCCTTCCTCCTCTGCACTGCCCTCGTCACTGGATCCGGCTTGATTTGCAGGCGGCGGCCTTGGCTGCTCATCATTGTCATCCAGGATCAGGGGTATTGCCTTGCGAATGGCCAGGTTGTGGAGCATGCAGCATGCCACCACTATCTGACACACCTTCCCTGGCGAGTACAAAAGGGCCCCCCCAGTACGGTCCAGGCACCGAAATCTTGATTTCAGGAGACCAAATGTCCGTTCTATCACACACCGTGTCCTCCCATGGGCATCATTGTATCGCACATCAGCTGGCGTGACGGGGTTCCGCAATGGGCTCAGCAACCACGGGCGGTTTGGATATGCCGAGTCACCTGGGTGTGAGAGACACAGATTAAACTTGCAGTCCCAAAATGCAACACAACAGCATGTCACACACACACACCACTCTAATCCACTATGCATACTCACCCACAAGCCATGCACGCTCAGGAAGCAGATTGGCCATCAACTGAGGAACGATGCTGCTGCGCAGGATGTGGGCATCATGGGCTGAACCGGGAAACTTGGCACACACGTGTGAGATGATCATGTCCGCCAGGCACACCACTTGTACATTTACCGAGTGTGAATGCTTCCTATTGCGGTAAACCTGTTCACGTGCCTGTGGTGGCACAAGCCCAACATGTGTGCAATCAATTGCACCAATGACATGGGGGATATGTCCAAGGGCATAGTAATCGCCCTTCACAGCCACCAACTCAGGCCCCCTGGGAAAATGGATATATCTGTCTTTGTACAGCATCATGGCCGACAGGACATCCCTCAGCACCATGCTGAACATCGGCTGTGACATCCCGCCTGCACTTGCGACCGTGTGCTGGAATGAGCCCGTTGCAAAGAAATGCAGGCATGCCATCACCTTAGATGTTGCGGTGAAAGCTGTTGGATATGTCCGACGTGGCTGCAGGTGGGGCTCCAACATGGCACATAGGTTCTGCATGGTTTGTCGGTCCAGCCTGAATTTGCGGATTATCTCCTCATTCTCCATGTCTGCCAGGACTGTGAACGGACGATGGATATTGGGCCTCCTCCTCCTAGGACAGATCACAGTGCACAGATGTCAATGCAGAAGACCATGAAATGTTCATCACATCAATTTCTTCTACAGACACATTCCCAAGTCTTACAACATGCACCATTAACCGACAGGGCACTTCACAAGTAGGTTCACATCAGGCACACTACTCGTACACCTGTCCCCTTACCTGCAGCAATTATCTGTGCACCCCTCCGGCTCATTCGCATGCACAGTGTGATATACTAACAGATATGGGTGCATACCTGTGAGTATGACCCCCAGCATATGTTAATAATTGCAATACTACCCGAACACACCATGTTGCTGGCCCTGATACACCTCCCAACACAGGTTGCACATGGCACACATCAACTGCACACTGACCACCGGCTGAGCGTGGGGGACACGTGTGTGCATGTGCATTGGACAATGTGCCAGTTGCTGATGCCCCTAGTCCAGCAAATGAGACGACATTGTGCGTTACATTGCACACACAGACAGTGTCCATTATCTCCATATGCTATGCAACACATTTACTGGACAGTCTACATTTCATTACACAGCACATGTGACATGTGCGAGTGTATGTGCCCATGCAATGTATTGGCGACCCATATATGGTATGTGTTGGTGACGTGGAGTGACATGTCCCTTTTGTGCATTTGCCCTCATGAGGACCCTTCAATTGTTGAGACCCTGGGCACTGTACATATTGGCCTATGCAGAGAGCTGGAGGACACGTTAGGTGCAGCACAGCTACTCCACAACTCCATTAATGCTCACTCCAGGCACTGTCTGCCAGACATATGGCGGTGCCTACCGCCTGGCCACTGAGGTGTGGCACCGCCCATAACCCATGCACGATCGCGGGAGACACCGCCAGATATGTATGTGACAATAGCGGTCACCATGCACCGCTACCCAAATCACGGTCACTCCAGGCACTGTCTGGCAGACATATGGCGGTGCCTACCGCCTGGGCACTGAGGTGTGGCACCGCCCATAACCCATGCACGATCACGGGAGACACCACCAGATATGTATGTGACAATAGCGGTCACCATGCACCGCTACCCAAATCACGGTCACTGTCTGCCAGACATATGGCGGTGCCTACCGCCTGGCCACTGAGGTGTGGCACCGCCCATAACCCATGCACGATCGCGGGAGACACCGCCAGATATGTATGTGACAATAGCGGTCACCATGCACCGCTACCCAATTCACGGTCACTCCAGGCACTGTCTGGCAGACATATGGCGGTGCCTACCGCCTGGCCCCTGTGGTGTGTCACCGGCATGGACCATGCCCCTGCAGCCAATGGGAAGCAGCCTCGCGGTAGCCTGATGCGAGTTTGAAAATCGCGGTAGGTGTGCACCACCCCCGCGGAGGCGGTCACTGGAGGCATTCAAAAGATGCACCACCACGGTAGCGCGCACATGCATCCTACGGTGTGTCACCGGCATGGACCATGCCCCTGCAGCCAATGGGAAGCAGCCTCGCGGTAGCCTGATGCGAGTTTGAAAATCGCGGTAGGTGTGCACCACCCCCGCGGAGGCGGTCACTGGAGGCATTCAAAAGATGCACCACCACGGTAGCGCGCACATGCATCCTACGGTGTGTCACCGGCATGGACCATGCCCCTGCAGCCAATGGGAAGCAGACTCGCGGTAGCCTGATGCAAGTTTGAAAATCGCGGTAGGCGTGCACCACCCCCGCGGAGGCGGTCACTGGAGGCATTCAAAAGATGCACCACCGCGGTAGCGTGCACATGCGTCCTACGGTGTGTCACCGGCATGGACCATGCCCCTGCAGCCAATGGGAAGCAGACTCGCGGTAGCCTGATGCGAGTTTGAAAATCGCGGTAGGCGTGCACCGCCACCGCGGAGGCGGACATTGGATGTATTTGAATGAGGCAGACCTGGTACACCAATTGCAGCACCCTGGGACCACTGACACAGCCCCAGGGGCCTATATATGTGTGGGAGGGCGCACCACATTCCCACAGCTACCACGGACTGCTGACTGACAACCCTCCACCTGCTGCTGCTGCCTCAAGGGACTGCTGGCTGCCACCCTGCACCTGCTGCCTCAAGGGACTGCTGGCTGCCACCCTCCACCTGCTGCCTCAAGGGACTGCTGGCTGCCACCCTCCACCTGCTGCCTCAAGGGACTGCTGGCTGCCACCCTGCACCTGCTGCCTCAAGGGACTGCTGGCTGCCACCCTGCACCTGCTGCTGCTGCCTCAAGGGACTGCTGACTGCCACCCTC
The DNA here is from genome assembly GCA_963921515.1 of Calotriton arnoldi. Taxonomy (NCBI): domain Eukaryota; kingdom Metazoa; phylum Chordata; class Amphibia; order Caudata; family Salamandridae; genus Calotriton; species Calotriton arnoldi. Next base: position 142,513 of record CAWUFW010003156.1, read on the forward strand.
AACGTGCTGCTGCTGCCACATGTCCATTGTGATGTCGAGGACTCAGAAGATCCGTGCCAGTCCCTTCACCAGTGAGGAGCTTGGGGTCCTGGTAGACGGGGTGCTTGCACAGTACCCAAGGCTTTATGGCGGCCCTAATGTCGTGGTAAGTCTCCCAGACTGTGAGTGAGAGTGCAGGGTGTGCACACGTGCGGTGGAGGTGCTTCGGTATGTGTCAGTGGTTGTGGGGCTCTGACATGCACTGCCTATCATGTTTACTACAGCGGGAAGGGCTTGGTGGGCTCTTTCACACGTTACCCTGCATGCCTATCCTGAGTAGAGGGACATGTCCTGTAGTGTCAGCCATACAGTGCAGCTGCATTTTGGTGATGCAGGAGTCTGGCCAGTTAGCGTTTGTGTGAATGGCTGTGTTGCTCCCAATTAACCCTCTCAGTGTCAGTCGACCTGCCCTGCACAGTCCCCACCGAATGCCACATGTCCACATCACTGCATGTACAGTGTGTACCATGTGTGTTTGGCTCACGCCTCTTCATCTAAGTCCCATCTCTGCCATGTAGATTGCACAGGAGCAGGCGTGGGGGAAGGGTGTGTGTATGACAGTTGTTGTCACTCTATGTGAGTTCCAAGACACAGTGAGGCTTTCACAGGGCTAGGACACTTAGGTCTGCGCAGTGTTGGACACAGTGAGTCCAACAACATGACACATGTTTTGCTATCTTCTCTATGTGTAGTTGTAGGTAACTGCAGACAGTAGCTGCAGGCAGACTACACGTTGCTTGCTGTGTTGGTATCCTGCATGTGAATGGGATGTGGAGGTACTGTGTCCACCATCGAACATGCATGCCTGTACGTCTGATTGACCAATGACATTGCATCATGTTCAGAGCAATTGTTGGCTATGTGACAGTTGTAGCTGGAGTTTTGGATGAGTCACTGTCGTGCTACTGCATTTTCGTTGTGTTGTTATTGTGCACTGTGTCACTGGAACATCACCCCTCTTGTCTCCCATGCCTGCAGCTGAAGGTCCACCAGCGTAAAGCCGTGTGGAGGGCCATTGCCTCCAGAGTCCGGGATCTGGGTGTGTCAAACCGAAGGCGCACCCACTGTCATAAAAGGTGGGACGACATCTGCCGGCTGAGCAAGAACGTGGCCGAGATGACGCTGGGGCTGCTCCCTCGGACTGGCAGGTTGGCTAGGCGCAGCATGACACCACTAATGGCCCGCATCCTGGCTGTCACACAACCTGAGCTGGACAGACGACTGAGGGAGCATCAGCAGCGAGCCAGGGGTGAGTATGTGTTGCAGGCTGCCTTTGGCTGGGAGTGGGTGCATGTGTCTACAGAGTGTGCAAACTGTCAGCTGTGTGACGTTGGTTGTGTGGTGCAATGTTTTGTGAGTGGCCTCTGTGCTGGGTGTATGTGCCATGCTTTTGCACAAACAGCGCTTCATGAAGTGAGTTTTAGCACTGTGCATCTCTCTTACATTTGCAGTTGTGGCCTTCAGGTACCTTCTGCTGTGGGGTAGTGTGTGAATTCTGATGGATGGTAATGCCAGTGTTCCAACTGTGAATGCGTTTCAATGAATGCGTGCAATTCCAGACCTCAGATGTCTGCCAGTCAGACATCTGAGGCCAATGTGCAACAGTAGATGTGCCCATGGACTCGATATGGTGGATGGCATGTGTGCAGGGTCATTGTGGGCTGGTATGTTGTAGTCTGTGTGGTCCCCTACTGCTCCACACATGTAGGTGATGTGCACCATGTCGTGGTGTTCATCCTTGTCAACATCGGGACAGTGTGTGTGCACAGGCCATTTTGGGGCTGTGTCTGATGTGAGCCAACTGCAGGATGGTGTGCTGTGTGAATCACCTGGGGCACTTATGGCAGGACGTGTGGCGGACATGCACCGTTGTGTCGAAATTTGGGTGTCAAGATATATGTGTGCACAGGGTGGCATGCAATGTGCTGCACACCTCTTTCTAGGATGCAGATGTATTGGCACGTGTTAGTTCTGTTGATGCCACTCATCTCACAGTACTTCTCTCTCCTATGCAGCAGCTCCCGTATGTGCAGAGGGAGAGGGGACGGACACCAGTGGTGAGGCTTCCACTGCAACAGCCGCACCGGAGCTGACTGACACAGATGTGACCAGCGCCGAGGAGGGGGACAGGAGTCTGCTAGAGGATTCACAGCTGGAGACACAAAGCTCTACCTCATCTGACGCCAGCGGTGACACATCCATGTTGGGGGGTACAGGGAACGGGGACTCTGCCTCCTCTTCCGCCACACATCGTCCAGTGCCCAGCCTCCCTTCAACCTCCACTGGTGCTGCCCGTGTCCGCACGAGTAGGAAGGGAAGAGTCACCTTCACCCCAGGCACAGCTGCCCCAGCCCATGTCAGCCCTGCTGCCCTCAGTGCAGAAGCAGTCGAGCTATTGCGCCAGCTGTGTGTGGGGCAGACAGCACTTCTCAATGCCTTCCAAGAGCACGACAAAAAGTTGGGGCAGGTTATAACTTTCATGGAGGGCTTACATTCCGACGTGGGTGGGCTACACCGCACTGTGCAGTCCTTGTCATAAACTGTGACAGCAGCCCTGCAACAGGCACATAGTCAGGGAGCGGCTCCCAGCACTCGGTCCGGCCCTGTGTCACTGTGCACCTCTGACGACAGTGACAATGCCCAACGGACCCCAAAGTCCCGATACAGAACCAGCAGCACACAGGAGCAGCAGCAACCCAAGCGTACTAGGGCACAGACATCATCCCCACATAAGAGTAAGGCCACCCCAGAGCGCAGAGAGAAAAGCCCATCAGGCGACAGCAAGGGCCACAAAGCAAAGAAAAAAGCATCAGGGTCACAGGCCTCACCTTCCTCCCCTGCCAAAGACTCCCCTGTCTCAAAGACGTCTCGCAGAGGCAAAAAGACAGTTTCCACACCCACTGAGAAGGTGTTGCCTGCAAACATTACACAGGATGAGGGCCCCATGGATAATCCATCCTTGACCTCCACTCCCATCCCAAGCCCTGTGAAGCCAGCACGGGAGGACACTGTAGGGGGCAAAGCTGGTGGACAGAGGGAGGCAGGGCGGCGGCAAACACCAGGCAAGCGCACAGCGGGTTCCAGCATGTCCCCAGAGGGGGGGTCACCTTCCACACAGAATCAGCTTTGGTGTTGGGGTCACCTGTTGTGTCTGCCCCAGTTCCCCTCAATCCCCTGACAGGGAAGCCTTTCAGGATCCCCAAGAAGTGGAGAGGCACCCCTCCACAATCTCCGGCACACACTGTGTCTCACCAGGGCATGAGTCCACCTCCCCGGGCCACCACCCCACCTGGTCCAAGCAGCCCCCAGCTACCACATGCACAGTTGGCTCTTCCACAGTTGTTACTCCCACTGCCCAGGGTAGTCCGCCAACAGACCCCAACACACAGTCAGCTCCAAGTCCGACAGACAGCCCCATCTGAGTGGTGGTCACCCTCACACACCTGTCTGTCCACAGGGGTGCGTGTGATGCCCATTGTCAGACCCATTACTCTGTTGCTGTGCATGGCATGTTAGAGTTGCATACATTCCCTGTGTAGCTTCTGATGTAACTACTCTGCACATTGTAGTTGCCTTGTGTTTCACTGCTGTGTGCCCCCTGCTTGTGCAGCTTCTCATGTACCTCACCTGCACTGTATCCTGGCCACTGGCCTTGCTGTTCACTGCTGTTTGCCCCTTGCCTGTGCAGCTTCTCATGTACCTCACCTGCACTGTGTCCTGGCCACTGGCCTTGTTGTTCACTGCTGTTTGCCACTTGCCTGTGCAACTTCTCATGGATTCACTCTGCACTTTGTCCTGCCCACTGGCCTTGTTGTTCACTGCTGTTTGCCACTTGCCTGTGCAGCTTCTCATGGACTCACTCTGCACTTTGTCCTGCCCACTGGCCTTGTTGTTCACTGCTGTGTGCCCCCTGCCTGTGCAGCTTCTCATGGACTTAATCTGCACATTGTACTGGCCACTGGCATTGCTGTTCACTGCTGTGTGCCCCCTGCCTGTGCAGCTTCTCATGTACCACACCTGCACTGTGTCCTGGCCACTGGCCTTGCTGTTCACTGCTGTTTGCCCCTTGCCTGTGCAGCTTCTCATGTACCTCACCTGCACTGTGTCCTGGCCACTGGCCTTGTTGTTCACTGCTGTTTGCCACTTGCCTGTGCAGCTTCTCATGGACTCGCTCTGCACTTTGTCCTGGCCACTGGCCTTGTTGTTCACTGCTGTTTGCCACTTGCCTGTGCAGCTTCTCATGGACTCACTCTGCACTTTGTCCTGCCCACTGGCCTTGTTGTTCACTGCTGTGTGCCCCCTGCCTGTGCAGCTTCTCATGGACTTAATCTGCATATTGTACTACCAGAATCAGCTTTGGTGTTGGGGTCACCTGTTGTGTCTGCCCCAGTTCCCCTCAATCCCCTGACAGGGAAGCCTTTCAGGATCCCCAAGAAGTGGAGAGGCACCCCTCCACAATCTCCGGCACACACTGTGTCTCACCAGGGCATGATTCCACCTCCCCAGGCCACCACCCCACCTGGTCCAAGCAGCCCCCAGCTACCACATGCACAGTTGGCTCTTCCACAGTTGTTACTCCCACTGCCCAGGGTAGTCCGCCAACAGACCCCAACACACAGTCAGCTCCAAGTCCGACAGACAGCCCCATCTGAGTGGTGGTCACCCTCACACACCTGTCTGTCCACAGGGGTGCGTGTGATGCCCATTGTCAGACCCATTACTCTGTTGCTGTGCATGGCATGTTAGAGTTGCATACATTCCCTGTGTAGCTTCTGATGTAACTACTCTGCACATTGTAGTTGCCTTGTGTTTCACTGCTGTGTGCCCCCTGCTTGTGCAGCTTCTCATGTACCTCACCTGCACTGTGTCCTGGCCACTGGCCTTGCTGTTCACTGCTGTTTGCCACTTGCCTGTGCAACTTCTCATGGACTCACTCTGCACTTTGTCCTGCCCACTGGCCTTGTTGTTCACTGCTGTTTGCCACTTGCCTGTGCAGCTTCTCATGGACTCACTCTGCACTTTGTCCTGCCCACTGGCCTTGTTGTTCACTGCTGTGTGCCCCCTGCCTGTGCAGCTTCTCATGGACTTAATCTGCACATTGTACTGGCCACTGGCATTGCTGTTCACTGCTGTGTGCCCCCTGCCTGTGCAGTTTCTCATGTACCTCACCTGCACTGTGTCCTGGCCACTGGCCTTGCTGTTCACTGCTGTTTGCCCCTTGCCTGTGCAGCTTCTCATGTACCTCACCTGCACTGTGTCCTGGCCACTGGCCTTGTTGTTCACTGCTGTTTGCCACTTGCCTGTGCAGCTTCTCATGGACTCGCTCTGCACTTTGTCCTGCCCACTGGCCTTGTTGTTCACTGCTGTTTGCCACTTGCCTGTGCAGCTTCTCATGGACTCACTCTGCACTTTGTCCTGCCCACTGGCCTTGTTGTTCACTGCTGTGTGCCCCCTGCCTGTGCAGCTTCTCATGGACTTAATCTGCATATTGTACTACCAGAATCAGCTTTGGTGTTGGGGTCACCTGTTGTGTCTGCCCCAGTTCCCCTCAATCCCCTGACAGGGAAGCCTTTCAGGATCCCCAAGAAGTGGAGAGGCACCCCTCCACAATCTCCGGCACACACTGTGTCTCACCAGGGCATGATTCCACCTCCCCAGGCCACCACCCCACCTGGTCCAAGCAGCCCCCCAGCTACCACATGCACAGTTGGCTCTTCCACAGTTGTTACTCCCACTGCCCAGGGTAGTCCGCCAACAGACCCCAACACACAGTCAGCTCCAAGTCCGACAGACAGCCCCATCTGAGTGGTGGTCACCCTCACACACCTGTCTGTCCACAGGGGTGCGTGTGATGCCCATTGTCAGACCCATTACTCTGTTGCTGTGCATGGCATGTTAGAGTTGCATACATTCCCTGTGTAGCTTCTGATGTAACTACTCTGCACATTGTAGTTGCCTTGTGTTTCACTGCTGTGTGCCCCCTGCTTGTGCAGCTTCTCATGTACCTCACCTGCACTGTGTCCTGGCCACTGGCCTTGCTGTTCACTGCTGTTTGCCCCTTGCCTGTGCAGCTTCTCATGTACCTCACCTGCACTGTGTCCTGGCCACTGGCCTTGTTGTTCACTGCTGTTTGCCACTTGCCTGTGCAACTTCTCATGGACTCACTCTGCACTTTGTCCTGCCCACTGGCCTTGTTGTTCACTGCTGTTTGCCACTTGCCTGTGCAGCTTCTCATGGACTCACTCTGCACTTTGTCCTGCCCACTGGCCTTGTTGTTCACTGCTGTGTGCCCCCTGCCTGTGCAGCTTCTCATGGACTTAATCTGCACATTGTACTGGCCACTGGCATTGCTGTTCACTGCTGTGTGCCCCCTGCCTGTGCAGTTTCTCATGTACCTCACCTGCACTGTGTCCTGGCCACTGGCCTTGCTGTTCACTGCTGTTTGCCCCTTGCCTGTGCAGCTTCTCATGTACCTCACCTGCACTGTGTCCTGGCCACTGGCCTTGTTGTTCACTGCTGTTTGCCACTTGCCTGTGCAGCTTCTCATGGACTCGCTCTGCACTTTGTCCTGCCCACTGGCCTTGTTGTTCACTGCTGTTTGCCACTTGCCTGTGCAGCTTCTCATGGACTCACTCTGCACTTTGTCCTGCCCACTGGCCTTGTTGTTCACTGCTGTGTGCCCCCTGCCTGTGCAGCTTCTCATGGACTTAATCTGCATATTGTACTGGCCACTGGCATTGCTGTTCACTGCTGTGTGCCCCCTGCCTGTGCAGCTTCTCATGTACCTCACCTGCACTGTGTCCTAGCCACTGGCCTTGCTGTTCACTGCTGTGTGCCCCCTGCCTGTGCAGCTTCTCATGGACTCACTCTGCACATTGGACTGGCCACTGGCCTTGCTGTTCACTGCTGTGTGCCCCCTGCCTGTGCAGCTTCTCATGGACTCACTCTGCACATTGGTCTGGCCACTGGCCTTGCTGTTCACTGCTGTGTGCCCCCTGCCTGTGCAGCTTCTCATGGACTTAATCTGCACATTGTACTGGCCACTGGCCTTGTTGTTCACTGCTGTTTGCCCCTTGCCTGTGCAGCTTCTCATGTACCTCACCTGCGCATTGTACTGGCCACTGGCCTTGTTGTTCACTGCTGTTTGCCCCTTGCCTGTGCAGCTTCTCATGTACCTCACCTGCACTGTGTCCTGGCCACTGGCCTTGTTGTTCACTGCTGTGTGCCCCCTGCCTGTGCAGCTTTTCATGTAAATACTGTGCATATTGAAATGCCCACTGGCTTTGCTGTTGCCCAAATTTGTTGTGTCAATATGCAAATTGTGAATAAACACAGTTGGTCCTGCAGTGAGTTGTGTCAGTGTCCTTCCTGAATAAAGTTGTTTCTGTGTGTGCATGGTTTACTGTGTCACAGGCTCAGTATGCCACTTCGACATTGCCAATGGGTTGTGTCACATTTCATTTTTTTGCAGGGGTGGGAGGCACTTCATTTCTACATGACTGTGATACTTATGGGTGCAGTGCAGGTGGTTGGCAATGAGGTCTTGTAGTCATCTTCCTTCTTGGCTCATGTTATCTATGGTGGACACATGTCAGGTTTGTGGGCAATGGCAGCACAGGGTGGGTGTTTGGGCACAGGCTTACAGGCAGGCAGGCCAGGGTCATGGGGTCTGTGTGAGCTTCCTTTCTGTGTGCCAATCAGTGTCGGTGTATGGTCATCTTGTGGTGATGAGTTATCCAGGTCCCATGGCTTACTTCCAATGTGTGCACTTGGGTGGTGGAGAAGTGTATGGTGTGAAGGGGGTGACTTTGTTGTGACTGTGGATGTGTGTGCACATGCATTGTCAACTACTGCCATGTGTGACCCTGGTGTGGTGTGCCTGTATGTGTACTTGTTTAGCCCTGTGGTTGTGTTTTGTGCACATGGCAGTATTGTGTGTTGCTGTTGTGGGAGGAGGTATGTGTGACATATCCTACTTGTGCTTGGCTGTCATGTATTGTGTCACTGGGCCCTGTGTGTTGTGCAGCAGATGTTGTCTTGTCCAGTGTTTGGATGCCTATGTGTGGCTGGTCAGTGTTTGTGTTCAGGGCCTTCCTTACATCCCTGTGCCTATACATGGGTGTCCTTGCTGTCTACAGGAGTTGTAGCATTGGGGTGACCGTGGTTTGTGTTGACTGACTGTGTCAGCCATGTGTGCTGTGATGGGCTGTGTGTGTTCTCACATGTGTCTTGTCTTGCATGTGCTTCAGACATGCTTGATGGTTGTGTCACTGCCCTTCCATTTGTGGGCACCTCACTTTGGCTTTCCTATATGTTGTCCTCCATTACTGCTGGCATGTGGTGTGTGTATGTAGCTGTGAGTCAGGGTGGTGTGTGTGTGTGTGACTTGTCAGGTAGTGTGTGCAGTGAAGTGTTTGGTCCTCATCTGTGTGTGTGTACATTTTGTGCCTGGCCTCAGTGTTCTTGGCTTGTGTGTGAGGTTGTTGTGGTGTGTGTGTGTTGGCTGTGGCCTGGGCTTCTGTGCTATGTGATCCTTTGCAAAGGGTCCTGCTGTGGCTGTATATGCAGTTGTTGGGACGTGGAGCATGGTGTGGCTGTAGTTGTGTTGTTGTTGTGCAGGAGTGGCACTTGTGAGACACATGTTGTGTCCCTTCAGGGAGGTAGCTGGTGTGTTGTGGATGGAGTTGTGGCTCTGTGCAATTTGTACGGTGCCCTTGGCATGCGCTGGCCCTGTGCTCTGCGTTGTGTGCATGGTTTCATGCACACTGACCGCGGCGGTGACGTGACCGGGACATTTGTTCATGAATGCGGTACATGGGTGGGCAGTATGTGGCTTGATGTTTTTGTGACAGGTGGGACATGTGTGTGTGCGGTGATGGCTGTGTGCCTGTCCCCACAGGGGTGTGTGGTGTTCCCATGCGATGTTTTCCCCCCCTGGAGCTGTGTATTGTGTTACTTGCACTGTTGTGTCTGTACGTACCTGCGGAGGCGTCCGCGGCGGTGGATAACTTGTAGGTGGTGGATCATGTACAGCACCGGGAAGGCGTGTAGGGCAGGATCCATCGCGGTGTGTCCCGGGTGTTTCTTTTCTGTCTCCGCTGTGATGTCTCCGCCGTCTTTCGCTGTGCGGTTTCTCAGTTGCGGTGCGCTGCCCTGTTTCCGGCATCGTGATATCTTCGGCGTACGGGACGTCATTCCGCACGGCGGTGTGTGGTGATTGGCTCACTCCGCCGCGGTGGCGGGCGCTGTTCGATGGCGGTCGGCGTCACACCGCGGTGAACGGTAAATGCCTATGTTTTTCCATCCTAATATGGCGGGCGTGAAGACCGCTGCTGGCGTGCGGTAAAAGGCATTTTTCCGCACTGCCGCCACCGCGGTCGTGCCTCCGCCCGCCATCATAATGGGCCCCTCAGTTCTGCCCCTTGGCCCGAGTTAATTAGTATATTTTGTTGTTGTTTCTCTTTTCTTTTGAGAACTCCATTGCCCCGGGGACAGCAGACATTCCACCCACGAGAATTGGAAACGCCGCGTGGATCAACACTGCATAGTCCCTAAACCAAGACCAGAAAGACCAGGATGGACTGACTTTGTTTTAGTGTTTTCTTTTCTTTTCTTACTTAGTTTATCTTGTATGGAAATTACATACAAACGACTGTTTACCTGATCCATACCATTAAACATTTAACAACTCTAATAAAAGACTTGAACTTATATGTGAGTCTGACAAACCCTTGACCACCTCAACCTCCCCACCAGATAACATTGCAAGTACCCACATATAGGATATACATGCAAAGGCAGGGTCTGTGGAGCTGATACCTATGGTGATGTTATAAATGTAACTCAAAAACAATAGTCACAGTAAACAAGAAACACCACCTAGGTTGTCAGCTGTGCCCACGGATCCTGGCGATCAAACACGAACATGCACGGAGGTGAGAGCAAGGATGTAGAACTAAACACAAGCACAATAGACAAGGAGCTAGCAAGGAGAAGTGTTCAACAGGAAAGAAGGGAAGCAAGGACACACTTGGCAGAAAGCAAGTAACAAACATACAAGGAAACTAGAAGCAAGACAGTAGAACAGGAAGACAACAACTAAGGACTGAAACAGAGGTAATGGGAAGAAAAGCAGGAACTGGGACAAAGGAAATACAGGAGAGCGGATTCCATGGTGCATTAAATAGTACTAGTTCAGGAATCAAGGAAAAGCTATGGATCAGGAGTCAAGGTAGCACTGAAGACAGTGCTAATTCAGGAACAAGGAATGCCATAGGTCAGGAACAGAAATCAAGGTAACACTACAGGGAGTTGCTAATTCAGAAACAAGGATAGCTACAGCTCAGGAACAGGAATAAAGGAAATACTGCAGGCAGTGCTAGTTCAGGAACAAGGATAGCTATAGCTCAGGAATCAAGAGAGCACTGCAAGCAGTGCTAATCATGAACAAGGAATAGCTACAGCTCAGGAACAGGAACAAGGAATAACTATAGCACAGGAATCAAGGAATATTAAAAGCTCTGGAAACAAGGATATCAAAAGCTCAGGAAACAAGTATCGGTATCACCGGAACGCAGCTACAATGACCAACACTGGACTGAAAGGAGCTGGGGTTTAAAAGAGCTCACGGTAATCACATGCATCAGGTGTGAGGAGGCTAGCAGCAGCCAGCCACAGGTGAGCTGAATTGCTCTTCTCATCCTTGGCCTGCAGGGGTGTAGAAGAAGCAGTGAGCAGGGTAATCAAGGTAATGGAGTTTCAGGCATGAGCAGGCTGGCTTCAAGCATGAGCAGACTGACTTCCATATAATGTGGCATGGATTGGGAATGGATGTCAATTCCCAAATAGTATCCAAATGGCTGGAAGTCAAGATTGCATGCAGGGGAGTGTCTGTAAGCCTATTTGAACACTGGAGAGTCCCACTATGCGGTCCTCTGGTGGTGGCACGACAGCGCAGGAGCGAATTGTGACAATGTAGTCCTTGTACCCAAACCATATTTGCAAAGATGTGGGCCCTAAAGAGAAGCGACACAGGCTAAAGAAATAATAGTGTGGTAAACGAAAAGTTTAACAAAAGGTTAACACATAATGTAAACCTTGTTTTGCTACAAGAGCACACAAACAGTGCTAAAACAGGTGAACTATACTGATACAGCTGATCCCAACAGAAAACAAGAACACCCTGACCTGCTAGGTCCCTGTGACTGGACCCCTGCCTGAGTTGCTCAGCCAGTGTATGTTTAGAACATCCTTCCACCATTATTGTTCAGGGTAAAGCAAATATGATACTCCTGGCACTATTCTAATTTTAACTACATGTAAATTGACCCATCTGTTTTAATAATCAGCATGGCGAGATTATATCGCCAACACCAGCCTTTGTTTTGAAAAATGTAGGCCTCAATTTTCACGTTCAACATAACATGTCATTAAAATCCTAAACTCTTAACCTAAATCAGGACTTGTGGTGCAAGAGATTTAACTTAACTTACCAGTCTCCACTCCAACGGGTATTCATGCAAAACCTTCAGTGTGCAGGATTCCATAGACCTTTTCCTCCCAGAGAAAGAGGTTGAGGGGCCTGGGAGAACCATTAACTGTGTGGTGGATATCTAGGTGCGCTTTTAAGCCAGGGAGCATAATCTGCTCTGCCTCTGTCCTCTTGTGAGAGCCTGGTGTTACATGCTGCATTCACCTTGATGACAATTGTATCCCATATTTGCATTTTCTGTATCATTGTGATGTTCTGGACAAGGGCACCAAACACATGTGGGTCTACCCGAATAATCTCATCCATCATGACTGTTAATTCTGCCTCTGAAAAACTAGGGTTCGTTCTACAGGCAAGTTTAAAGGAAAAAAAATCCTAAACTAGAAGTAAAATTCCCAAAACTAAGAATTTTGAGGCATAAGGAGAGAAGCTCATCCAGCTTCCAAAATATTAAGGCAAAGGATCGTTGGCTTGGAAGGGGTGGCTTTTATAGGGTGGATTGCAGGTGTGATTAATGTGGACTTCAAGCTCATGTGTGCTTTATATACGCATCCGTCATTAAGACAGTAGGATACGTCAATGGTAAACACGGCCACTACGAAACTGCTCCATTGAAAGACCCTTGCTGGGCACATTTAAATCTGGTGGGGGGTAAACCTCCACTCCAACGCCAATGGAGTAATGTCAGACAACAGCAGAGTATATGCTACTGAAGGAGGACAACCACCAGTCCAACGAACAAACCTCTGTCAAGACGGACGGATGTGCTTCCGCCGAATATATAAATTGGGCGGGAGAACCTCCACTAGCATGGTGGACGATTGAAACCTCAGTCACAGGGGATGGATGGACAAACTGTCAATTTATATAAATCAAGCCCTCAGACCACAGACCACAGACCGGAAGTGAGGCTCTACCACTTCCTACTCATTCCGGAAGGGAGGTTAGCGGTCTAGCTGACCTCAGTATAAATCACATGCCAGAACAGATGCGCAGCGGACGCGCGCAGCGGACGCGCGCAGCGGGCGCGCCTAAGGCAAGCCCGTCTGCGCTCGTCCGTGCCCGGACGTCGCCAGGAGCAGGAACCCCTGCCGGTTTTGCCCAAACTCAGACCAAGAAGGTGAGAACTCATCACACCTATTCTAGCAGAGAGTTGGTTGAGATTAAGAACAGCCATACAAACAGAGAAACAGTTAATAAGCCATGCCCCACTCTCACTGAAGTAATGGGACCGTTTTCATGCAACAACTGCAAATACCAAAGCATACTAGCCCAACCTCAGAGTACCAACACAGTAACTAAGCAGGACATCAGATCTGAGCACCATTGCACAGATAGTATATATCCTTCCAGTTCAAATAATAGTGAAGGCTGGAACTGCTTTCTAGCAAATGTAAGGTCTCTACCAAAGCATGCAGTTAACATATGGGACCTGCTGTCCTCCACTAACCCTCATATAGGGTTCCTAACAGAAATCTGGACCAAACCTCATTCCAACCCAGCCATTGCAGTCGCACTCCCTGACGGCTACCACATACAAAAACTAGACAGACCACACAGGACAGGAGGAGGAATAGCCATAATTTACAAAGACCCCATCACATTCACCATTGTAGACCAAGTAAGCAACGCCCAGCTGGAAATTCTGGTCTTTAAAATGAACTTACACCATAATCTTAGCTGGAAAGGAGCTGTAGCATATCGCCCACCGGGACCACTAACCAACACTACTGCACAGCTAATGGAACTCATTGCGCCACACGTCTTATCTGCCAGGAATTTCCTACTTCTTGGAGACTTTAACATCCACAGCGAAATCCTAGACAACCTAGAGGCTTTGTCTCTTTTGACAGAACTGTCTGCACTCGATCTAACCATAATAAATAAAGCCCCCACCCACCAAGCTGGTCACACTCTGGATATAATACTAACTAATTCCCCCGATATATCCTACGTAGCGACGCTCCCCCTGACATGGTCGGACCACTCTATGGTCGAGTTCCGTATCAACTGCCCCAAAGCACAGCCTGCTCTCAAATGCTATACAAATAGAAATTACAGACACTGGCTCAAAATAACGCCAGCACACTTTGCAGCCGCCTTTTGCCCACCTCAACACTCAGAATTGGAAAATGTAGAAAAACGCCTAGCCTCCTTCAATGCCAGCTTACTTTCAACCATAGACAGCTTAGCCCCACTGAAACATTGCCCCACGAACACAAAACGACGCCAGGCACCGTGGTACTCTTCCGCCCTGCGGTTAGAAAAAGGTATATGTAAAAAACTCGAACGCCTGTGGCGGCGCTCACAGGACCTGACAGATAAAGAAAAATTTAAGCATGCTTTATCGCACTACCACCGTAACTTAAAAAACGCTAGGAAAACTCACATTGCATCCACACTTGAACAAGCAGGGAGCTCTCAGAAAATCCTCTATCAGATCGCAAAAACATTCACTAACCCTAAGGCCTGCGACATTGTATCGGCCCCATCCCAAACACTGTGCGACAACATAGCTAGCCATCTAACTCAGAAAATTGACACGATCTATAATAAAATCACCTCTACGAAAGATTCTCAAACTTATCCGGAAATTGCTCTCCCACCTATCCTGCCCATCTCTCGTATGCTAGAGAACTTCCCATTACTCACTACAGAAGGGACAGAAGCCCTACTAAGGTGCGCAAAATCAGGATCCCCACTTGACCTCATACCTGCGAAAATAGCCACTACTCTGTCCAAACAACTAGCCGACCCCATCTGCTCTATTTTAAACAGTTCCCTGCAGGAAGGGGTCCTCCCCCTGGATTGGAAAGCTGCGCAGATCCTTCCGATTTGAAAGAATCCTAAAATTTCCACGGAAGACGTAACCAACTATCGCTCCATTTCTCTTCTTCCCCTTCACACCAAAATTTTGGAAAAACACATTAACAAACACCTCTCAGACTTCACTGAATCCACTAACTGCCTAGACCCCTCACAATCAGGTTTCCGTCCCAGTTACAGCACTGAATCCGCACTGGTGGCAGTCACGGACAATATCACGATGCTGCTGGATAAGGGTCAAGCGGTGCTTTTGGTGCTGCTGGACCTTTCCGCAGCATTCAACACCATCTCCCACCAAACTCTACTAAGAAGACTGGGAGACATAGGCATCACAGGAAATGCACTAAAATGGTTGTCCAATTTTCTGTCCGACAGAACACAGACCGTCAACCTAGGCCCATTCCATTCACAGACAACCAAGGTGACCAAGGGAGTACCGCAGGGCTCATGCCTGAGCCCCACCTTATTTAACATTTACGTTACTCCCTTGGCGAGACTGTTGAGGAAACTGGGATTCATCCCCATATCCTACGCGGATGACACCCAACTACTCCTCTCATTTGACAAAGCCAACTCCAATATTCAGAACACCTTCGCTGAAGGAATGAAGGCCATAGCGGAGTGGATGAAAGTCAATTTTCTCCAACTCAATACAGCTAAGTCGGAGATAATGCTATTTGGCGAAGCCACCGTGAAATGGTCTCCGAGCTGGTGGCCAGAGGAATTAGGTCCTACCCCATTTCCCAAACAAGTGGTAAAAAACCTTGGGGTTCGATTGGACCACAATCTCACGCTGGGAGACCATGTGTCTTCCACAGTTGGAGCCTGCTTTCATAGCCTCAGCATGCTCAGAAGAGTCTTCCCCTTCCTGCCATCATCAACCCGGAAAACCTTGATCCAGGTGCTAATCCTAAATCGCCTGGATTACTGTAATGCGCTACTGATTTCAGCTAATGAAAGTGCCATAAACAGACTCCAAGTGGTCCAGAACACCGCGGCCCGACTGGTGACCAATGCCCCCCCAAGAACCGCTTCCCTCCCTTTGCTTCAAAAACTACACTGGCTACCAATACGGAAAAGGATCAAATTTGCTCCTTGCTGTATGGCATACAAAGCCATAAACAGACTAGGCCCCAGCTACCTAAATGATAAATTTGTTAACTATGTTCCCTCCAGACCCCTCCACTCCGGAGCCAAAGCCCTGCTCCAAGTCCCACGCTTCAAAAAAACCCGCCATGGTGGTAAGGCCTTCTACCATCTGGCCCCACACTACTGGAACGAACTCCCCTTGAACCTGCGTCAATGCACGGACTACCTAGCATTCAGAAAACTGCTGAAAACATCATTGTTCTAATCATCCTCCATCAGCTCCTTAGGTGGTCCTAGCGCAGAGATACCCTTATGGGGTGATTCGGGCGCTCTATAAGCAATTAAAATAAATAAATCTTATGTTACCATGGTGTGGGGTGGTGCAGTGAATAGTGGGAGTGATTTTGTTGCCTAAAGAAATGTGTTTCCTGACTAAGATTTTGTGCATATTCATGTGATGTGTTGGAATGTATTTCCTAGTTAGCATGAAGGAAAGATTATGTTCTGTTCGGAGATGAGGCCGTGAGGGTTAGGCATTTCTTTCTTGTCTAATTTAATGCAGTGACCATCATCATATTAGATAATGCCAAATACAAAGCCCTGGCACTATATCGCCGATGACTCCCAGCCTGGAAAAAGGAAACCACAACAACCAACAAACAGTCCGTGTCCGGGCATATAATCAGTCAGAAGAAACAGCACTTCCTTATTCTTCTTGTGAAGCCCATCGCTACTTGGTTAACCCAATCATTTCCTTTCTTCTGTTTCTATTTGGTATCAACATAAAGTGATGAATATATATACAGTTGTGAGATTAGTTTGCACATTGTCCGCATACCTTTCATACTGGTACTGGTTTCTAAGATTCCCTATATCCCTGGGCCATTACTGAAAGATTGCAAACCCAATTTAAATCTCAAAGGTTGGAATATTTAAGTACTGGGGTAAGGGATAGTCAAATGCCCTCTAGTAATCTACACATATATGGTTGTTCCCCACTGATGAGTCTTTGATCTGCAAATGTTGCACTGAGACAGCCGATCAGAACATATTAAACATCCTGTTTGCCGTCCATTCTCTGCCAACGCAGAGAGAGAGTTCAGGATATGAACAACCTCTGTCCCTAAAGGATCCTCTGTCTGGGCTACACACCCTTGTGACCACAAGTGCCCTTGCTGATTGGTACTGCTCAACCTACCTCGGACCATTTTGGGCGTTCTATAGTTTAAGTAATCTGCATGATTGTGGCACACCCAGATTTTGCGGGGTCGGGGATAATGTTAACCTTAAGAAATAAGAGGTAATGTGTCCCAAGAGACAAGATTCAAACAGCACTAAAAAATACACCCAATGAGAAAGGACTGGCTCAAAAAGGAGTTTGAGATAAGAAAGTCAGAGAAAATCAATGAAGGTTTATTATCATTTTTAAGTGCAATACAGAAAATAGGAAAAATGCAAACGCAGCAACAATCTCATTGAATCAGAGTAAATACTTAATAGTTAATTGCCATGAAGGCTCAGAAATGATGCAATAATGAGCAAGACTCAGGAAAATAGACTAAATCTCAATGTGCATCAAATCAATAGAAAATCGGACAGCATCCCTAGTAAAGACCCAAAAAGATCTGGCTCACCCCCAAATTCAAGTGTTTATATAGCCAGTTTCAGCATAGGAAATCTTGGAAATTACAAAGTCAGTATTGTGTGAGTATTATTACAATGAATCATATTTCATATTTTTAAAATGTCACATAGCCCTTCCATCTACATGAACAACAGAAAACAATCATAAATGAATGAAATACATTGTGTTAGCAGGAAAAGACTTGATAATAGCAAAAGGCTCTTTAGAGGCAAGATGGCGACTTTCGAGGCAAGATGGGGTCTGAGTAGGAACCACCGCTTACCTCTCTCCCCTTTTGTCGGAAGAAAATATCCCGTCCGGTGGTCGCGGGTATGCGTGAAGGATTCAGCTGCACCGGCGATGCTCATGGTATCCTCTGCTGGCCCCTTCCGACGTCCTTCCTGGCCGGACATGGAACGCACGTCTGCGGGGGACGGGGGAACGTCTGTGAGGGACGCTGGGAGGCTCTAACGCGGCTTCTCTTGACCGCTGTTGCTGTGGCTGGGCACGCCTACGTTCCGCGGCAGTTGCTTGGAAACGGCAACACGTTCCCGGCAGAATCCTTAACAGAACCAGTCACAGTGGCAGCTTGAGGAAAGGGAAAGCAGCGAGTGACTACCCCCGCTGCTTCACTACGGCGAGAGGGGTCCGACCCCAAAATAGACACTAAGAAGGGAGACCCGCGGCCCAACAAAGGAGAAAAACAAGGTAAAATTGAAACGGAAAAAAATGAGCCTCCAGTAAAACTAAACCTTTGGCGAGTAAAACCACCTACTGAAAAAGGGAAATCGCAACCCTCTATTTCAAGTATCTTCTCGCCCATAGCCACGGGGGTGAAGGGAACCCTAGGACGGAGAGTCAAAAAAAGTCGGGCAAAGGCAACAATAATGGTGAAATGGACAGGGCAGTAAATAACCTAACGCTGGAACCAGATCAGATGACAACACCCACTGATCAAAGTAAAAAGGCAGAGATCCCCAGTGGGAGAAATGTGACTCCCTGGCTGAACAATTCCGATAATACTATTGTAGAGGCACCAGAGCATACACTATTCACCAGCCCAGGTGAAAATGTACCAGTGGTGGACATGTGGCCCCCTGTGGTGGATATAGACATGTCATGTATGAGTAATAATGAGCAAAACAACGGATTAACAGATATGGCAAGCAAAGCATCATCCCCCCGGAGGGAGGGTGCAAAGGGAGCTATGGAAGCAGGCTACCTGTCCCCAGATGTGCCAGGGGAAAAATTCTTCTCTCTGACGGAAGAGTCAGAAGTGTCGGATACCAGTCTATGTATCAGCAGTGATGAGGACGCTGGCTCATCCTCGGGCAATAGTAGCCCATCAGAGAAAGTCATTACTGCCAAGAAAAAATCTAAAAGGGCATCTGGGAGAAAGGCGCGTAGAAAGAACCCAGAGGAGCAAGAGTTGGTGGAGGAGCTGGGTTGGGATTATTCAGCGACTCAAATGCTTTCCCCAGAGGTGACAAATGAAGTTGTGAAGCAACCAGCGGCTGATGTTGGTGGGGGCCCAGATCATACAAAGAGAGGGAATCTAGCCGAACCATCGTTCAGCTCTGATTCTGCAGTCTTTACGAGCCTTTCAAGATGATGTCAAATCCGACAATCGACAGGCAAGGCTAACTACCAAGAAACTCCGAGGCTCAGTACGGAAAGTGGGAAAGATCTGCTCTGACATTGCGGAACGGATGAACATGGTAGAGTCACTTACGGAAGTGCTGGAAAATACAGTCGAAGCTCTGGAGAATCAGTCCACATCTCAGGATAAGACTCTTAAGGATGTCATGTGGAAGCTTGAGTGCTATGAGAACCGGCAGCGTCATAACAATCTGAGGCTGCTAGGGGTCCCGGAGAACTGTGAGGGTAACGATGTGAGGAAGTTTGTAATAAACATGCTGAGGGGTTCCCTACCCAGGCTGTCCACATTGGACTGGGATAAGGAAGTTCAAAGAGCTCATCGATTCCCTCTATCACCGCCAAGACACTCCTCCGGAGAAAAGACACTACCCCGTGCCATATTGATTTACTTTGGCAATATTTTTGCTTCTGCAGGCTGTGTACGATCTAGCTAGACCCAATGCTAAAAGAAATTTGAAGGATTTTCCTTTTTTGCCAATCCTGACTTTGCGCATGCCACGGTGGAATGGAGATGGTGGCTCAGGCAATTAATGACCCCGTTCCAATTCGCAGGAGCCTTGGTATTTCTACAAAATCCAGCCAGGCTAAAAGTGATATATAAAGGCCAGAACTTCAGCTTCACCTCTGAGGTTCAAGCCCAGAAACCTTTGGACGATATTGCAACAGGGACTATGGGTGGCAAAATTTAAAAAACATGTATCAAATATAACAAATGGTTGGTTTAAGGTTGGTACCGGGCTTAACTCGGGATACAGGTACAGATTAAGGTGTAGTAACTGAAGGGGCGGAGGTGAAGGGAGAGGTGGAGTGATACAGACGTCCTCACACAGGCTCATGGTTGAGCCTGGTTGCCTGGTTATTGGTGGGGGGTAGTAGAGGGAGGGGGGCTCTCAGACGGGATAAGAGGGGTTAAACTAAATTCACATGGCTTTTCAGATGATATGGACATTGGTGCAGTATCTTTCACAAAAAGGGTAGAGATTTATGGGAGGATAAAGCATTTTTATGGTAATGGGGTATCTGAGTCAGGCATATGTCGCAAACTCGTATGGGGGTATTGAGAGTTGGATCTATTAATAGTTGTTGTCTAAACAATGTGAAAAAAAGACACAAAGTTGCGGTTGGGCTACAATCGCTGGGTGCTAATATTATCTGCCTCCAGGAGACACATTTAGAGGGAGCACAACTGCATATTTTAAAAACATTGGGATTTAGGGTGATAAGTGCAACAACACAGGGGGCCAGGGTGCGGGAGTGGTGATCCTGGCTAAAGGAGGTGGCATGCAGTTTAACCGATCGTGTTCAGATAAATTTGGCCGCTGGGCAATCACAGAATGTCAATATGGTGTGGGACAGAAATTAACGCTTTATACATTATATGGATGTAACAGAGATGACCCTACTGTGTTGGATACTATCTCGTGCGAACTTGTTCACTGGCCTCTCCCACTTATTGTCTGCGGTGATTTCAATATTAACTTGCCCAGAGATTGGTCTATGGAGGAAGGGTGGCGATATGTGGGTAGGAAACCAAAGGTGTTTCGGGCGTTAAAGAATATGTGTCAGACTCATGGTTTGGTCGATTGTTGGCAGTTGTTAAGGCCAAGTGATCTAGGGTATACTTATTTTTCCAATCCACACACGACCCATGCCAGATTGGATTATGTGTTTATCTCCAACTCTCTAAATTCGAAATGTCAAATAGAAAAACTACCACTGGTCCTAATGGACTATAACCCGTTGGTACTCATGCTAGAAATGGAAATAGTCAACCATAACATGAGGTCCTGGACATTTGAGAGAGCTCTGCTATCAGACACTGGATATTGTACTAACATGAGGCAGTGGATTCCAATGTTTCTGGAAGATAACTTGGGGAGTACTTCAATTGAAATGGTGTGGGATGCCATGAAGCAAGGTATTAGGGGAGAAACATTGCGGTATTCCCTATACCTTAACAAACGGGCCAAGCAATCTATGAAGACGCTGTAGGATAATCTGGGGGCGGCAGAAGAGGATTTGGTAAGAGCTATTAGAGAAAACCAGAATCTGGAGACAGTAAAGCGGCAGGTCGCAATTGCGAAGGCTGCTATTACTAACGTATTTGCAGACAAAGTCGTGAGTAAAGCTGTATCTCAGAAAGAATCGGTTTATGAGCTTAATGAACAGATTGGTCATCAGCTGGCTGTTCGCACCAGGCAGCAAACTTCATCAAATATAATTCGAGAGATTATCGACCTGGCGATAGATCAGACCACCAACCCAGAATTAATAAGGGAGGCATTTAGGAGGTTTTACCACTCTCCATATACGGAAAACGATGGGAGTGCGCAGGGGGGTATCGAAGTTTAGGCTGCCCACCTTGTTGGACAGAAATATTATTGACCATAAATAGTCTGACAAGGAGGAAAGCTGCAGGAACTGATGGTATCCCGACCGAGTTTTATGTTACATTTGCAAGCCAGATGAAAAATATCCTCACTGATTTATTTGTGTATATATTTAATGGGGGACAACCCCCTGGATCATGGTCATGGGCAAACATTTTAATCTTTAAAAAAAAAAAATCCCCAGTACAATTGGGCTCATATCGCCCTATCACATTAATTAATGGCGGCTCCAAAATTTACTCGAAATTGCTAGCTAGTAGATTAGCTCCTATAATATATAAGGTTATCTCTGAGCTCCAGGGAGGTCTACAATAGACCACATCCAGAGAGTCATCGTACTATTTGACTGCACCAATGTTTCAGGAGATCCTATGGCCTTGGTTTTGTTGGATGCAGAAAAAGCCTTTGATAGGGTCTCCTGGCAATATATATGGGTTACCTTGTCTAGGATTGGGATAGGGGATGGTTTTATCCAAGCGATCAAAAGACTATATGTCGAACCATCAGCAGCTGTGATGGTAAATGGCATACTGTCAAAAGAGTTTCCAATCTCCCGTGGTACTAGGCAGGGCTGCCCTTGCTCCCCGCTTTTGTTTGCGATCTATATTGATCCGTTTATCTGTAGATTAGAAAACAATGGACAGATACCAGCAATATGGTCTCAGAACTGGGCCACCAAGACACTGGCCTATGCAGACGATATTGCCCTGGTGACGGCTGACCCAAATTCTGCTATAACAGCTATTGAAGAAGAGGCAGAACGCTTTGGACAGATCTCTGGGTATTCACTTAATCAAGATAAGACTCAGGTTGTTCTCAATGATAAGGTTAAGATGACTGACAAACGAGTGGTAGAAAAGGCCACATACCTAGGCATTTGTATATCCTCTAGGCTAGATAATGTGGTCAAGGAAAATGTGGAACCCCTAATGGATACTATCCAAAAAGACCTCCAATGGCTCAATACCCTACATTTATCCATTGGAGGAAGGTGTAATGTTATTAAAATGCTCTTCTTTCCGAAGATCCTATATCTTTTTAGAGACATAAGTCTGGAATTTACACCGCAGTGGTTCAAAGCAATAGAGCAAATATTCTCCCGATTCATCTGGGCTTATTCACGACCACGACAGGAGTTTAAATTTCTCACCCTACCTAGGGACAGGGGGGGGGCTGGCACTCCCGAACCTGAAATTATATTATTGGGCAACCACAATAATTTATAGTCGAGAGTTACTTCAGATTAAAACAGATAACACGTGGACACATAAAATACCATCCACCTTTGAACTTCTGTTGGGGAGAGAGACCAGCGGTTGTTTGTGGCGTCAACTACATGATAGCTACTACAAAAAAGTCCAGTTTAAAACCCTCTTTAGGACTTTTAAAGTATGGAGTGCCATACGGAGAGTATTAGGAATTGGTAGACTATCTTTTTATACACCTTTAGATAATAATCATACTCTCCCAGAGGTTTTTAGAGATTCATGTATGGGAAAATGGAAGAGAGCTGGATTGGCTGATACTTCCCCCCACTGGCTTCCGATCCTTTGAAGAATTGAAAAAAGACTTTACTTTAGACAGGCAGGACTTTTTTAAGTTTCTTCAGATTAGAGATTGTCTGTAACGGAAAGGGTAGGGGATCGGGCCAAATTTGAGAAAGTGGAAATCATTGAAAGAATAACCCAGGACAAAGTAAGTTCTATTGGGGAGGTATACACGCTCATAAATGCTGCCTTGCCAGATGACCTGGATAAATATTCACAGAAATGGCAGGCAAAAATAGGGGTGTCAGACGAGACCTTCATGTATGCATATGAGTTGTCACAATCCATTTTAATGTCTACTAGGTTACAGGCACAATTTTATAAAACCTGCTTCTTTCTGAATTATACACCTGACAAAATCGCCAAATGGGGGAGTGGAAAGGGAACATTTTGTCCTCGATGTGCACTTTAAAATGCAGATAGTGTTCATATCTTCGCATCATGTAATGGGTTAAAAAAATTGATCAAAGATATAGCAAGATTTTTAACCGAAGTCTTAAAAACAGAAATAATATTGACTGATGAAGTAATTCTGCTAGGGACCTCCGAAACTAATCTCGTAAGAGTGGGACATGAATTGATTTTTATCACTATGGCAGTTTTAAGAATGTGTATTGCATCCGCCTGGTTGGATCCCAATGCACCGGTTTCCAGCAATGGATTGCCAGGTTGTTAGCAATGTATAGTTTAGAAATAGCCATTTATAAACGAAAAGGGAGTAACCTGTGTAGAAAAGGTATGAAAATTTGGAACTCCCTATTTACATGGATCCAAACCCAAAGTGGGGAATGATGCAATAAGAACACTTACCCAACTCTGTGGGTTCTAAAAAAAAAGCAAGAAGGAACTTATATTATATTATATTATAAGGGGGGGGGGAAAACTGCACATGTCACTTTAGTATTTTTATTGGTGTCACATTAGCTGTTTATTGTTGGTTGGATTAAGTGTACTGTATTAAGCAGTAGCAGATGGGATTAACTTATTGTACATCATGAAATACTGTAATGAATTTTGGGATTTAGTTGTGTATTATAATCATACCTGTCTGAGCCGGGGATGGAGGTGGGAGTGGTTAGTGGGGGTTGAAAATGTAAAATGAATAAAGATTTTTTTTTAAAAAGAAGATAATAGCAAAAGGCTTCCTCCAGAGAGTTCAGAGAGAACAATATGTCATAGCAAAATAAATAGTATGTATATCTTGCTGCATGTAGTGTTGAGCTAGAAAATATACAAGGTAATAGCTCCGTCAGTCCACATGATAGTATGACTTCAAGCAATATGAATGCACAAATAGCTTAATGTGGAAAACCTTTGCAAACTCCCCCCTCTGATGATTACCACTAAACCCCAAACTATTTACAATACAGCAAGCATCACTTTCTGTCTCGTGTTTAGATCCTTCCAACATCTTAAGTCGATCATATTCCTATACTTCAACATCTTCCAACTCTAGTTGATCATTTTTCCTCTTAGACACTGTTGACACCATTTTACACCCACTATTTAACCCCATCTTTGAGTAAATTAGTTCAGAAAATATAAACAGAATGAATAGAACAATTGCACAAATTAACACAGTAGTTAGAGAGCTTGGTATTACATGCAGCATGCCCCCACTCACACTATCAAACCACTCACCAACTTTCCTAAAACCCTTTTCCAATCTCACCAAACCAGGACCCAACCAATTGCCACAAACCATGCTCCTCAAAAGCTTTTGCTTCACAAGAAATATTAATGGCATTTGTTACATAGTCAATAAAAAATAATGTTAAGCTTACTGTTATCTGGGAGCCTCAATCCCGACAGATTCCGTACCACTTCACAAGAAGAATATCTAACACAAAGCAGTTCTGCATAATCATAGCACTCATTGCCATTAGCTCGTGATTTATTTTTGCTTGGTGCTCCAGTAGTGTTAAAAGCAAGGTTATCTACAAGCGTAGAAGATTGTCTATCAGACATAGCCACATCAATAGATGGTATCATAGCACTCAACATAATTTATCCAAATTATTGGTTCATTCTCCTCTGACCAACATTATTCATCTCATTCACATGGAAAACCAGAATGAATACCAAAACAAGATAGTAGCTTCTCACCAATTAGTAGTCGGGTTAAAATAGGCTTATCATACGCCTAATAGATTTCTCTAAATATTGTGTCTTCACCAACCAAAAACTCATTATCAACTACATAGCTCTTTTCATACTCATTCTCTCCAACAAATTCTATTGGCCTATTCTTTTGAGATTTTTGAGGCACCATACACTCTCTCCTTTCATTTCATGTTCTGTTCTCAGTCTTGGATGTACATTTAAATTTCTAAATTTCTCTTGAGCTTCAATTTGCTCTCTAATTTCACTTGTATCTTCCCAATTTATGATTTTCACTCTCCTCTCATTATACTACTTAACAAAATTGTGCTCTTTTTCACTCTGACTACATAAATACTTATTTGTAGTATTTTTACTGTTCAAGTTAGGTTGTTCAATCATCATTAAATACTTAGAATACGTGATAAATTCCCAAAATCATCAGATATAGGACATTCTTCCAGTGAAGCATTGAAATTCGAAAAATATGGTGACAAAACCTATTGCATATAGAAAATACAAATAAAAACAAAACATTACATGAGAAAATGTACCACAAAGGCAACTGGAAATATGCCACAGCCTCTTCAGCTGAGGCTGGAAGATCTGTACATATGTAGCAATTCTTAATACTCATTATCTTAATGTTCTCCCCTAACAGACTTGAGTAAAGGTTATCATTATAGTTTCCTACTGATCTATCCCTTTCTGTTAATCTCATGTGTTCTGTTTCACTATGTATGGTAGTTAATTCACTTTATGAAGGAGAAACATATCTAATCGGAGGTATTAGGCATAACATCTGCCAACTAGAATTACTAGTATCATTATTAAGGAAAACATAGCAAAACCTGCTCTATGTATCTTTTACTGCAAAAAATAAAAAGTACAAAAGTTTAAGATGTACAAAATAAGGAATCTATCCTTTTTATTTCAGATGATTTAGGAAAGCCTATTATCTTTGTCTGGATACCTAGGGACAAACAAAATC
Organism: Calotriton arnoldi; assembly: GCA_963921515.1. Taxonomy (NCBI): domain Eukaryota; kingdom Metazoa; phylum Chordata; class Amphibia; order Caudata; family Salamandridae; genus Calotriton; species Calotriton arnoldi. The sequence continues at coordinate 168,269 of CAWUFW010003156.1, forward strand.
AACCAATTCTTGTAGATTTTAACATTTCAGCGTAAAGTTCATCAGGACTTAGCAAAAGTTCAAGGTGATTCTTCTTCTAGTTTGTCCTCAAATATGAACAGCAATTTGTTAAATCAATAACTTCCACATCTGGCTCTTTATCTGTAGACACTGATGCTAAATAGGTCCACTCAGGTGATGAATCCTTTTTATTTGGCACTCTTTTTCTTGTTGTTTTTTTAGCTGCTGGTTATTCACTCTCACTATTCTCAGAATCAATTTAAACTTTCTCTGGTTCTTCTCTGATAGATTCTGTCTCTGAGTGCTCCAGTACGATCTTTTGTTTCTTCTCACGGATACAGTCCACTTGTCTCCTTGATGTGTATTCCCAACGTCTGTTTCTTCACTTGTAACTACTTCAGAATCTTCTCCTATCACAGTTGAATGGATTTTCAACCTGACGACTAGAAGCTTCATCAGGATTATACTCTCCCCACCCCACCCCCACTCTGGATCCGCACAGCAATCTCAAGCTTCACACTGTAAATCAGTGGTTGTTGTCACCACTTCTTCATCTGTAGTCTTCACTCTGTTCTTGTGAGCTGCATGGATCCATGTTGGCATTTTAGTGCACTTCATAGAAATGTTAGTCACAAGAACGACTTGATGTGGTCGCTTCCACCATGGCTCTAAGCAATTCTTGTGGACATGCTTTTTCACCAGGGACCAGTGTCTTGGTTGCAATGTGTGTCACTGGATGTCTTTGTTGACAATGTTGTCAAATTTGCCTGATGTGAGACAGATTTCACCATATAAGACAGACATTTACAATAATCCAATATAATGTTACTGATTATTGCTACAAGTGCTGCTAAAGGAATGTATGGGATCTGCATAGCCCTGCCATGAGGATTTCATGAGGCGAGAGACCAGACGTTTTATTTGGATTAATTTTAATGCTAATGAACACAAGATGAAGAGCATCTGGTCATTTAAACATTGTCAAGGCATAATCCTTTGCAAGTTTGGATTTAATAGTGCCATTCATCTTGTCCACTGCACCTGTTGATTCTGGTTGGTAACTGCAGTGGAACTTTTGGTCAATTTATGAGGCTGTACACATTAACTTTAGGACCAAATTTTAGAATGAGTTCCATGATCTGTCATGATGGAAGTAGGCATGCAAAACCTTGGTAATAACTCCCTCGAAATGTGTTTGGCTACAGTCATACTGTAGCATCTTCTGGTTAGATAGGCCTCCACCCAGGCAGACAATCATAAGAATATATCTGAGTTTCATATTTTATTGGACTATGCCAGATTACACAAGAGCAACTCGCAATCCACTAAATTGTATGTGCTGGCCCACGGGAGCAATGCCAGAATATTAGCCACCTATGCCCCTGACACCTTCCAGAGCGAGTGGATTCAACACTCAAGCTGAGAAGTCACCAAAGGAGAGGGGGAGTGGGATGAAAGACAAAGAACAACTGGGTTACTGCTTTTCAGGACTGGGCACCTCTCAGGACAAGTAAAAGGTGTTGCGTCACACAAGAGCCCCAAAGAAGAGTCTGTCCTCACTCTTTACTCAAAACATGTATGTGAGCATTTTTATTGTAGGCGCATTCTACATATACATAAGTGTAATACTTGTAAGTAATAAATACGGTACCCTCTTGATACTGAGAGTAGCTACCAGTCCCTTAGTAGTGTGTCTTGGTAATGTGTGTTTACTTTGGTAATTCTCTGGCAAGTAATACACCTTTGACATAAATATTTTGCTACACTTCTGAACTTTGTGTTGTACCAGTATTCAATTGTAGCCATATTGTCTCTCCCTATGCGAGTTTGGCCATGGAGGAATCCTGGCATGTCCTGCAGCAGTGAATCTGGAAGAACATATTGATGATCTGGAGTTACCTGAAGATCATTATAATCACGCCTGAAACATGTCACAAGAAGTATGAAAAGTGATTCACCTATGGTAGAACTGCTGATGATAACCCGCACTTTTCACGCAATACGGGCCAAATTCGCAACTAAAAATAATTGATTACTCTTTATAGTCCCCTAACTTATTTCCTCTTCTAAAATCAGTTAAAATAGAACCAACCACTGAAAATGATCACCACCACCACCCCCCAAGTTATGGAATTTAGTCTAGTCTTACGAAGACACCCCGCTGTATCCAGTATGGTTGGTAGTCTGTACACCCTCTCCGTTTGGCGACGCAGGGAAGAAAGTGTGACAGAAAAGACAGAAATAGGGTCCACCCCAGGAGATCTCCTTACCCACATGTTCATTCAATTATGCTTCTCAAACAGGATGAGGACCAAGATGAGGTCCATGTTGGAAACATAGGAACCTCGCCGGTAGATTCCTAGTTAGCTGGCTCCAACCCTTACGAGAGTGACATGGAATCGCTGCCGCACAAAGCAGAATGCGGCCAGTCAAAGGCATCCGATGAAGCAGCAGGGCACTCTGCAATTGACGTAGACAAAGGTCAGCGAAATCCTTGCTGCATACTTGAACTTGGTGGTTACACCACAATTTTAAGCTCATTAAAATCTTTTAAAGGCTAAAACCTGTCACTGCAGGCAGAAGGAGGCAATTGCAGTCAATATGTTGTAGCAACAGTGAGCCTCGGATCGGAAGTCACTCAAGAAGGAAGGCCGTTTGTACTTAGCACTCATACTTCAGAGCCTAGAAGTGTTAAGTCACCCTGTTGTCAGTGCAGAATCTATGGTGATGAAATATCTGCTTTAGCCTCCCTGCTTACAGGTACGCATGGAAAAGAAAGTGTTGAAATCCAGGAAGTGAATAAAGGCAAGCACCCCGATATCCCGGAGCAGAATGGTCAAAAGATAAGCCTACTGTGGACCACAGATTTTAAATCAAGGGGATTCCAAGATACCTTAAACTGTGCAAATGCTCTTAAATTGATTAAGCGCCTTCCAGGACTGGTGCAGATTGTGCCAAAGGACATCTTCTCTATCAAATTCCTAAGCACTCGAGGTAAGCAAGCATCGGAACCCACCTTGGTTACATTTAACTCATTGTGCCTTCAAACGAGAATACTAGCAAATAAAGATCTGTTGAAAGGCTGGGGCATAAACATAGTAACACCTCAGGAGGATCATTACATCCCCTACTATTACAGCAAGACCAACTAACCAAGGGGAAAGGAATTACAACTTCAATATTGAAAAGTGCAGTGGGGTGGTTATCACCCTCTCAGCCCCCTGGATTGACGATTCAAGCAACAATGGACCAGACGGCCACAGCACAAAGAAGAATTGTAATCAAGCAACTAGAGCAGTTAGGGCATTGTTTGGCTAAAATCTTGCCAGTCCCTCTGTCGACTTTACATTCTGTCCAAAATCTTTAGGAACGACAATCTCAGTGTATTCAACTTAACCCACAGCACTTTTGAAATAGTCACTAATCTGTTAAACACCTTGGGGCCGATTCCGATCTCGGTCGGAGGCGCACCCAATACTATTCGGTCGGGAAAAAAGCCATGCGAAAGCCAGTTTCCCGACCGATCCGTACTAACACACCGAACGAGCAAGTACGATGCGCACAACAGCAAAAATTCCGGCCGAGCCGTACTCACCCAAACCAGGTCCTGTTCTCCGACCGAGGCGAATCCGGAAACGCCGAATCGAGTCGCACGGAAGGGAAAATGCAGCCCCGTCCGGCCGGACAAGTACGATGCGCTTTCCGTACGCGCCGAACCCGTCGCTACGCACGGCACGTCAAAGCATCCGGGAGAGGCGCACATAAGCTCCGAATCGCGCCACAACACGATCCACGGCTACGAGACGAACACAGCACAGACGAGGACGACGCGAAGCGACGAGGACGAAGCGAAGCGGCGAGGACGAAGCCAAGCGACGAGGACGACGCGAAGCAACGAGAAGGACGAACGACACGAACCAACCATGAATCCCTTCGTCCCGATCATACCAATATTCTACATCTACTACCGGAACAGGCACGGACGCGTACGGCGCAGAAGGTAAGTCAGACACCAACCACAAAACACATACAACACGTACACGACACATCACACACATACACTGGGAATCTGAATATACTTACACCAGCAACAGCAGCACCATAGGGGCGGGATGCCCATCACCAATGCCACATATGCACACAGGGGCCTGAATGCGCGCCACCACCCCAACCCAGGGGGGCTGGATGCCCACCACTACTACCACCCTCACCCAGGGGGGCAGGATGCCCACCACTACTACCACCCTCACCCAGGGGGGCAGGATGCCCACCACTACTACCACCCTTAGCCAGGGGGCAGGATGCCCACCACTACTACCACCCTCACCCAGGGGGGCAGGATGCCCACCACTACTACCACCCTTAGCCAGGGGGCAGGATGCCCACCACTACTACCACCCTTAGCCAGGGGGCAGGATGCCCACCACTACTACCACCCTTAGCCAGGGGGCAGGATGCCCACCACTACTACCACCCTTAGCCAGGGGGCAGGATGCCTACCTCTACTACCACCCTTAGCCAGGGGGCAGGATGCCCACCACTACTACCACCCTCACCCAGGGGGGCAGGATGCCCACCACTACTACCACCCTTAGCCAGGGGCAGGATGCCCACCACTACTACCACCCTTAGCCAGGGGGCAGGATGCCCACCACTACTACCACCCTTAGCCAGGGGGCTGGATGCCTACCACTACTACCACCCTTAGCCGGGGGGCAGGATGCCTACCACTACTACCACCCTCACCCAGGGGGGCAGGATGCCCACCACTACTACCACCCTCACCCAGGGGGGCAGGATGCCCACCACTACTACCACCCTTAGCCAGGGGGCAGGATGCCCACCACTACTACCACCCTTAGCCAGGGGGCAGGATGCCTACCTCTACTACCACCCTTAGCCAGGGGGCAGGATGCCCACCACTACTACCACCCTCACCCAGGGGGGCAGGATGCCCACCACTACTACCACCCTTAGCCAGGGGGCAGGATGCCCACCACTACTACCACCCTTAGCCAGGGGGCTGGATGCCTACCACTACTACCACCCTTAGCCAGGGGGCTGGATGCCTACCACTACTACCACCCTCAACCAGGGGGGCAGGATGCCTACCACTACTACCACCCTCACCCAGGGGGGCAGGATGCCCACCACTACTACCACCCTCACCCAGGGGGGCAGGATGCCCACCACCACTACCACCCTTAGCCAGGGGGCAGGATGCCCACCACTACTACCACCCTTAGCCAGGGGGCAGGATGCCTACCTCTACTACCACCCTTAGCCAGGGGGCAGGATGCCCACCACTACTACCACCCTCACCCAGGGGGGCAGGATGCCCACCACTACTACCACCCTTAGCCAGGGGGCAGGATGCCCACCACTACTACCACCCTTAGCCAGGGGGCTGGATGCCTACCACTACTACCACCCTTAGCCAGGGGGCAGGATGCCTACCACTACTACCACCCTCACCCAGGGGGGCAGGATGCCCACCACTACTACCACCCTTAGCCAGGGGGCAGGATGCCTACCACTACTACCACCCTTAGCCAGGGGGCAGGATGCCTACCACTACTACCACCCTTAGCCAGGGGGCTGGATGCCTACCACTACTACCACCCTCAACCAGGGGGGCAGGATGCCTACCACTACTACCACCCTTAGCCAGGGGGCAGGATGCCTACCACTACTACCACCCTTAGCCAGGGGGCAGGATGCCTACCACTACTACCACCCTTAGCCAGGGGGCAGGATGCCCACCACTACTACCACCCTCACCCAGGGGGGCAGGATGCCCACCACTACTACCACCCTCAGCCAGGGGGGCAGGATGCCCACCACTACTACCACCCTTAGCCAGGGGGGCAGGATGCCTACCTCTACTACCACCCCCACTCATAGGATGGACAATGCATGACACAACAAGCACACCACAACCTAGGGAATGCAAGATTAAGACATCCCCCACCACCATGACAAGCGTGTGAGCAGGCTGTGTCAAATGCCTACAACACCGAACATGACATTGAACATACAATGTGACCCCCTAGCACATGTGCCACACATATATGTGTGTGGCACCCACAATGCTAAGCAGCCCATGACCATTGTGGCAATGGGGCCTAAACCCCCATCATCACAGTGACCAAAAGGCAAGTGTGGGGTCCATAGCTGAAGCACATTTTGACCATTGTGGCAATGGGGTCTAAACCCCCATCATCACAGTGACCAAAAGGCAAGTGTGGGGTCCATAGCTGAAGCACATTTTGACCATTGGGCAATGGGGTCTAAACCCCCATCATCACAGTGACCAAAAGGCAAGTGTGGGGTCCATAGCTGAAGCACATTTTGACCATTGTGGCAATGGGGTCTAAACCCCCATCATCACAGTGACCAAAAGGTAAGTGTGGGGTCCATAGCTGAAGCACATTTTGACCATTGTGGCAATGGGGTCTACACCCTCATCATCACAGTGACCAAAAGGTAATTGTTGACAAAGAAAGAGCTGCAACTGCCAAACTGCATGGATCATTCCTGGTCACAGAACCAAAAACTCATCTGTGGCAAAGTAGTGTATGTGTCCCATTGCAACATAAATTGGGGGAGCCAAATACTGCAGTGCAAATGAAACATTCCTTTGGCCATGTGCAGACAAACAACACCCATGGGGGCTGAGACCGTCAACAGTCATCAATGACACAATGACAGAAGTGACCATCAGAATGCAGACCCACATATTTGCACCAATGGGCACACAAATGCAGATACCCTGTGGAGACAGCAGATGTGAGGTGAACAGATACCATACCATGGCAGCAATGGGACACACAAACCATGATCACTGTGCTGACCGATGACCTAGGAGTCCCAGGGACAGCAGGGGAAACACACCAAACAACATACAGCCAATGGCACACCCAAGATATGCCAATGCAGTGGTGCAGATGCACAAACACAAACAGGCAGACCAACACTGTCATCATACACAGCAGGTGAGGGGTGGGGGTGCCAGTGTCCCCAGGCAACAACACAACACATGAGGAGAGCTGAATACCAATCATACAGATGTGCATACACTGCCACACTAAGGTAACTCATGGATCCAAATCCCCTATGTGGGCAAGCAGGCATTGACAGGTGAGAGGGAGCACAAAACACACATGTCACACAGGCACGTAGGAACAACAACTGACACAGCAAGTCACAGACACACCACAGCACCACCCCCAGGGCCCCCACAATGTGGTGACCCTGGGCTGAAGAAAAATACCACTGTGATGACAAAGCTAAATGTCGTTCACACTGTGAACCACAGTCAGGTGTCCTGAGCAACTAACTACCATCACACCTACACAAGCACAAATCAATCAGCATGGCCAGTAAGCCAAGGCCAACATGGAGGCAGGGGACTAGCCGGGCAACAACTCTCATCTGCACACACTCAAGACCACACCCCTCGACCTCCAACAATGTGCAGCAGTGAAGTACACATGCACTGGTGACATTGCACATGCACCCATGACTATTCCAGGGTGGTGGGTGGGAACCAAGGTGTAGAAACACATCACACATGGACACTCAACAAGACTCCTGAATGTCTGACACACTGCACACTACGCTGTACATGGACATGACGGCAATACCACACCGACCAATGGGATCCCAGCCACAGTCACACACCAATGAAGAAGCCAAGGTCACCCACAAAGAACACACATAGACAACAACCAACATTGCAGCCCGGACCCTAAGGAGTGCCAGCAGTCACACACACAACGTGTCACAATCACTGAAAGATAACACAAACTGGAAATCACATGACAGGGGCAAACAACAAGTGCCAAAGGGAAACCTGACTGTGACCCATCTGCGTCAGCACACAAACTCTGCCCTGACAGCAAACACACCTATGGGTGACACCCTGATGACCAGTAATGTGCCATGCACCCACATCACAGAGAACACAGGGAGAAGACTTTGGGGGAACATAGCTCAAGTCAGCAAGCATCACAAACAGGTACAACACTAGGGATCACAGCATGCGCAGATGAATGGAAGTGAACACACAGACATGCACATACAACACACACCTTGGGCGCAGGCAATGTCACACGTGTACACACTGCCATGAGGGGACTCCACTCCTGTGTGAGGAAAGCTGTGCCATATGTTGCCTCAGTAGGGCCCCATCATGTCAGCTGAGCACTTGGTCACACAATCAACAATTAGCACCAAATGAGGGCTCCCATCACATCAGCCTGGTCATGGATGTGCCAACGGAATCATCAGCACAGATCCAACACACTTGTATAGCAATGTTGCACTGACTACACGGATGAGTCCCTCCCCATTGATGCCCAAACCTGCATGTCCACTGGAGATGGCAACACGGTCAGGGAAGTAGACAAATGCAACGATGGCAGGCACAACAGATGTGCAGGGGTGGAAGCCACAGATATGAAATTGCCAATGTAAGTAGGAAACCCATTGCCAAATACTGAACACATGACACCCTCAGATGCTGCTATTGATGACATGGATACACCACATGATAGGACACATTCCCCCTGGACCACATGGGTTCCTGCACAGTAACACTTCATAATCATGAGACCAGATATCACCATCACTGCAGCAAGGGCATGGTTAGCTGCACCAACAACATGTACATCTGAAGCATGAGCACTAGAGAAAAGAAAGTTGCTTTATTCAGCATATGTGTTGAGGCCAAACGAAGTCCTGAAAAAGAGCAAAGGCCAATGGCCAGTCCATTGTCAAAGTTCAAACAGGGTGACACTGGCAGATGTCACCCTACGCATGCCTGCACAATACCAGGGACAATCCACTAGGAGGGGCAACCGGGGGGCAGGCCAGGCACCGCAGGGACAGGATCAGGGCTCACCAGGGGAGTCAGGGAAGGGGTGGTGGGTGCTGGAGAGCCACTGACAACTGCAGTGGAGGTGTCTGACATGGTGTGTGCCGGCACAACTGGGGGCATGACACAGATGTCGTGGGTGCCGGCACAACTGCAGTGGACCCTGCAGATGGGGTGGACAGGTCCGCCACTGTAGTGCCCAAGTCAGACAGGGCGGTAGTGGACTCCACTGCAGTGCCTACCTCCAGGGGAGGAGAATGGGGAACAGGCAAGGTGGGTTGGACAGAGGGGGGACACCCTCACCACATCAGTGGCACAGACAAGCGCAGCGGGGGGTGTGGTGCTGGGAGAGCAAGTGGCAGGGGGAGAAGGCCGGAGCATCTTGGGGATGGTATATCTGTGGGTGGGGGAACCTGGGGCAGGGTGTGGTGGGGGCACCTGTGCAGTGGGGGCCTGAGGGATGGAGGACGGAGACCTTGTGCCTGAGCTGCAGGGCGGTGGCGGGGTCTTGCTCTTAGCACTCCGGGGGGACTTGCGGGTGGGGGCCTCAGTCCGTCTGCGCCTGGGGGAGGGTGTCCGGGGGCGAGGGGCACTCTACTCCGTGTGGGTGGGCTTCCTCTTCCCCCGGGATGCTGGAGCAGCTTCATCGGTGGGGAAGAGGCCGAGGTCACAGAGGAAGAGCTGCTGTGACTTTGGGGTTGCAGGTGAGGCAAGGGAGGGTGCTTTGGAGGGAGAGGGAACTGAGGACTGCGCAGTGCATGTGGATGCGTGTGTGTGTTCCAGGGCCCCATCCCCTGTGAGTCTGGCTTCAGTCCCCTGAATGTGCGTGCGTGTGCGTTTTGTCATTGGCGTGTGTGTCAGTGTGCTGGATGTGTGTGTGCTGGTGTGTGCCAGTGTGTGTGTGCCTGGGATGGGTAAGGTGCTGGGGAGTGTGGATGGAGCAGAGGCAGGAGGGGTGAGGGACCGTTTGAGGAGGGACACTGCTGCCGTCAGGGAGGAGTCCATGGACCTATTGCCCCTCTGTAGGTCAGACATGCCCGATGAGATGCCCTCCATGAACGACACCAGCTGAGTCAACAGCGCGGTGTGCGCATGGAGGACACTCAGCATGGCTGTCTGCCCTACATGGAGCTGGCGAAGGAGGTACACAGACTCCTCACTCAGGGCAGCAGGGGACACAGGGGCAGGGGTGCGGTGCCTGGCCCAAAGGAGACACGCTCCCGGACATGGGAGCCTCCACGGACCTGGGGAATGGGAGCCGATGGGAGGGCGGTGGTGGTGCTGGTGGTGGCGGGGACAGCAACACTAGCTGGGGTGTGGTGGCTGCTGACACCCGCCTCCACAAGGGAGTCATCCTCCGAGTTGCTCTGGTCCTCAGCTGAGGTGGATGCTGCTGAGGACTCCTCGGTGTGGCTCCCCTCGCCCTCCGTGCCACTGGGTCCCTCCGACCACTCCTCGGCTGCTGACCCAGTCTGGCTCTCCGGCTCCTCCTGGTCCGTGGAGCTGTCCCCTTCCGTGGCCGTGGATGTATCTGCAAACAATGGGGAAACAGACAGACATCAGTCACCTGCACATAACGCACACACCACTGTGAGCACAGCACATCACAGAGCAAGCCCTGGCATCATTAGTTGTACATTGCTAAAAGTGCACTAATTGAACAGGAGAAGTCAATTGTCAGTCTGATGCCAAGCATGGCACTCACATCCCACATGGCCTTGCACCCATCTGTCTGGTGTCTGTTGGATTGCAACACCCCAGTGTTGACACATGCACCAAGTACACAGTAGTTGGACAGTGCAGAGGACACGGTGTGGACACATCACAGCTCTTGCCACTGAGTCAGTACAGGTTTACGGATGTAAGGGATGCCCAGAGTCAAATAGGAAATGCATGTGATGCATACCAGCGACAGACACCATGATGCACCCATGTCCTGATAGCCAGCGCCACTATGGTGTGCATGTAGCACATGTCACTCCCCTGCAGGATCACCAATCAGTAGACACATGCCATGGCGGAGGCATGACTGCAAAGTCATACATCACTGTCTCAGTGATGTATGACTTTGCAGCCAGACAACAACACTCTGCACTGTGTCACAATAGTAGGTCATGGGGAATGCAAGTCCTGGAGCTGCACAAGTGCACATGTACATCCCCCCACAACACATCCTCTTAACCCTCATCTGTCCAGGTCATACCTATTGGACATATGGGAGACCTGTGACACTACCCTCTGAACCTGAGCCCCTCACACTCTGCTGTGCATGGGGAACAGCTGCCTGAACTTCACATTTACATGCCCCAGTCTGCATGGGCAGCTGATCAGACACCTATGTGTCACACAAGTATCGTCTCCTATGGTCACATCTCCAGTGGCATGCTGAGCCCCTACCAAGAAACTCCACAGCAGTCCTGGCGACTAATCCACAGCACACTGACACAGAGGCAGACACCTGAGGGGCAAATCACTGTGCACAATGTGTCCTCTGATACACGGGAGTGGGAGTACAGAGTGTATTGTATGGCCTGGAGTAGGCATGACTGTCCAGCCCCACATGAATGAGGGATGAGCCCTGGACTGTAGGCAGCTGGCTAAGTATGTGTGACACACGTCATATACATACTCCTGGGGCCCAAACATTGTTCCCACCCGCAGCATGGGTGTGTGCCAGGTACCCCAGCCACATGTGGTGGATCAGCTCAGCAATTGGACCACAGATCAAAGTAACACGCTGAATACATGTCAGAATACAGGCATTGTGTAAGCAATGGACCCACCCATGATGCCCACCACAGAGTCAGGGAAACAGATGCTGTCTCCCACCTTGAGTCAAGCAAACTGCAAGGACACAGTCCTAAGTGACAGAATTCCCTGCATGTAAGGGCCACACCTGGGTATCAGATGAGGAGTGGGCAGTGCACAATAGAGGGACATGGCTCCTGGACAACATGACTGCTGTACTGTGGCAGTTCAACCTGGCCCGAGGAGGGCACATAACATGTTAGACAGAGTACACAGTGCAGTCTTTGACTCACCCCCTCCTTGCTGCTCTCTGGCCTTCAGCTGCCCATCCAGGTCTGGAAAGACCACCGCCAGGATCCTGAGCATGTGGGGGTCAGGGTCCGTGTTCCGCCCCTCCTGCGAGGAGGCGACAGCTTCAGCTGGACCCGTGCAATCCTCCGGGTCCAGCCCCGAAGGTCCTGCCACCTCTTTTGGCAGTTGCGGATCCGGCGCTTGTAGACCCCCACGGACCGGACAGCCCGGACGATGTCCTTCCAGATCTCATGCTTCCGATGGGCAGAAGCCTGTCAGGATGACAAAGTGATAAGGACATTACTACACATGCAACATATCCGTGCATGACACAGTTGCATATACATGTCGCAATCACAGGGGCACATGGTGTACCCAGGCAGTGCACGGCTGCCCATGGACAGTTTTCCAGAAGTCACTACATGGTATCATAGCATGGGGAGTAAAACCCTGTTCAGAAGCACTGTCACTGCACCATACCTGTCCAGTGCAAGTCACTACACACTATGGGGGTGACAACTACTCAGTGAGCCTGCTAGCCAGTGGTGTGCTGACTCTCAGCCTTGCTAGTCAGACAAAATGCACATTCAGAAAGGCAGTGCACAGAACACTCACCTGCTCCCCTGGTGTCCCATACAGCTTGCTGTACTGTGGAAGTAGGCTGTCCAGCAGGGCCTGGTTCTCTTCAAGGCTGAAGGCTGGGGCTCTCTCCACAGTACGTGCCATTGCAGGGTCCAGAGGGGCAGAGACAGCAGCAGTGCAGTGGCAGATGTCGTCCTGGAGCATGTAGTGCAGGCAAGTGGGCTCTCAGGGGAACATGCAGCAATATATATGTGCTGGAGAGGCAGATACTGTCCCTTGTGTCCAAAGTGATAGGTCCAAGTGGTTTGCATCTTCTGAATCTGGCCAATGCATGGAATAGCAGCACCAAAACACGCCCACAGCATCCTTCAAAATTTCAACTTCATGACATACATGATTTTGCAACATTGTTGTGGGTGACCAACTGATTTTCCAGCAACCGACTCGTTCGAATATTCGAAAACGCGTCCGTTGCCAGGCAAGCCCATTGTCAATGGGTGCGCACCGATCGGTCCATTGAGGTACAACGCGCACAGGGGTACAACGCGTACCCGCACACATTGAAAGCAATGGGCCGGCCGGAGGCACCGATCGGTCCATTGCAGTACAACGCGCACAGGGGTACAACGCGTACCCGCACACATTGAAAGCAATGGGCCGGCCGGAGGCACCGATCGGTCCATTGCAGTACAACGCGCACAGGGGTACAACGCGTACCCGCACACATTGAATGCAATGGGCCGGCCGGAGGCACCGATCGGTCCATTGCTGTTCAACGCGCACAGAGGTACAACGCGTACCCGCACACATTGAATGCAATGGGCCGGCCGGAGGCACCGATCGGTCCATTGCAGTACAACGCGCACAGGGGTACAACGCGTACCCGCACACATTGAAAGCAATGGGCCGGCCGGAGGCACCGATCGGTCCATTGCAGTACAACGCTGCACAGGGGTACAACGCGTACCCGCACACATTGAAAGCAATGGGCCGGCCGGAGGCACCGATCGGTCCATTGCAGTACAACGCGCACAGGGGTACAACGCGTACCCGCACACATTGAATGCAATGGGCCGGCCGGAGGCACCGATCGGTCCATTGCTGTTCAACGCGCACAGGGGTACAACGCGTACCCGCACACATTGAATGCAATGGCCGGCCGGAGGCACCGATCGGTCCATTGCTGTTCAACGCGCACAGGGGTACAACGCGTACCCGCACACATTGAATGCAATGGGCCGGCCGGAGGCACCGATCGGTCCATTGCAGTACAACGCATCACTGTACATGTGACTGGCATATGTCAGCATGCCTGTCTCAGATGGACATATGCCAGCCACAGATAGCTCCCAGGGAGTGAGGGGCACACCTACATCACGACAGCCTGTCCAAACCTTATCATAAGGCATGTAAGGCTGCATTTCCTATTGTGTGTATGTTGGTGTACATGTTGTCCTGTGGGTGTCACCTGTGGGCAGCCACCCCCAGGCTGTGCACGTGTTAATGGGGACAGGATCCTGGGTGTTACGTGTACGTGACCACTGTGATGTGCAACTGTTCATATCTGTGCATGTGCCATGGTCACATTTCACAGTGGTGTTTGTGTATGTCATGTCACATACCCCGTGAGTCCCATGTGGGACGGTATGTTTGAGCCAGGGTGTCCCAGTGGCACAATAGTGATGGCCCTCCACAGTCTTTGTGCATGTAGTGTTTACAATGTCTCTGATTTCATGTGCACAATGGGAGACAGTCTCCACATCCACGTTGTGTGTGCATGGACTCTGATGTTGTGCGTGTGTGTCACAGACGTCCATGGCTCTCCTGCCATGGCAAGTGTGGCCACTACCTGTGGGGGTCATGTTTGTTTTGTTGTGGTGTACACATGATACTCCAGGTGATGCCAGTGTCCATGTGGCATTACAGGGTCCCTGGGAATGTGCCTGTCGTTGAGCTGTGGTGCCTGGGGCACATCTGTCCTCACATGTCACTGGGGGGTGACTGTGACACAGCATCATGATATCCAATGGGCCAACCTGGGACAAATTGATGCCACCTGTAGGACCGTGTTGACAGATGTTGGCCATGTATGTACCATAAATGTCGTTCCGGTACTGCACACTTCATGTAGTTGTGCCTCATGATGATGTATGTTGGGATCCTGAGTGTGTTCAATGCCGCATATGTGGGGTGACTGACGATCTTGCTTACTTCTCCTCTGCACTGCAGGGCTCCTGCTGTCCATCGGCCATTCCCAGACCTGGCAACGATGGTGGAACGGGACAGCATCCGACGGTACCGCTTCACCAGGCAGCTGATTGAGGATTTTGCAGTGCAGTTGTCCCCACATTTGCAGCCTGGCCGGCCGTATCCTACAGCGCTGACCCCCAAGGTGAAGGTGATGGCAGCCCTACACTTCTTTGCCACCGGTACCTTCCAACATACTGTGGCGTCTGCTGGTGGGATGTCACAGACCATGTTCAGCCGTGTGCTCCGCGATGTTTTGGCGGCAATGTTGCTCTTCCTGAACCGGTACATCTATTTCCCTAGACTGCGACGACTCACTGACGTGAAGAGTGACTTTTATGCCCTGGGGAGGATGCCGCATGTCATTGGCTCCATTGATGGGACACATGTGGCTTTGGTACCACCACAGGCCCAGGAGCAGGCCTACAGGAACCGCAAGCACTACCACTCGGTCAATGCACTGGTGGTGTGTCTTGCAGACATGACCATCACACACGTGTGTGCCCGTTTCCCTGGTTCAGCACACGATGCCTTTGTGATGAGGAGTAGTCGCATCCCCAGGTTGATGGCACAGATGCAGAACCAGCGTGCCTGGCTTGTCGGTGTGTACTGACTTTGTGCCATTGTGTGTGATCTGATCTGTAGTATTCCGCCCACTTTTCCAAGTCAGCTGATGTGCACTTGTCTGTCCGTAGGTGACTCGGGATACCCCAACATGCCGTGGTTGCTGACACCCCTCAGGAACCCTGTGACACCTGCCCAGATGCGCTACAATGAGGCACATGGTCGGACCAGGAGAGTGATTGAGCGGACCTTTGGTCTCCTGAAGAGCCGCTTCCGCTGCCTGGACAAGACCGGAGGGTCCCTCCCATATGCCCCTGCGAAAGTGTGCAAGATTATCATCGTCTGCTGCATGCTCCACAACCTGGCAGTGCGGAAGGAGTTGCCTCTCATCCAGGATGACGATGACCAACATCCGCCACCTGTGGAGGATCCTGGCCTGGACCACGATGCCAGTGACGATGATGATGATGATGGTGATGGTGATGTCCGCACACAGCTCATCACCAACTTCTTCAGCTGAATGTGAGTATCCTGAGGTGTCATGTGAATGATGTGAGTTGGCATGATGTGTGGGTGGTGCTCTGGTGCTGTTGGAGTGTGTCCATGGGCTACTTGACAGGATGTGTGTTGCGATGTGTGGTGACAGGTGGGCTGTACTCCCCAACAGTGTTGACATGCTAACTTGGTTCTGGGTGGGTATCTTGTAACATGTATTGTGCATGAGTTTTGCTGTTCTGTCCTGTACTGCATTGCTTTTGACTGTGTGTCATTTCTGTCCTTCACAGGGTACTTTCAGATTCGTTTGGTCAACTGTGTCCACCGACGACGTGATTGCACATCCAGGCTGGTAGCTGTTGTGTCCCTACAGGTGATGTGCGCCACACCCATGGACTTCCTTCTGTCTACAGTTGTTGACTGTGTGCCCGCTACCAGGTGGGGTTACCTTGCATCTGTAGTGGTTACGGCATGTTGCTACTGTGTAATAAACCTGTGCTTCACTTAGTGATGTGCGTTGTCTGTGGTCACACATTTGAGTGCCATTTGCTTACTGCACCTGTGGGCTACTTGACTACAACTGGGAATGGGTGTGGTGTCTGTGCATTGCACCGTCTTCCCTGGCAACATCAGTGTAGGCAATGAGTCAGATGGCCTAGGTGTGTATGTGTTGTGTAGCCCTGGTGGTGTGTCTCCCTCATATGTGTCACGTTGCCTGTACTCACATGCCTGTGTTGTCCTTGCTGTTGCAGTTCGCATACACTGTGTAATTTTGCAGTTCATCATCCCCATAACAGCACCCACGTTGGAATCACGACAGAGGCAAGTATGGTGTATTAGTGTGTTTATTGTGATAATAGTGCATAGGATGGATTGTGCTGTACATGAATCTTGCAATCCCAAGTTCCTAGATGAATAGAAAGTCCAGGTAGACAGGATCCCCAGTATCGGGGCCACAGTTGTCTGACACATTGTTCCAACTTGTACTCCCCATGCAATGTGTGGGAGTAGTGTTGCCATCAACAGGGTGAACAGTCTGTGCACAAAGGCGAAAATCCAGAACAGGTTCAGGCTTCCTGGGAGTTGCGCTTGGCCATCAGCCTCTCACTTTCCCCTCCTCGGACGACCCCTCTTCTTGGGGGGGGCCCTCAAGTGCAGGCTGCTGCGGTGCAGGGGACTCTCCGCCAGAGTCCTCCTCCCTCCCTGTGGCAGTTGCAGTTTGTTCGGTACCAGATGTTGTTGGCACACAGGGAGGTGTGGACTGGTTGCTGTTCATCTGGCGGAGGCATTGTAAAATGTCCCTGTGCACCGCCGTCATCTCATGTAGTACATCCCACTTGGACTCCACGCGGGTCATGTGGGAGTCCACACGTGACATGTGGGAGTCCACACGTGACATGTGTGACTCCACTTGGGACATGTGGGAGTCCAAGCGGGCATGATGGGCAGCCTGCTGCTGTTTGATGTCTCTGAGGAGCCCCACTACCTGGCTGAGCTCTCCGGTGCTGGACTGGTACGCATCAGCTATGCGTACCAGTTGTGGGTCTTCATGCACACCAGCAACGTCTGCAAGCAGCGACCTCTGTCTCCCACCCCTCCCACCACCCCTGCTGACATGTGCAGTGTGTGCAGTTGCACGCACAGATAACCCTGGTCCACCTTGGGGGTTGGTGGTGGTGGTGGTGTCCATGGCCCCAGGTTGGTCCAGGGTCACTGCGCTGGTGTTGTTCCTTATTCTGTCCATGTCGGCAGGGATGGTATTCGTGGTGACAGTCGTTGGAGGGGTGGGTGCAGGGGGTGCAGCTGGTGGACCTGCTGGTGCTGCAGCTGGTGGTCCTGCTGGTGCAGCATGTTGACTTGCACCGGATGTGCCAGGTTGTTCTTCATCGTCCGAGGAGGACAGAGGCTGTACGACGCCAGTGAGCTCGGCATCCTCTTGAGCCTGGGACTGGGACTCCTCAGCGTCTGCTGCTGTGTCCCTATCATCACCTGTTTTTGGGAGACACAAACAATGTATGTCATGTTTCTGCAGGCATCAGTGGTTGACACACCTGACAGTTGTGACTGTGCCTCGGGGTGCGGGCCTGTACATTGTATTGTCCTAAGTCGTCACAGTCAGGGGTTGATATTGGTGTGGCACATTGTCCTGCATTATTTGGGCATTTCTATGTATTCTCTGGGGTGTGAACATGGTCTGCATTGATTGTGTTTGGTTGACAGCCAGACCTCCTTCCCACCCACCCACCCACCCAGTCAGTTATCCCACCATGGAACGTGCTTGCATTGCAGGGAGTGTAAGTTGTCTCTCAGGATGTCAGTCAGTGGTGTCCTGCTGTTTGTTGGTGCACAGTTGGCAGCAGGGCCTTGTGCTCCCCACAGCAGTAGCCAGTGTCAGCCATCTTGTGAGTCCTTCTCCACTCCCTGTGATGTGAGCATGGTTCAGGGTGGTGTTGATGGGCCAGTTGTGAGGCTGAGCAATGTCTGTGACTACGACTCCCATCATGCTATTGCCTCCACCCCCTTCCCAGCATGCCCATGCTTCCTTCCTTTTGACTCTGCTTCCCTGTGGGGTGGGCTGGCTGTGCTGACAGGATGGCTGGGAGTGTTGTCCTGGCAGTTGTTTGGCTAAGAGTCCCAAGAGTGTCCCTGTGCTTCACACAACATAACCCAGGGTGGTGGTGCTTTGTGGGATCTTGTGTTAGGATGGAGGGCATTGCATTCTACCAGGTGGGTACTGTGGAGTTTGTGTGGGGGGGGGTGAGGGGAGGTGCTGGTGACTATAGTCAGTGCTGCAAGTCCCCCTTCCCACCCAGCCAGCCAGATATCCCACCATGGAACGTGCTTGCATTGCAGGGAGTGTAAGTTGTCTCTCAGGATGTCAGTCAGTGGTGTCCTGCTGTTTGTTGGTGCACAGTTGGCAGCAGGGCCTTGTGCTCCCCACAGCAGTAGCCAGTGTCAGCCATCTTGTGAGTCCTTCTCCACTCCCTGTGATGTGAGCATGGTTCAGGGTGGTGTTGATGGGCCAGTTGTGAGGCTGAGCAATGTCTGTGACTACGACTCCCATCATGCTATTGCCTCCACCCCCTTCCCAGCATGCCCATGCTTCCTTCCTTTTGACTCTGCTTCCCTGTGGGGTGGGCTGGCTGTGCTGACAGGATGGCTGGGAGTGTTGTCCTGGCAGTTGTTTGGCTAAGAGTCCCAAGAGTGTCCCTGTGCTTCACACAACATAACCCAGGGTGGTGGTGCTTTGTGGGATCTTGTGTTAGGATGGAGGGCATTGCATTCTACCAGGTGGGTACTGTGGAGTTTGTGTTGGGGGGGGTGAGGGGAGGTGCTGGTGACTATAGTCAGTGCTGCAAGTCCCCCTTCCCACCCAGCCAGCCAGATATCCCACCATGGAACGTGCTTGCATTGCAGGGAGTGTAAGTTGTCTCTCAGGATGTCAGTCAGTGGTGTCCTGCTGTTTGTTGGTGCACAGTTGGCAGCAGGGCCTTGTGCTCCCCACAGCAGTAGCCAGTGTCAGCCATCTTGTGAGTCCTTCTCCACTCCCTGTGATGTGAGCATGGTTCAGGGTGGTGTTGATGGGCCAGTTGTGAGGCTGAGCAATGTCTGTGACTACGACTCCCATCATGCTATTGCCTCCACCCCCCTTCCCAGCATGCCCATGCTTCCTTCCTTTTGACTCTGCTTCCCTGTGGGGTGGGCTGGCTGTGCTGACAGGATGGCTGGGAGTGTTGTCCTGGCAGTTGTTTGGCTAAGAGTCCCAAGAGTGTCCCTGTGCTTCACACAACATAACCCAGGGTGGTGGTGCTTTGTGGGATCTTGTGTTAGGATGGAGGGCATTGCATTCTACCAGGTGGGTACTGTGGAGTTTGTGTTGGGGGGGTGAGGGGAGGTGCTGGTGACTATGGTCAGTGCTGCAAGTCCCCCTTCCCACCCAGCCAGCCAGATATCCCACCATGGAACGTGCTTGCATTGCAGGGAGTGTAAGTTGTCTCTCAGGATGTCAGTCAGTGGTGTCCTGCTGTTTGTTGGTGCACAGTTGGCAGCAGGGCCTTGTGCTCCCCACAGCAGTAGCCAGTGTCAGCCATCTTGTGAGTCCTTCTCCACTCCCTGTGATGTGAGCATGGTTCAGGGTGGTGTTGATGGGCCAGTTGTGAGGCTGAGCAATGTCTGTGACTACGACTCCCATCATGCTATTGCCTCCACCCCCTTCCCAGCATGCCCATGCTTCCTTCCTTTTGACTCTGCTTCCCTGTGGGGTGGGCTGGCTGTGCTGACAGGATGGCTGGGAGTGTTGTCCTGGCAGTTGTTTGGCTAAGAGTCCCAAGAGTGTCCCTGTGCTTCACACAACATAACCCAGGGTGGTGGTGCTTTGTGGGATCTTGTGTTAGGATGGAGGGCATTGCATTCTACCAGGTGGGTACTGTGGAGTTTGTGTTGGGGGGGGTGAGGGGAGGTGCTGGTGACTATGGTCAGTGCTGCAAGTCCCCCTTCCCACCCAGCCAGCCAGATATCCCACCATGGAACGTGCTTGCATTGCAGGGAGTGTAAGTTGTCTCTCAGGATGTCAGTCAGTGGTGTCCTGCTGTTTGTTGGTGCACAGTTGGCAGCAGGGCCTTGTGCTCCCCACAGCAGTAGCCAGTGTCAGCCATCTTGTGAGTCCTTCTCCACTCCCTGTGATGTGAGCATGGTTCAGGGTGGTGTTGATGGGACAGTTGTGGGGGGGCAATATGTGTGACTGCGACTCCCATGATGCTATTGGCTACACTGACTTGGCCAGCATACACAGAATTCCTTCCTTTGAGTGGTCTTCACTGTGTGTTGGTGTTGTTGTGGTGGCTACATGTGTGGATGTGTGTGTTAGTTCTATTTGTGCCACTGCCTAGCTGTAGTTGTGGTTGTGTTTGTACATGTGTTGGCACAGTTGGATGTGACTTTTTTGATGGCATGTGTTGTGTTTCTCTGACTGACATACACATTTTGGGATGATTCTGTTCTAGTTGCTGTGTAATTGCTATGTGTGCATGGTTTGACTCTCCCCTTGACAGTGATGTGTGTGTTTTGTGGCAGTTTATTGTGTACATTTGTTGTGTACTCACCAGGCTCTGGGATGTTCTCTAGTCCATATACGCTCACTGGCGGAAGGATGGCCCGCACCTTCTCCTCCCAGGGCCTGAGGTATATTGGCTTGGCAGGAGGGCCACTGCCGGTATGTTGGCTGTTGATGTAGTCTATCTTCAGCAGGTCCCGTACCCTCCTGCGCACGTCATACCACCTGTTCTGGATGTCCGTCTTTGTGCGCCGACATGATGATTGGGCGTTCACCCTGTTGATGATCCTCTCCCACATCTTGGTTTTCTGCGACATGGGGGTCTGTTGGACCAGAGTGCCAAACAGCTGTGGCTCCACCCTGAGGATCTCGTCTACCAGGACTTCCAATTCACAATCTAGGAACTTGGGATTCTTCTTGGGGGCATGGTGATGGGTGGTGATGGTGAGTGATGTGTGTGTTGGTGTGCAGGTGAGGGTGTGTGAGTGTGTGTTTTGCTGGGTGTATGTGAGGTAGGTATTTGTTGGTGTGCTGATGGTGTGTGGCTTGTGTGAGGGGTGAGCTGTGGGTGTGTGGTTGCTTTCTCTTGGGTGCTGGCAGTGAAATGGCATTTGCAAAGGCTCATGGTAGTGATTTGTGTCCTTTATATAGGTGGAGTTGTGGGTGTGTCTTTGTTCTCTGTCCCCACCCCCCAGTATTTATTGGCTTGGTAATTGCTTGTTTGGCCTTTTTTGGTTGATTTTTCCTTTGTGCTGTTTGTGTATGTTGGAAACGTTCTTGTGACCGAGTCGGACCCTGCATTGGTCTCATACGGTGTTTTCCGTTTCGTTCACGCTGTGTTTGTGCAGTTTTGTATGCTGCGTACGCGTCGGTCGCGGTGTATTGTGTTGCTTCGGCTCGGTTTTGTATGCGTGTCGGTCGTACGGCTTGTCCTCCGTCCGACTCGGTCATGTTTTTCGCGCCTTGCATCGTACTTTGCGGGTTGGAGTTGGCGGGTACGATTCGGTCGGATTTGTTCCGGGTGCGTGTCGGTCGGTTGGATTCGCGTGTTTTTCCGGCCGGATTGCTATTTTCCGAGCGGCTCGGTCGGTCGGCTTGGTTTCCTGACGTGTCGGTCGGATTTATCGCGGCTTGCATCGTACTTGGCGTGTCGGGCGCCACTGGTACGTGTCGGTCGGTATTTTTTCCGGACCCGAGTCGGTCGGTGCTTTTTCCGGCCCGAATCGGAATCGACCCCCTTGTATCCATCTGTCCTGTTCCTCCCTCAATTTAGGAAAATTTGTCATAAAAGCAAAAAGATCAACCCTTGACCAAGGAAAATGCACATAATACTCTCTGTGCACTTCTTGCAAAGGAAACTCTGCCAAAACCGATCCCATCACGGGCTCACTCATGGCCTCATTCACTTTCTTTTCTGCATCATTTCTTTTCTTTTTTGAACTAGGGGGCCTATTACGATGGCGGTCGGAAAACCTCCCCGACCGCCATGGTAGCGGGAAAAGACCGCCCGCATGGACCGCGACATCACCGCCGGTCGAATTACGATGACCCGCGCTCGAAATCCGACCGCGGCGGTCTGATCGCGGGCCTTAACATTGCGGCGGTTGCTGCTGCCCGCAGCACCGCCGCGATGCCGAAAGGTTCATGTCCCTGCACTGCGTGGCAGGCACTGCACAGTGCCTGCCACCTGGTACAGGGAAATGTAGGGTGGGACCATGGGTACCCCCCAGTGCACCCCCCCCAACACATTGGGGGCCCGCAACTGGCCCCCGGAACACAATCTCCGCATGCCTTTCCATGGCGGTTTGACCGCTGAGGAAAGGCTGGCTACCGCCGGCATCATAATCCTGCCGGCGGAGCCTGCTCTGCACTGCCACCATTATCCCGGTCCTGCTCCGTCCGCCAGGCAGGAGTGCGGATGGCAACCGGTGGTAAAGCGGCGGTCGGAATTTCCCACCGCCGCGGTCACCACCGCCATCCTAATTTGACTGGCGGTTTTCTTGGTTGCAATCGCCGGCGGATGTCCACCGCCGGTCCGGCGGGCGCCACCGGCGGCCCGACGGTGGACATCCGACCGCCATCGTAATAGACCCCTAGCTTTCTTCTTCCACTTATTGTTGGATTTTACCAACTATCTCCAGTCTTACATAATCAATTAATTCCTTAACATGAACTTGCAGCCATTAGATGCATATTTTCTATTTCTGCCTCGCTCAATTCCATTCTGTAGTTTTTACTCTAACTCCATGTTTTGTGTAAATAAACACCAAATTCTTCTGCTAAATCTTCAAGCTTGTCATGCACCTCATTTTACCCCTCGGTTCATTTTTAATTAAATATCTCAACTCATCTGAGTTATATACGAGCAATCGTTTTGTATCAAATTATGCAATGCAAATGTTTTCCAAATTCTATTTTCAAATTAGCAACATTAATTTCCCTCTTCTCAGGTGATGTAGCACCTAAGGCTTCAACAGCAGAGACCACGCTAACTGTGGCATTTAAAATCCCACTAGGACCAGGTAAGCACACTTTCAGGTGGAGCACTTGCAGTTCCAATCGCTATTTCTTGCGTACTCATGCCTGGTTAGACTGCACCCATATTAGGTCCCGGCTGAAGGCAGCCTCCATTGGGCGGTACAGAGGCACAACACCGCCCTCCGTATTATAAGTAGATTTCCTGAAGAGCCGACCACAGCGGTCAGAACGCCACCTAAAGGTCGATGAAAACATAGGATTTGGGGTGCATACTCACCCCTTTCCAGTTCTTTCCAGCAGATTTCGACGTGGATCCCTTTCTCCAGGTCCCCACTACACAGGAGCATCTTCACCCCGAGGAATACAACACCGTCCTTGGCAAAATTGAAGTAAGCGCTTTGGTACCATCTACCTATTACCGGGACTGCCCACATATGGGTCAGACTCCGACAATGGGTAGGTGGTATTTTTCCACATACATCATGCATATCTGTGTATTAGACACATATCCAGTCAGAATGTACACTCAGGCATCGATATTTATGGAAATACATTGCCCACCGCCGCAAGACTGCCACAGCCACACCGCCAGCCCCTCGTAATACAGCAGTCAGACGGCCACAGGCGCAGCGATCTCCTAGCGGATGCGAACATGGTCCTTCTACAGTCAAACCGCCAAACTCATAATATAGAACTTAAACTTTTACAATACTGCACCAATTATTCTCAAATTAATTCCAAAGACTCAGAAAAAAAACAAATTAACAATCAACCAGTCCTAACCAGTCTATGGCAAAGGTCAACCAATCACAGTACGACTTACAGTGGCAACCACCAATGACATTGTGACTCTGTGTCACTCAGCCAATTGCAGTGCAATTTTTCCTTTCTGTGAATAGAATTCAACACTGTGCCTTTTTCCACCACACATACACAACTAAACAAAATCTTGCCTGCTCAACCTAATTAAAAAGAAGGAAATTAGAAATAGATAAAAAGCAATCCCACCATTGATAGAAACAGAATCAGTACCTCTGACATTATAGCGCACGCCTTTACCATGGATTATTATTCAATATAATTAAATGTACCTCAACAACTGACATCTTTACAGCACATTTGTTTTGTTAAACGTTAAATATGTAAACACTAATTTCATATTCAAAATAAATTAAAACAGTTACACAAAGGACAATTTCCAAAATAAACAGCAAAACACATTTTATTGCATTGCTAAACTATGCCCTACCAAGATGGCGGACTACTGTTTCCAAGATGGTATAAAGAAAATCATCGAAATTCAGTCTGCACTTAAATTACCGGTTCAGTTGTGTTTTAATTGTAAACATTTCAACAACACCTATTTAAATACTGTTACACCACAAATTTACTATGAAAATGGGTGTCCACCATTTTTTGAATAGTGGTACACTGACCTGCAAGGTGACCACACACACTAGAGTGAGGTGTTGAGACAACTATGGCAACATTATTAACACAGTGCCACCTATCTGCAAATGTAAGTATTGTTTGTGTTGTATTCTTACTATTATAGATGTAAACACATCAAACAGCTTATATTAATTTTCAAATCAATATTTTTTAGACCTATAAAAAAATTCTGAGGAAGAATTGTACTTTTTTCGGAGAACATACTCTATTCCTTGGACTACCATGGGAAAATATTTTTTTTTCCAGAAATAAGTTTAATTAAAATTACTTTTTTTCACATAAATTGTAAAATGTATATTACAAATCTGAGGGAAGTGTGATAGCAAAGGGAGCAAATTGGATATTATTACTACAGTGAAGTGAAACTCAGGGAGGGTGCTGGACACTGGCAGAGGAGCACATTTACTATTCCCAACTGTAACCTGTGAAAACTTGAGGAAGGTGCTAAACACTGATGGCAGGCTGATTTATTATTCCCATCTCTACTCTGTGGCAACTCAGGGAAGGTGCTGGGCACTGAAAGACATAAAGAGATTAATTATTATAGTATCAAATCTACACCATTTTCTTTCTTGTAAAATGCTAGGTTTTCATCAATACATCCACAAAAACATTGGAGAATCTAATATTTCAAGTTTAACATCAAAAATGCAAATCACTAAACTATCAGGTAAAGAACTTCTCTAACAGTTACAATATAAATGTTAACCTTTTTTTCCAAATCCATACATGCACATAATTACCACTATTCACTTACTAAAAGCAGAAGAAAAACCAAAACATAAAATGGATCTTTTTATAAAATGTGATTCAAATATATAACATACTATATTCTTTTACAGGATTCACTTCTATATTTTAATCATATGTAAACTGTTTTAACATTTACCTTAAAATTATTTCAGAATAGCAACTTCCTAAAACCTGAGGAAAAGCAACCACCAACTTCCTAAGAAGACTTCATTACAAGATTTTCATCTAACACCAAAACTCCAATCCAAAAGGTAAATATCTGCACATTTAATGCAAAACAACAGGTTGAAAAAATGTTTCTTCCGCAAACAGGAAAATAACTACTTATTAAATCTTTCCTCCTAAATCATTACAGTAACTAACATTTTTTCTTTCATTAAGATAATGTGTAAAAAATTAACCATTTTTTTCAAACGATAAAGAATAGCATGTAAAGCATTTCTATAACATATTACCAACATACTATTTTTTTCAGTTTTTCAGAAAAACAATATGGAAAATGCAAGACAAGCATATTCAGTCCAAAAGGGAAAATAAACTTCTTAAATACTGTGGGTACGTTTATTGAGTCAAGGAGCTATTGGAGGTGTGGGGACTACTTCTCAACCCATTACAAAGGCAGAGCCGTAACACTTGGGGATATAGTTGAAAAAACTATTGAGCATAACCACTATGCCTCTGCAACTGAGTTGGACGTGAGTGAACATGTACAGCACATTAAAGCATGCACAAACAGGTGAGTAATCGAAAACTAACAACTCCTCATACCTACTCAGATATTATCATTCCCCCAGAACTAACTGAGTCTATCAACCATGAGCCTTTCGTTCTCTATGACAATGAACACCGTCAAAAGTGTATACTAATGTTTGCTGCCTTTCATAACACTGTTACCCTAGAAAATAGTGACATTTGGATGATGGATGATGGCACTTTTAAATCCACACCCCTTTCATTCAGTCAGATTTACGCTATAAGCGCTAACATTAATCACAATACTAACCCACTTATTTATGGTTTACTCCTTTACAAGCAATCCTCAACTTATACTGAATTTTTCAATTGTTAAATCTAAATCTATTAACAAAGGTCCTACCAAAATAATAATTGACATTGAATTACAGATGATAAACATCACTGCTAACCTGAATCTAAATAACTAAATTTAAGGATTTTGTTTCATTTGTCCCAGGCATATTGGAAGGAAATCCCAAAAGCCTCTCTAGCTGAGGAACACATGTCAAATAGTAAATGGCAATTCAAACTTACAAAAGTAACAGGTTTGTGTTTTTACCTCCTGATTGTGTGGATAAAATATACAAATCAATTATACAATCTGATTACTATACACAAAATGAAGTAACATTTGCACACCTCTTAAATTATTTTGAAGGTACATGAATTGGCCATGTAAGCAAGTGGGGTCACAGAAGGAAACAAAGCTTCCCAATTGAATAGTGGGACTGCTACTCAATCTACTTAAAGGGAAGTACAAAGACAAACAATCTCATTGAGGGCTGGCATAATTCTTTTAATAGTTCTATTGGTAAACATCACCCCAACCTGTATCATTTTGTGGAACTTTTAAAAACAGAATAACGAGACAGGCACAATCTTTAACATGGAGGGGCCGATTCCGATCTCGGCCGGTAGTGCTCCGAATCAGATTCGGATTTACCGGATCCGATTCGGAGCCCTGTTTCCCGACCGAATCGTACGCGGGTCCGGCCGAGCGAGTACGATGCGAGCGCACGCGAAATCGCCGACCGACTCGTACGCGGCTTCAACATGCTCCGACCGACTCGCACGGACACGACTCGCACCGCGCTATGGAGACGTTTCCCGGCCGGGTAAGTACGATGCGCGCCGCAAGCAGTCCGACCGACTCGTGCCGTCCGGCTCAAAAGAGCTGTCGGAGCCGGACTTTGGGGGTCCGCGTCGGACCCCCCTGAACGCGTAGGCGCGCGAGTCGCACACAGGGGGGACCCATGGATCCCCCCTACCTGTGCATGTACGCCGCGATGCGCATGGACGCGTACCCACTGTAGGGGGCGCCCTTGTTCGCCTCGCACCCATTGAGTCAATGGGAGCCCGCGTACGCATCGTACGACCGGCTCCCATTGACTTCAATGGGAGTCCGACCGAATCGAGTCCGATAGCATGCGAATGCATCGTACTCGTCCGGTCGGACTGCTAGGGTCCGATTCGGTCGGAATTCTCTCTGGGTCCGGCTCGGTCGGAGAGATTTCCGGCCCGAATCGGAATCGGCCCCGTAGTCTGAATCCTCAAGTATCCAAAAAATGTTAAGAAATGCATGAAAGACTATTGGTCAAAACCCAACAATTTTCTGTGTTGGGAGGGTCGACCTCCTGGAAACCATTGCATACATTCTAAACTGATAATCTGTCTAAACATTTTCATGTATTACTCCGTTTTTACAAAACATGTTATCTAAATTGTTATTTTTGAAATTGGTTTTTAAATGTCCTAGCTGAAAAATTATTATTTCTTCTACTCTTGTGATTATTTTTTTCTTTTACAAACCAATAAACAAGAATGTCAGGTACGCCAATAGTCCAGCACATACCACTATTAGCAAAAACCTGAAAACAAAACTAAGAATTGCAAAAACACAAAATAGAATTAATATATCCTTCTATGATGAACCGGTCCCAGGATGCTTGATTCCGGTCCAGGGAAGACATGGCTTGGCAGTTCGGTCTGGACTGTTCCCATGAGGCACAGGGTCAAGACTGATTTGCATATAGCTATGTCTGAACTGGGGTGGCAAAGTGAGCTAAAGAATGATGATGGATTCAACCCAGATCTGTGACTGGGGGTGAGTGTTTGAAAAGTTTCAGCACTCCGTTCATCATCTCCTTGTGTTTGCTTTGTTCGCCCTAAGTTGGTAGGGTATGCCCAGACGTGGGTCCCTTGCTCACTTTGCCACTGGATTCAAGCTAGCCTGGCTGATGAGGGCTGTTAGCCCGAAACCGGTCCCAGGATGCTTGATTCCGGTCCAGGGAAGACATGGCTTGGCAGTTCGGTCTGGACTGTTCCCATGAGGCACAGGGTCAAGACTGATTTGCATATAGCTATGTCTGAACTGGGGTGGCAAAGTGAGCTAAAGAATGATGATGGAATCAACCCAGATCTGTGACTGGGGGTGAGTGTTTGAAAAGTTTCAGCACTCCGTTCATCATCTCCTTGTGTTTGCTTTGTTCGCCCTAAGTTGGCAGGGTATGCCCAGACGTGGGTCCCTTGCTCACTTTGCCACTGGATTCAAGCTAGCCTGGCTGATGAGGGCTGTTAGCCCGAAACCGGTCCCAGGATGCTTGATTCCGGTCCAGGGAAGACATGGCTTGGCAGTTCGGTCTGGACTGTTCCCATGAGGCACAGGGTCAAGACTGATTTGCATATAGCTATGTCTGAACTGGGGTGGCAAAGTGAGCTAAAGAATGATGATGGATTCAACCCAGATCTGTGACTGGGGGTGAGGGTTTGAAAAGTTTCAGCACTCCGTTCATCATCTCATTGTGTTTGCTTTGAACCAAAAAGATCGCCAATTAAAGTCCAAAAATCCAGAATTTATGTCAAAATGTTTTTTTTTAAAACAACATCCATAAGCCAAAAGAAGAAGCAAATCCCATCTAAAGTTAGTCTTCTCTATTCTTGATTGCTGTCTTCTTAGTAAAATGTAAAACATTGATGTAAATACAAAAATGCCCAAAAAAATTAACAATTATTTTTCTCATCTACGTTTAAAAAGAGGAATTTTAAAACGAATGATAATTATTTTTAAACCTACAAATAAAAGAATGACCACCAGTCTGATATGTATGCGCATGTCGTACTGTGGGTGCTTTTTTACTTGTAGGTTTTAAAAGAACTAACATTACTTTTAAAATACTTGTTGTACCTTGTACTCTGTACTATTTGTATTGGGATGTAAAACTGGTTAAAAGTAACACTATATACATTTAAACAGCATTTGACATCAACCTACCTCCCCCCTCTCTCCTTACAATAAATTGCCTAACCTATATCTTATTTTTTAGATATAAACTCAATCTTATCTGACTTCAGCTCCTCTGTACTTCCGATCTTGACCGCGATGCTCCACCGACTGTAGAAACAGATGCACAAATGCGACAATCAATCTAAAAAGTAAAAACTAAAAAAGGATCATTTTTCCCATTGAAATTATTTGGAAAGCGTGGGAAAAGATATAAAAAAAATTTTGTTATCAGTTATATGAGATGTTTGGAATTTCTTATTAATTATATTAAATATAGGTATAGAACATTTTACTCGTTTTGCATTACTGCTTTTAATAAAAGAGGTTACATGCCTAAATATTGTTTTGTGTTCTTATTTATCAATCCTTTTAAATATTATATTTAATAATTGATTACATTTTAAATATTTTATAAAATGCTAATGTATATTTTACTTTTTTAAAGTGCTAATTTTTTATATTTAATTTTTTTATAAATTATATATTTAAACATTAAGATCAATAATAAATATCCAAGTATTTTTAATTAATACCTGCGTATTCAAAACACTTCCCCGCCCAACACCCATATACCCCTTGCATCCATCTCTAACAAAATGTTATCTTATTTAGAAAACGAAATTAATAAAATCTATTTCTTAGTTTTACTTTAAAATAGTATTTTAAAAAAATGCTCAAGTATTTTAATTATTACCTGATGATTAATGGACTTTCCTGCCCAATACCCAAATATCCCTTGCATCCTGTCCCTAAAATGTTGTAATGTTATTTATAAAAAAAATTGATTAATAAAACTATTTCTTTCTTTTATTTGAAAATAATATTCATTTTCTAAAAATGTATACTTAAGAATTTTTTGCTTGTATCTAAGTATTCATTTGCTACCCCACCCATTACCCCTATGTCCCTTGCATACCGTCCCTTAAACTTATTTGTCTTTAAATTAAAAATCCTTTTCATCATGTGTCAGGACTTTAAAGAAGAGAGAATTTGCTTGCAAAAAGCGTTGTTTAAAACTGCATATAAGATCCTGCAGGCAAGCCATGTTAAAAAGTATTAAGTGTGCTGACATTCAACTCACATGTTGGTTTATTAACTTTTCCATGATAGTCAAAAAGCACAAAAAATGACTAGAAAGCTGTTAACTTTTTTATAATGCACACTTTATTTGATCTATTGTATGGCGTTATTGAACTGATTAAGTCCTTGCCGGGTTCAGGGCCTTAGCAGCGCTTGATCTTATTTGTTCATATTAGCACACACACTTTTGTTAGGATATTGCATTTTGCTGCTCAAATAGTTGTTTAGATGAAGGTGCGATTTGAATTTTAACACGCGAGTCCCAAGTTAACTTTTTTAGTCCAAACTTCTCTGGAGCACTTTATCATATTAGTGTTTGTTGTACTATGGGGCCAAATAGGTTTTGTTTTTAATTGATCAACCGTACACGTGATTTTTTTTTAATCTACTAATCTCTTTGGCTGCTTCTTTATCGCTAGCATAATCCTAAAATTACTTGAATAACTCTGCACATGCATTTTGGGAACTTGTTGTGGAAGTGAATATGTCAGCTTAATTCCATTGAGGACTCTACCAAATTTGGACTTGTACTTTTAGTGATACTCTTCTATTGCTCTTTCTCTATTTTAATGTTTTAAGTTGACTGCCCCGGTTACACTAGCCTGAAAGCCAGGAGCCGCGGGAACGGAGATAGTCCTCCCTCTTACCTCCAGATCAACCCTCCATGCTAATTACGTAGCACAGGCGGTTGGTGCCAAGGGGAAAAGGAAGAGGGATGAATGCCACAAACGTGAGAGAAGTCGTCAACTCCAGAGGATTTACAGGCACCCACATGGAAAGAACCAGGACATGGGAAGGGGTTGGTCTCACTTCTTTGAGACTAAGGACCTTGCCACTCTCTGAAAAAATAAACACAACACACCCAGAACACTAGTGAGTAACTGGAAAGCCTAAAACACATGAGAAAAGACAATGTCGTTTCTTAACTTATCACCTCTGCTCCCTCCCTTCTCTTCTTTAATAGAAGACACTACTCACCAGCCAATATCCGGGGAAAGTAAAAAGGGGTAAGTAGGGGTCTTCCCCTATTGCATGTCATAGGGGACAGGTGCCCAAAACAGGAAAAGAGAAGCCACCATGAAAGATCCAGAAAGCGATCAACACCTCACTAGAAAATAGGTCTAATAGTCCCAAGGACAGTGCACTGACCTTAATAAACCTATTAAAAAATTAAAGGCACCAACTGCATCGAAGAAGGACTATTGTCACCAAAAAAGAGAACAAAGATGAATCACCAATCCTGGTGAGTAGACCTGATAGAGATTAGGGCATCCAACCAGGATCTGCGAGGGGAGATGAGTGGATGAACGTCCAGCTCTGTAGAAGCATCAGGTCAGAACTACTCCGGTAGTTCCTGCAGAGGAAAAGAAAAAGGAAATCCACGAAGGAACCGCTCCTGCGATTCTCCTCTTTAGCCAGAAGCAAGCGCAGTAAAGAATGCAGAGTACGGAGGTAAGATGTTCCTGAGGCACTGCTCCTGCGGTCCTCACTACGGTAATCCCAGAGTGCCCCGCGAAACGTCGGGAGCCCCTGAGGAGGAGGTGCAAGTAACAGCTCCTGCGGTGACCTGCGGGGCTAAAAGGGGAGTGTGGCAGAAAGCTGACTCACCAGCCGGGATGTAAAGAGGTACCGCTCCTGCGGTCCTCTTACGTGAGAAATTGGCACAACCAAAAGTTTTGTCTGCCCAAGAAGGGGAGTCCAAAGAAAACCACTCAAGTGGTTTTCACCAAGAAGATTGGGAGAACGCGGCTGATTGCCGCTCACCCTTGAACCTGGAAACAGCCTGGGTCTCTCCTAAGACCCGGAAGGAATACACGTAAGCCAAGCGTCTGGTGACGGGAGACATGTGTTTACATAGGCGCATGTCTCCCATGTGACAAGGGAGGAGGGGCGTGTAGCCAGAAAGGAAGAAATCTGTACACTCCCAAGAATTCGAGTGTCCGGCGAAAAAGGAGCGTGAAGAAAGAAAACAAGGAAGGGGGCAACTATCGTTCTAAGACACCCCCCAGCTAAGTTAAGTGTTGCCTGGTACACCCGCTATGCTGCTGCATCCCCCCCGGGGAGGGGAACACTTGTTAGGGAATTGCTCATGACTCTCACCACCCCCCCGGGACCTGCATGCCGGGTGGTAACAGTACTCCCCTGCAAAGGCCACCTAATCGGTCGTGGTTTTGCAGGGTGATGAGCCTGAAATGCCCTTACTAAACGGGGTGCATGAACATGAGATGATGGTTCCCCTGTTCTTTCTTCGGGGGGTACCCTTTCCAGTCAACCAAGTAGTAGAGGATCCCCTTACGTCGCCGGGAATCCAGAATGCAATTCACTTCATACTCCTCCTGATCATTTATTACCAAAGGGGGTGGTGGAGTTTGTGGGTGTGTGGAAGGCACATAGG
This sequence comes from Calotriton arnoldi, assembly GCA_963921515.1. Classification (NCBI taxonomy): domain Eukaryota; kingdom Metazoa; phylum Chordata; class Amphibia; order Caudata; family Salamandridae; genus Calotriton; species Calotriton arnoldi. Next base: position 201,303 of record CAWUFW010003156.1, read on the forward strand.
GTTTAAGTGGAGGTGTGGAACACTAGATGGATCTGGTATTCATCGGGCAACTCTAATCTCATGGCTACGGGATTAATGACTCGGGTTATCTTAAAAGGGCCAATAAAACAGGGCTGAAGCTTTTTTTGGGCCTTCTAGGCATAGATTCCTTGTGGACAACCATACCATATCTCCCGGGGCATAAGCAGGAGCAGGGCATCGATGTTTATCCGCCCTCTTCTTCATACTCTCCTTTGCTGCTTGCAGATGTTTATGCCTGTCTTTCCAAATCTCTTTGAGGTACAAGCAGAGCGAGTCTACTGCTGGGACCCTAAACTGGGGTTGAATAGGGACAGTTCTAGGGTGAAAGCCCATGGCACAGAAAAAGGCCGACATGCCTAGTGCTGAGTGTGAGCTGTTATTATAAGCAAACTCAGCCACTGGCAAGGCCTTTACCCAACTACCTGTTACGGTGGCTAACAGGCAATGTAAATTCTGTTCCATAGTTTGATTAACGCGCTCTGTTTGTCCATCTGTTTGAGGATGGTAAGCGGATGACAAACGTAGATCTATTTTAAGGGAAAAACAAAGTTCTTGCCAGAATCTAGAAACAAACTTTGGACCTCTATCAGAAACAAGGACTGAGGGAACCCCATGCAACTGAATGACTTGTTGAATGAACACTGCTGCCAACTCGCTGGCTGCTGGAATCTTGGGAAGTGGCACAAAATGAGCGACCTTAGTGAATGAGTCCACTACTACAAAAATGGCGGTTTGTCCCTCTTCCATTGGGTAGGTCAGTAATTAAATCCATGCTCACAGTGTGCCATGGATAGGGGGGCACAGGGAGGGGCTGTAATAGCCCTGCTGGCACCGTATGAGGGACTTTCTGCACAGCACATATCGGACATGAGGAGACGTAATCCTGCACGTCAGTGGCCATGGTTTCCCACCAAAACCATCTCTCACAGATATCTTTGGTCTTCTGTACTCCTGGATGGCTGACCAGATAAGAGGAGTGAACTCAGTATAAGACTTGTTCTCTGTGTTCATTAGGGATGACTAGTTTTTCCTTTTTATACAGCAGCCCTTCTTTTAGCTGACAGGTCGGATCAACTAACCAGGAGGTCAGGTCTTTTTCCGCTAGAGTGTTCTTGAGATCTATGAGGAATTGATCTGAGGAAACATAACCAAGGATTTTGTCAGAGGGTATCTGTTGCAAAGTCATCCTGTGCCCTGGGCACCCCCCCAACTTTTTGCTGAATGGTACTGGTGGTAACTGACTCTGACTGACCCTGGGCTTTGCCTAACCAGGCCCAGGGCCAGTGCTATGCTGAAAACACTTAGAATACAGTGAAAACACCTCCATACACTAGGGTACACTGTGGGTTGGGGTACCCCTGTGATTGGCATGGCCTACCCTATAAGCCCCCAGTACATAATAGAGCAAGGGGATTTAAACTACCTATCAGTCCCTAGTATATAGTAGGGCATGGCAGTTTAGAGGCCAGCAGCCTTTTCTGCACTTGCATGTGTGCACTGCTGAAGCCTGAGGTCAGTTTAAAAGCAGCCCTGGGTTCCATGACTGCTTTTAAAAGTAAATTGTGCCCAAACTCGACTTTGGTGTTTGGGGCACTTACAAATGGATAACCTACAATGTTTTGGCATATTAGGAACCACCAGGGTCTCCCTAGGTGTCCCAGGGGTGGGGGTCAGGTATTTATAAGGTGGACCCTTATAAAATGAGTTTTATATGCCCTGGGTTAAGTGAAATTTCACATTTCACTCCCCACATTGTGATAGAGTGCTGACCAAATTCGACTTTGATGCTAGAAGCACTGTGGAGGGAGGATCTGCAATATCTCTACAGATTCAGAACCCCCAAAGTCTCCCCTAGTTGTTCCATGAGGTGGGGGTCCTGAAGATATAAGCGAAGTACTTATAAAATATGTTTTTATAAGTCCTGGTGCTGGAAGAATGGCCCAAGTCCTTTTTCCCATTGCAAATCCCATGCCACATAGGTTAACATGGCAAGAAGTTATTAACTAATAACTCCTGACAGGAGAATGGTAGAACTTCCATTCAAAGACTTCCCAGAATGATAGTGATAAATCCAACAATATCATATTGTTGAATTTCTCCTAAAATGTACAGACAAGAAGTTATAAGACTTTCTTGTTTGTAAGTCCAGATTCAGCCTTCCAGTGGTCTGTCCTGATTGGTCAGAGTTAAGTGGATTAGCCAGGCTGCTTTGAAGAGGTGATAAAGAGCCCCTGGGGTTAACCAGCTCTTCTGGGAGGGCAGTGTGCTGTTCCAAAGGAATGCCAGGGCAGGGGGAGGACTCGTAAACCTTGGTCTTCAAAGAGGAGGGAAGAAACCAGTGTCATTTACAACTCTAAACTTTTCACCTCAGCCAGAGCTAGGCTTATGGAAGGAATGCACAGATGCAAGGGGGAGAGTCTATGGAAAGTAGCCATCCTATGGGTGTGTTTAGCCAGCTCTTACCTCCCTGCTGGAAAATCAGCCATTATGAATTTGGAGGATTTGGTGCACTCTGGGACAAAATAATGCCACACTCTACAGGATGTGGTCATATCCTTGGGGAGTTGCCCTGCTCCCATTGGTCAGCAGTGACCTCCTGCTTGACCCAGAGAACTTGGAATAAGTATCTGAGAGGGGCAGAGTCTCTCAGATCTGCTGCTTGAAACTTAAGAAAGCAAGACGTTGCCATGCTGAGAAGTTGGGGTGCAAATTCTAAGGCCTGCCCTCTGAAGACTGCACCAGCTGAAACTACAGCCCTGTGGATTACCTTGCTGTAAAATAACGAAAGAGTGGACTCCCTGCAAGCTACAGGTTAACAGAGCTCACCTGGAACATCACCACCAAGGATCCTCAACCTGGAGAATTACCAGTGGATTTGTAAGGGTTTTGTACAAGTGGATTGTGGGAACTGAAGTCCTCAACTTTCAAGGACCATCTTGGAGCTTCCAGACCCTTGGAGTGAGTTTGAGACACTTTGGGACCCTTTGGGGAACTTCAGGAAGAAGTTCCAGGAGTTTGTAGAACTTTGGAACAACTTTGGAAAACAGCTCCATAGTGGGACCGACTCAACCTGGCCAGCCAAGCCGCCTGCCTTCAACCGCGAGCCGGCCAAGCCATCCAGGTTCGTCCTGCTTAAAGCTCCGTGGTCCGACTTCCAGAGTTTGACCAGGAGTAGAAGAAATCCGAGGCCGGCGAACCCTCACCGAATCTGGCCTGGGGAAGAGCATTGAGGGACCCCGCAAGAAAAAGCTACAGAAAAGTTTCTAAGTCCGAAGGTAAAAACTGTGACCGGGACCTACCGCGAGTGGTAGCCGCTCAGGGCTCCATCACGGTCGGCCTGAAACTTTGACTTTGAGCCGGTCTATCGCGACCAGATATCCTAACATGGTGCTATATGTTTCTAAGTGCTATAAAGTGATAAATCTTTAAAAATGCATATCTCCGGTACCCTACATTGGATTTTTGTCGTTTTGGTGTCATTTTAAAGATAAAAATATTTCCGATTTTTATAATTGGTGTTGGATTTTGACTATGCATTGTGTCTTAATTATTTACTGAATTGGTGTTTTTAAATGCTTTACATACCTGTCTTTGAAGTTAAGCCTGCCTGCTCGCAGCCAAGCTACCAAGGGTTGAGCATGGGAATAATTTTCTAAGACCTATGCTGAGTCCTATCATGTGTTAGTGGCCTTATTGCCAGTGGCAGACCTACATTTGCCCCTACCAATAATCCACTTTCCAACAGTATCATTGTCACAGGGTCTTGTTTGGGTCTTTGATGAGGGAGCGGAACACAGAGTCTAGACAGAGCGTCTGCTTTAACCTGTTGGGAAGCCGGTCGATATGTGATTACGAAATCGAACTCATTAAAAAAGAACACCCATCGCATCTGTCTGGGTGTAAGGGCACGTGCGGAACGAAAGAATTCCAGGTTTTTATGATCAGAGTAGATGGTAATGGGGGTGTCTGGCTCCCCAGCGATAATGCCTCCATTCTTGAAAAGCCTTTTTTATGGCTAGTAACTCTCTTTCAGCAATGGTATAATTTTGTTCCGTGGGTATGAGTTTTCTGGAAAAATAGGCAATGGGATGCATCTGTCCTGTCGCATCCCTCTGAGAAAAAGCCCCTCCTACAGTGTATTGGGAGGCATCAGCTTCTACAAAAAATGGTAACGGCGGGTCTGGATGTATTAAGCCAGGAGCAGAGGTTGACTTCGATTTTAGCAGTTCAAAAGCTCATTGAGCGTCCTGCAACCAAACAAAAGGTGCCCCCTTCTTTAGGAGTTTAGTGATGGGAGTCACTAGATCCGAAAAATGAGTGATGAAACGCCGGTAGAAATTGGCAAACCCCAGCAGAGACTGTATGTCTTTCACACATGCAGGGAATGGCCATGCCAGAATCGCCTCTACCTTCTTTTCATCCATTTTGATTCCTGAGGCCGAGACGACGAACCCCAAGAAGTCTACTTGGGGAACGTGAAACATGCATTTCTCAAGTTTCACATAGAGATTATGATCCCGTAATCTTTGTAGCACCTTTTTACATGTTCTTCATGTTCTCTGGGTAATCTGGAGAACACTAGGATGTCGTCGATATAGACGATTACAAAGCGATCTATGTAATCACGGAACACCTCATTAATAAAAAATTGAAATGCCGCTGGGGCGTTCTAGAGGCCGAATAGCATGGCACAATACTCAAATAAACCGAACTTGGTTCAGAAGGCCGTTTTCCACTCATCCCCCTCTCGAACCCGGATAAGATGGTACGCTCCCCGTAGGTCCAACTTGGAAAACACGGTGGCATCTTTTATTTGATCCAATAAGACAGGAATGAGTGGTAGAGAGTATTTGTTTTTAATCGTTACCTTGTTTAGGGATCAGTAATCGATGCACGTGGGAAGATCCCCCTCCTTCTTTGGTATAAAAAACAGAGGGGAGGAGACTGGAGAGGAGGAGTGTCTAATGAAACCACAAACCAACATTTTGTCTAGATATTCTTTCAGATGAGCAGTCTCGGGTTTGGACACGGCATAGATCCTGCTACAAGGAAGAACCCCCCCTGGCACCAGGTCTATTCGACAGTCAAAGCTCTGATGAGGAGGTAGCTCTATAGCTTTCTTTTTGTCGAAGACATCGGCAAATTGTAGATATGCAGGTAGTATCCTGACCTTTTCGAGGGTGGTACATGAAGCACCTGTGAGAGGGGAAACCCATTCTATAGCTTCCTTGTAACAATGCTGAATACAATGACGGGAATCGAGGGTTACCGTGCGTCGTACCCAATCTATCTTAGGGTTGTGCAATTGTAGCCAAGGTACCCCAAGAATCACCCCAAAGGCAGGGGTCTTGATTAGGTCAAAAGAAATATCCTCCGAATGACCGTTATCACATACCAATGTTAGGGGTGTTGTATGTTGGGTGATAAGCCCTGAAGATAACTCGGTCCCGTCCACTGCCCTAACAGGTTCTGGTTCATTCTTTTGGACACAGAGAAGACCTAGAGTCTTTGCCAAACTGATGTCCAGGAAGTTGCCTGTAGCTTCAGAATCTAAGAGGACCGAAAGGGCTACCCGGGTCATGCTGAACAACACCAATGTGACGCTTATAGTGAAATGTCGAGGAACAAGAGCCACGGTAGTACTGGGAGGGCAGGGTCTATCCTTGTGTGTGTTGACTACCCCTGGTGTACAACTGAGGTCCCCACCCCCTGCACTGAATGAGGCACCCTCCCGGCGTGTGACAGCGATGGACTTTCGTGGTAGTGGAAGCTTAGGACGAGTAGGGCACTCTCAAGCTAAATGACCACCCTTACCACAGTAAAGACAAAGGTTTAAAGCCCGTCTTTTCTCCTTTTCTTCTCAAGTTAATGGTCCCCTAATACCTCCTATTTGCATTGGTTCGGATGGGGGTATTTTACTCTCCTCTTTTTTCTCCCCTTTGTACATGAACACACGAGGAGCTTCACCTCTCCCTTTCTCTCCTCGCCTTTCCCTCAAGCGAAGATCTATTTTAACCACTAAATCAATAACGTCTGTACACTCTTCGGGGGGCTCAACAATTTGAGATAAAACATCTTTGAGCTCGTCATTGAGCCCACGGTAGAATAATGAGGTTCTCTTTTCCAATGTCCAGCGAGTTTCTGCCACCGATCGATTGAAATCAGTGACATAAGTGAGTAAGGTATTTTTCCCTGTCTGAGGCTTAACAATTCGATATCACTGGCCTGCATAAAGGTGTGTTTATCAAAGAGCCTCCTCATTTGTTCTTTAAAGGCAGGAAAATCGTATAAAAGCGGGTCATTGGTCTCCACTAGCAGGATAGACCAGTTGGCTGCAGTACCCACCAGGTAGGATATGATGAACGCTACTTTGGCCGTGTCATCGGGAAATGCCGTAGGTCTACACATGAACTGTAGGTGGCATTGGTTCATGAAACGACGGTATTTTCCACTTTCACCACTGAACCTCTCAGGCGTGGCAAAAGGAACGGGCAAAGGAGTTACCACCGTAATGTTAGTAGGGGGACTCCCTCCCCCTGCTTGTGGTCTATCAAAGTGGAAGGTGGCCGGATGTACCACCGGACGCTGGGTTTTTGGCACGGTTCCCGAGGCAAGTCCCCAAGGAGTGCCCCCACTCCTACCCTGTAACTCATTCTTGAGGGACTGATTCTCCTGTCTCAATACCTGGACTTCGGTCTGAATGGCAGACAGAGCTGCCGCTAATTCCTGCACTGAGGAAGGGGGCAGAGCGTCTACCTGAAACATGGCCCCACCACTGTCCTCTTCGTCCATCTCCGTTCGAGCTGGAAGGAAATCGTGGGCTTGGCTTTCTGTCCCGGTTACACTAACATGAAAGCCAGGAGCCACGGGAACGGAGATAGTCCTCCCTCTCACCTCTAGATCAACCCTCCACGCTAATTGCGTAGCACAGGCGGTTGGTCCCAAGGGGAAAAGGAAGAGGGATGGATGCCACAAACGTGAGAGAAGTCGTCAACTCCGGAGGATTTACAGGCACCCACATGGAAAGGACCAGGACACGGGAAGGGGTTGGTCTTACTTCTTTGAGTCTAAGGACGTTGCCACTCTTTGAAAAAATAAACACAACACACCCAGAACACTAGTGAGTAACTGGAAAACCTAAAACACGTGAGAGAAGACAATGTCGTTTCTTAACGTATCCCCTCTGCTCCCTCCCTACTCTTCTTTGTTAGAAGACACTACTCACCAGCCAATAGCCGGGGAAGGTAAAAAAGGAGTGAGTAGGGGGTCTTCCCCTATTGAGTGTCATAGGGGACAGGTACCCAAAACAGGAAAAGAGAAGCCACCAGTGAAGGTCCAAAAAGTGATCAACACCTCACTAGAAAATAGATCTAATAGTCCCAAGGACAGTGCACTGATCTTAATAAACCTATTAAAAAAATTAAAGGCACCAACTGCATCGAAGAAGGACTATTGGCATCAAAAAAGGGAACAAAGATGAATCACCAATCCTGGTGAGAAGACCTGATAGAGATTAGGGCATCCAGCCAGGATCTGCGAGGGGAGATGAGTGGATGAACGTCCAGCTCTGTAGAAGCATCAGAACTACTCCGGTAGTTCCTGCAGAGGAAAAGAAAAAGGAAATCCACGAAGGAACCGCTCCTGCGATTCTCGTCAGTAGCCAGAAGCAAGCGCAGTAAAAAGAATGCAGAGTACGGAGGTAAGATGTTCCTGAGGCACCGCTCCTGCGGTCCTCACTACGGTAATCCCAGAGTGCCCCGCAAAACGTCGGGAGCCCCTGAGGAGGAGTTGCAAGTAACAGCTCCTGCGGTGACCTGCGGGGCTAAAAGGGGAGTGTGGCGGAATACCGACTCACCAGCCGGGATGTAAAGAGGTACCGCTCCTGCGGTCCTCTTACGCGAGAAATTGGCACAACCAAAAGTTTTGTCTGTCCAAGAAGTGGAGTCCAAAGAAAACCACTCCAGTGGTTTTCACCGAGAAGATAGGTCGAATGTGGCCGATTGCCGCTCACCCTCGAACCTGGAAACAGCCTGGGTCTCTCCTGAGACCTGGAAGGAATACACATCAGCCAAGCGGCTGGTGACGGGAGTCGCATGTTTACATAGGCGCGCGTCTCCCATGTGAAAAGAGAGGAGGGGCGTGTAGCCGGAAAGGAAGAAAGCCGTACACTCGCAAGAATTAGAGTGTCCAGCGAAAAAGGAGCGTGAAGAAAGAAAACAAGGAAGGGGGCAACAATCGTCCTAAGACCCCCCCTTAGCTAAGGTAAGTGTCCCCTGTTACACCCGCTATGCTGCCGCATCCCCCCCGCCCCCAGGGAGGGGACACTTGTTAGGGAATTGCTCATGACTCTCACCACCCCCCCAGGACCTGCACGCCGGGTGGTAACATTGACATGTTATCAATGATAACTGATTTGATTAATTTGTATGCATGGGTTTTATGACGTCCTTGCTTATTGTAAGATTTTTAAGATGCTTGTGTAAGCTCTATGATTTAATTGGTTATTGTAAGATATTTAACGGATCATACCAATACTTTTATTCCCCCTCAAATTCTTTTCATCAATTTTACTTATACGATTAGATTAGATATATTTATATTTTAGATAATACCCTAGTATTATAAATACTTGAAAATGTGTACACTTTCCCACTCCTTACCAAAAAATGTGTTACATAATTAAATGTACCATGAAAAAAAATCCCTGTTTCTAAACTTTCTTTTTTTTTTATCAATATACTCAAAATAAAACATACTTACCTATACTTGCCATTATTCGTAAAGGTGCGTGGTAAAGACACATGCATGGTAAAGACTGGATGGTAAAGGCCTCCCATGGTAAAGACTGCGTGGTAAAGGCTGCTCCCCCCCCTCCGCGACATCTGTTAATCACAAAATAAACACCAAGGCAGGTTGCCATCCAGCAGTTGTCCACCCCTATTAGCATGTTTACTCCTGTGCACCAAAGAATAAACAAACATTAATCTAATTAGATAGAACACCTATGTGCGTATTTGGCGCTTCAAAAACCATACTATTCTGTATACAAAATATGTCTTGAGATCTTGGGCCAGGATAAATCTGATTACCTTAATCCACAAAGAGCATACAAATTTAACAACTTCTTTGACGTATATGCATTTCAATTCAACAAAACAAGCACAATGGTGTATAGCAATTTCCCAACTCACGGATACAACAAAAACTTTGCAATCACATTAATTAAACTACCTAATGATCCGCAAATTAACAACGCATAATGAAAAATCTCAAATGCAGTATAATTCTTGAATCAAATAAATTCCACATTCTTAATCTACAAATCCAAAAATGAATCCGCAACATACCAAACCATTTGCAACCACTCAGCATTCATTTCACCCTACTAATACAATCCTTTCACTTCGTGACAGCACTGGAACACTGCAAATAATCCAAATGTCAGAGTTTTGGGGAATATAGACAAAATCCAGATCAAGGTCACACTTATCTTGAAAACGATCGGTTCTTTATTTATTTATTTATTGTACAACATCAAGACTGTTGGTGTGCTATTGCTTAGATAATCTGCGTGATTTTGGGCACACCGATTTTGCAGAGTCGGGGACAGTGATAACCTCAAATATGAGGTAATGTGTCCCAAGATATAAGATTCAAATAGCATTTATAAAATACACTCAATAAAAAAGGACTGAGTCATAAAAGAGTTTGAGATCAGATATTTCGAAAAAAAACATAAATTCTTATAATAATTTTTAGGTGCAATACAGCAAATTGGAAAAATGCAAATGTCGTAACAGTCTCATTGACTTAGAGTAAATACATAAGAGTTAATTGCTATGAAGGATCAGAAATAATGCAATAATGAGCAACAATCATGAAAATACACCAAGTCTCAATGTGTAGAAATTCCACAGAAAATCGGACAGCATCACTAGTAGAGACCCAAAAAGATCTGACTGAACCCCAAATTCAAGGGTTTCTATAGCCATTTTAAGTCGTGGAAATCATGGAAATTGCAAAGTCTGCATGGTGTAAGCAATGTCACAATGAATCCTATTTCATATTTTAAAAGCGTTGCAAAGCCCTACCATCTGAGCACTAACCCACTACATTAATAATGATTCACCCCTTCTGACTAATGTCATTCAGAGGTGTAAAAGAAAACTAGTACGTAAGGAATAGAAAATAATTGTGAATTAATGCAATACAGTGTGTTAGCAGGAAAAGCCTTGAAAGTAGCAAAAGGCTTCCTCCAGTGAGTTCTTCAAGAACAATAAGTCATACAAAATAAACAGTACACATCTTGCTGCATGTAGTGACAAGCTAGAAACTATTGACACAGAATGAAGATCCTGATTTATTTGGCAGCCATCGTAACAAAGATGGAGATGGGGGTCTAACTGAGGCCTATTCAGCCTAAACCTGAAAAAAACACACAAAAGCACAAAATGTAATGATTTGTTTTACTTTGCAATAGCTCTTTGTCAATATACATGCAAGAATTCAATGTATAGAATGAAAAATGTTAATGCACAACTAGTTTAATGTGGAAAACTTACATACAATGCCTGTTAGAATTTTGAGGCAGCTGGCCCCGAAACACCTGGTATTGACTAATGTTTCCTGTAATTCTTCAAGGCATAAGCGTTGGTGATCCTTCCAGAACTAGGGGAACAGGAGAACCCCAAGAAAGTTCCAGAAGAACCGGAAAACAAACTTGGGATCACCAAATGACTGTTACCAAACCAGATAAGTAACCTCTTGTTGCACCTGGGCTGACTCTCTGACAATTGTGGTGAATGGTGAGAAGGCATACTGAGTCTCCAGTGATCTTTCCTGCAAGAAGAATTCCCCAGATCCAGTTGCCATCTGAAGCAATGAGGAAGATGATGAGACATTTTTGATTGCAAAAAAGTGATGCCAACTATCGTCCATGATTCCATATGACCCAGCCACCAGGAAATCACCATTCACACGTTGTCTCACTGGTTTAGAAACTGTGAATAGACGAGTCCCTTCCCTAGATCAGCCACCATCAGATGTTGAAGAACCAGTAGTAATGAAGTGTCCCCTGGATTATCGAAGGGATTGAGGATGCCACAAGGCCCACCAATCTGGCCATTTGTTGCAATAATAGGCATTCCCTGTGTAGCACCGTTTTCAGCTCCTTTTGATTCTGGCAACATTCTTGGATGGAAGGTGCAGTATGGCTGTGGAAGAATATATGATGTAGCCTAAAAGGGTCATCATCTGACTGAGTTGCAGTTCGGATTTGTCTCCATTTTTTTTATGAGTCCCAGGTAGACCATAAGATAAATCCACCCTGTGTTGCCGATACCACTAACCTGGTGCAAGGCTCAATCCACAGGAACGAAGAGGAGTTCCCCACACTCCCTAAGACAGTGCCTCTATGAAGAAACTAAAACCCTCATAGTGGGAAACTGGCCCAAGGAGATGTGGGGACTAGATGCCAGGAAGCAAACACCATCTATTCCCCCAGCCGATTCACACAGGGTTTGGGCACAACAGGAAACAGGAAAAGTGGAACCTAAAGGGTGAAGAAGACAGACAGTGATTAGAAAGCGAGCCCTCCCCCCTAGTGATAACACTAAGATTACAGAACCCTACTCAGTGCCTGTTCTACGGAAACAAAGTGACCACCTACCGGCTGGACATCTCGTGATGTTTTGTAGGGGATCCAAACTGCAGAAAATACGTGCCAGTAAATGCCTCTTTACTAGCACCAGTCGCAGGATTCAAGAACTGTGGAGGAACTCCAATATGGTCAGGGGAGCGACTGGGGAAACAGTCGTATTTCTCAAGGGGTAGGAAAAGCCAAAATAGAAGAAGTGACAGTGTTGACAAAATCCGTTAGTTTGGATAAGTCAAATGCGCAGCGCTAGTGAAAAATAAACAAAAATAGTTAAACGCGCACCGCGCGTGTGGTTGGCTACAATGTATCTTTGGAAGGGAAAATCAGTATCAAGAATGAAAGCGGCAACGCTTAACCTTCTTTGGTTTTGAATAATCACCGGGAATGGCAGCGTGTGGAGGAATGCGAGCCCCCGAGAGAAAGGGACAAAGAAGCCTCACAAACTCAGGGTCACTGACCGGGCAGGACGAGAGATAGAGCGCGGCCGCGCTAGGCGATAACAATGAGTGCGGCCGCGAGTTAGTGAGGTCAGAAATTGGCCGCTCAGCGTTAACCTTCAAGTCAGCGCGGGTAGCGTCGCAAGCTTCAATTCACGACGATGGTGCGGAAATTCAGGAAGCCGTCTATCTGTGAAGCGGGTAGTCAGGAAGCAGGGGAGAAAGGGGCGTGGAGTCAGGTCAGGAACCGAAAGCCAAGCAATGACTTCATTGATTGGCCTGTATTTAAAGTGAAGGGAGTGTGTTTAACTTCCACATCTCCCAGTGCAGGTAAGGGGCTCTCGTAAAAGAGCTCTTTCTTTCAGCAGAACAGGCACTATAGTATCTAAGGGCTCCAACTGACAGTGCATGAAGCTTGGGATCTAACAGTTCGCCCACCCAAAGGCCTATTCACAGGACGGGGTTTTGAAGGATGTAGGGCATGGAATCTACGGATAAGGACAGGGGCATGTACGTTTTCAGCAGGTTCCCAGGATCTGTCTTCTGGGGCATACCCCACCCAATCTATTAGATACTGTAGCCTTCCCTTGTATCTACGAGAATCCAAGATGCGTTTTATTTCGTATTCCATTTCTCCTCCCACAGGGACAGGCGGAGGAGGGACTTCAGGGTCTAGGGAAGGAACGTGCTTCTTAAGGAGAGAGGTGTGGAACACAGGATGGACACGCATTTCCACCGGTAACTCCAATTTCAGGGTGACAGGAGTAATAACCTTGGTTACAGCATAAGGCCCTATGTAGCGGGGCTGTAATTTTCGGGGTCCCTCTAATCGTAGATTCTTGGTGGCAAGCCAAACCTTGTCTCCTACTTCATATACAGGGGCAGGACGCCGGTGTTTATCAGCTTGCTGCTTCATGGCTTCTTTAGCCTTCTGTAATTCATGTTTGGCCTTTTCCCAAATGTCTAAGAGGACAGCATGATGGGTTTGGACAGCAGGAATCTCAGCTAAGTGGGAAGGTAAGGGAAAGGGCAAGAACCTTGGGTGTTGAGCATAAGAAAAGAAAAAGGGAGAGACCCCAGTGGAGACATGGGTGGCGTTATTGTATGCGAATTCCGCTAAAGGCAGAGCTTGCACCCAATCAGAAGTGATGGTTGATAACAAACAGCGTAAATATTGTTCCAATGTCTGATTGGTCCTTTCAGTTTGTCCATCTGTTTGCGGGTGATAAGCAGTAGACAGCCTATGATCTATCCCCAGCGTGGTACACATACCTTGCCAAAATCGGGAAATGAATTGAGTTCCTCTGTCTGTTATGATTATAGAGGGTATGCCATGTAAGCGAATAATATGGTCAATGAAAACCTGCACTAGTTCTTTGGACGAAGGGAGCTTCTTTAAAGGGACAAAGTGGGCCATTTTAGTGAACATGTCTACCACCACTAATATGGTAGTGAAACCTTGCTTCTGAGGGAGGTCGGTAATGAAGTCCATACTGACTGAATGCCATGGGATGGAAGGAACTGCAGTAGGCTGTAGCAAACCTGCAGGAGCAATGTGTAAGGACTTCTGTCTGGCACAAACAGGACAAGATTTAACGTAAGCCAGAATGTCTTTATTCATCCCTCCCCACCAAAACCATCTTTGACATGTTTGCGCAGTCTTTTCCCCACCTGGGTGCCCAGCTAATGAGGTGTTATGACACCATCTGATCATTTGTTGTTGAAGGCCGACCTGAGGCAAATACAGTCTACTGTCATGATAGTACAACGCATCACGGATACTATTCTGGGGGTCTTTTAACCAGTCAAGGGGAGAAAGAACGGAACAAGCCTTTGTCAATTGGTCTAAAAAGGGAGGCGGTTCATTCCCTATGTATCCTACCCCTATGATCTTTTGGCAGGGTATGACGGGAGGGTATTCATCTGATCGAGTTCTCTTTTCCGGTCCCAGCCTGGATAGAGCATCAGCTTTACCTTGTTGGGAGCCGGGTCGATAGGTAATGATAAAATCGAATTCACTAAAAAACAAGACCCATCTCATCTGACGGGGGATCAGAGCCTTTGCGGATTTAAAGAACTGTAGATTCTTATGGTCTGTATAAATGGTAATAGTGTGAGAGGATCCTAAGAGATAATGCCTCCACTCCTGGAAGGCGAGTTTTATAGCGAGGAGTTCTCGTTCTCCGATCGTGTAATTTTGTTCTGCCGGTAGAAGCGTTTTAGAAAAGTATGCTACTGGATGTAAACAGCCAGTAGCTGGATTGCGCTGAGATAAAACCCCCCCTACGGCATATTGTGAAGCATCCGCTTCTACATAATATGGTTGAGTGTTATCCGCATGTCTGATGATGGGTGCTGTGGTAAACCTGTTCTTTAGTTGTGAGAAGGATTGTTCTGCTCCTGGGGACCACTCAAAAATAACTCCTTTGCGGAGCAACCGCATAATAGGAGCAATAAGGCCTGAGAAATTATCAATGAATCGCCTGTAAAAATTGGCGAAACCTAAAAAGGACTGCACCTCTTTTACACAGCTAGGGCTGGGCCACTGTACCAAGGCTTCGATTTTCTTGGGGTCCATGTGGATACCCTCAGGGGAGATGACAAATCTCAGGAATTCCACCTTACTAGTGTGGAAAGTACTCTTGTCCAATTTAGCAAACAGCTGATTGTCTTGTAGTTTTTTCAATATTTTCTTGACATGATCAACGTGTTCTTGTTCGGAGTGTGAGAAAATCAGAATATCGTCTATGTAGACAATCACGAATAAGTCAAGGTATTCTCGTAAGATCTCATTGATAAAAAACTGGAAAGCCGCAGGGGCATTACAGAGACCGAATGGCATGACACAGTATTCATACAATCCGAACTTAGTCCGGAAGGCGGTTTTCCATTCGTCTCCCTTTTTTACTCTTATTAGATGGTAGGCCCCTCTGAGGTCTAGTTTAGTGAAGATTTTGGCCCCGCGTACTTGATCTAACAGGACTGAAATAAGGGGAAGGGGATACTTGTTCTTAATAGTGACCTTATTCAATGCACGATAGTCCAGACATGCGCGTAATCCTCCTTCCCGCTTCGGTATGAAGAAGATGGGTGAAGACACAGGTGAAGTAGAATGTCTGATAAACCCTTTCTCCAACATATCGTTTATATACTTTTGTAAGTATTCAGTCTCGGGTTCGGTCAGGGCGTGAACTCTGCTCACTGGCAGCTCTGCCCCTGGAATTAAATTGATACGACAATCGTAACTCCTGTGAGGAGGTAGAGCGGTGGCTCTGGCTTCATCAAACACTTCCTTATACTCTTTATAGACGTAAGGGACTTGGAGTGTGCCTTCTACTGTATCAATTGCACAACACAACGTTCTTTCCCACTCCTTGGCTTCTCTATAACACTGCAATAGACAATGAGGAGATTTCAGTGTGACTTTACGCGAATTCCAATCGATATGAGGGTTATGAACCTGTAACCAGGGTATTCCAAGGATAGCACCAAAATTAGGTGTGTCGATCAAATCAAAGACAAGCGTTTCTGAATGTCCGTTACTGCAGACCATGGTTAGCTCAGGAGTGTGGTAAGTTATTAGACCAGAGGACAATTCGGTCCCGTCCACTGCCCTCACCGGCTCTGGTTTGGACTTAGGTAGGAAAGGGATCCCTAAAGTATTAGCTAGGTGTATGTCTAGAAAATTACCCGTTGCTCCAGAATCCAGGAGTATTGATAAGGCTTTTCTACGTTGAGCAGAGACAATCAAGGTAACGGATAGGGTAAAATGTCTGGCCACTGGAGCAGTTATACTTGCTATATTTTGGGAGACCTGAAGGGGCCAACAACTTGAAGAAGTGGTCTCATCATTCTTCAAGTTCTCTGGTTTTCCGATAGCGAGGTATAACCGTGACTCCCAGCTGCTGTCCTGGGAGGGGTATTAGGTTTTACGGGACATGCTCTAGCATAATGCCCACTTTTCCCACAATAGAGACAGAGGTTGTTTTTTCTGCGTTTGTCTCTTTCCTCAAAGGATAAGGGGGCTCTCATACCACCTATCTGCATAGGTTCGCTGGTATCTTTGCTTTCCCTACTCTCCTTCTTATCCCCACGAACCACTAGAAATCGCGCCATACCACTACGTGATTTTTCTCCTTTCCTTTCGTTTAGTCGGTGATCTAACTTTACGACAAGATCTACAAAGGCATTACAGTCCTCAGGAGGGTCTACTATATGAGAAAGTAAGTCTTTTAGGTCATCATTTAATCCCTTATAAAACAAAGATGTCCTCTTCTCTTCAGGCCAATGCGTCTCTACTACCAATCTATTGAATTCAATGAGGTACGTAAGAAGGTCTTTGGACCCTTGTTTTAGGTTCAACAGCTCATTATCGCTAGCTTGAACAAACGTATGTTTTGCAAACAAGCTGCACATCTTTTCTTTGAACAGGACAAAATTATACAGGAGAGGGTCATCGTTTTCGACTAAGGGAACAGCCCATTTGGCAGCATTACCCCTAAATAGGAAATCACAAAAGCCACTTTAGCCGCGTCATCAGGAAACGACGAGGCCTTGCACAAGAAATGAAGATGACATTGGTTTATAAATACACTATACTTCGAACTATCCCCATGGAATCGTTCAGGCACAGCCAACGGAACTGGATTATGTGTATGAACCGTTACCTGAACAGTTTGAGGATTTTCAGAGCCCGGGGTAACTGCACTCATCGTGGAAGTGGGAGCAGTAAAACGGGCCGGCTGTATATAGGTTCGTTTATCCTTACTCGCGGTCTCTGTTACACTACCCTCAGGGGCAGTCTGATGTCTAGCTTGAAGTAATTCGGTATGGAGACGCTGGTTTTCTACGCGAACTCTTCCGACTTCGTGTTGTAGATCCATTATGGCCGCTGCAAGTTCTTCCATAGAAGGACTATGGAGAGAGCCATCTAATGAAGAACTAGCTCCTTCCACATTCATCTTCGTTCGGGTGGAATTAGCTCGTGGGCTTGGCTTTCTGTTGCCGATACCACTAACCTGGTGCAAGGCTCAATCCACAGGAACGAAGAGGAGTTCCCCACACTCCCTAAGACAGTGCCTCTATGCAGAAACTAAAACCCTCATAGTGGGAAACTGGCCCAAGGAGATGTGGGGACTAGATGCCAGGAAGCAAACACCATCTATTCCCCCAGCCGATTCACACAGGGTTTGGGCACAACAGGAAACAGGAAAAGTGGAACCTAAAGGGTGAAGAAGACAGACAGCGATTAGAAAGCGAGCCCTCCCCCCTAGTGGTAACACTAAGATTACAGAACCCTACTCAGTGCCTGTTCTACGGAAACAAAGTGACCACCTACCGGCTGGACATCTCGTGATGTTTTGTAGGGGATCCAAACTGCAGAAAATACGTGCCAGTAAATGCCTCTTTACTAGCACCAGTCGCAGGATTCAAGAACTGTGGAGGAACTCCAATATGGTCAGGGGAGCGACTGGGGAAACAGTCGTATTTCTCAAGGGGTAGGAAAAGCCAAAATAGAAGAAGTGACAGTGTTGACAAAATCCATTAGTTTGGATAAGTCAAATGCGCAGCGCTAGTGAAAAATAAACAAAAATAGTTAAACGCGCACCGTGCGTGTGGTTGGATACAATGTATCTTTGGAAGGGAAAATCAGTATCAAGAATGAAAGCGGCAATGCTTAACCTTCTTTGGTTTTGAATAATCACCGGGAATGGCAGCGTGTGGAGGAATGCGAGCCCCCGAGAGAAAGGGACAAAGAAGCCTCGCAAACTCAGGGTCACTGACCGGGCAGGATGAGAGATAGAGCGCGGCCGCGCTAGGCGATAACAATGAGTGAGGCCGCGAGTTAGTGAGGTCAGAAATTGGCCGCTCAGCGTTAACCTGCAAGTCAGCGCGGGTAGCGTCGCAAGCTTCAATTCACGACGATGGTGCGGAAATTCAGGAAGCCGTCTATCTGTGAAGCGGGTAGTCAGGAAGCAGGGGAGAAAGGGGCGTGGAGTCAGGTCAGGAACCGAAAGCCAAGCAATGACTTCATTGATTGGCCTGTATTTAAAGTGAAGGGAGTGTGTTTAACTTCCACATCTCCCAGTGCAGGTAAGGGGCTCTCGTAAAAGAGCTCTTTCTTTCAGCAGAACAGGCACTATAGTATCTAAGGGCTCCAACTGACAGTGCATGAAGCTTGGGATCTAACACCCTGGATCTACGATGCGCCATCAACGTTGAGAAGCTTTGTAAAGTACCCTAGTGCAGAGGACAGTGCAGACTGAAGGGCCGTGAACTTGAACACTTGACTTCCACCAAATGAACTGGAGGAACCATTGATGCAGAACAAAGATTGTCATGGTCATATAGGCATCCTTTAGGTCTAGCTTGTCCATCCAGTCTTCTATGTGCGGGACGTCTCGGAGAATATGAATGCCCTCCATTTTCAAATATAGATAGACAACCCTGTCATTGAACTCTAATTAATTGATCACTGGTTGATATACTTCACTTTTTTCCACAGGAAGATATTGCTCAAAATTTCACATGGGTTGAAAGTTGGCCTCACAATGGCTTCTCTTGCATTCATGGCCTTTCTCTTTTGATCTAGCAAGGTCTCTTCTTCCTTGGAAAAATGAAGCAGGGGGAAATCTCTCCTGTCTTGGGATCCATTGAAGTCTTACCACCATTTGGAGCACCCAAGACTCTCAGGCCAATCTTCGCGAGTTGTGCATGAATGAGGCTAGGCACCCTCTATGCCTTAAACAAAAAGGGATAATTTTAAACTTTGAAGCTTTCAGCAGCATTGGTTAGAAGAGCGTGGAAGCCCACTCATGAAGGAGGCAGTGGTCCTTAGCAAAGTTTATTGCT
Source organism: Calotriton arnoldi (assembly GCA_963921515.1). Taxonomy (NCBI): domain Eukaryota; kingdom Metazoa; phylum Chordata; class Amphibia; order Caudata; family Salamandridae; genus Calotriton; species Calotriton arnoldi. The sequence continues at coordinate 220,269 of CAWUFW010003156.1, forward strand.
AAGATGCATTACGAACCTCTTAGCTTTCAGGAAAAGCCTTAAGACTTGGCTTTTTGCCCAATAAATCTCTCCCATTTCTTTTGCCACAGGAGATGTAACAAGCGCCAGGACACCTCAGGGTAACAGCTGCGCTGTATAAATATCATTAACATTAACATGATCATGGGAAGACGAGCTGCTGTGGAAAGATAACCGCCATGTCTTTGGAGAATGTTTGGTCACACAGCAACATATATACATGAATAAAATGATGTGGAAAAGTCCAAGCGCAGCTCATTATGTGATTCTGTAGGTATGGCGGATGCTTGTGGGAGAAAGACAGATAAAAAGCAAAGCTACTGGTTCTCTGGAAAAGCAGCCATACGACAAGACCATAGCATTGGGAGATAAGATAAGAGTGAACAAGAGTGATAACAGCAGAGCGCAAAGGGCCTGTCGGTTAGACATGGCCTAGGAGATCAGATCCGGAGCACAACAGGAAAGAGGAGAGGGGTGTGTCACCTCGGCAGAGTGAGAGTGACAGTGCTGGAACTATGTATAGCTTGGTGGGTAAAGGCAAATGCGGCTGAGTTAGCACTTCTCCCACAATTCCCTCCCCTTTCTAATTGTGAGATCAAACAATAGAAGCATTAGAAGAAAGTGGCAACATTAAAGATGTCCTCAAGGGTAAAATTGGAGGGCAGTTACCTGGATGATACAGGAGAATATTCATAAAAGCAATAACATCAGGGTCAACATTATAGGACCTAGGTGGAGGCATTGAAGCTGCTACAGCTTATGTAACAGACCATTTAGAGGAACATTTACTTAACATGCACACTAAACATAGAGTTAATAGTACCAATATTAGAAAAGCAAAAAAAATATGTTTCAATATGCTCATTCCCCATGATCTTAACATGTCTTCAATCCAATGCCGCATGTGCCATCTATCCATCAGGACATTATTATTAGGTTGCATTCATTTATCACAAAGTTCAGGAAAATGGAAAATTACATTGTCATGGTAGCATTTGTATCCAGTATGTAGGTACAACATGGATCACCAACAATGACACTGCCCTTGTCTGCTAACAAATAATCAAGCACCATTCTATTATGTAAAGCTGCTACCCTAAAAGTTTGCACTTCTCGGTTCAATGCAATAAGCTCCTTATGGATCATACCTCCTTGTTTGTTGACATAAGTTTATTTAGATCTCGCTTCTCGTCAAGTTCTTCAGCCTTTCATACATGGGATGTGAGCGATTTCATGCTCTGTTGGTGGCAATATCAAAGACGGTGGTAGAGGAAATAAACCTCGTCGGCACAGCTGTTGCAATAAAGAACAACATTACAGTAGACACAATCCCAAGATAATTGCAACGATGAGGCCTATAATTCTATCAGGACTGCAGCCAGTACAAACCTATACCCTTGTTGCTTCTCTGGCCAACCTTTGTAAAAACTTACACAGCTTCCTCTATTCGACTTATATCAGCCTCTATGTCTCCAGACTTTGTAACATAAAAAGATGTCTCATTTATGATAGTACACACCCCTCCTAGCTGCACCGTTAGCAAGTCGAAGGCCATTCTGCTCTGAATGGTCATGGCCGCTACATAGTTCACTTCTACCTACAGCTCCTAAACAGCATTTCTCGTGGCATTAAAAGCATTTGCCAATTCTGATGAAATGTTCATGACAGTGTGTTCCAAAATATATATTCCTAGTCCTGGCATTTGAACACGAACAAACTTAAGGAAGCCTGCCTTTCTAGTATATATTAGTAGGATCTGTCTATTGAACCGATGGCCAAAGTTACCCAAATTCAGATGCTCATAAGCAGCTATATGCAGTAACACTTTGATGTTAGTTGCCAGACAAGTTAGAGAGCCTGTTCCCTCCCAGTTCTTGGGAAGTACCTTAAAAGCCTTGGTGTAATACACAGCATACATAACTCTGAACTTAGGTATTCACTTTGTGGTACTCACGAGCAGGGGGATTTACCCCTCGGGGTTGGTTGTGATGAAACCGACTGTACAGGTGGTAATCTCTCCAAATGGTGTTCAGACCAGTCTCATTTGCCGAGGGGCGGCATATGAACATCAGGCAGTCCACAGTGGGATCTCCAGCAGTCTCGAAACTATTAGCAGTGCAATAATACCGTCACTCTGGGCCTCAATCGAAGGATCATACAGAAGCCCCTCAGGAGCCATGAACACAGTATCTCCCTCAGATCCTAGTTTTAGGTAGTATTCTGAAACTCCATCCGTTTAAACCACCTGCCTTCCTCCAAGTCCCCAGGCACTACAGACTCTGATTACATCCCAAACAAAAGTGCCAAAAACAATTTGAAAACCGGTTCTGGGTAGCATTTTCCCCTGGAGGTGGCAAACAACTCAAACCGGGCATGAACACTGGACCCCAGAGTACAATGGGCTGCCACTCCCCTAACCCCTAACCACACATTAAGGTGATATTAAGTATGTGATACACATCCCCTTCTGCATACTCCCTTATTTGCATAGGTGGTGGCATACAGCCCTATGGGGTCCCCTGAATGCTTCAATGGATGCTGGTATACCCAACAGTTCTCAATACTTAGGCCCTAATGAGCTGCTCATGTGCTATGATCAAGGAGTGTAATGTTGGCTTTGGTAACAAGGGGGCCACATATACCAATGGCAAGCTTACCAAAAACAATGCATTCCTGCCAACTCATTCTCAATTTTTGTTTTCATTATGCAAAATAGGATTATATAAGAAAACACAGTTCCTGTAGAAAGGTACTGACTAAAGAAGCTCTATGCAATGTCCAAGACACCAGGTGCCAGGTTCAGCCAGTATGCAGTCAGTTCTCTGTTGTCTGCTTCTCCTGGTATGTGATTGTCTACCCATCAAAACTTCACGAAGTGACAATTTTGTTGTTCTGCAAGGTGTGGTTTTAAGGAAAAAAGTACCAGTGGCAAAGCAGCTAGCCACTTGAGACCTGTGTCTTTGTAGTATCCTACCTGTAGTGAATGCCTCTCTGGCATTCTTCACCAGAATTCCATGTTGCCTGGTGATGACTCTCCTCTGAGGTTCATTGTTAGAATGTTTAGAGTTGAACTGATTATTACTGTTGGGAAGCTTGTAACTGGTGGAGCTTCTGTCTTATGCTCCACAACCGTGTAGCCAGCAAATAAACTTTAACGACTTACCTAGGCTCCTGAGTCGTTACTACAGTCTTGTATGGCCTTTCCAATCTCTTTTTTATCGGGCCATTTATGCTTCCTACTTTGCCCAAACTGGGGGCTGATAGGCTGTGTGTATCTGCCATTAATGCCCAATAAATTACACGTTTTCTCCACTATAGAGACCACAATGTGTAATCCCCTGTAATTATTTAAGCTACATACACAACCTTCACCTGTTGTGCAGGCCACTGGTCCGCCAGCTGGCATGCGGTCAGCAGTGGCAGCAGACTCTGACAACAGCGCTGACAGGCTCCTCGACCCCCACTCCTGGCAGGCCGTGGTGGGTAGCAGCAACAGAGGCAGTGCTTAATTTGTAAAAAAAACAAATAATAACTGCCGGGGCCCACCTCGTCAAGAGGCCACCGCAGTTTGCACAACACAACTGTTTTTCTGCTCATCTTTAAATTACACAACCAGTGCCACCATGTGGCAGCTGTGATAAGTGCAGGTTCAGGCAATTAAGTGCCGGTGCTGGTAATTAAGAGCCAGTGCTGATAAGTGCCGGTGTGGAGCATTGGAAACCACTGGCTTAAATTAAGCACAGGGCGGCGTGTCCCGACTGCAATGCTGGCGCCAGGAACTCTGGGGAGAGTTGATTTAGCCCTTGCAGGCGAGTTCCTTCGGCCGGCCGCCGAGCGATCACACCCCTCCAAGCGTTGAAATGTCAGGTGTCAGCCTTTTGCTGTTCTCAGCCCGTAGAAACCCGGCTGGTCTCTGAATTTCATAAATATTTCCCTCCAAGCCCAAACCCCAGAGGGAGGAGAGCATGAGGCGGGAGGAGGGGGTGGTTAAGGGTGCTGTCAGTTCACCAAATAGGTCAAAGCAGGGGCAGCCAGCCTTTTCGGTAATAAGAGCTTCTTGTGTTCAGTGAAAATCCTCCAGGGCTACTAATATTATTAGAGATGTAGTAGTAACCAAATCAGACAAGATTACATTAGTTCCCACTTCCCACCGCATACAAAATTACCAGCAGTGATCACTTCTGTGCATCAGTCATGGTTGCCACAGGTCTGGTTGCTATCAGTAATGTAAAAAATACTTTGTCAATGTGGAATGCCTTTACATGGGTAATACATTACAGACATACCTGCAGTTCCCTTAGCACAAACTTAATAATAGAAGCAACAGTCTACCCCACACAGTTTGATTTTTAGCATTTGAATATCAATGTTAAACATGTTTTGTAAATTAAACTGTTTTTTAACTATGAGTTCTAAAAATACACGCATTTTCGTTTCAGATACACGCTTTTAAATTTTGGTACACACATATTAATTCAACCAAGCAAAAGCTTCTAATTTATTTCACTGGGCTGCACACAGGAGAGCTACTTACAAGTAGCAGGAGAGCTACCGGTAGCTCACGAACTGCTCGTTGGAAAAGCCTGGATTAGAGCTTAAGTTAAGAGACCACGACGACAGGGTGCATGGAGTACGGGACAGAGGAGAATCTGGAATGACACCACCAGATCTACAACTCCTTGAGGCACACATGCAGCCACTGCCACAATAAGGATGTTCCCCAATAGCATACTACTAGGTTGTGAGTGGCTGACAGAGTATTTAAGACCATACATGTGTACGGTCAAGCAGTGGTGTAGCTCGGTCAGTAAGAATGGGGGGGGAGGGTGAGCTTCAGAGTTTCCAACAATCATGCCCTCATATAATGTTAAAATATATTATACGACAAGCAGGGCACATGAGAGAGGCTAAAGTGGCAGTGGAAAGGGAAACTAATGTGGATTGGTAGGGGTACTTAGTGAGAGAAAAAACAATATTTAGTAAAGTAACCAAAAAATGTTAAGATTTTCAAAACAGAGAGGGAGAGAGTGTGTGTGCTTTTATTGTCTGTGTATGTGTAAAACGTCTTGGTGAAATCCGACAGACACCTCACCATACCCAACTGAAAGCACCTTTACCCAACTATTTAACAGAAAATAAATTTATTAGAGGAGTGCAACACCCCAAACACCGCCCCCCTGAAGCTACGTCCCTGAGGGCAAGCTCTCTGGCAACATTGGTTGTGACTCTCCCTACACTCACTGTAGTTCACACTCAGCTATATTGCTTCCCTACCTTTATTGTTTTTTTCCTGTTTGGTTCCCTCAGTCCCCTAGTTTGCGACTTAGGGCCTTATTACGATGGCGGTCGGTCAGACCACCATCGTATCAGACAGGAGACCATTCCACAATGAGTCACTGTTCCCACCCACTCAATCAGGATGAGATCGCCAGCACGGCGGTCTGAAACTGCTTTGTACTACTGCAGCATGTGCTGCAATCCAGGAAAAGAGCCACAGCACAAGCCGCAGTAGAAAAAAGCACTTTGTCACATCTATGCACCGTGTGCCAGGCACCAAGTGGTACCTGTCGGTGGCAGTTCGCCCGACATCATAATGAGGACCTAAACTCTTAACTGCATCAGTTGTCTTCTCTCTGCCAGGCTCCTTTCTTTCCTAGTGCTGCAGTGGGGGTCTATCCATGTTAGGTTCCTGAGTGGGACTCCTGGTACACCCGGGGACTAGATACACCTAATATACTGCTCACACGGAGTAAGTCCATACATGCACACATCCTCTGAGCATATGTTATCCTTTGCCTCTTGGCTTGTCCTCTTCAGTGATGTGTGTCATTTCAGCCTATATGTGGGGACTTGGTCTGCTCTTGTGTTTGTGATCTAAGGTCTTGTGCTGTGTGTAATCCAGTCCGGGTTTTCCGAGAACCTTCGTACAGGAGGAGCATGTCTCTCCAAAACTCCTTTTCCCCTAAGACTGAGTTCTCTTTAACAGTTAACCAGAGGGATACATGGTCACTTGATGAGGAGGAGGGATTGACTTTGACCCCCACATGTCAGAGCTCAGAGGACGAAACTACTCCCTCTGTATAAAAACTATCAAGTTAGAACAATGTGCGAGGCAATTAACTGATTCTGATGGGAGATGAACTGAGGTTGTATAACAATGTTTATACATTTCTGTTGGTGACGCTGTACGCTTGAGAAGATTACACTCTGTTTTTTGTACTTTGAATGTGATGCAGCTTGGTTTTATTGGTTTTCAGACCCCTCCTCAAAACTTGAATAGATTCCATTCCCACTTTAATTTATAATTAATATTTTTAATCTTTCAAATATTGGTCATTTATTATGATCCTATGGATTGGGGTAGCAATGCACTATTTTAGGAGGTTTTATGAGTTAACCTGGCTCAAAGTTGTAAAAAAGGAAGGAAAAAATATTTTAAGATATTGCAGACACTGTGGCTCACTTTTTTTCGAATTATTTTCTGTAGCTAGAAAATTGGGCCTGTTTTCTTTTTAGATAAATGTGTTGATAGGTACTTATTGTATGCGGTTTTACCTGTGTATGTTTTAATTAATGGTATGCAATAAAGATTGATTTACTGACAGTATAATGTCTAGATAGTATTTCTGTTGCTTGTAGCTTTTTACTGTACAAATGATATCCTGTAAGAGGGAGGAACTATCTTTCTGCTTTAGGTTGTGAAAGCACAGTTTTTGATCGTGTGCCAGTGGTGTTGAAATATTCCGCGTGTCTGAGCAAAATGATTTTGTGACATTATTCTCAGTCTGGGCGGTATTTTGAAGTTCTTCCATAGTTAGAAAGATATGACGCACTAATGGGTCTTAAAGGCGGCGGGGTGTTTTTCCTTTCTGCAATACCTAAAGGTGGTCTAGATTTTATCAAGTGGTTAAGGAATTGCTGGTTAGGATGAAATGAGGTAAAAAGGAATGTGGATGATAAAAAATGGAAGACGTTTTGTGAGTATAGCTTATACATCCATTTCCTGTTTTCATTTTACCTGAAAGTAAGATCTTTTTACAATGAGGATGGGTGAACATGTCCCTGTGGCTTATTTTCTGGTCTGTACTTGGGTTTATTGATCTACTCTTCTCCATAAGTGCCATTTTATACGACTCATGGCACAGACCTGATTAAGCTGCAATTTTCTGATTTAGACTGTAAATCGAGCATTGTTGCTTTATCAACGTAGCGGTAGGTCTATCATCTTGGTGTAATTGTATGAAGAGTGCACCAAAATCAATCTAGACTATCCTGATTTTCAGAGTATAAAGCTCAAATACGTCTGAGTTGGCCTTCCCCACGTGAAACTTTGATGCTGTAAATTCTGTACACAGCAAATAGCTGCGTTAAACAAGAAAAAGCTTTGTAGCACCACTACTGTTTGCAAAAGGTGGTGGGTGGAGAGGGGGGTGGAAGAGAATGACTGTTCTTGGGAATTGGATACCTGTAGCCAGTACACTTCAATGGGTTACTTCTGCTTAGGTCTCTAAAGACAATTGCTAGGGCTGTGTTTCTACTGTGCAGATCTGTGGATTATTCCTCTGCAGTGCTGTATGGATTTCGATCACTTACCAAGGCTGCCTGTCAACCCTGCATGTCTGTAGGTTGCTCCTCTGTCACTCTGGAGGTTTGAGGAAATATCTAGCATCTGCTGTGAATGTCTGTATCCAATGCATGCCCTGACCTGCTCCCCTGTTGCTCCTGTGAAGATTCAATAGAGACTGCCTCAATCAGGCCCAAAAATAAATGTAAATAAATCACGAGTTCTGTCCCTCTTGTCTTCCCTCCATTACATGCTTAGGCACAAGTATCTGATAGAGACATCTAGCTGCAGATTCCTTGCTTGAGAATTATCCCCAGGCATCAGACTGGATCCGAAAAATTGTCATGAGCAGTACCCCTGCACGCTGGTGGGTGGTGCTGATCAGCACTGTGTGGTGTCGTCCATGCCGAACGTGACGTGCACGGTGCCTATTTAGGCGCCACCCCAGCGCACTGATGTAATTTCTTTTCTTTCTGCGCTAGTCAGCGCAGATCCAGAGAGAGCTATCCCCATAGTCACTTTTTAACTGAGCTTTTTTCGATGTTTTGTCAAAGGCTTTTGAGAGTTCTTGTCCTGGCGTGGCAGGGATGTCCACTAGGAAGATCGGCTCCAAGCCCTGCGGCACCTGTCATTGACAGATGTCGGTTACAGGTCCGCATCTTGTTTGCCTCTGGTGCCTGGAGCACGACGACAACGCAAAGGCCTGTGACGATTGCCGCACAATGCACCTCAAGGCCTTGAGGGAGCTGTCCCTCAAGCTCCTTGCTGCCTGACAAGCGACGCCGCGACGGTCTCAATCCCGTTTGAGGGAAGGTTCCAGGATCGGTTGCGGAGTCTGAGATCTTTTGCGCATTCCAAGTCATCGGGCCACTCTGATGAGACCCACAAAAAGAAAAAAAGTAAGAAGTTGAAGCAGTCTTCAATGTCACCTCGGCTGATGAGACGAGGGAGTGTCGACATTCAAGGTCTCGCTCTTTGGTTGAGGCAGCACCTGGGTTGGCTCCACGATTCCTCGAGTTTCCAGGAGCTGGAGCGACCCCTACTCAACTCCAGGAGTTTTATGAAGCCATGTCCCTCATAATTGAGCGGCCTGTCCCAGCCGGAATGCCTTCGGGCCCCACGAGTTTGGGAGGGGCCGCTACAGGCTCCACACCAGTGGCTCTGGCAGCAGCACCAGTCGGGCCCCATGGGATCCACAGATGTGTCCAAACTGGTGCTGGTCAAACCACCTCTGCCTTTCCTGGCACCGGCCCCGAGGTCGGCACTGCCGGTGCACCCCAGCAGCGCCGTCCCCATTCTGATCCCCGACACAGAGGGGTGTTGTCCGATGCTGACGGGAGCCATGCTTTCCAAGCCAGAGCCTAAGCCCTATTCCTATGGGCTAGGACTCAGGGAGGATTGGGAGGAGTCGCTGGACCCTGAGAAATATCAGCACTAAGTTCCACAAATGGACTGGTGTGAGGACTTGACGGAAACCAGTGGACTGGACACTTCTCCAGATGGTTGCATGCTTTCTCCCCCTACCATAGCTTCAGAGGGAGAAGCGTCCTTTGCAATGGTGGTGAGGAGGGCGGCTGAGGTCCTGGACCTTAGCCTGCCCTCGGTGGCAGTCAAGACAAGGGTCTTTACAGAGGTGGTTCAGCCGGGAGTGTCCCCCCTCAGAACCGCTTCTTCCATTCAATGAAGCCCTTACTGATTGGGACCTGGTCCAAGACCAGCACAGGGGCTTCTGGGAAAAGGACGAATGCCCGCTGCTACCGCCCCGCCCCCGGGGACCTCAATTTCCTCACACAACACCCCACCACAGGGAGCTTGGTGGTTTATGCCTCTACCTCCCACCTAAATCCTGGTGCATTCCCTACCGCCCCTCCGGATAGGGAATCTAAGAGGCTGCACACCTTAGGGAAGAAGATGTTTTCTTCCACCAGCCTGGCACTGTTGTCCGTGAACACCCCTTGCCTTTTGTGTCGTTACTCCCTTGCTGTATGGGATTCGGTTGCGCAGGTGCTGCCCATAGTTTCGGAGGAAGCCCGGTCCATACTATCCAAGGATGTTGCTGACGGGAGAGATGCAGCATAATTCACGATCAGATGTGGAATGGATACCACTGACTCGCTGAGCAGAGCGGTTTAATCAACAGTGGCCTTACGGCGCCATGCCTGGCTGAGGACAACTGGGTTTTCTGGGAATGTCCAAGCATCTCTTAAGGACATGTCCTTCGATGGCTCCCATCTCTTCGGAGACAAGGCAGATTCAGCGCTGGAGTGCTTTAAGGCAGCAGGACTACGGCCAGGTCCTTGGTCCTTTCCTTGGCCAACCCCAATCTGCCTTTTGCGGCCACGGTAGGGTCTTCCAGCTGCTTCTATACCCACCCAGGCACAGCAGTGCACAAACTTCCCAGCCTCTGTATGGCCAAGGACGCAGTACCCACAGACCTCGTGGGTCGGGCAGCCAGAGGTCGGGACAGTCCACCCCCCCACCCACCAGCAGCAGCCTCCAAACCCTTATAGTTTTCCCGCTTACCATCATGGGTACCCAGTGGGTGGCAGGATATGCCATCACCTGCCCCACTGGCGGTCGATAACATCAGACCAATGGGATCTTCAAATTGTTCGAAGGGGCTTCTCCCTCCCCTTTGTGACTACTTCTCCACCCATGCCACCTGCTTGTGACAGGATGGCAGAGGACCATCTTACCTTGCTCCACCAGGAAGTAACGGCTCTCTTGGCCAAGGGAGCCATAAAGAGGGTGCCGATACCATGTATGATCATGTTTGTTATTCCTGCTACTTTCTGGTGCCCAAGAAGGACGGAGGCCTTTGTCCTATCCTAGACGTGCGCCCTCTCAATTTCTTCCTCAAGAAAGAGAAGTTTTAAAACGCTCACGCTTGCTCAAGTCCTGTCTGTCCTGGACCCGGGAGTCTGGATGGTAGCATTAGACCTGCAGGACATATACTTCCGCAGTCCCGTCCTGCCTACCCACAGGCATTTCCTGTGGTTCATGGTGGTCCACGAGCACTTTCAGTTTGCTGTGCAGCCTTTTGGCCTTACCAGGGTTCCTCAGTTGTTCACCAAGGTGATGGCGGTGGTTGCGGCTCATCTGCGGAGATCAGGGGTAGCAGTCTTCCCCCTATCTTGATGACTGATTGTTGAAGGCGAGTGCACCCCAGGCTGTCGTCTCCCACCTTAAGACTACGGCAGACCACTGGGGTTCACTATCAATGTGCCGAAGTCACACCTGACTTCCTCTCAGACGCTGTCCTTCCTCGGCGCTGTTCTGGACATGGTACAGTTTTGGGCTTATCCTCCTGAATGGCTAGTCCAGGATATTCAGGCTATGATTTTGATGTTTCAGCCTCCATCCTGGATTTCGGTGAGACTGATTCTGAGGCTGCTGGGCCTCATGGCCGCCTGCATTCTACTTGTGACAAATGCCCACTGGCATATGCGGGCTCTGCAGTGGGACCTGAAGTTCCAGTGGCTGCAGCATCAGGGAAATCTCTTTGACATGATCCAGATCTCGGAGGGGACCGCAAAAGATCTGCAGTGGTGGTTAAAGAACCGCGATTGGGTCACCGGCAGACCTCTCTCCCTTCCCCAACCAGATCTGACAGTGGTGACAGATGCATCACTCCTGGGATGCTGCAGCCATCTGGGAGAGGTGGAGATCAGGGGCATCTGGTATCTGGTGGAATCCAGTTTTCACATCAACCTTCTGGAGCTTCGAGCAATCCGGCTTCCATTGAAAGCCTTTCTACCCTCCATCAAGGGAAGGCTAGTGCAGGTGTTCATGGACAACACCAGCACATGTGGTACAGCAACAAACAGGATAGGGTTGGCCCTGTGTCTCTGGACATGGCTGGACCGCCAGGGCATATCCTGGTGGTTCAACACCTGGCGGACTCTCTGAAAGCCAGGGCGGACAAACTCAGCCGAAGATGCCTAGTGGATCACAAATGGCGTCTCCATCCGGAGGTGGTGGAAGGAGACTTTCAGCAGTGGGGAGAGTCCTGGTTAGATCTATTCACCACTGCCGAAAACACACATTGTCAGCAGTTCTGCGCGCTAGAGTTTCCAAGGCGGCTCTCACTCTGAGACATTTTTTATCTTGAGTGGAGCTCAGGCCTCCTGTATGCTTTTCTGCCCTTACCACTCCTGTCCAGAGTTCTCAAGAAGATCAGGAACGACTGGGCCCAAGTCATTCTTGTGGCTCCGGACTGGGCTCAGAGAGTATGGTATCCCAAGCTGTTGATCATGGCCATCAGTCCTCCGATCAGGCTGCCCCTTCGGGAGGATCTTCTGTTGCAGCAGCAAGGGAGGGTTCTCTGCCTGAACCTGTCAACACTCCTCTTTCTAGCTTGAAAACTGAGCAGTGACAGTTGACAGCTTTCGACCTTCCGCCCAAAGTCTACGATGTTATTCTGGTGGCCCTCCACCAAAACGGTATGTGCCTACCTTTGGGGCAAGTTTGTGGCACGGTATGCAGAAAAGCAGGTTGACCGCATTTCTACTCCTTTTTCTTAAGTTCTTCTCTTTATTCTTTCCCTTGCCCAACAGGGCTCTGCTCTGAGCACCTTAAAGGGTTATCTTTCTGCTATATCAGCCTTTCTGCAGTTACCTGACCAGCCATTCCCCTTCAAATTCCCTATTGTACATAGGTTTTTGAAAGGTTTGCAACATATGTTTCCGTCTTCCCCTTTTATCACTCCTCAGTTGGACCTTAGTCTCCTCCTGACATTCCTGATGCGCACTTCCTTAGAGCCCTTGCACAACTGTCCTCTCAGGCTCCTTACCATCAAGACGGTCTACCTGGTGGCAATAACATCTGCCTGGAGCGTCAGTGAGCTTCAGGCTTTGTCATCCAAGTCTCCATACCTGAACATCTACTCAGACAAGCTGGTTCGGCGAACTAGAGTTTCCTTTCTACCGAACGTCGTCACTCCCTTTAATGTAGGTCCATCACCCTGCCTACTTTTTATGCTCTGCCACATCCCTCTAATGAAGAGGAGAAACTTTGTTGTATTGGGCTTAGTTCATTCACTGGGCTTGGCTGCGTCCGGCCCCATGTTCTATCCATTTAGAATGTTCATGCTTGGAGTTTGGCTGGCGATGAAGGTTGACGCTCTGTTGCTGCCGTTGAAGAGCTTGTTGAAATAAAGCCGGTCAACACTTTGTGCCTGTGTCGGTGTCACTACTACATTTCTTGGTGACGATCGCCAGCCAAATGTAGTGACACCCGAGCAGAACGGAAGCGTCGAAGTTGGCAGAGCGAGGCCGCCCTGTCGAATCACACAGCGAAGAGCCCTCTTCATAACGGGTCCCACAACACGCAAGTTAAAAAGCGCATTTTGACGAGCGCTGTTAATTGTTGTGAAGAGGTGCGTTTGTCACGTAGCAGGAAGAGCGCTTACAGTGGAGCGCAGAGCAAGGAAAAACTTCAGTCGTGTCCGTGCCAAGATCTCACATGCTTTACAAGTGAGGTGAGGTGTGAAGGGAAGCCGGGGCAAGGGAAAAAGTGTTTGGAAGTGACGAGCGTGCCTCCTGTGTCTGTGGAGCACACGCTCGCACAATACTTCAAAGTGAGGTGCTGTGGTGGAGAACGTTAGGGTTATTTATGCACGCAGTGTTTTTGGCTAAATTTATCGTCGAAGGACAAACAAGACAGCGCGTGGAGTGTGCGTTGTCCGCGCAGTTCTCACCTGTGTCCTCGGAAGAATCCTTTGGGTGTGCACCACACTGCAGGCTTTCACCGACTCTTCTGTATTTCCTGTGGATCTGGAGTCAGTCATGTGACTTATTAGAGGAAAGGCTCTTGAAGTCGTGTGAGCCTCCTGCTGGCTGCTATTAGAATTACAAGCCTGCAATTTGACAATATTTGTTTTTCATTTTACATAGAAACAAAGCTAATGTGTCTCTGCTTTGGCCCCAGCTAGTCAACTTTAATCTGGCACAGTTCTTTGATTTTTGAAAATCGTTGGTGTTGTTTTAGTCCCTTGGCTCCTAAGCTTTTGATTGTACATTCCTTTTCAACATGGCAGTCTCATCCATAGTAATTCCTCCGTCCTTCATTGCCCAGCCAGGTCAACCGTCCATGCCGTGGGAGGAGTGGATTGACCTTTTTGAGAACTACATTGTTGCTCTAGATGAGCTTGAGTTTTCTCCTGAAAGGAAAAAAGCACTCCTGCTTGGAACGATTGGAAAAGAGGCACATCGCATTTTCAAGTATCTACCTCAGATGCTTGGGAGTAACAATCAACCCGTGGAGGATGTGTTCTCAGAAGCCAAGCAACGCCTTGAGAAGAGATTTGCTAAAGAAGAGAACATTGTGTTATCACAGTACAAGTTCTATACCAGACCACAAAGGGCTGACGAGTCCATGGATGAGTTTGTCTCCGCTTTACGCGAATTGTCCATTAAGTGCAAATTTGGTCAAATGGCAGAGGAACTCAATCGAGATCAGCTGATTGTTCACTGCCATAGCAAGAAGGCGCAAGAACGACTTTGGGCTGCAAAGAACCCCACTTTGAAGGATGCCATCTCTATTGCCAAATTGATTGAGGAGTCCGAGCGGTGCATGCTCGCCATGAGCATGAAAGACTGTGCAATGGATGATGTGGCTGCTGTTGGGAAAAAGGATTTTGCAACAAAGATTACAGCCGACAAGTCTAATCCAAGGCTCCTGAGAGGTGCAAAGTCCAGGGGCTGCTTTAGGTGTGGCAGTTCATTCCATGCGAGTGATTCCAAGTGGTGTTTTGCGACCAAACAAGACTGCAGGAAGTGTGGACGCAGGGGACACTACGCCCGGATGTGCAAAGCTTCAGACAGGTCCAGAGTTGCAGTCGCTGAGGACTCAAGTACAGACGGGGACAGCGAAGAACGGGTGTTAATGGTCCTTCCCAGCAGCGGTGCTGAAGGGAAAAGGCGGCGACCAAAGGCTTTCTTCGGAATCCTGGGAAAACAAGTGGAACTGATGGTGGACTGTGGTTCTCTATACACCATCATAACGAAGTGCTTGTGGAAAAAAGAGTGGCCACAGGTTACTCTCCTGCCTAGGGACATCAATCCAAGAGGGTACCAGGGCGAGTCTATTGATGTGCTTGGTTTCTTTACTACTTCCATCGTTTTCAAGTCAAGACAAGTGGTGGGTATGGTTTATGTTGCAGAGGATGGGCCCCCTATCATGGGTTGGGGGCATCAATTTGACCTTCACATCGTTATCGATCCCCATGCTGAAGGTCAAGTCTTGTGCTTGGCTGACGCATCCACTGAAGAAGTTTTGAGAGGGATGGATGATGTTTTTGGTAGGGGGCTTGGCGAGTTGAAGGGGTATACCCATAAGATCATCTTAAAGGAAGTTACCATCCCAATCAAGCATAAGTTGAGGAGGGTCCCTGTCATTGTGAGGGATGAAGTCAAAATAATGTTGAATGCCATGCTCAAAGATGGGGTCATAGAACCGGTTGAGGCGAGTAAATGGGTCTCTCCGGTGGTCATCACCAAGAAGAGTGATGGCAAGCTCAGGTTCTGTGTGGACCTTCGCAGTTTGAACCAGCATGTTGTTACCGACACCTTTCCCCTTCCCAACATTAATGAGCTGTTACTTTTGCTTAAGGGTGGTAAGTACTTTTCAAAACTTGATTTGAGAAGTGCTTATCACCAAATTAAGTTACATGATGAGTCCAAAGACCTCACAACGTTTATCACCATGGAGGGCACATTTAGATTTAAAAGGCTGCCTTTTGGGCTGTCTTCTGCTGCCAGTGTTTTTCAGCGAGTAATGTCTGAGGTGTTGAGGGGTCTTGAGCATGTAAAGTATTTTCAGGACGATATTCTTGTGTTTGGGGAGTCTGTTCAGATGCACAACAAAATTTTGAGAGAAGTCCTGGGAAGATTGAGGGAGGCTGGTCTTACTCTGAGGAAAGAAAAGTGCAAGTTTTTGGTGGAGGAGATCGAGTACCTTGACCATACCATCTCTGGGCAGGGTGTTCGCCCAAAAGTCGACCTGATTGAAGCCATCCGTGATGCTCCTGTTCCCCTTGACAAGGACCAATTACGGTCATTCATGGGCTTAATAGAATATTATGCAAAGTTTGTCAACTGTTTTGCCACTAAAACAGAGACCCTGAGGTTGTTGTTAAGGAAGGGGTGTTGCTTTGCCTGGGGTGATGCTCAACAGTGTGCTTTTGACCTTATTAGGAAGGACATTTGTGAAGCTGGTGTTCTTGCACCCTTTGACACCCACCTATCTACTTTTCTTACTGTCGACGCTACTGCATGTGGACTGGGAGCTGTCTTATCTCTAGTCCATGCCGGGCGTGAGAGAACGGTGGCGTTTGCCTCCCGCTCCTTGTCCGAGTGTGAGTGTAACTATTCAGTCATCGAGTGTGAATCGCTGGCAGCTGCTTGGTCTGTCGAACATTTCAGGACCTTCTTGTGGGGCCCTGATTTCTGCATTCGCACCGACCACAAGCCCTTGGTTAAAGTGTTAAGTCCAGGAGGCGCCGGTAAGGGCTCAGCCAGATTAGCCAGACTTGCCTCTCAGCTCCAATACAGGTACCGGGTGTCTCACATTCCGGGCTGGAAAAATGCACAAGCTGACTGCTAGTCTCGCTTTTCTCTGAGGAGCAAGGGTGGTCAGAGTGAAAGTCCCAGTGGGGGACAGGATGGAGCTGTAGCCTCCTTGTGTGATGTGGAGGAGTGTATGGATGGGGCCTTTTCGGCAGATGAGTGGTACATGTGTATGGATCAAGACTCCACACTCAAGGATGTTGAATGCATGTTGGTCTCGGGTGGCAGACGAGAAAGCACTGTGACCCCCTCTGTAAGGCCATTCATTAAGATATTGGATGAATGTATCACTCATCACCGCACTGCCCTTTACAACCCTCAGGCCAATGGCATGGTGGAACGTGCTAATCACTTGGTTAAGGGCACCATCTCCATGGCCATCCAGAGTGGGAAGAGTGTCAGAGAAATGGTTGATGAGATGGTTTGGGCGCATCGCACCACTGCGCATAGTGTGACTGTTATTTCCCCTTTTGAGAAAATGCGTGGAAGGAAGCCTGGCACCAAACTTTTACCCACCTGACTTGTTTCCCCCAAGTCAACAGCTACAAAGGGTTTTAGTGGCAGTCCCGACGCGAAGGGTGTATGCGCTGGTGACTGGGTAAAAATCAAACACGGAAGACCCGGCAAGGGGCTGTCCAAGTTCTGGGGGTCCTATAGAGTGAAGCAAGCTTTCAGCAACTATGTCTTGCTTGACAATGGCAACAAGTGGAACAAGTGCAAGGTTGCGTTGTATCGCAAAGGAAGTGACTGGGGAGCCAAAGCAGCTGGGCCCCTCAGCAGTAGTTCTGACAACAATGCCAGTGACTTCTGGCTTATGAGCGATGCTGACCTCAGGGGCAACAACTTGGCTGGGAGTTGTGAGGATGGCTCTGGGAGTAGCTCAGGTATTGCTCCCAGTTCGCTTCCCTGTACTTCTTCCCCTCCTTTGGGGCCTGAGTCTTCCCGCCCTTGCCGGTCAGACCGCCTTATATTTGGCTGATTACGTACTCACCTGATATTTTTTCCACTTACTCATGATTTGCGTCTCTACATTCTGTATTGCTTTTCCTTCCATTCATTTACTGTTTTGCACCTTTGTTTTATCTTTTGGGTAGAAGGGAGGGGGGGGTGTTGTAATGGGCTTAGTTCTTTCCCTGGGCTTGGCTGCGTCCGGCCCCATGTTCTATCCATTTAGAATGTTCATGCTGCGTGGTTCCACGAGCAACAGTTGGTGTTGGACAGTTAGAGTTTGGCTGGTGATGGTGGTTGACGCTCCGTTGCTGCCGTTGAAGAGCTTGTTGAAATAAAGCCTGTCAACACTTTGTGCCTGTGTGAGTGTCATTACTACAAACTTCACCGACTGGACCCAAAAAGAGTGTTATCGTTCTACCTTGACCACACGAGAGAGTTGTGGATGGATGACAAACTGTATGTGGGGAATGTCGAAGGAAAAAGCTGTGCAGAAGCAGATCATCTCCCGATGGATAGTGCTCTGCATTAAAATCTGCTACTCATTGGCCAAGAAGCAATCCCCTGAGGGCTTGCATGCTCATTCCACCAGGGCCAAGGTTGCGACCACTGCCAAGCAGCAACGGGGACTTCTCTGCACGCGTTCACAAAACACAACTGCCTAAACAGTCAGGTCCGTCGGGACGGGCTCTTTGCCCTTGTGGACTTGCAAGACTTTTTGGTATGAAATTGTTTAGCAAAACCACCTCTGGGGAGGCATTGCTTGGGTAACTTTCCTAAGTTAAGGAATCTGTGGCTAGAAGTCTCTATCAGATGAACAAGTACGTTACCTTCGGTAACGCCTTATCTGGTAGAGACTCTATCTAGCCACTGATTCCTTACCGACCCAACCATCCTCCCCTCTTTGCGAATGGGACTTCTAGAGACAGGGTGTTTCCCTTTCAGTGCCCAAGTTTTCCACACCAGTGGTCAGTGTTCTTTGTGATTCTGCACTTCTGTTGTGGAAAGTCATGAAAAGAAACTGATGTCAGCACCGGGGTCTCTGAATATTTGTATAATTCCTTGTAGATGGCATATATTCCTGTGGCAAGGAATCTTTTACTTTTTCTAGTACGTGGTCCCAGAAGAAAGTCAGAAAAATCCATATTCTCACTAGTTGAGGAAAAGTGTTCTTTCACAGCAGAAAGACTAGAGGGTTCCAACCATCTTTGACATTGCTTACCTGCAATATTTGTGGTAATTACTATAGATGTTTGTGTATTATAACATGGATTAGGACGATTCATCTTTAAGTGCAGGAGTGTTGGAAAGGAAACGCTGCATACAGGTATCAGAAGGTATCATACAGGTATCAGAATTATAAGGCCATAAGGCCAAACCTTCAACAGGAAATTGGGTTGAATTATAGGTTTCATTCTTTATCCTATCATTTATGTGTGATTCAGAAGACATATGCATTAGGATTTGCCAGTTACTGAACATGGTAAGATTGACCTTTGGAATAGAAGGAGTATTTAAATCCTTCCTTGGTCCTAATCCCAGATAAGTAGTCTGCTGGATAGTTTTCTTTAGAAATATTATTTCTTTTGGTATTATACAGGCCCCAAATAAGGCTTCTTTGCTTTATATCTGCCAAAATTTGGTTCCTCATATGCTTTTCTCATCAACATTTGCTTTCCAATACTCGTATTATTGAGAAGCCACATTTTGACTAAACTCAGTAGCATAAATCAGCTTGTTGGTAGTGATTAGATTTTTTGGATGCTGCGGTGGCTTCTGTATGAAATAAAAGGCTGAAGGATGTAATCTGTCAGCACATTGGACGTACTGGAATTTCTTTAAGAAATTAGATTTGCTGTTGTGAGGTGGAGCCTGACAATGTTCCCATTGTGTGTAATTGTACATTTCCCTAGGATAGCTCGTCCTATGTATGAAATAATGTGCATAGTGGTGATAACATTAACTTTTCTTTGTAATTTTCTGAATTCAAATAAGTATATTCATTATTCAAAGTAGCAATTGCCTGTAAATCAGACATCGTTCTTTTAACAATTTCAATGTCCCATTCATCTGAAATAGAACTGGGTACTATAACCTCATTCATTGAAACCTTTATCATATAAGGCAATTGGAATGTCTCAGTGGGTCCCATAATTTAACATGGAACCTTTTCCCAGGCTATGCCCTCGGGCTCATGATAAGCTGTAATGTTCGCAGTATAAAGACCTCTTTCGGCTCTGTGGGGTGAGAAGTGTGGTTTCAGTTCACGAACCATCGGTGAGGCAGTTGTTCTTGTGGGGACAAAGTGTCCATTCAGTAGCAGTAGAACGATGAGTATCATTGACAACCACATGACAAAAAGAAAAGTTCCCAAAATGATACAGGCATGGACCATGGAGGAATCAAATACTTGTCCCGAAACCATTGACAAGCACAAATCTGTCTCTTGGGGTGACTTACTGAAGTAGAGGTTGAAAAGTCTCCTGTGAAATATCCAGAGTCATTTAAAGTTCTGCTTAGATTGTTAAGCTCAAATATCCTCGGCTGAGAACCTGAACCACAAACTGCGTTTGTTCAGGGGGTAGGATATTCTGATTAGGGAGAGGCTGTGAGGCACTACTCTGAATCCTTCTTGCTGTCTGCGTAGGTCAGCTGTAGAGGACTAGCTACATGATGCTTTTTAATGTGGTCGATGAACACATGTCTGTTTTTCCTTGAGCCAGGCAGAGGGGGTGAATAAACAGTTCTGTTGACTTTTACCCCCAAGAACAATGATGGGCGGTCAGTAAGATAATTCAAAAGCTTGCTTGTCATGGATTTTTTCCCGAACTATGTCCCCATACTCGGGAACCCGCCCGTCGGCAGCAGTGATAACCTTCTCTTCACAGGTGGCCGCGTCAGAGTGGCTGGTATTAGACAGCTTGTCTCTGACTTCTTGGACACTCTGTAAAACATACAAACGTTTCTGCAAGTCAAATGTATCTTCATCTGCCACTTTCCCAGAATTATCTAACCCAGGCACATACACAGGAACTCTGAAGAGAACCTCATATGGAGTGCAGCCTCCCGATACTCGTCTAGGAAAGTTATTTAATGCTCTCTGAACTCCATACAGGTTATGGTACCAACTTAGGGCCTGATTTTGATGTTGCTAGTCCTGGGACCACCATACTGGTGGATGGATGTCCCACCGCCACCATCACATTGGGCCTCTTGCCCGATCACGATGGTGGCCGTGGGACCGCCACAAGACCGCCACTGCTGCCACGATCCCGTGGTGACAGTGGTGGGGAAAACAGGCAGGAATCACGGCAGTGCCAATGCCGGCAAAGCCAAGCAGATTCTGACCGGCCTTTCCTCCAAGCATTTCATTGACGGGACCCGCCATGAAATGCTTGGTTGAAAGGCATGTAAAGGGGCCCCCAACAGGGCTCCCGAGCACATATGCCGATGGAGGTGTATGTGGGGGGGGCACATGATATGCCCCCCGAAAGTGTACGGCCGTGCATGCCACACTGTGCACGGACGTGCTGAAGGCACTGTCACGGCGGTGGGATGCTTTTTAGGCTCTCCTGTGAAGCAAATATTCCTACCGCCGTGGCACCGCCCGCCCTGGATTACTGTTGTAATCTGGGTGAGAAAGAAGGTCCAGAGATTATTTTTCCCGGATAATATTGCCAATTTGTTGTTGGAGGAGGTTAACTCGAGGTACTGGACCTTGATATCCTCTTAATATTAAAGGATATAAAAACAAGTCTAGTCCATACTCCTCCTAAGTAGATATTAACATTCTTCAGATTTGTAAAGATTCAAAATTCCAAGTGATTTTTATTTTCTACTTTTATTCTACAGGTTTATATCCTGGTTCATAGGTTGTCATCAAACTCCAAAAGTTTACAGAAATAGTTTTATTTAAACGTTCAACAGCCAGTTTTATTTAAACATTCAACAGCCAACATGTGTTTCGCCCTTTGACGGTCATTTGGACCAGGGCTTTCTCAAGGCTGAAATAAATGTAATAAGCATCATGAGTTTAAAATGAAACTAAGAACCAGTTAAAGTTACCACCATGTGCTGTGTGACGGGAGTGCCAAAAATTCAAACGAAGTGCTGATTCAGAAGAGTCAAAGAAGTAAAAAATAACCGGTGAAAGGACAATAGTGTTTATTGTGAAAGGAGTGAATGGGGTTAAAAATTGAAAAGATTTACAAAAGACAGAAAAAATTAAAAGAATAAGAACAAGATTCTTGAGTGCTGGCAAAAAAAGTTAAGCTTAAGGCTCAAAGCAATGCCTGGTAATCACTGCATGCATGATGAGATAAGTTGTTAATATGGGTCGTGCCCTTTTCTTGTTATTATGTGCATCATGCTTTTATTTATTTAAGTGCGGTTATTGTATGACTCTAGGATTACTAAGAACTCAAAATGGAAAATTACTGTTACAAAAGGATAAAAAAAACAGCGTCTTTAGTTTCGGATTACTATTTTGTATTTAGTAAGTGAAGAAGGGAGCTTTGGTTTACCTAAAAAGAAACAAGTTTCATTTATAGTCCAGGTAGCAGGTTTGAGCATAATATTTGACAAATTTGTTGCATCAAAGATATCACAGAGAACAAAGATTTGAGTGAGAGAAGAGAAAATAGTAATATTACATTAGTTGCAGTGACAAATGCTAAGAGGCAGCTGATCTATTTTTTATTTGTGACATACTTGTTCAAACTCTTATATTTCAAGATACGTCTACTCGGTATCTCATAGACGAGGTTCTAAGAACGATTAGAATAAAAGTATTGTTGGCATGTTAGGGTTTGTAATTGCAGGAATTTCACAAGTGTAATCATTTGAGTCAGCCTGTTGTTTCAATCTTCAAAGATTTCACGTAATGAGAAAACAGAGGCACTTTAGTGCGTGCGTATGCTGCGGCTGGAGGCCGTGTTTCAACTTATGGTGACAGTCTCGGTAGCAAACTAACGTTAACAATCTCAAATTGATAAACAGAGGCACATTGGCGCGTGCTTACTCTGCTGCTGGAAGCCGCATTTCAACTTATGGTGGCAATCTCGGTAGCAGACTAACGCTAACAGTCTCAAATTAATAAAAAGTCAGTAGTCTGAGATTAAGAGCAATGAAATTAACAAAACGATAGTGCTAATGCGCTCTATGGGGCATGAGAACGAATCGCGTTTATTTCACAAAGTCGTCAAACAGTCTTGCCATAAACAGTGAAAGTGTATATTCCTATCTACTTACATTTTCAAGTCAAGATGCCTCAGGTCCTGGGTATAATCCTTTGCCTAGTAGAGTAAAGATGTAACGGCGTTGTACTGAGGCTCCATTTTAAATAGAAAGGAGACTTGCCGTAAGAACATCATTATCGCATTGATTATTAGCCGCCATCTTTAAGTGGTGAAATATTTCAGTATGGTAATAATGTTACAGTACATTAGTGTGTTATAAACATTGAAGATTTGATTGATATTTTGGTCATACCTACAATTGCATTAGACAATATAAGACGGTCTGTGTAGATGCATCTTTAAAACAAGTCCTAGCGCATGATTCATCGTCGGACTAAAGTCGTTTGGACTATGTGCCTAGGCGTCATTTTGGTTAGGGTTTGAAACTACGGAAACACTTTGAAGGTTAGAACGGGATTTAAAAAGGAACTACGAAATGATGTCCATGAATGGAATTTTAGGATGCTATATTTAATAGTACTATTCATTTGTAATTCTGAAAAAGTCCTTTGAGAAGGGAAAAAAATTAAAATTAAAACATTTGAAATGCCTTTATATGTTTAATGATATGAGTTTAACATGTTCTTGCTGCCCGGAAATGTTATAGTACCCTCTGAAAAGAGTAACCACTAGTGTTATTTTACAGATGTTAAGATAGGAAAGAAAGGCCGGAGATTACACACGTGTCTATCTAAGAGTAATAAGTAAAGGAACTAAGTAAATAGATAAAGTGTAGGATCTATAATAAAGAATTAACTAGTATAGTAATTTTACATGGTTGTATTTAAATTTATATTATTTTTTGTAAATATTAAGAACAAACAAGAATAGAGAAGTAGACTAACTATTTGAATGGTTAAGAGAATGAATGTAATATGAAATCAAAAGTTCATAAATACTAAGAACATTAGTTGGACCATATTAAATAAGAGAAGGGAAGAGGGTTCAGAGGGGCAGATGCTTTCAGCCTCAGATATAGACAAACAGGATGAGGATCATTATTTAGGAAGTTGGCTATATAGTTAACAAGTAATGAACAGAGTCACAAGTAATACATTTGGAGACAGTTCCGTATTCTGGACAGAGATATGTAACTGGTGGAAATGTCCTGTATGGTTATCGTTCAGTCTATTGTATATTAGAGCCAGTAATGCCACTCATGATCCTTATTTAAGCCTTTGTTCACAGTATCAAAACGGATGATTAGAGCACTTTCCTGTTGGCGTAACTTAAGTTCAAGATTTCCTCCTCTTGCATGTTGTTTCATCTTTATTAGACCACAGAAAGTAAAGGTACGATGGTGCGGATGATGTTTCTCGAAGTGTTCTACTAACGGTTGCCTCTCGTCATTTTTATGGATGTTACGGTGGTGTTCTTGAATCCGAATTTTTAAAGGTCAAGTTGTGCTCCCTATATAGTGTTGATCACACGGGCAAGAGATCAAATAAATCACGTTGGTGCTCTCGCAATTGATAAAGTCTAGTATTTGGTAAAGGTGGTCGCTCACCGAAACTTCTTTGGTCTTTAATTTCCCCAGTTTGCATATTGAACAATTGGAGCAGGTATAAAAACCCTTAGGTTGCTGTAAAAAAGATGTGGAGTCTTTTGTAACATGAAAAAAGGATGGGCATAGCTTGTCTCTGAGGTTCCTCCCTCGTTTAAAACTGATTTGTGGTGAGTCTTTCAAAACATCCGATATAGTGAGGTTTTTGGTAAGGATATTCCAATGTTTTTTGAGAGCTTTTGGGTTACTAAGAATCTCATAAAGGGATCAGGGACACAGTGGTAACCGTAACAAAGCGTATTTCATTATTTACAGGATCACACACAGTGTACCAAGAAAAATGAAAAAATTTAAGTTAAAAGTATTTATTAATACAGGAATAATCTGTTTCTCAGTACGCCTAACACAACTACACAGAATATTATAAAAACAGCAAGCAGGCATGTTATAAATGACAAGAATAAAATGAACATGTCTAGCATGTTTTAAAATGTCATTTATAATCCAACACCCTAATGCCTATTTCTTTGCACTACACTAAGAGAGCATGGAAGCAAGAGCAACTTGCAGTCTGAGTTTCTTAGGGAGAAGAGACACACTGTATACCTTGTTGACAGCAAAGGCTGTCTTTATCAGACTTGCTCCCACACAGTCTAATAATGCAGAGCCTGTGGGAAGAGGATGAGCGCAGGGCGGAAAACATGAGTGAGTGACAGAGACGACTTCCATCTTGGTCAAGGTGGCTTTTTATACAGAAATGTGCCCTAACTAAAACACATTGAAATATGCACTTTTACACATCCTAGGAAACTCATTTCAGAAGCAAATGTGTTAAATCAATCCGAAGATGTGAAATTGTGTGTGTAAATACATATTGGACATTAATGATGCACTAAATTATAAATCTACAAAACACTTCTACAACAGTCTGTACATGGGCCTTAAGGTGCCTCAACAGGGTGAAATACGGAAAATGAGACTCAATTCAATTGAATTCAAAATCTATATTGTTCAGGCTGGTTAGTCTGTTTCTATCATCTAAATGTGAATGCATTTTAGCGACTTTATTTACTACTTGGCGAAATGCTGGAAAAGGCAAGTTCTTATTCCATAAATCTGTTGTACTTGTTACTTTCAACGATGACCGCAGACATTCTCTGTGGGCGGATTGAGGATCTGTTTCCAATGCCAGCCATAGGGCATTATTTATTAAACTTCCTTGATTTGACCGGATTTTGTACCAAGTTTTTATTGTGGAGTAGCTTCTCCCTAGGACTTGTTGCATAAGACCGAATTCCAGGTGAACTTGAGCAGGGATGCCAAACACTCGCTTATATGCATTGCTTTGTAGTCTTTCCAAAAGCGATGCGTCATTACCGTGCATGAAGACTCTTGCATAACAAGTTAGCCGCTATGACCGCCAATAGTGGCTTGAAGGAGGGACCGTCCAGCTTCTTAGCAAGTACGCAGAACGCATAAGTAAGGGCCTTTCCTTTCTTAGCGAAGTACCGTTAGTGCGTGTGAAAGTTTAATCTATTGTCTATGTACAATCCCAAGTACTTATAACTGCTGACCTCCTCTAGGATTTCATGTCCGAGCTTGATTTTGAGCAGTGGCTCATCGATTCCTAAT
The DNA here is from genome assembly GCA_963921515.1 of Calotriton arnoldi. Lineage (NCBI taxonomy): Eukaryota > Metazoa > Chordata > Amphibia > Caudata > Salamandridae > Calotriton > Calotriton arnoldi. The sequence continues at coordinate 245,739 of CAWUFW010003156.1, forward strand.
TGACATTATTTTAGTTTTTGTTATATTGATTTCAAGTTTGTTAACCTTGACATATTCTTCTAATTCAATAAGTGATCTTTAGAGTCCCATTCTTATTTGGCTCAGCAAGACTATGTCGTCCGCATAGGAAAGATGTGTCAAGCTTAGAGTGCCCAGACGAACGGGATGGGAGTTTATCTGGTCAAGTCTTGGAAACAAATCTGCCATAAACGAATTGAGCAGATGTGGGGAAAACAAACAGCCTCGTTTGAGGCCTACTTCCGTAGAAATTCTCTTTGATAATCATGTGTCATCAGCTATTTTAACTTGAATCCAGGTATTTGTGTACAACTGTTCTATGGCTCGTAGTATTATATCTGGGAGTCCCCACTCCCTTAATTTTCCCCACAAAAAGCCCCTGTCTACTCGGTCAAACGCTGCTTTAAAGTATATAAAATATGTCTGCTGTTAGGGTAACGGCTAGGATGTTCGTGGGTTGCTTCCGTACCCTCTTTGGAACCCTGTCTCATTGACTGGGACCAAGTTGTTCGTGTTTGACCATTCAACTAGCTCCTCAAGAATTAGCGATGCGTAGTACTTTCTTTCAGAGTCTATAAGCGCTATTCATCTATAGTTCGCCGGGTCCGACCGATCTCCACCCTTAAAGACCGGATTTATTATTGACCCTCTGAAGCTCTTGGGAATTGAGCCTGTTAGTCTTACCTCCTTATGTACCCTGGCCACTTAGGGAGAACAAAGCAAACACAATAAGATGATGGACGGACCGCTGAAACTTTTCAGACACTCACCCCCAGTCACAGATCTGGGTTGAATCCATCATTGTTCTTCTGCTCACTAAGCCACCACAGTTTGGAACCAGCCATATGCAAATCAGTCTTGACCCTGCTCCTCATGGGAACAGTCCAGTCCAGGTCCTCTCTGGATCAGAAACAAGCATCCTGGGACCAGTTTCGGGGTATCACCCATCATCAGCCAGGCTAGCAAAGTGGGCATTTCAATGCTCGTGACTCTGTGTGCCTGTCTCCAATTCACATCTGGGCGCTGGGGGGACAGCTACATCTGTGCATTCCTGATAGAAGGCTGTAAATTAGTGGCTCAAGGGAAACTGCAGACCTCTCCTTCTGAGGGGCCTTTCCGGAACGGTTATGTGGTGGTGGAATTGGCACCTGCATTCCATAGGGCAGGGACTTGGCCCTTTAAAGATAGAGATCAAACCTCCCTGGGTAGGATGGCAGACAGAACAAAATTTAGAGAGGGCCTGAGCTTTTCAAAGGTGGCTTTTTGAACTGATCGTTATCTTCAAAGGCCATGGTGGGTATAACTACTGGGGCTCTGGCCTCCGAAAGTAGAGACGCCTTTGGATTTGGAACCATACTACGCTGGTTCAATGCTGGGACATCGACAAGAGGAATCATTAGGGCAGGAGGGACTGCAAGTGGATTATCTGCAGCCTTGTGGTGGCTTGGAGCTTGTTGTTCTCCAGGAAGGTGACTATCACTTGGTGGATTTTGCCTGGATGTTGCTGGCCTGCAGCTAAGTGTCAACTGTCATGGCCCAGGTTCCTAAGTACTCTCCAAGGGCCAGTTGGCGGGACTCTTGTCCACGAGATCCCAGGGACACAAAGGATCTCCCTGTTTCCACGAGACTGTAAGTACTGCGCAGGGAGCGGTGGAAACGGGTGGAAGTGATCGTTGGTTGGGACAAGGACCATCCTGCCGTACGCCGTCATCACACTGTGCAGACAAGTGTGCTTGTAAAGATCAGCAGCCATCTGAGGTGCCAAGATGTGAGGAGTTCAAGGAGTGTGGGGGGAGCTTGCATAGTCCAAGGGACCTGTGCTTGAAACCAGGGGACCTGTGCTTTCTTGCACTGCAGATCATGTGGTGTCCGAGGGGTCGTGGGGGACTTCAGCTGGGAGCTGAGACTGTCTTCGACTACCAGATCGGGAGGACGACAGTGCCTGATATAGAGGCCTCCGTCTGAGGTCGCTGGCTCCCTCTCCCTGGACCCACGTCACAAGGTACTTTGTTGTGGAGAACATCGTGACGGGGTCCAAGAGGTTTCGTTGTGCTTTATGGGCACCTACGGCTGGCTGTCGGGAGCTACGGCAGCTCGCACCTCCGCCTGAGAGGAAACATTTCTCCAGACTTGGAATGAGCGCCAGCTTCCTGGGTCACAACCTGTTGTCTACGGGGGATGGCGATCGTGCAGGTACCTTTTGGGCGCCAGTAGATCTGATCCGGATGGATGAAACTAAGTAACTGTTTCTTTCCGTTTTCGGTGGTTCCGCCAATCTATTCAATGTGGCGCCAGCAGGTGCAACGTGTATCATTGGCTTGTTAGTTGAGTGACTGAGGGGCTGGGTCACGAGGCTTAGTAATAGACCCGTGACTGCTTGACCATTAAAATGGTTTGGGGTATGCGATATTGGAGAATGTCGTGTAGGATGAATACCTCTGATTAGGGCATATATGTTCATGCCGTTCTGCTGCTAATGGGAAAGTTTGACAATTGCATAAACTGTAAAGTGTATATACAACGTGTATCTCGTTTGGATTTCAATGGGAAAGTTCGACAATTGCATATAACTGTAAAGTGTATATACAATGTGTATCTCATTTTGATTTCAATGTGTGTGTAATGCAAAGACGAGTGTTTTACACATACTGTGTGGAGCCTTTTTGTGGCGTACGCAGTGTGTTGCGAGGGTAGTGTTGTGCCAATACTTTACACTTGGGCCCTGAGGCTAAGCCTGACTGCTCTGAGCCAAGGTACCTAAGGGTGAGCACAGGTTATCGGACACGTGTATCGTACTCATCCTATCTAGAACAGTGGATTGTGACTGACTTGAATGCGTCCCAGTCGGCCGGAAACTGCTGGTTCTAACACCCAGTATTCAGGGTCAAGTTTGAAAATAGCCTGCGGAATGCCGTTTGGCCCTGGCGCTTCATATCTTTGCCCTGCCGTTATAACTTTCACAACCTTATTTGATGGCTAGTGCTGGATAACCAGCCCAGGATAGTCCGAGGTAATACACCAGTTGCTTATACCCATTTTTTAGAGATCGTGATATCTTTAATTTCATTATCCCCAGTGTTGCAGCTGCTGTCCTGCTCTAGATTCTCTAAGCATATACAATTTGGAAAACGTCTTGGTTAGATGGACGACCCAAGCTTCCTTCGTCACACTTGTGTTGTTTATTACGCCTGTAGCTCTGCTAATACCATTTATGGTTTCCCGAAATGCTCTAGTGTTGGTTTGTTTAGCATTAAAAAGGAGCTTTGTTCAAATTGCATCTATTTATATTTTACAGTCTTCCTAAAGTTGTTTTTTATATTGCTTCCTCATGTTTTTTTATTTTCTCCCATGTGTGCTTTGGAGCATTGGGCTTTTCTGCACTCCTGACCACTCTTCTTAGTCCCTTTTTAGGCCGAGCCTAGAGCCAGCACGCATGCGCTGCTCCGCTAGACTTGTTGTAGTGGAGTAGGGAATTGAAGCCCCGCCCACTCTCCACCCATATTTGCCATTGGCTTGTGTCATTGTCCGTCCTAAATGATGGCTTCTGATTCGTCAATAGGCTTGTTAGTCCCTCCTTAGTACCGCCTCCTCTTCATTTGTCACCTTGCATGGCGACTGGCCCTTTTACTTCAGTTGTTACACAGTACCTGTTATTTAGTCTTTAAGCACTATTTTCTTTATCCAGTTTCTCTTACTGCAGGCACAACATGCTTTGGTGCCTTCTTTACAACCACGCCCTCCCTCCCGTTGTCAGTGCCTTCTTTACCCCCCTCCCTCCCATTATCGTTCCTTCTTTAACACCCCCCGCCCTCCCTCCCGTTGTCCGTACCTTCTATACCCCCCCTCGCCCTCCCTCCCGTTGTCCGTGCCTTCTCCGCCCGCCCTCCCTCCCGTTGTCCGTGATGCCTACCATTTGCAATGCAATAGGTCTCGCATTTACTAGAGTTTGAGCTATTGGCATTGTAAATGACAATGCCTTTTATTTATGTTTTGGTTTTTAAAACATAAATAAAACGCATTGTCATTTACAATGCCAACAGCTTAAACTCGCGTAAATGCGAGACCTATTGCATTGCAAATGCTTGTTTAAGGCTTGGCATTTATTTTTAAGGCCATCTGACCACTTGTTGACTTGCCTTCTAGTGTGTCCAGGAGCATGTATTAGCAGTCTCATTGTGAAATCCGTCCATACCTCCGTTTGGCTGCAACTGGGTGTGTTGCTGGACTCCAATGTCTCTTTTGCCATGCTGGCCAGGTCAAGAAGTGAATTATGCGTCCACCTCAAGCGTTTCAAGTTGGCTGTTTTTAATCAGCCAGGTTCTCCTGGGGCACTCGTGTCTTGGAGGGTTTATACTCAACTCCAGGTTGGTTGTGGTTGTAACATTTATTGTATAGTTAATTAAAACCATAACAAATAGACATAAAATTATTAAAATCAGACAATATGAATCACTTCATCATCTAAGACTCATTAAATGAAGTAATCACGATATTCCATTCTTTAAATAACCTATTAAGTACCCTTATTAAAATACCAAATGCCTCGTTCTACCCCAGTCCAACAGGGTCAACTCCATCAGTGAGTTGAGGGTATTGTACGTGCGGCAATAGGGCCAATTTACATCATACAAACGGTTACAAATCATGGAGCAGCTGTGCAAGCATCACTGCTTCACATATTATTATTATTATTAAATTAAATTTGCACAGTTAACTAAACACCATTGCAATAAAATGTCATCGTAGCACTGTTACCACATTAAAAACAAAGCAAAGCAAACCATCAAATTTCAATTCATACACGTTACTGACGAGGCAGACTTGTAGTTACTGTTGTAATCATGTGACAGGCTTCAAAAACCAAGGATAAAGTGATTTGGTGCAGGCACTAGGGTAAAGTGCAAAAATAGTCTGTGATAAGTTTTTGGGAAGGAGGAGCTGGTAGGGCAGGGACAAGAGAGGGAAAAAGCAGATTGTCCAAGAGTCTCACATATTTTCCGAACCTTGCAAGCACTTGAATATCTGGGGAAGTAAAGCAGAGAGCAGATGCCTCCCAACATGTACTGATGCCCCTTTTTAGATATAAGGGTTTTAAGAGAAGTCTTCTGGGAGCGTCAAGGGCGGGACAGCAGCACAGAAGATGCAACCATGATTCAGACCTGTAATTACACAGTCTGCAAGCCCCCTCCTCACTGGTTGGAGCCCATCGGTTGAAGGCAGTGGAGCAAAGACCTAGGAGACGCATGAACATTATATTTTTGCGGGCCACTGCGTTTAAACTATCAAGAAGGTAAGGTTGAGGTACCCCAGGGAGGTATGAGACGTTCAAGGGGAGCAGGATAATTGATGTTTTTAGGACCCAAATGTCCGTCTGGTAAGAAATTTGTCTAACTTGCTTGTTGATAACCCTTTTCCAGACTGTGTATGGAATAGAGTCTGCAGTTAATGATGTTTCGTCAATATGTAGCGTTCTTAAGGCTTTTACAATTTGACGGTTCCAAGGATTCCCGGAGCTGGCAAGAGTTTCTTTTAACCGGGCTTTAAGCGTGTTATCTGCGGCTTTTAGTGCCCTTATATAGTACTTCAGGGTATCGGCCTCACAGAAAATCGATTGTCTTTGAAGGCCCAGCTCCAGTCGTAGTCTTGCCCTGTGGATGTAATTCGGGAGACGGAAGATTTTTTTATAGATGGTTACCTGGGCGTGGTCGAGACTGGCCGAGCATGCGCCAGGAAAGGCCTGGTGCCCGTAACTTAAGGCAGGAAGAAGGGTAGCTTTGATCACCTTCAGAATGGGTTCGGCAGAAGGACTACTCAGGGACTGGTTAAGTCGAGTCAGGCTGTATGTTGTTGCTCCAGCTCTCTTTTTAAAGGCAGCCAAGTGGACTGATGGTCTGGAAGACTCGCTAAACCAGACCCCCAGGTAGTTGTATTTTGATGTTGTTTTAATCTTTGCAGGCCCAATGTTCCACGTTAGACTTTTCTTTTTCTTGCAACGGCCGAAAATCAAGACCTTGGTCTTATCCTGGTTAATTTTAAGAGCGTTGGCTGTGTTGTATTTGTGGAGCGTGCACAAGGCTCTTTGGAGGCCAGACTTTGCCTGGTCCATTATAACAATATCATCAGCGTATTGCAGAATGTGCAAGTTCGTTTTTGCGAGGCCCAGTTTTGGCAGAAGGAGAAACTCCAGGTGCTGATATGAATGGTCACTTCGTGTGGTGTATTTGACTACATATTTTCTCAAGTGCTGCAGTAGTGGTAAAGAAAGGTCTGTATAGTCTATTATTGACCGTGAGTTTGCATCGTGATATGTGTACCTCGGAGTATCCTCCTGAGATCTGCCATTTACTACTCTCAAGCCTAGATGTTTCAAGGCACTTACTAGTGTTTGCCAGTTAGGATCAGGATGTTTTGATGGGAGGACCAGACTGTGGCTGCACCGCCCATATTGCGTTTTCTGCTGCTAGATGCAGGTCTTCATTTGGGGTGCAAATTAAATTGGCGTTGAAATCCTCTGTCACAATTATTTCCCAGGTTGGATTAGCAAACCTTACTTCAATTATCATGGAGAATAGTTTTTTGAATAGAGCAATCTTTTCTTGTACATTAGGGAGCGCATAGACATTAATCAGTATTACCGTTGTTGTTGGGTGTTTGCGCCAAGTGCTGAACTTAATTATTTGTAGATGGGGGCCAAAGAAGATAGTTGCTTTTAGGTGATGTTTAATGCTGTTGATACATCTACTGCAAGGGCCCCCTTTGGTCTCCCAAATCTATGTGAGCTTATGGCCTCAATGTAATGGAGTGCATAGCCTACCAATTGCACAGGCTCAATTAGCCAAATCACTTCACGAGCTATCAGCTCATACTTCCCCCAGTTCAGTAGGGAGACACTGTCATGTAATTCATGTTTTGCCCCAGCAATATTCCAGGAGTTAAGGTTTAATGAGACCTCCTGGGACTTGCTAATCCCTTGTTTAGGGAGTCACTCTTTTCTTGGGATGTTTAAGGATGACGCTATCCAGTACCATTGATCCTGGTTCAGGTCACTTGGCTGTTTGCTTTTTGTTTGTGCAGTTGTTTCCGTTGTGCCGCGGGCACTTTGTAGAACTGAATACACAGAGGTTGGTCCCAATTCAGTACTTAGGGCCTGATTACGAGTTTGGTGGTCTTATGTTGGGCCGCCATGCCAGCGCCCTGCTCCAAGACCACTAAACCCGTAGTCTGACCGCCCGCCGTATTCCGATTGGAATACAGGTCGGAGTCCTGCGGTGGCGGTGCCTTTCAAATGCTCATATCTGAGCCTTAGAAAGGCACCTCAATGGGGGCTCCACAGCACATTTCTGCACGGCATGGATTGTTAAGTTGATGCCGTGCAGGAACTGGGGGTGCATGCATATAGTGGGCACAACATGTGTCCCCCACATGCATCCCCTGGCCCTGAGTCTATGTGGGTTTAGAAAGTGTTATATCCCATGTTTCAAACTGTTGGCTAGCATTCATGATTGAAAGTGCAATTTCCTCTGATCTCCAGGTGGTGAGGGTTTGTTCAGGTTGCTTATAGTCCTCGTTAGGAAGAAATTTGACTGATAACAAGTCTGATGACTTAAGATGCTTCAGAGTGGAAATTTAAGCAAACAATTTCATTATATTTCCTCTAATGAGGATGTCCTGCTAGCCTTGCGAAACATACTGGGGTATTAGAAGGATTTGCTCTTTCAGACTCTCCATTTGCGGGGAATGTGTTATAGGTAATGGATAGTGAAGGAGCGTTTTCGAATCAGCATTTTGCTGGCGTGTTTTTTGGACTGCTCCATCATCTTTTTTGCATTTTAATGTTAACTGCTATCCTATCACTTTGGAAGTTGCTGTATGGATAGCGGCCCTGCCAGACGGCTTTGTGTGATTTCTTATTGTGATCATTGCTTGTTAATGTAATTATAAGACCACCAATTGATTGTCCTTGGGTGAGTTCTTTGCTATTATCACTTCCATTATAGTAGTTTCTGAAACTGTGGTCAAAATTATTTATTTCAGTTAATTAAAACCATAATATTTGCACAGCTCAAAACATACAATAAAAGTTTCAAATTCATTAAGTGTGAGCAGCTTATTTTTGGCTTTAAATTGAGTTTAGAAAATTTTCCGTTAAAATACCATTACTATAAATATAAAAATTGTGTACTTGCATATTAAAGTATTCATTACATTCCGTTCCAATGTCAGAACTTTGTCACTTTGCATAATACCCAATCATTTTCCTGTTTCATCACATGTAAGTATTTATGGATTACACAGTCTTCACCAATCCCTTTGCTGTCAATAATTAGTTTCTGAAACTGTAATTTTTCCTTTCTTTTAAAATACTCTTTTAAATGGTTGGTATAGTGCTTAACTTATCAATAATTGGGCCACATGCACAATCTGTTTAGACTGGAGGGTTTGTTTGTTGCACCTTTTTTATCCACAACAAAAAGGGGGACTCAAGGGCTTGATAACGGGGTCCAGCATACATGCCCAAACAATGCTCAACAAGAAAAATATGCTGTTCCCCTAGGAACAAAGTGATCAAGGGAAAAAAGGCTGGAAGTCCTACTTGTCGGAACTAGAGTCCTCACACACCCAGCAAGCTAGGTGTCATGCTTCATCATATGGACTTGCTCCTCGTCGGGTCGGCGCTGCAATACCCGACTGGCTCCCTTGAAGGGGCACTTTAACGGAGATCTTTAGTTCCTGCCGTTTGGTGCATGGGTGTGAGGGCCCTAAAAAACAGTGTAGATAAAACAGTGTAGATGTGGTGCAGGTGAGTGACGTTAAAAAAGGTTGGATAATCCACATAAAATCTTTATTCGGCTGGTAATCCACCTTCTTAAAAACAGAGTGGCTGCTCTCTGGCTCTATGGTCCAGTGGAGCCTAGCTCATCTCATATCGTATGGTCGACATGTTTCATGCATCGTGGTCAATATTGATCCATTGCATTTCATCAGGACCTTATGTTACTATACTATCTACAGGTGGTGGTGGTGGGCAATGAGGCTCCTACCTACCACACATCTTGGAAGCGAGCGCGAAGTCCCGCCAATCCTAGTGGTAACCTACATAAGGAGGATGACATAAGGAGACAACAAGCAATCACTAGATATTTAAATCTAGCAGATAGATATATATGCCCCCCATACCCTCAACTCCAAAATCCCTTGATCACACATGCGTACTAAAGGTTAAAAATAGTCATTGGCAAAAAGAATTAAAATTAAGTATTAGAAATAAGACTAGACTTCAAACAAGGCTAAAAACACTGTTTTTTAGGGCCCTCACACCCATGCACCAAACGGCAGGAACTAAAGATCTCAGTTAAAGTGCCCCTTCAAGGGAGCCCGTCGGGTATTGCAGCGCCGACCCGACGAGGAGCAAGTCCATATGATGAAGCATGACACCTAGCTTGCTGGGTGTGTGAGGACTCTAGTTCCGACAAGGAGGACTTCCCTCCTTTTTTCCCTTGATCACTTTGTTCCTAGGGGAACAGCATATTTTTCTTGTTGAGCACCTTTTTTATCCAGTCTGTCAATTTTGCTGTATGTAAAATATTTAATAGTGAGGTGTGTAAGTTCGAGATACTCTCCTCTTTTCAATCTAAAATGTCATAATTCGCATTGATCTCAGTCCCAGTACATTATTATTACGAGTCTTATAATGCGCGCAACTACCCTGAGGGGTTTCCCGGCGCAGGGCAGGAGTAGGGAAAAGGAAGAAGAGAACTGCATAGCGAGTTAGAAAAGGCAAGTTTTAAGACCCTTACGGAGAGCAAGAAGGGATGTCGAATCTCTCAAGGGAGCTGGCAGGGAATTCCATAGTAGCGGCCCTAAGTAAGAAAAAGAACGGCCTTTCATACGAGCCAGGTGGGTTTTTGGTACAACTAACTGAGTCCGCAGAGAGGCTCGCAAGGGACGGGAGGGATGGTATAGGTGGACTAAGTCTAAAAGGTATTTAGGAGCAGATCCAGATTTGACCCTAAATATATAACAGAGTGCTTTGAACTTAATATGATTTGACACAGTCAGCCAGTGTAGATCGCGAAGAAGGCTGGGGACCGAGGGAAACTTGGGTAGGCAATAGACACCAGTTGCAGTCTATGGATAGTGGATCTGTCGGCTTGCCATAATCCAGTCTAGAGACCACAAGGGCCTACATGGGTATTTTGTTTTCCTAATTGCCTTTAATGCAGGGGCATGGAGGGTATTTTGGTCTATATCATCTAACTGAGCCCGCATTGAAATTACGGAGTCGCTTCTTAATGACTTGTGATAGTTGCGTGGGTCATCCTGGGCTAATAGTTGAGATACACTTGAAATTGTCATTGGCGATTGCGCACGCCCTTCAAGATCGTCTGGCAGATTGATGGTCTTACCTTCATTGGCTGTATTAGATCCATATTATTTGTTAATGAAATTGAGTGTAGCCAGAAATTGTCCACCTCTTCAACAGAGTTACTGATGCAGTAATTATTTTTATGCGGAGAGGACTGGATTGAGTGAGATCTTACAGCAGGTCTTGGTGTTGAATATAGTTTGATGCAGACTCTAGCAAGGAGAAAGTACAGAAAAAATACAGGACACTCCGCCCTGCCCCACCCTCTGTTTTAAAGCACCTCAGGAGGGAAGGTGAGAAAATTAATAAGATTTCTCAAATTCTCCAAGTTAAAGCATAGGAACTCGAGAGAGTATAGCGAGTGCCCCTAGTGCCGAAAGCCTGGCCTTGATTAAATTCAGTAAATTTAAACAATGTGTAGGCACTCAAATATAGGCACCATGACTTTATTTTTAAAAATGCAAAATGTCCTATTGTCATTCTTTCCATTCAGATCATCAAGATCCGAAATCTTATTGTGGTGGGGAAAACAAGCACAAGCAGAGGATTTACCAGTTACCACACAGGCTTAGTGCCCAGTTCAGAATTTCCCACAAGGTCATTTAGAATAATGTAGGGTAATGATGTTTTATCGTTTTCTTTCTTCAGTTTGCTAAAAGAGAGGTGTGAATATATTTACTTTTACTTATGAGCAAAGCAGGAACGTATGCTTTTATTTCTCATGATTCGCCTATGGATTGTATTTTTTATTGTTTCATATTGTTGGAGGATGTTGCAATAGCGCCCCAACCAGAGACTGAAATAGGGGAAAAAAAAACGTCTGTTGCCCTCTTCTGTATGTCAAACCTGGCAGTCCACGATAAGGCCGGACTGTCACCATAACTGGCACTTTAAGGGCAGTCATGTTTTACGCTCAGAGAAGGGAATATTGGACCACGGAGGTTGGATTGACCTCTCCTGTCCGCCAGCCATCTCAGTACGGCCTTGAGGGTACGCCAGCACTGCCGCTTTAAGAACGGTCCTGTTTTACCTCTGCAGAAGTTTGGAAACAATGGTAGTAGATCGAGCTACGTCTGCGCTTTAAAGTATGCCCTCAAAGATCGTCCACGCTGTGCACTGTAAAACCACAGGGCGTACTTGGGCACTGCACATAGTACAGGTTGTGGGCATCCTGCATTAATGGCGCCTACTAGAACCCCAATACGTTAACCGCCATCCCCTTCCTGCTCCGAGGCCCTCCTGGCAAAGACCGAAGGGAAGGGGCGAGTGGTATGGAGCAACCTGGGACTTGTAGTCTTTCTCGAGATTGAAGACGTTCTGTGGCATCACGCCTTTGCTGCCCGTGGGACTACAGCTCCCAGCGTGCGCGCGGGCCAGTGCTGCGCAGGCGCTGTGGTGTCCGAAGGAGCGCGTCTGTTATGCTGCTTCGGCGAGGATAAAAAAGAACAGCAACTGGAGGGAGCGCGAGGCGCACGGCGCGGGAGCGGCCGTGGGTGCAAGTAATCTATGTCTACTTATGTACGGACAGGGGCGGACGGGCGCGCGCGGGTCCCCCGGAGGCGCGGGGGGGAGCCCCTCAGGTCCGGGCGGAGTGAACCCCCGGACGCAGTGTGTCCGCGCAGCCTTTGTGCGCCGCAACAATGTAACAAAGCGCCGCCCGGACGCGCTTCGGAGCGGCCGAGAAGCCTGGCTTATACATGGCTTCTCCGCTCCCTCGAAGCGGGCATCCTTGGGCGCCACATTCGCTGCGCCGTCTCCGCCGCTCCCGGGGCTGCGCAGGCCGCGGCGGTAGGGGCGGGGACGGGGGGAGGCTCTCCGTGCATGGCTCCCAGAACTGCAGGAAGAAGAGCGCTGCTCACGGGAGGGAATTTTTTTTCTTCCCTGCCCGCCATCTTTTGAAGGGGAAAATGAGAGGAGGGAAGGAGGGGGGAGTAGGAGGGCTCTAGCCGGGGAAGCTTTGTGAATGTATGAGCTGGGCACGGGAGGGGAGGGCATGGGATGCGGGTGCCAGGCGGGTGAGGGTCACCCTTGAACGTGTGACGGGAGAGGGGGTCTTGGGCGTGATGGTTCAAGAGTGGAGGGGACATATATCTCCTAGTGGGTGTTACCAAGAGCCCAGGTCTTCACTGTGATGCTCGGCTGTGGGGGGAGCTTCCACTACCTGGCACCCTATTTGAAAATTGTCTGAGAGGGAAACGAGAGCGCCGTGGGTGAATACATTTTGTTGATTTATTCTGACCGCAGGAGTTAATCATAGAAGTCCCATTGCATTCAGGTAGTTTGAACAGATAGTCTGTGAGAAGAACTATGAATTGATGTGTGAATATGCCTTGAGTTAAAAATGACGTTTTACATAGGGGCCACAGACGTCTAGTAGTTTATCCGGGCAACGATCCTCGAGTGTTCAATGGCCTTCATTTTTTTTTTTCGCCACCTTTTATTTACATTTGACAGTGTTTGTTACACGGAGCGATCGGCGCTTCATTGTCCCTATTTTTGTATTTATCTGTGGAAAGTGGGCTCCCGAAAGGTGCTCTCTCCACGTAAGCGTGTCTGACTGTGGATCACAACATTTGAAGCCATAAAAGAGAATAAATGAATTGATGTAATGCGCCAGTTTGATGTGCTGGCTACGACTGAATGTTTTCCAAACGGAGCACTCGGACTTTGTTTCAACTGAAGAATAATAATTCGTTTCTCACTTCAGTGACCTCACCGTGCCTAGTTCATGAGCGTCCGTGTAAAAGAAGATGCTTGGGGAGGTTTTAAGAAGTACTTTGAGGAGGGGTGCTGCTGGAGAGCACCTTGAAAGTTGAAGTAGATGCTCTTGATTCTGAGGGTTAACCCCCCAAAACAAGCATTGGCATAGCCAATAGGTCTCGCTTTTGGGACCTTATAAGTGTTTAACCACGCAACAGTTAATGTTGTTGCACCAAAGATATTGTGCTGCATAACTAAATACTTATAAGGTCCCAAAAGCGAGACCTATTGGCTATGCCAATGCTTGTTTAGGACTTGTGCCCTGTACAGAACCTGGGACTTCCCAGAATGTGACTGGATAAGACAATGAGCAAATAAATGAGCATCAACATATTTCCTTATCATGGAGAATTCCCTCCTCACTGAGATACTAGACATCTATTTTGAGGTACATTAACAGAACACTGTACAAATACAAGATAGGTAGCAGGCATGCCTGAAATTTGCCATGGGTGCTCCATTCTGCCCAGTCCCTCTCTCTGGCGATCTGCTTTGCAGCGGCTTCATGATTAATTTGACGAAACGGCAACAGGAGCTGAAGTTCTTCTGAAAAGCTCAGCCTCACCTTAGACTGCCCCGCTTTGAGAAGCGAACTCCTCGGGGTCTTATGGGAAAGAAAAGGCCTCGGGTCCTAATGGGGAGGAAAAAAACGGGAGGAGGAATGCAGTAGAATGCTTGAAGCACCCCTACTTTTGTTCAGAGAAACAAAAAAGAGTTGTCAAAACAGGGCTGCTGTCCTAATGGGAATTTCGGGACTCTGGCGCCCGGAAAGATATCATCTTCGGCCAGGGCAGGGAAAGTTATAAGCCTAACGTTGTCCTTCAGGTGCTGTCTCCATGACCCCAAAGCAGAAGTAACGCTGCAATTAGAAAACACATCCCTCTATGAAACAAGCATTGGCCGCGCGGCTCACTGAGAACATCAAAGCGGCCGAAAGGTGAGAAAGGAGGGGTGAGTGCAAGCCGAGGTGACAAGAAGGGCTGGGCGAGAAGGGAGGGGAGAAGGGAGGAGGGAGTGCGAGCAGCAGCTGTGCACGTGCACGGCTACAAGGCAAAAGTGAAAGCAGGCTGGCAAATGGTGTGCGATGTGCGCGCACCATGACGAGAGAGGAAAGCCATATGGCGCCTCTGCTCGTCATTGTGCGCGTAACCGCACACTTGATGCCAGCCAAAAAGCTGTGGTTGCATTTCTGCAAGCCCACTACAAAACGTCTCTCGCTGGCTTTCAGAGCGAGACCTAAAAAAACATGGGTGTGTTGGTAGGTTGATATCCTCTTCTGTGTAGTCTCTAAAGTTCGATGACTGGGCTCTCCTTTAAGGCACTTGAAAGCGTTTTTGGGCCACCGTTGCAAAAGCAATAATGGCATTGTTAATTTGGTGACATTGTTATTTTATACTTGATTAGATCGTTAACTTGCCATTTTAGTCTTTATTGCTATATACCATCAGAATAGACATTGGTTCAGTGTCCAGTATGCACATCTGTAGTGTGCACACTCTGTTGCATATGCATGACGAACATAAAATACTGGTAAAGAAAGTGTATTCAACACCTACACTTTCTGTACAGTTGTGTTAGTGTTTGTGAAAGCCTTGTTACAGAGACTGGCTAAACCGTATTTTAGGGTGGGCTAGCTGGTTATAGTTGGCGATTGCAGCAAAATACTTTGATTGCGGCGAGAAAGCTTAAAGCAGGGTAAAAAAACCTGGAACGGGGGTTCCTCTAAAAGGGGCGTGGTCCATGTAATTAAGGGCGTGGCTCTAACACACGTAAACTAAATGTCTTCTATTCCCATAGCGCGACCGTATTTTGGTTCCTCTCTGAGCCTTCTGTTATTGCATCCAGATGTGTAACACAACAACTGACAGACACCTAGAATCAGCCAGAACTATTCGCTTTTCCAATGGCTCTTAGTTGTTAAAGATAAAGAAATACCCGCAATTATTTTGTTGTAAATAATAATGGAAGCATTAAAGGCATGTGGAAGGGGTGATGGTTTTCAGTGTCTCACTCACTCCTGTAATGTTCACCCCTTTTCTCTTCACATCTTGTCCACCTGCGTGTCTTGTGTATTGTATTGTATTGCGCATTTATATAGCGCAAACTGTCACCCTACGGGTATCCAGGCGCTGTCACATAGCAGAGGAATTCATCAGTCTACAGTGCTTCTCAAACTTAAGGAGTGATATTATCATTCCTGGGGAAGAGCCATGTTTTCAGATTCTTTCTGAAACAAAGCAGGGTGTCAGCTTGTCTGATCTTCTGTGGGAGTTCGTTCCATAGACGGGAGGCCGTATTGCTAAAAGCCCTTCCTCCCATCCTGGATTTTTAAAATCTAGTGGTGGTGACCAGATTGGCGCCAGAGGATCGAAGGGATCTAGTCGGTTTGTACCATGTGAATCTATCCTGCATAGGAAGGGGACCCGAGCCATGTGCCGCTCTATACACTATGCATAGAGATTTAAAACTCACTCTGTCCTTAACTGGTAGCCAGTGTAGTTCTTTTAGAGCCAGCGTAGTAGAAGCCCTGCGTTGCCTTCCTAATGCCAGCTTAGCTGCCATGGACTGGACTCTGCAATCCCTGCAAGATATATTGTGGGGCTCCTAAATATAGGGAGTTGCAGTAGTCCAGTCTGCTCAGGATGGCACTCCTTACTACCAAGGGTCTAGTTTCCTCTGGCAGTAAGGGGAGGATCTTCCGCAGTGCCTTTAGTAGGGCAAAGCAGACACTGGTTGTTTTATTGGCCTGTGATGCCATCTGAAGGTTGTCATCGATTAGGACACCTAAGTTTCGGACCGTTTTAACTGAGGACAGGGATTTGTCTCCAGGGGAGAATTTAATCTCCATCGGTATCTGATGTGTCAGTTTGGCCATATTACAGTACACCACTTCTGTTTTTTCCTTATTGAATTGCAAAGAGTTTTCATTGAGCCAGCTAGATGTTTGGCGCATGCATTCTTGGAAGATATCCATGGTCACTGCATCTTTCCCTTCTATGGAGAAAACTAGTTGAGTGTCGTCAGCGTAGTTAACCAGGTCGATCCCAAATGATTTTATTAGGGCGATCAGTGGGCGCAGATATATATTGAAGAGGATGGGACTAATTGCCAAACCCTGTGGCACTCCATGGCGAACCTGGGATTTGGGAGAGGCATATGGCATCATGGAAACCATCTGCTGTCTCTCTGTAAGATATGATTGTAGCCACTTCAGTGCTCGGCCTTTCACCCCTATCCTCTCCAATCTTCCCAGCAGCACTGCATGGCTTACGGTATCGAAGGCGGCCGACATATCTAACAGTACTAGTACCGAGGCGTTCCCATTGTCGGCTCGCATTCGAAGGTTGTCCATTACAGTTGCCAGGGCTGTTTCTGTCCCGTGACCTGGTCGGAATCCAAATTGATCCCTATCTAGAAGGTTGTTCTCCTCCAGATAGCATGACAGAAACTTACTAACTAATTTCTCCAAAATTTTTATAGGGTATGGCAGAAGTGATATAGGCCTAAAATTAGCCGGGTCCGTGGGATCAGATGATGGTTTCTTTAGCAGGGGAGTTACCACTGCCTGCTTCCAGATTCCCGGGACCACTCCTTCCTCTAGGGACTGGTTGCAGATCAGTCGCAGCCGAGGGAAAAGCTCTTGCCCCCAAGACTTCCAGATCTTATGTGGGAGGGGGTCTAGAGGGGATCCTGAGGAAACATTTTGTGCAGTCCTGTCAAAGAGCTCCTTGGTGAGTAGTGGAAAACAATCCAGGGATGTTTCTGCCCATGATTCCCCTGCAAGTGAGTGGGGTGAGATGTCTTTGTCACTGATGTTATCCTGAGTCAGATCTCCAACAATTTTAGCAACCTTATCTTCAAAGTGAGTGGCAATCTTGTCACACAGTTGTTGTGAAGCCACCACTTTGTTACTAGTGCAGGTGGGATTAGTGAGATCCCTTGCGATCTTAAAAAGGGTTTTTGTACTGTTTGAGGCATGTATGATGGAGTCGGCTATATAGCGTGCCTTGGCAATATCCTCCTTGTACTGCGCTTGCGCGGCCCTCAGCGCTATTTTGTCCACTTCGGAGTATGACTTCCGCCATCTCCTCTCAGCCTTTCTGCACGTATTTCGCAGAAGTTTCAATTCCTTAGTGTACCAGTGAGCTGAGGGTTTGCGCCTAGCCTTAATTCTTTTTAGAGGGGCTCTTACATCCAGAGCATCTGTAATATCCTTACAGAGGGTTTGGTAGTTTTTATCTACTGAATAGTCAGGGAAAAAAGGGGTTTCCATCGGCAAGAGTGGAGCTGAGCTGTTTTTCGCTAATTTGGCCCAGTCCCTGCCTATTCGAAAGGCAGTTGAGCTGACATTCTTTTGCCCTGTTCTAGGTAAGGATATTTTAAAATGGACTAGCGAGTGATCGGACCAGCTCTGGGGTAGAATGTTAAGAACCTCTGTCTCTGCTTGGTCAGCATGTAGCAGATCCAATAAGTGACCTTCTTGGTGGATTGGGCCTTGTACAAGCTGAAGCAGGTTGAAACTTTCACAGATTTGATTAAGGTCTCTTAAATGGTTCCCAAGTGTGCCATTATTCCATAGGTTAAAATCCCCAAGAATATTATTCTAGAGTGAGTCAAGCTTAGGTCAGCTATGGTGTCTAATAGTTTTTGGTACTGTGTGGCCGACCCAGGGGGTCTGTAGCATACCATTCCTGATAAGTCTTCTTCCAGTCTCCTGTATTGAGAAGCCTAGCGTTTCAATCCCTGCAACCTCATCGACCATGAGAGGAGCGAAGTTCCATATTTCCTTATAAATGACCCCGACCCCCCCTCCTCTTCCAGAGGTCCTGGGTTTGTGGAAGACTCTGTATCCCTCTGGGCACGCAAGGCCCAGTTCAACCATCGAGTTGTTACTGGTCCAGGTCTCTTTCCTCATTAGCAGCCTCTTTTTTACTCTTGCCTGAATGCACTTCTTGCATTTGCCTTCACTTAACCACCCCCAAACACAACATTCCCACTCACTGCACTTTCTTTTACTTTCGCCTTGTGAATATGTTGACAAGTGTGCACAGTAGTTAAATCGCGGACATGAATTACCTTGGCTGTTTTTGCACTCATTGTTCAGAAATCAGAGTTTGCCTTTAAAGTTAAGGACATGAATATAGGGCCCTGGTTCGGTGTCCTTTTTTAACTACTACCAAGTCTGAGATGCGGAGGGACCCGTCCCACTTAAAGCCCAGTGGCAAATCACTATCAGAAGCCTGTTCACACATGAGAAGAGATGGATGTCAAAGTCGTGGTCCTTACCATGAAAGTCAGCCTTAGTCGAGAACTTGGACTGCGTTTTCTTTTACTTTCGTCTTGTCAATATGTTGACATCTGTGTACCTCCTCCTCCACACACATCTGCACAGAATCTCAGTTGCAACTGGAAAAAAAAATGACCATTGCTCTGTGCTCCTCAGAGAGGCCAATGACTGGCTGAGTCTCAATTTTCAACCAGTGACGGGCATTTAGAGAGAAGCTCACACTGCCTTCAGGGTTAATTCCAGAGCTCTCAAACCTTATTAATCACAATTGGAGGCAACTCTGTTCAACGTTTATGCACTGTACAGAAATAACGTGGTACATGAAAAAAATACAGAAACTAAACATCCTGGAAATAGCTAAACGCTCTTAAGGAATGCAGGGTTAATTAAACTAGAAATATATACAGGTACTAAATTGCAGTCATGGATTAACTTAATGATTTTTAGCTTCATTGTTCAGAAAACAGTTGGAGTTTTCCATTAAAGTTAAGGAGATGAATATATGGACCCATAGGCACCTTTTTCAATGTCCTTTTTTTTAATTACTACCAAGGCTACTGGAACGGCGATTTTTTTGCATTATTGATGGATTTGGCAAATGCGGCATACCCACATCTGCCGCATAAACTGCAGTTTTTAACAAAGTGTTTTTTGCTTAAACGGTTCAAATGTTAATAAAAATTCAGCGACACGTGTTGCAGCTCACTGAAAGGCCCATTGCATAGCTGGACTGGTCACCTTTTTGTTGCTTATTTCTATATTTGGGTATTTAACTGGTACTAATGAGGTGAAACCAATGCCCAGACATTGTTACCAAATTTAACAAGCGTTGGAAATGCATCGGTTTCGCTGATGTGCTGAATAAAATGCTGTTTGTCTCCAAGTTATTGCCTTGTGAGCTCTTAGCTGTTGCTTGCCATGTTCCCCCAGTGCTCTCACACGGACTCCCTTAGCATCCTGTCAATGAAGATGCAAACTGCCTGGATATTGTTTTTCTTCACCAACAAGAGCCGGAAGTCCTGTACGTTGCGCTGTCTGCTTCCTGCCTGTGATTGGTGGGACCTCGGTCTATTCCAAGACATTGAAAAGGGACAAGTCTGGTTGAGCCGTTGAATTCCGAACCGTTAAAAAAATATGGTGGCCATCTTAGGCGTGTTTTATATTGTTCTCAAGTAAGTTAATGACATTCCTCCCATAAATTTGACAAAAAGACGATTCACCAAAATAACAGAATTTATATTCTGATATATTTATTCAATAGAGTAAATATGCGATACAATAGATGAATAAAAATATAGCTAATAGCAAATAGGAATGTAGCTGACATGCTCTGTTATTCTGACAGGGAAGTGGCGTCCCACATGACTCAAAGTTGAGTTACTTTATTCATTTTCTTTTCCTGAATGCCCGTTATTACGTGGTGTTTTTTGTAGCAGGCTTTCCTGTCAGTTTGTCCTGCATCTATTGGGATGGGAAGCGACATTAAAGCACATCTGAATAAGCAATAAAGAGTGGACGGGATGTGGCGCAGCGGCAGAGCTGCTGACGCAACAGCTGGGGATCCCGGTTCAAGTCTGGGCTGCACAACATCCGGAGATTCTGGGCAAACCACTTAATCTCTCCGGTGATAAGTTGCACTATATAAATCTGCTGCAAGACGTAATAGCAGAAAGAGGCTACACTTTATGAAAAAAGTTCTACCAAAGCGGATGTTAACAGTATTTCAGCTACTGGAAACTGATAAGAAGCAGACAAGGAACAAGCATTGGTAAATGTAGGAAAATGTTATAGCCAATAGAAATGGAGGAAAATTAAGTGGCATGCACAGGAGCTAATAAAAAGCCAGAAAAGTGAGAGGGCGGTATGTAAGCCCCTTTTTAAGTTTATATTAAAAACAATAGATTTCTCAAGCACAGCGCAAGCAAAACCTAATATTGAAGTAATTCTATTACAAAATGTGGTGCATTATGCCACATAATCGGCCTTTTTCTTGCTGCATAATTTACTCAACCCTGCCGCATAATTTGGCCCTCTCCTGCCTCATAATTCCAGTGGCCCTGATTACAACCAAGCCTGAGATGCGGAGGGACCTGGCCTAGTGAAAGCCCGGTGGCAAATCACTATCTGAAGTATGTTTGCACATGAGAAGAGGTGGATGTCAAGGTCGTGGTCCCTACCATGAAAGTCAGTCATGGTCGAAAACTAAAGCCTGGCTTAAGTACACTGTTTTAGATGATCCAATGGACGAATGAGAACCTCTGTGATGATAGTAAACAAATACTGCTCTTTGAGACCGTTTACTGCTAACTTGACAGAAAACCCTTCTCTTGGCCTAGTGCCAGTTTCTGTTGTGTACAACCCCAAGTGGTAAAGACGCACTCAGAACACCGTGCCGTGCATCTCATGAAATGTGTGCTCCCTACCTCTGTCTGAAAAGATGAACATTACCCCCAAATCTCAGTCAAATGGCAAGATGACTGGCTTCGGTAAAGTATTGTAAATCTTATCCGCTGTTCTCTTTGAAAAAAGTTTTGGAGAGGTGGAGGCTTGAGTTCCTCGGTTGACACGCGAAACATCCGTTCGTAGAATGAGGTGAGTTTACCGCTCTGCTTTAGCGGGCAGAGTGCTGAGAAGTTCCTGCCACGGGAAGGCTAATCTGTGACAGTACTACCTGCCCTTTTCTAATTGCTAACTTAATTGCATTTAGTACAGCAACCATTGCTCTATTGCTTTTAGACTTGCCCCCTTTAATCATTTGTTTTAGTATATGTACTCCAAATATGAATGTTTTAACAAATGGCGTACCCTTCTATTTACCATAAATGACACCAGTTTAACAGTTTGTGAAATCATTTTTTCGCCCATCTCTAAACTGTGACGCTTCTCTAAATCCGTTCACAAATCAGAATAAATATGCATCTCAAACTCGCATGTTATTTCCATCTGTTTTGAGTGTGCATTAGTAATAATTAATGCAGTAATAACCTATAGATGTGTACAAATTGTCTTGCAGTACTAAAAATGTGGTAAAACCCTGGTAGTGGCCGCCAGATATTGCTTTGTTCTCTGACCAGGTATTCATTGGTGTCTTTGTATCAAAGTTTGGGAAGTGTAGGTTGGTAATATGGCAAGAAGATTGTAATGCTTACTTTTAGGTCTGTATAAACAAACATAATATCTCAACTGGTATTATTGAAAAGGCTGGTTCAAAAAACATGTACAAGACATTGCCAAAACGACAAAGCAGGGAGACTCGATGAAGATTTTTGATGTGCCAAAGGCATCATATATTTGAAAAAAGGGTTAAGGGAATTTGGAAACAGTTGTATCAGCACTGTAAGCAAATTATTGGATACGTAACCCGAAAACTTTGTGCACGCAAGTGCTCGTGACACTAGGAAGTGAACAGCGCTGGTGACAAGTGAAAAAGATCAGCGAAGGCGCAGAGTGAGAAAGTGACAAAGAAATATATACAAAGGCACTTGTGATTCCTGGTTTATTATTTACATCAGTTATACTGAATTGGTGACATTTTTTGTGAACCACAGTGAAAAGGCGCCGGAGGTTGCGCTGGTATGTCGACGGCTTTTCGATCCTTGGGGAGAGGAGTTGGCCTAACTGCTAGGGCGGTCGACCTCGAATCTGGGGAACTGGGTTCGAGTCTCGGCAATGACGCTGAACATACTGTGATTCTGGGCAAATCACTTAATCTCCCAGTGCCTAACAAAAAAATGAATGTGTCCTCATGTAATGCAACTGGTGCTATGTAAAGTGCTCTGATACCCGATTCGGGTCAAGTTCGCGCTACATAAAACTCTGTAAAAAAAAAAAAAAAAAAAAGATCCTATTGATTGAGGATCATCTTCTGGACCGGGTTACTGAATGGAAGTGCAGGGGGCGATATGCCCGGGAGGAAGGTCCATGGGCTTGGAAAAACTACAGCCAGGGCGGTGAAGGAAGGGTGGCGCGACCCGGTCCAAGGAGATCCGGGGGCGGAGGCAACAGCGTGGACTCTTACAGGGGGGCAGATGAACAGGGGCCCTGGAAGGGGTCCACCGAGGAAAGGCTGCGTCCGGTTCACATAGAATCCGGGGCAGAGAAGCGGTAGGAGAATGGAAAATCTGTGATCCGTGTGGGGCCCAAGTGTTGGATCCCCGGTGGGTGCAGTGCCACTAGATCAGGCACATGGGGGTTAATTGACGGTCGGCACAGCCGATTCTGTGGATGGAATGTTGCCTTGGAAAACAAGGCACCATTGGCAAACACGGAGAGAGGAAGATCCCAGCAATGCGGTGGGTTTGACTAGGTATTACTGACCACCTCCCCCCGCCGCCTTGTTCTCTGTAGCCTGCAAAATACACTAGTGGCCGAATTACAAATACGACGCATTTTCCTTGATTGCGCTGGGCGTCCCTTTTAAAATGTGTGCCCAGATCAGTCAAGGGAAATGTGCCGTATTAAGGTGAATGCGCTGCCCCCAGGGCAGCTGCGAACTCGCACTGCCCTGGGGACCGCGCATTCACGTGAAAAAAGGAGCGGCTGCTTTGAAGCAGCTCTGTGTTTTCACAGTGCAGGCGGGTGCAGTGAGTGACTGCACCCACCTGCAAGGGAATGTTTAGGTGGGTGTCCCTTATCCCCTGCCAGAGGGCTGCAATCAGGGGGCGCACTATTAGTGTGCCTCCTGACAGCTTCTTTGCCTCTTCGCCCGCATCTTTAATATGGCGCAGAGGCAAAGAGATTCCCTCCTTTGCATGTGACCACACCATGCAAATGAGAGAACTCCCTCAAGAGGAATCTCTGATGCTGTATGTGCGCCAGCGCTTTCCGTATTACAGAAGGGGCGCCCAAGCGTCTGCGGCCCCTTCTGTAATACCAAAGTGCCCCGGGGGCACGCAATGCGGGCTCATACGCCCGTTGCGTCCCAGGGGCACTTGTATAATACTGCCTCAGGACAGCCCACCGCCTCACCCCCGATAGTACGCTCTTCAGAGTGCCTCCATGGAGCACTGAGCCTTCTCCATCCCCTCTCCCATTCAGCGCATGCCTCTACACATGCCCTTCTTCCCCTTTTGCTCCCAAAGTGGTAAAACAAACCTGCCTGCTTTAGTTGCAGCATGCAACTGCTGCCTAGCCTTTTCAGATAACTTGTAGAGCCAAGCTGCCTAGTAGAAGGGACAAGGAAGCTTTGAGAAGAACTTGTGAGTCGCTGACATGAAGTCCACTCCTACTAAAATTATGGCCCTGGTATAACAGTGAGAGTTCATGATATGTTGTGAACATGCCTTGATGCTTGCGCAGTGGGATAATCTTTGGCTTAAAGTTCAGGGATGTGGAATTCCTATAGCCCGACGCCCAGGACATATTGTTCGGGGTCAAGGGCAACAAGTTTTAATGTGTATTTTGTCCATGGGACAAGTAGGCCTAACCCCTTACAGCGCAAACTTTTTGGCTGCCAGTTTACAGTAACACTCTATGGATCAGGGAAGAGCAATGTCGGCAGTTAAGGTAATATTTGTGTCCGTGTGTTAATGCTGTTCAAACTTGTATTAATGGTTCATTAATGCAAAGCCTTTATTATTAGGGTGAGTGCTCTAAGTAAATGTTGTAAGCTCGGACTGCACTACTGACAGTGGTTCCAGTATAAAAATGTGTACGCACGTTTTCAAAGTTTAGCCATGTGAGGCTATGTACAATGCTCCCAGAATGCTCTCTGATTAGATGAAAATATTTGCAGAGGCTTGAAACAAGCTTGAGGAGTCTTTGCTTTCAAAATGAAATGTTCACAAAAAAATACAAGTAGGAAAAAAACCATTTGGCTAAACAACTGTAAAATCTTAAGTACCATTTCTTTGCAACAACACTTAGTAAAATGTGTTGATGTATGCTAGCATATCCCAAAGATGTTCATAATGGAAAATCTGTGTAACCAGTTTCAATAAGATTGTGGGAAACATAAAAATAAACATGCATTGGCAAAGCCAGGAGGTCTGAAATTGATGGTCAGCGTTTTGGTTTTGTCAATGTCTGACTTGGTTTGGCACGGTTTTGTAAAACCAAATTGGTGTTGGAGCTGCTGGGTCCTCACCGTTATAACAAACACTGGCAAAAGCAAAAATAGTTTTTGGCCTCAAAAAGCACACATTGCCACAGTAGTTCCTGGCACTTAACAAAACTACTTAGTGTGCCAATATGCTCCCTGTGAAAGAGCAGAATGCTGTTACTCACAGTGAAGCCAGCTGATAGACAGAGACAGAGAGACATAATATTAATAAACGCAAAAGGCCATGGTGGATGCCAGACCTAATTAGGGGCGCAATTATTAGTCTCAAAAGTGCACCCATGGTATATGTCCTTGCTTTAAGTGCAGATATACAACTTTCGTGAATTCACAAAAAGTTACAGAAGTAGACCAAGAAATAGTGATCCTAGAAAATATTTTGAACTGCATTTTAGCATGAGCAAATATGCATGTGTATATTTGCTCATGCGAACATCTGAGTGTTTGCAAGTTCACTTTCCCTCCAACCACTTTTTTCCCAACCCTGGAAGAAGTTTCACATCTGCCCTGGTCAGGAGTTAAGTTCCAACCTTTCTCAGTATGGGAAAAATTAGAGAAGAGGTGGTGAAAATCCTTAAAACATGCAAGTTAGTAGGTTTACACAGACTCAAAAGGGTATTCCAACCCTGGAACTATTGCTTACCACTACCTTCAGCCCCAGTATGTAGATCTGCAGAAACGTGGCAACATAAGGGCATGGCTAGTATTCAAACCCTACTATGGTATGAGCCTGGCATAATCAGAGAGGCTATATCGGAGATCTTATATAATGAGATTGCTGCCATAATTTGTTGCTGCATTACATGGCACAAAAGGGACATGTGGATTTTGTTACAGGACAAGTAGATTTGTGAAGCAACCTGACCCATGGACAAGTAGATATTTTATTAAATTCCACACCCCTGGGGCTTATTAGAGGCATCCAGGATGTGCCGCAGTAAACCTGGGGCATAAGGCTGGCCCTAACTCAGTGGTGCAAATTCTGACATTGTTTGCGGCCATGGTATGTATGACAGTACTGTGGCACAAATGTAAGTAACTTAGTATATATTAAAATTGAAGCAGGCTCGGGGGGTGGGGGGGAGGAGGAGGGACCAGTGCTAGTGAAAATACATAATATGCACCCTAGTGTATCTGCGTGGCCAAACAATTTCTTGAAACCCTGAATGAATATTTCTTTGCTGATACTGGAGTGTTGGACATTGGATTAGGGCGAGCAGTGCCTTTTGCAAAATGCTTATTTTTTCTTCTCCAGAGTGCCATGAAGGCACTACTTTAGTTTTCATGATTTTCAGTAATAAGTGAAAGGAGTCTATTATAAGACATAATCTGTGATAATCCTCTGGGTTAACACATTGATGCTGTAGTGGGCAAATGAGGTGCTGTTGCTTCAGTAACTTAATAGCAAAGCCAGATTAACCCCCTTCTAGGTGCGAGGTTCGATTGGTATTTCTGGTCATCCAGTAAAATAATACCACAGTTAATGGTCGTTGTTTTTTCAATAAAGAAATCTTGACGTTACATTGCACCGAATAAACTCTGTAACAAGGTGGTTAGACATTTTAAATAAGTCATATGCCATACTCTTTAAAACACGACTGTGGGGTGCGGTTGTTTTAAGTATTTCAATATAAAATCTCCAAATGAGGACTTTAGGCGCTTGCTTTATAATTGATTGTATTGTAGCATTTCTATAGTCTTTACCCGGGTGTGTCCCGCTGATGCAAGTATGCACACAGATAGCAAGATACACCATATAGGTAAGGTGTACCTTTGAATGGGTATTTTTGTTTTGAGACGGTGGGAAGTGTTTTCATGAGTTTCTTGATGACCACCGAGGTGTATGCATGTTTTTGGACGCAGTGCCTGGCATTGTGAGAGACCCACAAATTATAAGTGAAACAAGGACTAAAACATAGTTCGCTAGACCGCACTAGCTGTCCGTAAGGGCAGCAAATGCTCAAAGTGTGTACACAAACTGGGAGTAATCGAAGGAGGCCCAGTAATCTATATAGTAAAATTTGATGGGCAAAAATGGTGTCAAATGAGTAAAGCAATAATACGAATTAAAATTGGTGACATAAGCAGCCCATGAACAGGGAAGGAAGTGAAAGAGAAATTAAAGCTGGCAACCCGAGCAGGAACTATGCATTCTTTAAAAGCCTAGATTCCAGCTACTTCTGCTAGAAACAATGAAATCAACATTTTGAGCCGGGATTTGCACCCCCCACCAAGCCCCCAAGCCAGATTAATACCCTTCTGGTGAGTCCTAGCTGTGTCTTGACTTGGACCCTAGCCAGGCTCGCCCCCTCTGAATGCGTGGGTGGGTGAAAAGGAGGGTTTGGTTGGTTGCTGCCCTGACACCACAGGAGCTGATCGGCTTGATTTAGATTACAGTGCTGTCCTCAACATCCAGGAGAGCCCAATACTTTTCTTAGATCCTAGAGATCTGTGCTCTTTCAAGTTTACATAAGGATGCATCGTCCTTGCATGTTTCTGCCAGACAACTTTGACTTTCATTATTAATAGTAATTGACATTTCAGAGTAAAAAAAAATAGCTAGTGTGGTGAAAGGAGTTATTCTGCTTCCATTGTTTAGACAAGGACTGTAGCATGGCACAGATTTGGTATTTGTCAATTTGTTTAGTCTTAGTCCAGCTCTTCTCTTACTTCCTGAGCTTTTTGAAAAACACTTTACAAATTTCTCCACAATTTCACTTTATTTCAGATCTCCTCTTTCTGGTCCCTTACCATTCTGCAGTAAGTGAAACTCTACATGTATCTTGGGGGGCACGCCACTGATTGGAGGAGACAACCACCCCGTTGTTGCGCTGTCCAGAAGTTGCTAGGCAGGGTCAAACTGGTGACTCCCTCTGTGGGTGGAATTTTATAACCTGCGGATCGGAACATGGCCCCTTGGGTGGTTGTTGCACAGGAAGCGGTTTATGTAAAAAATGACATGTATATGCATGAGGTCAATTACTTGTTGGGGTGTAGGTGCACTGGGGCCAAATATTTGTAGGGTGTGAGTGCATTAGTAGAGTCCTCTGCTGTGTATGACATAAAGACTAGGGATAAATATTAATATAACTTTCTACCACTGGTTGGGTCGTAGGGACCCTGCCGACATAAATTTGTGTTGGGAGAGAGCTTTGACATTGTAACTTATTATTCGTATAGCGCTTAGTACTAATATTTGGGGCCATGAAGTGGTTACCAGATGGATAGCAATCTACTGTGTAGGTTGTGTGTTTGGGTTAGTGTCATTGTTTTGCGCCTATGGAAGGATTTTCATGCGACATTATAACCTCCGAGAGGTGGTTATTTTGTTACGGATCTTAACTCTGGCGATGTGATGGGTGACGATATGTTAGAGATTAGTGGGCATATCATAATTGAAATGAGGACTAAAACATAAAGCCAGCTACTAGCACCAGCCTGGCCATAAGGACAGCAGTGTACTCTACCACAAGAATCCCTTTATTTCTGCAGATTGCTTATCTTTAAATCTTCCTTGGGCTTTAGTTCTTTACTGCAACTAGGTTGTGCCCTCATGGTGTCTGCTTCAGAGCTGCTCACTCCCAACTGATTCTGATTGTGCGCCCAGAAGTCCCTGACCAGCACTTGTGACCTGGTTCCCTCTTTTCTTTCTGCTTGTATGCTAGGATCCAAAGTGTGGTCCGTTAACAGATTTCACTTTGTTTTTGAATCTTTTCTCAGATTTGTTTTTGTATGTTTTAGGGTAGAGATGGGTATCTGAAAGAACAGCCTTACACCCCATAATAAATGAAAGTGATTGCTGTCTGTATCACCATCATTCTACTTTTATATGGTATTTGGAGGTTGAGACACATCCCCTTTCTGTGATAAGTGTGTACCGGTGCAAATAAAAGCTGCCCAAGGGAGAGGGTTGATAATGCAGACTATCAGCAGAAGGGTCAACATTTAGATTGCTTTGGAGAGACACTGAAGAAGGCATCTAAGGAGAGAGCATCCTTGTATAATAAAATCAACATCTTCTACAATAAAGAGAGTTCTGAAGTGGTGTATGGGTGCCATCTGCACTGCTCTTTAACTCCAGAGGGGACAGATTCTTCTTTACAGCCTATGCCAGTTTTTGACAAGTATTGTTTGAGGTATTTGTTCTACCCCTTGTCTTGACTTCTTCAGTTCAAGCATTTCATAAGGCCATGATGGTAGTCTTATACCCCTCCAAAACCCTCTAGTATGCCTATCCTATCTGCCATGAAAAACGTCCCGGATTTAAAGTTTGTATTTGTTCCATAGTTGTGCCCCCCCCCCCTGCCGTGTACCAAGTTCACAGAAAAAACATGTTTACTACATACTCGGTAGTAGCCGATTGGAGCCATAAAATACATTTACAATTTAGGCTCTTTTCACTGATCTGATTTTGAAATTTGCAATTAGTTTCAGATTTTTGAAAATAGCCAGTTGCTTGAAATACTATTACTACATACACACACACATGCAGTGTCTTATTTAGCTCCCATTTAATGAATTATAGTTCAATTAACCTATGGCTTGTAGGCCTAGCACAGTGGAATTTGTTGGGACCATTGTTAACTACATCTAGATTTCAGCCAAGATAGATCCTGAGAAAGACTTGGCTGTGGGAGGGGGTGTTGGGGGGGGGGAGGAGAGGTGTGTTTAAAAAAAAATAATAATAATAATAATTAATTACAATTTTTCTTTTTGGTGAGTACTTTAACAAAAATAGGATTCTTTTTTTATATAAAGTGTTAGTGTGTCTATAATAGGACTTGCATTGATTTGGTAAGGCTAAAGACTGCATGATCATTTGTTAGAGGGCTTTAAGGTTACTACAAGAAAAATTCTAGGTCTGCATTTTGGTGGCGTGACTGTCAGAGGACCTGTTGCACGTAATATACATTAAGTGGGCCGTGGGTTCGCCCTTTTCAACCATTTTCTTACTTCAATTAGCCTCTTTCAACCAGTGGCTTGAAATGGTCAGTCATTTCTTGGTTAAGCACTGTGTAGTATTCATATCCATAACTTTAAATGAGTTAAGAATTTAAGGCGTCAGAGACCCAGTGATCCTTGGAAAGTCTTTTTATATCAAACATGTTCTCCTTGTAAAAGAGATTTTCCACTTTATTACAAACTGAACCAGTGGATAACTGATGTACAAAATCTCTTGACTCCCAGGCAGCTGAGTGCATTTTTTTGGCACGTAAAATTAACTCTTACATTTAATAAGTCCTCACATTGTTGTGTTTAGAGTGGTTAGCTTGCGCTTTGTCGCCAGCTTGATGACAAATTGGAGACCTGGTATCAAAGCGAGATTCATTTAATTCCTTTGGATGGGCTCTGTGCTAGAGTTGAAGTATAAGTTCTTGGACCCTTGGGTAACTAAACGTAAATGAGTTCTGGCTGAAAATATGTAATACTGCACTCAGTGATTTATTTTATTTATAAAGTTTTATTTGGTGCGAACAAGACTTTCAGGTGACAAAGCGCTTACTAAAGTAATAAAGAAAGGTATGATACAGCACGGTAGGTAGTATACATCGTCATAATAAGTCAAGTGAGCAAAAAAAAAACATTTACATAAACCAGTGGTCAGATGTGCACAAAGCCATACTAGCATGTGCAAAGTCCGATGGGTGTCAGAGTGGTGTGTAGATGGTTGAGAAACACAGGAGACAAGGATCTTGGGGTAAGGGTGAGCGGTGTGGTGATAAGCAATGACACCCAAGCATGAAAGGCGCTCTTGAGGTGGGGAGGTGCGCCTTCAGTGTGAGAGGAATTTGTTGCATAATAGAGTTTTTACTTATTGCTTGAAGATTGATGTGGATTGGTTGTGTCTAATCTTGGGAGTTCAAGATTTTGGGGGCAATTCCTGAGAAGGATCGGTTGTAGCTTTTCTTTTTGTTATATTTTTGTGGCATGAGTAGTAGGGAAGTTGAACTTCTGGAGGGTCTGTTTCCATCTGATATGGTCAGTTTCTGGGGTAGGTAAGAGTGTATTGTGATGCAGCGCTTTATTGGTCATACATGCATTTTTTAGATGGATTCGAGATTCGTAGGGTAGCCATTTCAGTGATTGGAGGTCGGAGGTGATATTTTTCACTTTTTTTTTGATCTGGTGATGAGCCTGGCTGACGCATTCAGAGTAGCCTTCAACGGTGCAAGTGTGATTTATCAGGAGGCCCACAAGGGTAGCAATACCATAAACTAATTTTGATAGTACAGGAGCATGTACTGCTGTTTGGAGGTCTGCCGAGGGGAGGAAAGGTTTTAGTTTCCTTAGTGCATTCAGTTGGAGGTTATCGCCTCTGGCGGTGGCACTTATGTGCTTTTGCATAGGGAGGGCATTGTCCAAGGTGATACCCAAGGATTTTGCTGAGTCAATGTGTGGGGTACAGTTCAAGGCAGTGAGATGTGGGAGCCACTGTTTCATAGCAGGGGGCGATGGCGGGCGGAGAGATCAATAGGAATTCTGTTTTGAGGGCATTGAGTTTGAGGTGGCTGCGAGTCAACCAATGTTGCATTTTTTTTTTTGGGGACATATTTTATTGTAATTTTACAGTACCACTCAGGCAGGGGCCCGATATAATCCACTCGAACACATCTTATCCGAACAGTAGCGACATTTAGGATATCAATGGGTACTGGTTGTATACAAAACATAAAAAAAAAAAAAACAACTACGAACTGTACGCAGACATCCCCGAACCCCCAACGAAGGCAGGCATATTTCAGAAAACACTTATGACCCAGAAGAGGGAACAACATATCGTACCAAGGGGGCCCACAGAGCATACAGGAAACAATTCCTATGGGGATTGCATGGGAAGAGGAGGGAGATCAATACCACGGTAAGTAGCCCACTGGGCATTTTGATCAGAATGTTACTGGGGATATTGATGTCGTCAGAGGTGATTTTCATATAGAGTGGAGTGTCTGCATGCATGTGGTAGGAGATGTGGGCAAGTTTGAGGATTTCAGTTAGGGGCTCCATGTATAGGTTGAACAGTGTCTGAGAGAGTAGAACCTTGGGGTACCCCATGCGACACTGGTGGTTGATTAGAATGCACTGAGATCTATTGTGAAGGAAGGAGGAAAGCCATTTTAGCACGGCACCGTAGAGACCCATCCTGTGTTCCAATTGTTCAAAAGGGTTTCACGATTGACCTTGTCAAACACCGCTGACAGATCAAGTAGGATTATTAGGCAGGAATCATTTTGTTCGAGTGATTGTAAGATATCGTCAACAATGTGTACCATGGCTGTTTCTGTACTGTGACCCGGCCGAAAGCCAGATTGTTATTGGTCGAGTAGTTAGGATTGCTCGATGTGATTGTGAAGCTGTAAGTGCACACGTTTTTCTAAGGGTTTGGCTAAGGTTGGGATGTTGGAGATAGGGTGGTAGTTATTGGGATCGGAACGGTCAGAGTGTTTTGTGTTTGATTTTTTTAGTTTTTTTGAGGATGGGAGTAACATAGCCACTTATGAGGCAGTCTGTATGGAGCCTTGGGTGCGTGAGGCATTGATTATCGTCGTCCATGGGGAGTCGGAGGTGAATTGACTCGTTGAGGAGTTTGGAGGGAAGGGGAATCATTGAAGTGGTTGGAGTATTTCAGAGTGGTCATAGTTTTAAGATGGCCTTTTCATCGAAGGTTTTAAAGATAGACCAGGTGGTGTTTTTTTTTTTAGGTGTGAGGTTCTTAAGCAATCTTCCTGATTGAGTGGGCTGGGGGGAGAGGAGGGATCACATGGTAGATGTTCTGTAGCATTCAGAATATCGGTGGTGATTAGCGTGGTTTTCTTGGCAAAGGAGGACAAAGGCTTCGCAGTTCGGTAGAGTTTTATTGTCTGAGGATGGGGGATCTCTTTGGCATGTCAAGTTGATTTTGGAAGAATGCTGCTTTGGAGCTCCTGATGTACCTATTATAAGCACTCCATCTTTGCCGTAGTTGTCCGAGATTGGGCAGAGAGGGGGTATCTCTCGATGATCTTTCTGCAAGTATGAGGTGTTGGCGTTCCTCGTTAAGGATACACTTGAACCAGGGGTTGTGTCTTTTAGACTGGATTCTCTTTAGTTGTTTGGGTGCAAGGGTGTCCATGATTCCACAGTTAAATCATGAAGTTTTTTTTAGACTGTCTTCAGTTTTAAAATCCAGTTTCCTCTCAGTTGCTTATGTCCTCTAACTGCAGCAGTATTATATCCAGTATCTTTAGGCACATCTACTGCTTCAAGTGTTATCGGAGTTGAAGCCCTATTGTACGTCCTCAATTTGTTATACACAATTGCTTACAAATGATTCCAAATGTTTAATGATATCTGAGGCCTGTTTCTTTCACTGAATTTTGGTTTGCATTCAGTAACTTTGAAGGATTTTGATGTGTAGAATGAGGGCTCGGCAGTGGCGTAACATTGGCCTCCGCAGTGCGTGGGGCCTGAGCTTCAGGGGGCCCCCTCAGCACAGTACCCTGGCCTGAGAGCTCCGGACTGACTCCGGGGGGAGGGCTCCATGTACTTTGCAGGGTTGGGGGGCCTCAATGTACTTGGCAGGGGGGCTCCCTCTATGTACGTGGCAGGGGGCCCTCCCTCCGGTTTTGTTACGCCACAGGGTCTCAAAGCTGATTAGTACCTTCTGTGCTGATGCAGATTTCTGGCAGGAACTTTGTGGTACTTTATGAAGGTATAGATCTTTCTTCTTTTTTTCAAAGTTTGTTACCACAGGTCTTTTTCTGCCTGATGGGCCCGTCTTGAAGGGTGTTATCTGCTCTCTTTCACAATTTTTAAATTGGTTAAGTATTGCATTTGTACCATTGAGACATGATTGCTAATGGGAAAATCCTAAAAAAAAATCCAAGCGCAAATTAATTCGAAACAGAATTTAATAGGATATGTAACTATTCGACCACACCCATTCCTAACAGCTATTCTGTATAAGTCATCATTTCATTGTATGCCTGTGAGAAGTCTTAACCGGATAATTAAACAAACGAATCTACATTGCACATTTCATGCCAACCATCCTCTCTGTGAAAAGTTTGTGGACGAATTTGTGTTATAGCATGCCTAGCATTGGTGTTCAGGCTTGCATAAATGCGTAACACATGCCTAGATGTTCTTATTTTCATCTTCTTTGTTCTCCTTTGGATGCATTATTGCTAATGTAAGTTAGGCCAGAAAATGACGATGTTTACTTTGTATACTATAAATCATTCCCTTATTATGTTGTGCTGTAAGGTGAATCTTTAAATATTTTTTTTAGCTTGGATCAGTAGTTTTTCAACTTGTTGTGTAAATTGGTTTGGAAGGGGATTAGAGGAATATTGTGTCTGCATAATGGATTGGATGAAATGAAAGACTGGGGCAGACGCATTGTAAATTAATTATCGGGCTGATGGGTTAAAGGAATGGTTGTTCAGAGCACTTACTAATTATTTACTGATATGTAAAGATTTTGTAGAGAAAAGCACCTAATGTCTCAGTCAAAGATTTCTCTCTGGATGTGACTTTCATTAAAGATCCAAGACCCTAGAGTGAGAGAGAGGTGAACCCTTTATACTGACGGACCCCAAAGTTGTGCCAGAATTAAAAGAATGAACAAATGCCTTCTTATGTGCTCTTTTTCTCCAAACAAGACATTAATACACTGTGTGAAGCTTTGAAAACGGAAAAGATGATAGAATCTCGTCAGTGACCAATATTTGTTAGAATTGAGGTATGCAAGATGAAGCATGCAAGATGAAGCAATGTCATCAAATTATAAATCTAGCAAACAGCAGTGAGAACCGTACACGTCACAAATATTGCAAATATTAATATAACCTCTCCAAACATTAACTATTTGCATGAGCTCTCTTCATAGTAGCTCCCAAGTTCCTCTTGCCTTACTGTGCATCTCTAAGCTGCTAACATGGTTGCCATATTTTTTCTTTTTCATAATTGATTGTTGTTGGAAAAAGCAGCACTGGAAACAGTCGGGGGCATTACATAAACAAAGCCTAGGAAACCTTCAAATGAAAGAACCAGCTAGGGTTGGAGATGAACTGTCCACAAGAACAGCTGCTGCAAAAGCCTTAAGGCTTAGACCCTCCTTTTGGATGGGTGTTAATAATTATGTCACTACCTGTCCTAGCTGTAAGATTGATTCACTCAAGCCAGTTGTTGCAATTACCTTTTCTGACTAATTTAACTGCCAAAAGTGTTAGACGAATATAAACTTAAAATAGGTAAATCGCCCAAGCTGAATTTGTTTCATACATTTGTAATGCATTCAAATGGAATTTTTATGCCAGGTTGAGATAATCTTTAAAAGCTATATTAAGGGGGAAACAATTTAAATCAAAACATTCTCCTTTGTTTTTTATTTTTAACAAATGATTCTTTTTAAAGTAGTAGTAGCCAAGTAATTACTGTTAGTGATAATTAAAAAATATATTTACAAATGTATGAGAAAGTAGACAAAAATGCATTTTTAAATTCCTGCTTTATAAAGAGCAGATAGGATTCATATGACATGGATGGTATGAAGTTAAACATATACTAAATCTATTAAACATCTATTTGTATACTGCAATGATCATAAGCATGGATCCTTAGAAGGCCACTAACATTAGTTGAAAACATTGCTCACTCGCCAAAGCATCAACTTTGGTGTAATCTTTACAGAAGGGTTGAAGGACCTATACTCTAAAAGATCAATGAGTGCATCAGTTGTGTTCTGTTAGAACCAAGCATGTTATCAAAAGGAACAAAACAAGGATGTCTCCTTACCCACCTCTACCATATGATCCCTCATTAGAACCTCTGGGCATTGTGATTAGAAATGTAGGCCGAATCTCGGGAATTAGGAGTGCACATCTAGACCCAAAGTGCCACTCTACAAAGATATGATACCTTATCAGATCCTCCAAGCCTAATTCTAGCATTGTTTGAGCTCTTATCTATGGTTCGTTCATTACTTGGTTACAAAATACACATGAGTAAATCTTGGATCTCTTTTTGGTAAGGTCCATGTTCTAGAATGATTTTGACCACAATATTTTAGGTCTAACAAATTAACAGATGAAATGTCGGGCTGAATGTGCTAGCAGTTGCATTAAACCCATAAAAACTGTCACAAAGGCCACATACTAACTGCTGCGGACATGTCTACATTCTAAAAAAACTTGGCCCGTTACTGATTAAAAGTAGTCCACTTTCACCAACAAGGATGTGGCCTAATGGCTAGAGTGGTCGTCCTCAAAGCTGGGGAACAGGGTTAGAGTCGCGGCAGGGCCGCTCCACATCCTGTGATTCTGGGCAAATCACTTAATCGCCCCAAAATGAATGTCCATCTGTAACGCAACCGGTGCTCATGTAAAGCACACTAATACCTTCTGGTCGAGTTTGCGCTATATTAAACTGCAAAAAAAGACCAGCATTTTCAATGCAATAGGTTTCGCGTTTGCGCGTGTTTAAGCTATTGGCATTGTAAATGCCAATGCCTTTCATTTATGTGTTTTTTTTTTTTAAAGCAACACATATATAAAAGGCATTGTTATTTTTAATGCCAAGAGCTCAAACTCTCGGGAATGCAACAACACTGTAATGGTGGTCGCGCTCCTTTTTTTTAAACGCTGGTCGCATATTCATGTTACAGTGAGCAGCGTCTAAAGAAAGGAGTGCGGCCAAAAAAGTGAAAGCGCCTATGGTGCTTTCACTGTAAGTGGGGGAAAGGTTTTTTCAAAAGCTTCTGTAGCATGGCTGCCACAGTGAAAGCGGCCCGCTGATAATTAAATAAGCACGCCGCTAAAGTGAAAGCGGACTGCACCGTATATTAAGTAAGCGTGGCTGCTAAAGTGAAAGGGGACTGCGTCGTATATTAAATAAGCACGGCCGCTATAGTTAAAGCGCACCGTGCTGTAATTTGAATAAATACATTATTTTAAAACAAAAGCGGGCGGGTGCTGCGATGTCGTGGGTGAAATAGGGGAAGAGCATTGAAGAAAATAGCGCTCACCGACTTATAAAGCAGACCATGTAACAACACCAGTAAAAGGTTCCGTCGTAATGGGAGGTAACAAATGCAGACAAGGAAGGACCAACAAGCCTAATAACGACTCGGAAGCCAGCGTTTACGAAGGACAATGCCACAAGCCAATTAAAAATATGGTGGGAAAGTGGGTGAGGCTTCAAAGCCATACTCCACTACTGCATGCCTCGCAGCAGCGCATGCTCTGCCCAGGCGCGACCTAAAAAGGCAGTTTCCATATGATCTTCTTTTTACTCAGATATACTTCCTACTTGAACAAAGTTTACATCAGGGGTTTGTGAAGCTGTTTCACCCTGTCGTTTGTTTTCTGGAGAGTTCTGGATTCTTTTGCCCAACAAGCTCGACCGGCATATAAGCCTCCTGGTGGAGCTTCATTTATTAAACTCTTTGTGATCTCAATCTTTGAGGGATGAAAAGTTACCTCTGCAAGGATTCCAACTCAGGATCTGCAGGTCACATGCATACATCGGCAACAAGTGTTTCAAATACTTGTCATTGAATCTGCTGCCTAACTACTGTACATACTGACTTCTGTTTCTTATTGGTGTACCACTCTGAAACTTCCATTTCCAGTCACACCTGTCAACGGCCCTGCATGGACCATCTGTACCTGGAAACTCCAGGCTTCAGAGAATAACTTCTACTCATCCTTGTAAAGGAGATGCCTCAATGGCTAGGTTTAATTAGTCATCGGTGTTTGACACTAAACACTCCCAGTGGAACCCTAGTCTGTTCTGTCCACATCCTTCCCGGAAGGACCTGAAATTGCACCAAAATATATTCTTATGTTCTTGACCAGCCGATCCAGTGCGTTGTTGAGACACATCTGCTGTATATTATGTTGATCAAACTATAACCCTGCACAGATGGCCATACTGAATTTGTATGTGAACCACTGTTGCCATTTCACAGTTAGTCCCACATGCCCCACTTTGCTGCCCATGTCACAGGCCAGTACAAAAAGTGCCTACTATGTATTCCCGTGGTACAGCGCATGGCAACTGCATCATCAGTGCTGTTAAACCTTTTAGCATGAAGCATCATGCATGATTATCATCTCTTGGGCATGTATTATCCTTGATGATATTCTGCTACTTGCTAAATCTTCACCTATATGGTTCTTTGCTGGCTGGTACCATTTTATATTTGATGAAAAAAACATTTCAGGGGGACCACTACTTCGGTGTGCCCTCCAAGCAGAACTGTCACACATGTGTTGCTTTAAACTCCAACACCAAGTTCTCATCTGTTCTTGTACAGTACACCAATAAAAATGCCCTTTTAAGCTTCTTGAATTTCATGCCATGCCCGTTTTCAGCTTTAACTGTCTTTTCTTTTCTAAACTTTGAATGAACTTTGTTATGGAC
The DNA here is from genome assembly GCA_963921515.1 of Calotriton arnoldi. Lineage (NCBI taxonomy): Eukaryota > Metazoa > Chordata > Amphibia > Caudata > Salamandridae > Calotriton > Calotriton arnoldi. The sequence continues at coordinate 283,629 of CAWUFW010003156.1, forward strand.
AACTGTAATAGTAAGGTTGACAGAGTATTAGTTGATTAGTGTGACCCTAGCGGTCATAACGTCCACATAGAATTTAATTTGTACCCAAAGAGTAAATAAAATGTATATTAATAATGGGTGTTATATCATGTAATACTTGGACCACGTGACACATTGTTTGCATTATTTGAGTGTTTGCTCGATACATAAACTAATAACGTTCTTGTGAGCAATTGCTTTGCAGCAAATAGTCAAAAGAGAAATATTCACATAACCAGTCCAAAAAAAGGAAAATTAGCTTGTATAAAAAGTCAGTTGTAGTCCAAACATCGTCTGTGTTCTTATTACAGAATGGTATTTAAGAATGCACAGTGATACTTGTGCAAAATATCAAGCGCTTTTGTTTTTTACAATATTAAATACTGTTTTCTACATGATGAAAATGTAATAAGAATTTACAGGAGCTTGAATGTTGTAACAGTTGTCAAGTGCTTCCCCGCGTGTGCCTTCATTGAGGAATGTTGGTTTACATCTGTGCACCTTAACAATCCCCTTGCTTCTTGTCACCACCCCTCCACTCAAGAGTGTTAGGCTTTATGGTAAATCAATGTATCATGATTTTCAGTGTCTCAAGATGCCTCCTTTTTTCTTAGTGGCCAGAATGCTTTATTTAGGCTGTCCTAATGAAATGAAGAATTTATATAGCGCTACAAGTACCCGGAGGTGTCTAGGCGCTTAAATGGGCATGCAAGCAGAGTTGGTACTATGGATGTGCGCTAGTAGAGCCAGGTTTTTAAGCTCGTCCTAAATGTAAGCAAATTGGTTTCTTTTTTTAGAGAGACAGGCAGAGAGTTCCAGAGGTTGGCGGTGGTGTAAGCAAAGCCTTTTCCTCCACATTTTACTTTATGTACCTTGGGGATGATCAGATTGCCGCTGTCTGCTGATCTGAGCGATCTAGCTGGGATGTAGGGTTTGAAAAATTGCGACCGTTGCCAAGGACAGAGGCCTTGTCTAGCCTTAAACGCAATACATAATGCCTTGAAATGAATATGTTTGCTGATGGGCAACCAGTGTAGCTCTGCGAGAGCCTTGGAGGCCGAGTCATAGCGAGTGAGCCCAAGCAGAACTCTAGCTGTGGCGTTCTGAGTCATCTAAAGTTTATGTACGCTGCTCTTGCTTGCACTAGTGAGGAGGGCGTTGCAATAGTCCAGCCTGGAGGCAATTAACTCTGTGACCTACTGTTTTTCTTAGCTCAAACAGAATAAACTGAAGTACTTTTTTCAAGATTTTGAGAATGAAGAAGCAAGCCGCTGTGGTGTGATTGATCTGGGTTTCAAAGGACAGCTTAGTGTCGAAGAAGACTCTGAGATTTTTAACTTTGTTAGCGGGTGTCGGGGGAGGACCCATATGATTCGGCCACCAGCTGTCTGACCAGATTGCTGACGTGTTGCCAAAGAGCATGACTTCCGTTTTTGATGTGTTGAGCTTTAAACAGTTATCCTGCATCCACTTTCCTATGTGGCTCATGCAGTCATTAAATCGGGATGCAGTATCGGCGGACTAGCTGTTGATGGACACTATTATCTGCGTGTCATCCGCGTAAGACACCAGTGTAAAGCCAAAGCTTCTTATTAGCTTGGCTAGGGGAGTGACATACAAATCAAAAAGGGTGGGGCTCAGAGATGAGCCCTGAGGGACTCCACAAGGGAATGAAAACGCCGGGGAAACAAATGCGTTGTGTGCCACCAGTTGTGATCTATTAGACAGAAAGGAACTAAGTAGTAGGAGCTCTTTATCCCTGATTCCCGGCGAGGCGCTCAACCAACACATCGTGGTTGACCGTGTCCACTTTACCAAACAGATCGAGGAAGCAAAACATTCCTCTAAAGCACTCTTTACAGTAGTAAACAAACTCACCACACCCAAGACTACAGGGTTCAAGGGCAATCAAAAGTCTTGTGATGACATTGCAGCTGCTTTTAAAACTAAAGTCCTGGACATTTTTAAAAAATTTGAGGACACATCAGCGCACCTCTCCACTACCCCTCTGACAAGCCCTGACTCGGATAAGAACACCCTGCTTAGTTTCTCACCTATTTCATCTGAAACAGTTGCGAAATACATTCACGAAGCAAAGTCAGGATCTCCCTCTGACCCATGCCCGCCAGTATTTCTGAAAGAAATCGCGAACCTGGTGAGTCCTGGGTTAACAGAAATTTTCAATTCAATGTTTGTTTCTGGCAACTTTCCGTCCATGTGGAAGGACACCTCCATCCTTCCGCTGTTAAAAAAAAAAAAAACCACCCTAGACGCAACCAACCCAAATAACTACCGCCCTACAGCCCGATTGCTGTTGCCTGCTAAAATAATTGACAAACTTATGAATATCCAACTTACCCAATTTCTTCGCCAAAACAACTTGCTTGATCACTCCCAGTTTGGTTTCCGCCAAGAACACAGTACGGAAACGGCACTTATTAAAGCCACAGAGGAGATCAGAGCGGTGATGGATGGAGGAGGTACGGCTGCCCTAGTACTCAACGATCTGTCAGCCGCTTTCGATACCGTTGATCATTCCCTCTTGCAACAGCGGCTGGAGATTCTGGGGGTCAGGGGCACAGCTCTGGCCCTACTGTCCTCCTTTCTCAAGGATAGGAGGTTAACAGTTTCGGTTGAAGGGTATCACTCTAAGCCTTATACCCTCCCGTGCGGAGTGCCACAGGGCTCCTCCCTGAGCCCGTCGCTATTTAACGTATATGTATCCGAACTGGCCCCTTTGATCCAGGACTTTGGGTTCAATCTTACGTCTTACGCTGATGACACCCAGATTGTGCTGGCGGCATATAAAAATCAGGTTCCCCCTACTCAGCAATTTCAGAATTGTATGTGTGCCATTAACCGATGGATGAGTACCCACTGTCTTAAACTTAATTCTGATAAAACAGAGATCCTGATCTTTGGTAACATGCAACCAAACTGGGGCAATCTGTGGTGGCCGGCAGAGATGGGAGATCCACCAAAACCTGCGGTTAAGGCTAAGAACCTGGGAGTGTGGCTTGACGACAAACTTTCACTTACCCAGCACACAAATGCAACCGTCTCCTCCTCCCACTTCCTTATCAAGAAAGTAAGGAAGATTCTCCCTTATATTCTTGTGGACACCAGAAAAACGGTAGTCCCATCGTTGATTCAGTCTAAACTTGATTACTGTAATGGGCTGTACCTAAACATTCAGAAGCAGTGCCTGAAAAAGCTTCAGAGTGTTCAAAATACAGCTGCACGGTTACTGTCCAACACCCCCAGGTGCAAATCCGTATCCAAAGAGATTCGCAGCCTGCATTGGCTCCCTGTAGCACAACGGATAAAATTCAAGGCTCTGTGTCTGGCGTACAAAGCATTGAACCACACGGGTCCTGTCTTTTTGCAATATCTTCTCGCCTGGTACGAACCGACCAGACATCTTCGCTCTACAGGAGCCAGTGCCCAGAATTCGAACATAGCATTGGGGCGGCCGCAGCTTTTGCTACGGCACCTCTAAACTCTGGAACACTCTTCCGAGTGAGCTCAGAAGTGCGAGCTCCCTCTCCTCCTTCAGGAAAGGACTGAAAACCTGGTTGTTCCACAAGTAGATGCCCGAGCAGGTCTACTAATGTCCTCAGCGCCAAGACACCTCCGGGTATACGTGCGCTTTATAAATTCCAGTAACATTAACAAACGCCGCTGAGAGATCTAACAGGATAAGGACCGCACCCCCCCCCTTGTCGAGAGTTCGCCTAAGCTCTTCCGTGGCAGTAATTAGCGCCAATTCGGTGCTGTGATGGGCCCGGAAACCATATTGAGAGTGGTCCAAAATGTCACCCTCCACAAGAAAAGCGGACAGTTCTTCATTTAGAAATCTTTCTATGATCTTAGCTGGAAACGGCAGCCTGGATATAGGTCTGTAGCTTGAGGGGTCCTCAGGGTCCAGATTGGGTTTTTTCAAAAGTGGCAGAATGGAGGCTTTTTTCCATTCCGTGGGGAAACTCCCTGATGAGATCATGAGATTAAAAATAGGCCAAAGTGCAGACGCAATGATTTCTGGGACTAAGTGAAGAATTTTCGTTGGGCATGGGTCTAGAGTAGATCCAGATTTAACTAAAGAAATTAGTTTGGTAATCTGGTCAAGCGTGATTAGCAGAAAGGCCGACAGTGTAGGGGTGGAGGGGCTATCCACTTTGTAGTGAGGAACAGGACTATCACTCAGGTTCTTATGGGGCAATGCAGATTGGTTCGGTTGGGGCACAAAAGCATGGAAGACTTGCTTAACTTTTTGTTGGAAGGAATCTGCTAACTTATTGCAAGACTGTTGGCTACTTTAATGATCTTGTAATTCTGGGAGCTTGGAAAGTTTTGTAACAGTGGTGAATAACCTTTTAGAACAGCCATTGGCTGCTTCTATTTTTTTCTTTAAAGTAGTCTGATTTTGCCTTCAGAATAAGATTTTTGTATGTTTGTATGGCAAGTCTGTAGTCCGATTTGGTCTGAACATCATTCTCTAGCCTCCATTTCCTTTCTAGTCTTCTGCATATTTGTTTTTGTGCCTTCAGCGACTCATTGAACCAAGGTTCAGAGGGAGATTGCCTGACTGATCTCCGCACGGTCAGAGGAGTCAACTGCTGACCTGTGGAGACAATCCACGAGTGATAGCTCCTCACTGCCTCGTCCAATTCTGCAGGGGCAGGCTGACAAGAGCAGGACTTGCTCTTGTGCATGTTTAAATCCAGCTTCCTCATTTGGTTTCTACTTCTTGCAATGATACTTTTTTTGTTTTGCATTTGTTAAATTCAAAACTGACATCAGGTATGGGATAACTCTACTTTTCGGGGTTTTGCCACAGTTTCACCCAATAGGTAAGGAGTATCATGCTCAATGCCTCTTCAGTTCACATTCTGACTTGATGCTTTATAGGGTCAAGTGTTTCTTGTTTAAGGCAGAGTCCTCTTGAACAAAATTTTCCATCACCCGAAGGACAGTCAAGTTTTGAATTGCTCTTCTCTTTGACACAGTGTACAGCAGTGGTGCCAGATCTAGTAGTATATGCTTCCTTAGTAATTCATATGATCTGATTATAAAGACCAGAGCTAAATCGGTCTTCCGACCCCTACGCCTAATAGCCTGAGGTTAGGGAGCAATCCAGATTCCACTAGCACTGAAAGTTATTCTTAACTTGGCTCTTAATGATTCATAACCTCACGCTCTGAACCAAAAATCCCCCAACAGGACTTTAGTTTCTTGCAATTTCATTCTAGTTGTTTCTTTGGAAACTACACAGCAAATGCTTTCAGGAACTTATGGCTAGATAAATGATTTAAAATAATGTGGTTTTGGTATCTGGACTTGATCCTGATTTGAATATCTGCAGTACAAAAGCAATGAATAGAAGTCTTGAATTATTCTTCAAATCCATCTGAGCAGTTGCTTGTAAGACTCAAGGTAGCCAAGACTTCTTTGACCTTCCTGTCTGAATGGTAACACAAACTACCTTCTAGGCATTTCAGCTGTATTGAGCTGCTTGGTGGGATGCAGCTTGGATCTCATGGCACAGTAAGCTTGAGACCCACGTCCGCACTTAACTGTGCCGTTTAGATTGAGTCACATGGTGGGTATACATTTTTGAATTATTCAGATGCACTGGTAATTTCTCTACGTACATTTAAACCCCTTATTTATTTTTCTCATTCCTGATGGGCACCAGCCATAAGCAGCAAATACTTTTAGCCCAGCTCCAAAAAGCACAGTGCCCTTATTCAAAGGTTACACGTCTACTTGTTTGGGCTGAACGGTTTCCTTTTTAGACAGTACTTGGGCTTATTTCTATACGGTCGATGTTTCTTTGCCATGGTTTAAAAATAAAAATAATAATAATGTTGGGCATTCGTCCATGAGCATTTCTGCCCATTTGACACTTTCTTACTATTGGAGCAGTCGTAAAATTAGAATTCTTCAATGTACACATTTTATGCATTTCTCTCACGGTATGGTGAAGGCCTGCTTCTTAAAAGAAGTTGTGATTTTTTTTTTTTTTTTTAATGTAGGTTTGAGATTGACCAGTACAAAAAGTTACTCTTAAAGTAAAATTTAGTGTGGAAAAGGGACAATTTGGATAACTTTGTTGTAAAAACCCTTTTGGGCATAGAATATTTAATTTTTCTACAAACAGTCATGATTGAAAGTGAATTTGATTAATGTTTTAGCTGCTGCACGTATTAGCAAAATATACTTGCACTTTCTGTCCTTAAGGTATTTTTTGATTTTATTAAAATAGTAATAATTTTTACCTTTCTGGGAAGAAGTATTTCTTGTTGGTAAGCTAGCTTTGTAGAAGTCTAGGGCCCTGGAGAACCAAACCAGATTTGCAGAGACCCGTACGACTTAAACCCTTTTGTCACCATCCCAGCTTTTTATAATTGAATGGCTTCAAGTGTCATTGCGGCATCAAAGCTAAATCAAAGGTAATAGTGATACTAAATCCCACAAATTGCCATTGACGTTCTGCTAATGTCTATTGCTGTGAAAAGTAAACTATGCAGTCTCTGGTTTTTAACATGCACAATTTTTATTGGATCATATTTGCCTTGGGCCCGAACCACAAGATACAGTTAACAAAAAATGTTTAGAATTGCTGATTTTAATAGCATCTGTTTTCTAAAAATGTTTTATTGTTTTTAAACTTTAACAAATATTAGTCATTGAAGGAGCCATTAGGACACAGAGGCCAAATTTGAACTCATTCTGGGTAAAACATAGCTGCGCTCAGCTAAACCTATAAAAACAGCTCGTGTCTGTGGCAAAGTAAGAAAACCTAACCCCCTGTGTTCACAAGGGGGGGCGGGGGGTGCACACATTTTTATTGTATAAGGCATTACATAGCAGGAGAATGTTCTCCAACCCACCATGTATTGGAAAAGACCACTGTGCAACAGGAACTGGAGGAATCTCCAGGCCAGGAAGAAAGATTTTAACTAGTTCATCTAAATTATGCTTCCAGCTTCCTGGGCCCATCATCAGACTTTGAGGGCATCTTCAGCAGTAAAGAGCCCTTTTCTTTTGATAGCCTTTTATGTCTTCCATTGCTTCCTATGTCGTTACTTTTTGTATCTGTGCCTTCATCTATTTATATACATGACGCGCCGATGTATGTTTGTACATAATGAGTCTTGGGATTGCAGGACGCTTTATGCAGCACTTCACATCCTTTTTTCTTTACTTTGATATTCGTTGACATACATCAGTAGGATCTTGAGCACATTTGGGCTGAGACCCTTCAGGGAAAGGAATGGCACTTTAAGGTGATGTAAGTACTAAAATAGGTTTCAGTTATACTTTTTGTTCTTAGTCTAGTTCATCGTTTATTGACGAAGAAAATAAATTGCTTTTGATAAATATTGTATCTTGGTAAGTTACATTTTACTATCAAGTACTATGTAGAACCTGAAAGTATGGAATGGAGCAGTTTCTTTTAGTAGACTCTGACATTGATCAAAACTATGGTAAAAGGACATTTTGTTACTTTGTAGGTCTCGCCTAGACAGCGTTTGCGCTGTCTCTTCGAGACATCCTCTATTCAGGATATGGGCATTGAACACGTTAATTGGCAGGCCTTTCTAAATTCCTTTATTCTAGTTGATTACTACTTGCCATATGTCCTGCCTTTGTGTGCTTGGTTCCCTCCCAGCGGACATCAATTGTTTTTTTTGTTGGCCATCTCTGGCCATCTGCCTCCTCGCTTGCACCCTTTCCTTTTCGTTATTGCTGCCCTCCTTCCTGCGCTGCTGTTGACCTGCTTGACAATGCATTGACTTTTGTAGAAATCATAGGAAGCCGCGCTTCAGCTTTAAACACCGATAGCGCGGCGTACCGCCATTGCTACAAAGGTCAATAACTTTAAAAAAAAAGAAAGGCAAGCGGACGCCACATTTCTTTCCCATTTGTAAAGCCAATAGCTCTGGATTTAACTAATGCGAGACCTATTGCATTGTAAATGCTTGTTTATGTATGGGCATTTGTTGTTCATTGGCCTATCCAGAGCTACAGAACAGTAGTTCCTCTTTTCACTTCCTTAGTTTGTTCCCTATCTTTTGCCATCCCCCAAATATCAAACGCCCTCTTTAAGATTCTCGCTTCTCATTAATGTTCTAACTTGATCTGTCGCTGAAGAAGTTCTAGTATATATTGTTTTTAATCTTGCAACATTTATATTAAATGTCTGAACTAGTGGCCTCCTTTCAAGCCCACTGTTTCAGTTGTTCAAAGTGTTAAAATTAGCTGATCTTCTAATAGAGCTGCCATTACCTAGGACATTGCTTTGCACATTACTTACATGATTTGCCAGGTGTAGTAAATCTCTTTCACAGCCCATCTTAAGGCAGGGGGTGGGTCAGATGTAATCTTGAGCTACCCGGTTGATGGCCTTTTTCCACCTTCACTAACATACTGTGACTGATATCACAGTTTGCTTTGGTTCTGGTGCAAAGTGAGTGGAGTGAGATCACAATCCATCATAAACATTTTTGCGAAATAATGGTGAAATATAGATCATTAATCTTGAAGCTAGATTTTTTTTTTTTTTTACGTATCCTTGGTCAATGATATTGTGCTCCCAGCTGGCAAGTCTAAGTGTCTTTTTTTTTTAAAAACTAATTTTCAGAATTAAAGATGTATGGTCTTGATTACAGCCTTTAAGGTATTGTGCCCGAGTGGAACATTCCCATAAATCCTTAAATATTGACTTTTAATAGTAGTGTTCATAGAATTCGGTTCTGATTCCATTCATAAATGCTATTTTATTTTAAGTTGTGCATAGAAGTTAATTTGTTTAAAAAAAAATCTATGTTCCATTTACCCTTGTTTTACATCTAGACTAAGGTGTATGTAAACATTTTTAAGATACTTTTTAATGGTTGTTCCACCCTCCTCTTTAAGTCAATCTCATTAATTTGCAAATATACTTTAGAACTTCCTGTCAAAAAATCTTTCAATTCTGACTTCTGTTCGTGTCCCGTTTTGTAGAAACTTCCTCCACCTTGGTTAGGGCTTGTTTCTGATCCCATGCTATCTCTACTTAAATGCTGACATGTTGATATGTCTGGATATATGGTGCTTGATTGCAAGTGAATTGAGCAGAAAGTAGTTTGGATGCATTATTATTGTTGTTATTGTTTTTGTGCACCGAGGAATACAATTTATATTCCCCCGTGTCTTAGTCTCCATGTATCTGTTATGTGAGCCTTCATGAACTGAATATTTTTAGCTCACAACTTGTGTAAAAGCATAATTAGTAGTGTTTATTCTGTAACTTGGGGACTTACTAATTCCCCCACTCTAACGGGAGGTGTCAAACAAGAAATCCGACTCTAAATTTGTATAATGTCCAAAGTAGGATGCCCATAATGTATTTGTGTCCACAATCATTTATTTCCATGGATTTAAAAATCTCCAGTGGATCACATAATTTCTATAATGCCAGTGTATGTTATGTTCACCAAACCTACTCTTAGCTACATTGACAGCAATACCCGTCTAAATACCTTTTGATGTGAGGGAATTCCTGTGTCCACACACTCTCCTTTAACTTCTTGCCCAGCTTCCAGTTACTTCTGATGATGTATCTGCAGAAGAAGCACTTCATCTGATTTTTCTTTATTTTTTGATCAAACTTTATAACACTGGTCTCCAACCTTTTCTGTAATACGAGCTACTTATGTTCAATGAAACTCATTGAGAGATGATACTATTAGTATTGTAATAGTGACCACATCAGGCAAGATTACATTAGTGGCCACCATATGCAAGATTTCTACCAGTGATCCTCTCAGTCTATCAGCATGGTTGCAAGCTGCAACGTATAAAAAGCTTTGTCAATATAAAATCCTTTACATGGGTGGACATAACAGCCATAACAGCAAAGCCTCTGGCACCAAGGTAATAACATTTGTAAAAAGTTTTCCCAGTGTCACATGATCTGTCTCTGAAATATCAGCCTTAAATATATTTGGGAAACTCTGCCATTTTTCTCCAAATAGCAGCTTATGAGTTCTGGGAAAAAAACACATTTTTGTCTCAACTATACTCTCTAAATTTTGGTGTACATTAATTCAACCAAGTAAAAACTTCTAATTTGGTGTTCTGGACTGCACACAGGAGCGCTACTTCTAGGTATCCCGAGAGCTACCAGTAGCTCACAAGTTTCTCGTTGGAGAAGCCTGGTTTATAACATTTTGACCTGTTTGGAACTGTTGACAAATCCATTTTATATTTAAGCATGGAAGTATTTCAGTTTTAGGGCGTTATAAATGCTCTATTTCTAAGCTGTTGATCGTTAACCCCTTTTGGAAACATTGCCCTGCTAGTGTATTCAAACTTAAGATAAAAAAAAGGTACTAGGATATGATGAGTGAACAATCTGGGGCTTAATTGTGTTTGCGGTGTGTTTTTTTTTTTTGTAATTTTTTTTTTAAAGTTTTTATTTTGTTTTGAGTTCAATGATATTCTGACTTGTCCAGTTTACGATTTGTTGGCATAACCAATGTTTAAGCCTGACATAATTGTGCTATCTACTGAAAAAAGGGTTTGAATGGCAGCTATGCTCACCACGTGAAAGAACAAAATGAAGAATTTCAACAGTTCATGCTCTATTTAGGTTCTTACTGTAGTGCATACCAAGAGCATAGGCACTGCTGTATGTGAATGAATGAAAAAAGCAAACTGAGAAACCGCATTAGGCCAAATCATGGAAAACCAATTTTAAGTAAATGAAAATTTAAGGAAATATAAATAAATGGAATATTAAAGGAACAGTTGGAATTTAGATATGAAAAGGGTTTTTGGAGTTTATGGGTGGAGGGGTTTAGGGGAGGTGAGGGGCTTTTAGGGTTTTCCGCACTCACCATGAAGGAAAGGAGCAATGATAGCATACCATTAATTTAGGCTGTAGGTTTTGCAATCTTGCATCAAAGAAGAGTGGGGGGTGGGAGGGTTATGGTTCATTGTTATTGCTGTCCTCATCCGGCTCCCAACTTCTTTTGGGAATCTGTAACATCTTCGGAGGATCCAGACATTCTGTGTGGTTGGCCTTTTCTCTCCATTTGAGGGACATGTCTAGTCATTCTCAGTCCTCAAATGAATCTTAATAGAAGTCTTGAATGACTTCCAAGTCTCTTCAAGTCTAAGCATTTTGTTTGCAAGTTTTGAAGCCTGTTTCACCATTGTTTAGATTTGCCAAATCTTTGACCACCATAAACTTAGTGGGGGATGATTCGTTTTGCTTCCAGCAGTGGGTTAGAGTCATTCTGCATGCTAGGAGAAAATGTGAAAGTCTCCCCATGTTAGTGCATAGTATAAACTATCTTCCCCCAGGAACTTAGGAGTATTTCGACTGTATCGAGCAAAATAGTTGTTCCTGATGTGTTGAGGTTCAACATGGACGTCCAGTAGGGTTGAATCTGAGGAAAAGTTCACTAGAAATGGGTGGTCGGAACTTCCAGCCATAGCCTTCAGTCTGATCAGAGTCCGATATAAGCTGCCGCTGCCCTTAGCCGAATGGCCTCCCGCTTGTCCTCATCAAGACTCCTTGCTAACTCCTTCTCCCAGTTTCCATTTAGATATGTAGTATCGGTTTCAGGGCCTACATCTAGACCTGATACAGGCGAGAAGTGCCTCTTCAGGCAGAGGCTTCATCAAGTATTGTTTCAACAGGAATTAACTCGTGACTGCCCTGAATTTGTCACACCCCCTCGCCAATAAAGGGCTTGTAATATTACTTCTTCTTCACAAACAACAATGCCACTTTGACAATGATAGATATACTTTATGCTAGTTCTGGAATGTATGCCTTGTGCCTAGAACTGCAGAACAGGTTATAAATTATTTCATTATTAAGTGGGTGTTTGTAGAGGGCAGTGGAAGGTGGCAAATATTCGAACAGTAGCAGTTGATTACATCGATATATCATTTTAAAACCCACTTGGAATGCTCCCAACCTTTAAAGCTGCAAAACTGGCCCAAGTGTTTGTAACAAAACTAACCCCAACAATCGATTGCTGTATCTTTTATGCTTAGACCGCACCTGTTATGTTGCTACATCTAAATCCTTTTGCAAAAAAATACTACCTACTGATATAAAATTTCTTAGACTGTTCTAAAATTACTTATTTAGGGCTTTATTTAAGATGTGCCACACTGTTGTTCAGTGTTCCTGGGAAGTCCAGTTTTTCCAATGTGAGCTTGGCAGTCAAGCAGGCCCAGTGTAGGTGTACCTTTTTAGGTCTCGCGCCTAGCGTTGCAGTGCGCAACACTGCTCGTGCAGCGCAAGACCTCTTGTATGGGCTTCAGAAAGCTAACCACACGCTCGTGCGTGTGGTTTTGCTTTCGCAGGCTGGCATTGGCTGTAGCGTGCTTTTTAAAAAAAAAAAAAAAACGGCACGCAATTGGGCAAAGGCGGGTGCATGTCCCGCCTTTGCTCCGCCCATTCCCGTCCGTGTCTAGGACGCACATCAGCGCGCGGCACAGACGACAGGCTCCCTCGCCCCCCGCTGCTCTGTTTTTCTTTCGGCACAGCTCTGGCAGGAAATGCATTCCGGAATAGCCATACGAGGGGCTGGGGTGGGATTTTCCTAACTCGTATGAACTCAAGACATGCTCTGTAGCGGCACGGGGCTGAGAATACTTTCTAATTCCAAAATACTGACATGACGGCATCGGTGCACATTGTTCTTTGTGGGAGAGGCAGAGGAGGCTGTTTGGGGGAGGGGTGTCGCCTTGTGGCACAATGAGTGTCTTGGAGCCTCGTGGACTCCGCTCCGGTGTCCGGCTGCAGACGGGTCTGTAAGTGTAGTCACTTGTAGTGATGCGAATTTGTCCATTTATACAGAATGCGCCACACACAGCCACGCAGCGGGAGAGGCACATCTTTGCTAATGAATCCAGGAAAGTCAGCGAAAGCAAGGCACCCTCCGGATCCTTCGCAATGTGCCGTGGGAACGTGTCTTCTTAGTGACGCTCAGCCGCCCGTGCCACCCACCCTTCACCCCTGGGACAGCCCTTTAGAACTGTTCACTGTTTGCTTTTCACCGGGTCTTTCCCCATTCCCCTGCCTTCCTTCTCTGCCACAACCTTACGGTACTTTTCTATTGCAGGGGCAAGTCACAGCAAGTCCGTTACCTGCACTAATATTTGTTTTTCTTTTTTTGCTTCCGGTTCTGTTGACACCTATGCTAATGCACAGACAGGTTTTAAGGAAGGCTTCGCCGCCCCAGCGCTTAAAGGCGGCAAATATTCCCGCACAGCAAGTAGTGTCTGAATAAAAATCCACAATTTACTCTCCGCGTTCTGCTGGGAACAGCTAGGTGCTGCTGTTTTTGTTTTGAGATTTGTTAGTTGACGCTACTATTGAAATTGCTGTGTATCGTCTTGACTGGCAGAATTAAAAGAAGGACAATTTCTCTGTCTTTTGCCGTTTCGAATACGCTGAAGATTACAGCTATTACTGTAGCCCTGTCGAATGACACACAACCAGTTTATCGACATATGAAGGCGAAAGCCTTAAGTTGGCCCTGCGCGGTTAGGAGCTGAAGGCCCCCCACATACGTCAGCAGCATAGTAGACACATGTATGCGCGTTAACGTTATGAAATAAGCGTTAGTTACCATGGTGGGGGGGGGGGTACATTCAGTTATCACGTGAAGTAAAAACGTTATTGAAAATCGCCAATTGTAGGCTTCAAAACTGGGATTTTAAGAGAGACCGCTGGGGGCATACCCCGGCCTTTCAGTGCAACCTGCACCCACTCTGTTGTGCCCCAGAAACCCAGAAGCTGTGTGTCCACTAATTCCACCATGTAATAGATATAGTATTTATATATAGCGCCTGCTAACACATTTGCTACTTTATAGCGCTTCAAGCAACATGCCTTACTATCATATAGTTAAATGGCGCTTAATGTATTGATCTCTCAAAGATTAAGGGTTGGCTTACCCAGCTGGAGTTCGAACTTTTCACAGCAACTCGCTGGACTTTTTAATCGACAAATTTCCCGCAATGTGTGACCTTAGACAATTCACCTCACCTCTTAGCTCTGTTATCTCCCGAGCTAGGCGCACTTAGTTAACTAAACTCAGCATCAACACTACATAAAAGTGAAATATTTACTGAAGGAAGCGTTTTATAACTCGCAGCACAAACTGAATTGTCTTCGTCCTTGGCCATAGAATGTTCTCTTTTTATTAAACAACCTGCTGCTGAATGGTGGAATGATGTCACCTCCGCTCGCATGTATCGCTGTGTCTGCAGGACTCTTGCGACTCATTGAGGCGTGCTACGCATGAAATCAAAGACAGAAGTCCCACCATGTGGGAAACAACCACAACAAACCCCGTAAGTGCGTTTTTCAAGAGACCAATACCGCAGTCTTGCAACCCGTGATGTTTGTATCACTAGAGTGTCCATGTTTACCTCACGTGTACCGTTTATGTTGTGACTGACTCTGCTCTGCCAAGTTTAGGACCTGTGCCCTTAAGGGTCACACACACATGTCTGCGATAGGTCTCGCATTTACGCGAGGTTGAGTTATTGGCATTGTAAATGACAATGCCTTTTATTTATGTTTTGGTTTTTAAAATATAAATAAAAGGCATTGTCATTTACAATGCCAATAGCTTAACCCCTTCGCTGCGTTCGTCGGCCAACGGCCGTCGCGAGCACTACCTCGGTTGTGCTGCGCACGTCCGTTGGCCGACGCGGCCCCGCCCACTCCTTTAAACCGTTGCACCGCTGTGGAATGTTCGCCGCGGTAAAGGGGTTAAACTCGTGTAAATGCGAGACCTATTGCATTGCAAATGCTTGTTTAATTTTGACAGTATCAGTCTGGTCACAGTATGAAGAGCTCCTGCCCTTTCAATCTAGGCTAAGTGGTGACTGATTGTGGTGGCAGAGAAATTAAATGTGGGGTATAAGTCTTTTTAGTAAGTTGCTACTTGTTGACACTCAAAATGCATTTGTAGGCATCTTTCTTGTGATGCAGTGTTTTGATAGTTCTTTCTTTATATGGTGGTAAAAAAAAGTTTTCTGAGGAATACATGCAAAATTGACAGAAGAAATGCACAGTGATTCAGGATGATGGTATCCTTAAGCATTTTGATGCAGTGTACAGTTTGTGGTGTTGCATGATGTAGAGCTGGTGTTTTGGAAAAGTGAGTGATGTGACCGCATTTGTAAAATGGACTTTCATTATGATATGAACAGGGAGGCATTGTAAGTAGCAGCTGAGGAAAGCGGATTGTAGTAGACCTGAGTATTACGAAAAGGGAATGTTAAGAGATTGCAAACAATATTGTTCAAATTTGCATCTTATGTGTTCTTAAGAGAATATTAACAGGACATCAGATCATCAAATTTGAGAACAGGCAGGTGTCAATGATAGTATGTGCCTGCTGCAACTGTTTAAGGATTCTCTTTAGTGGTTAAGAGTTAAGTTATAACAGACTCACATTATGGCTGTCGAGTTTATTTAGACCTGCAGAACTGAGCATTCCTATAGGAAATGGTATGCAGTTCTTTGGCCATGAGCAGGGCCGCTGTAATTAGGTGATTCTTGCGTCCGCTTACTTATCCGAATAGTTATGTATTTGTCATCAAATCCATTATCGACAGCATAAAGTATAGATTTTAACAAAAAAATAGTTTCTAGCTTAAACAGATCAAAAGTTACTAAACATAGTGACATGTTGCGGTGCAGTGGAAGGCAAATGGAGAAAGCTGACTGGTCACCGTTCTGTTGCTTATTGCTATATATGGGCTTTAAACTGGTACTAATGAAGTGAAAGCATTGCCTAAATATTATTACTTCATTATTTTGTCATTTTTATACAGGTTTAACGCAATTTGAAAATATGCTGCTTTATCCCACATAATTTTCTTTTCCGCATAATTTATCCAACCTGCCTCACAAATTTGTCCTCCCTTGCCGCTTAATTCCAAGGCCCTTTCTATGAGTGTTCGTACCATACGCAGTGGAGAAAAATGGTTTTATTGGAAGGGTCAAAGGATAGAGTAGAGGTATAGTTATGAATCATTATATTCCCAACTGAGTTCAGTTTAAACGTTCTGGTTTTTGTTGTTTATTTTTAGGTTGCATGGTTGGCCCCTGGAAATGGGATGTTCATCCCATTCGGGGAACTTAAAGGAAGAAACCAGATCACAGTGCTGCTGCAAAAGGAATTAAGACTGGGAGGCTGGGAAAATGTCTTCTGTGACATCGGCAATACAGGCTACGCATGGCCCCATCAACCTTCCTCCTCCAGAAGTCACCAACCCCAACAAACCTGGTCGGAAGACAAACCAGCTGCAGTACATGCAAAATGTGGTCGTGAAGACTCTGTGGAAACATCAGTTTGCATGGCCCTTCTATCAACCTGTAGATTCTGTGAAATTAAATTTACCAGTAAGTATTTATATGCTATTCTTTAATGTATTTCATAGTTGTAAGTTTTGGAAACTGTTGCCATGCAGTCACTTCAGAACTCTTAGTTTTGAATTATTGTACACTCTTCAGGAAATTAGTTTTTGTGCCGAAATGTTTGTGGTACTGTTTTTCTGAAACTTGATCTCCTCCACTTGCCTGAAATAGTTCCATGGTAGTGTATAACAAGAAGTGTGGTTCATGGGTGGTGTAGGGCAGGCCAGGGGAATGGTAGAGATAGAGAGATATATCTATATCTCAGGGAAGCGAGGTGGGAGCGGGAACCGGGTGAAAAACGCGATGAGCTCTCCTGTGAATGGGAGAGAGGAAGAGTTGCGAGTGAACGTGGGGTGATCGTGCCAACAAAAGCAAAATGAGCGCCGATGAATGCTCAGCGAGGGAGCAGGAAGCTCAAAAGCTCTTTGAAGAAACAAGACTGGTGGTAAACGAAGAGAGAGGAGAGCCAGCATCCTCAAGCAGTAATGAAGTGGGTAAACTCTTGCAGGAGTACGAGAAACTAAAAAAACGTGAAATTTCTCGTTGGTGGGAAGTGGCATCCCTAAAGCAATATACTCAAGTGGGCAGGGTCCCAAGAGGCCTACGCATCATGATTACACCAACTTTTGAGAATCCTAATCCAGATCTACTGCGTGAGTGGGCAGAGAACAGTGCCAACAGTTCAATGAATATGGTGAAAATGCTCACTAAATACGCAGAAATTGAGAGACAGGAAGTAGTGTTGAAGATCAAAGAACTTACCACTGCATTAGACAAAAATGGAGACCAAACAAGAATAAGTAAATTCAAAGGAGACATGAAAATTAGACTGGATAAATACGAAAAGAGGATCAAGGATAGGAAGGCAACAAAATTTCTGAGGGATCGTCTAGACTACGAGAATGGACGTATCTATACATTTGCCAAGAGATTTGATACGGAACGAAGACAAAGTACAAAGAGGCAGTACTCTATACCAAGAAGCGTCCCAGAGTGAAGTGAGCTCTGATACAGGCTCAGAAGTGGAATTGGAGGAACCCTCAAGAAGAGTAAACACCAGGCTAAATGTAACTGACAAACTTCGTTTCTTACAACTGGACCAGATGTCAGACCATCAGATAACGAGAGGTCGGGGGAGGGGAAGAGGACGAGGAAACAACGGAGAGGGGGTGAAGGATACCGTAGAAGCTGCAGGAGGGCCAACAAACAGGTCAATGCGATCCAATGCGAAGCAGGCACCAAAGAAGTGACCCGCAGTAATACAATAATTAACTTGAGCAATACTGTATTGTCAGAAGAGGACAAAGCAGTGTTGGAGCTGGGCCTCTCATTTTGCGGAAATAATGAATTCAACTACGCAGATTGCAGAATGGATCTATAAAAGTTTGTCCGCAAATTAAAACTGTCAAGACTGCATAATAACCTTAAAGTGAGTCAAACACCATCGTTGACTGCGATGCCCCAGAGTGAGAGCAGCAGTCTTACAGTAATGGATTTGCCTACACTGGAGGAATTGTGGGCATTATAAAATGAAAGTGATGAACCAGAATTAACTAATGTGGAAAGTCAAATGGAAAACAATAACTCGTGTTTACCGATACCACATCTGTTGGATACTGACCTTACCCCCTTCTGTCCCCGTTCACGCTTCATCCCCCAAATGCCTAGGGACAATTTGGATGTATTTTTAGAAAACGTAACTATGGATTTGAGACTTCAGTATCAACATACAGGAAATCAAAAACGCAAGGTGCTTCCCAAAGATGATCAAATGCAGAAAGTCATAATGAGATTGAAACAAGAAGAAGAGACCCTAGTGAAACCCTCAGACAAGGGAGGGAATGTTGTACTCTGGGGCCGAGATCTTTACTGTAAGGAAGCACTACACCAGTTGAATAACCGAGATTGTTACAAAAAAGTTACAAGAGTGGAGTACGAAGAGGTGAAGGACCGTTTCTTTGAAAGACTGGAATTTTGGTATGATCAAGAACTATTGAGCTGGGATGAACTCAAATTTATCAAGCAGGATAATCCAATTATTCCAGTCTTTTATATGTTGCCAAAGTGCACAAGAGTACAATTGATCCGCCAGGGAGACCAATTATTTCTTCGAAGGGAAGCCTATTTGAAAATGCCTCCAGGTACATTGACTCTTTCCTAAATCCTATTGTCAAGACTTTAACCTCGTATATTAGAAATTCAGCAGACTTTTTAAAGCACATCTATGTTGTACAGTGGGAGAGTAACATGGTGCTAGTAACATTAGATATAACCACACTGTACACCAGTATTAGACATGTGGATGGACTAAGGGCCACTGAGTACTTCCTGAAAACTAGACCGATGAGATTTGTGCACCACAACAATATGATTGTAGATCTGATGAATTGGTGTTTGACAAAGAATATCTTTTCGTTTGGTACAGACCTATACCAGCATGAACAAGGGACAGCCATGGGCACTTGCTTCGCCCCCAATTATGCCAATCTCCACCTGGGCTGGTGGGAGGAGCAGGTGCTCAAGGGCCCAATGCTGGAACATTGGATGGATAATGTATTGGTCTGGGTTAGGTTTATCGATGATGTCTTTGTGCTGTGACAGGGCACATTAGAGGATATTGACTTATTCATTGATGACCTAAACAGCAATAATTTGAATTTAAAATTTGTGGGGCACTATAGCAGGACATCCATTGATTTCTTAGATGTGAGGATAACCGCTAAAGGAGACAAACTTGAGTCAACGATCTTTCGGAAAGCTACAGCGGGTATACCCTCCTTCATGCAGGGAGTGCTCACCCTGCACCACTCATTCGAAGCATACCTTTCGGTGAGTTTTTTAGGGCGAGGAGAACTTGCAGCAGTCATGCAGAGTATGAAAAAGTAGAAGATGAAATGATTGCTCGTTTCACTCAGAGAGGGTATTCACAAGAAATAGTACAACTAGCTGCTAAAAAAGCGAGGAAACTGGACAGGGACAAGATACTGTTCGAACCCTCAAGAAGTCAGATAAGGAGGAAACAGAAGGAGGGTCCAGGGTGCCGCAGAATTATTATGACATATAACACCAAACATAGAGAAGTGAGAGCTATTTTGAAGAAACACTGGTACCTAATTAAAGGGGATCCTGTATTGGGGCCAGTGAGCAGGAAATACCCGGAGATAACTTATAAAAAATCTAAATCTCTTAGGGATCATCTGGTCGGGAGCGAATTCCAAGAAATTCCGACTAGTAAAAAGACATGGTCATCAGTAAAGGATGGTTTTAGAAAGTGTTTTAAATGCAAAGCATGCCAACATGGAGAAAATGTTGTGGATTTTAAAGCACCTTTTAATCGAACCATGAAAGTGAGAGGCCACTTAACATGTAAATCAAGTTATGTAGTCTATATACTGAGGTGCCCGTACAAAAAGTGTAAGTAGGTAGTACCACCTTGCCTGCCCACAAAAGGATCCTACAGCATAGACTGGCTATCATAAATGATAGATCCTACCCAGTTGCAAGGCACTTGGAGAGTAAACACAACAGTGACCCCAAGTTGATGAGATACAGCTGTATAGCTGAGGTCTCTAGAAAAGGAAGAGAGGGGCAACAGGGAGAACGAACTGCGTAAATTGGAAACCTTCTTCATACTAGAAATGGATAGCAAGGAGCCTAATGGACTTAATATCGATGAAGACCTGTTTACTTGTTTGTATTGAGGAAGTTAAGAAGTTTAGCTGAGCATTCAAAAAGATTGGTTTTTTGTTTTAAAATTTTTTTAGTAATAAATGAGGAGAAGGAAGAGCACATGCACTTTAGTTAATTAGCACTTTAGAATTTTAGACATTAGCACTCTATTTCCCTTTTTTAAGTAAAGAAAACGTAGTAAATTTTAATATATTATGAAAATGTAATTTAATAAAATTACAACAAAAAATGTGGAAACATAAAAATTGAAGAAATAAGCACTAACACTTTAAGATGTAGTACTGTATGGAAATACTGTGAAAGCGAAAAGCACTTAGCACTTTAACAAAGCCGTACTGTTTGGAGTATTTTTATGGGATTGCCTTTAAAAGTAAACTTGCTGACCCTGTGACATTGATCTAATTAGATTTTCAATGTAAATTGTAATTAGTGTTTAAGTCGAATACCCTGAGAACTTTTTAACAATGTTTTTTATAAATGCACGTGCATATGAAAGCGAGGGTAGGCAATGCGTTTACAATGATATAAGATGGCGCCCAGTGTAACCAACTATTTGGCTGAGATGTGCAACTGGGTTTGTCCTTTGTTTGTCTCTATGAATTGTAAAGAGTAGTATTTAATGTTAAAGAAAATGGCGATCTGCATCGTGATCATGGCTGCACCAGACAGCCGGAACGCGTGGATGCCATCGCTCAAATAATAAACGTTGAACTAAGAAAACCCCCTGGAGTGCTGGTGTATTTTCCTGTAAAGTGGAGAATTGTTGTTTGATTGATATACATTTTTTTTTCTGAAGTGTAGATGATGTGATTCCAATCCTAGGGTTGGCTTCAGAACATTCAGATCCTTGTTTACCCAGAACTGTAAAGGAGTTAAAAAGGGGAATAGTGGTTCCTTTGAAGTCATTTGCGATGGCTCTTCACTAAAGAGGCAACTTAATCATGCCTGCAAGACTTAATCTAGTCCGTTTATGGGATACACAATCTTAAAATATCCTAAAAGTATTATTCAAAACAGAGTATACAAGAAGATAAACAAAAGTATCCATTTTAGCCTGTTAAGATATCCGAGCAGAGCTCTGGTGAATCAAACATGCAATGAATGTATACATAGCACAAAGTGAGGATTTCGAACAGTTGTCCTGCATTAATATAGAAATAAAGAAGCCCACGGTAATATTCCCTAATGACTCCCAACTAGTCCTTTTAAGAGTTTGTTATAATCTCAGCTCCAAATTATGTTCAAAGTATGGTCATAATCTGGACAGAGTTCACGACATTCAAAAGGCAGTATTCCCAGGCAGTATCCCCAGGCATTTGGAAAGTGTAGTACAGAAGATAATTGTCAATTGGCTCAATAAACCATTGATGGAGGACTGATTTATGTGGGTAAACCTTACTTAAGTTAACACAGTGCGAAGCTTTACGTCTGGATGGCAGAACAGACGTTCCCGTCCAGAGAGCAACCTCAAATTGTGTTGGAAAGTTGTGTATTTTGGAATTGACTATAAACACTATGTGCTCAAATACTTTTCAGTATTGAATCTTAAATGTGTACATAGGTGACTTTTTCTTGTCGGCTGACCTTGTTGGAGAATAAACCTAGAGTTTTTTTTGTAAGCTGAAAAAGCAGTATGGCACATACATTAAGGGGTGAAGGTGTATTCCAAAGTAGTGAAAATGTGCAATGATGTAGTAAAACTGAAAAGCATGTCACGAATTTACTTTATTTCAAGAGATTTGTTTTTAGGATTCCCATTCATAGATGGAGCAAGTGTTATAATATCTCAGACAGCTTTTAGCTGGCTTTTGTCGAAAAGACCTAATGTGTCTAGTATCAATATTTAGTGATCTTAGGGTCAGCCCATTGCTTGCTTATACATGTCGGTCTCAAGCTATCTTCCTATCCTATTGCTTTCCTTCCTCTTGATTTATTTGTCCTTACCTGGGAGCATAACGTCTTACCATCCATTGATTGGTTGATTTGAATGCAAATCTAACATGGAGAACATACTTTTGTTCTGTTTGTTACAGCACTCCATGAGGGGGGTATATGTGTATGTTTGCTCTCTCACCTGTGCACCGGTTCCCCTTTACATCACCCTCCCCCCCACCCCCCCTATCCCATCCCGCTTTATGCATTTTGGCCTCTGCTTTTCAAGCACCTCCATTTATCTAGTATTGGATCTTTCATAGATTCACAAAGTGACTGTGCCATGAACATTTCCTCCCCTGGCTTTCGCGAGCTAGCGGGTGCAGCAGTTTTAAGATTCCAAGGATGGCATAAGGCAACCTCATTTAGGCCTGAAGTTCAATCTAAGATCCTTGATATGGCCTGTGATGGGGACACTATTTGGCAAGCATATTGATGCCCTCTTAGCCATCAAGACTGATACCGACACAGCCAAGTCCCTCAGCACCCTCCAGTACAGGAAGTTGCCCTTTCTGGGGGCGCGCAGCCGAGGTTTCTCAACATACATGGGTGATTATCAGCTCTCCCAATTCTACCAGCCCCGATTAAGACCTGCCTATCAACAACAGGCCTATCGTCAATTATCCACAGAGGGTTATGCAAGGCAAGTTCCCTGCATAAAGCCCCCACCCCAGAGCCAGGATGCAGACTGAAAACAGTGACCTCAACCAAGTACCCACTACATCACCTCCGTCACACCCTGGAGGTGTGAACCTCTCCAACTACCTACATCCATAGAGAAACATCCCATCGGACAGAGGGGTATTGGACGTAGCTACCTATGGCCATACCCTGGAGTTTACAGAAAGACCACTAAACACTCCGCCAAGGGGAGCGCACCCCCCTTGTCTATCCTTATTGAAAATGGAGGCCCTCCTAATGCTTGCCAAGGGAGCAATAGAGAAGGTTGCGGTTGCTCAAAAAGTAAAGGGATTCTACTCCTGTTTTTTCCTCCTACACAAGAAATCGGAGGAATGTAGACTCATTCTGCACCTCAGATACCTAAACCAATTCCTCTGCACCCAATTCTTTTGAATGATTACTGTCTCCGACATTCTCCACCTCCTAAACAGTGGAGACTTCATGCTGTCTCTAGACCAATGTGCAGCATTCCGTCCATCATCTTGTGTGTTTTGCATTTCGCCCTAAGTGGGAAGGGTATACCCAGACGTGGGTCCTGTGCTCACTACGCCACTGGAGTCAAGCTATCCTGGCTGATGAAGGCTGATAGCCTGAAACCGGTCCTAGGATGCTTGATTCCGGTCCAGGGAAGACATGGCTTATCTGAACTGGGTGGCGTGGTGAAGCAAAATAACGATGGATTAAACCCAGATCTGTGACTGGGGGTGAATGTTTGCCAATGTGCAGCATTCCGTCCATCATCTTGTGTGTTCTAGACCTGGAAGATGCATATTTCCATATACCCATTCATCCCAAACACCACAAATATCTCCGCTTCACTCTAGCTGGTACCCATTATCAATTCCGAGTCCTCCCATTCGGCCTCAAGTCAGTCCCTTGCATATTCACCAAGTGTTTGGCCTTGGTAGCAGCTGCGCTCAGGAAACTAGGTCATCATGTATTCCCCTACCTAGACGATTGTCTGCTAAAAGCTCCAACTTCAAGGCAAGCTGCCAGCGCTACCAAAGCCTGCCTACCACTGTTTCTCAAGCTGGGTCTCACTGTAAATAAAAGAAAATCTTCAACTACTCTCAGTCAAACGATGCAGTTTCTAGGAGCCAACCTTGATACAATCCAGAACAAAGCCTTCCTCTCCCAGGAAAGACCAAGGAGACTAGCAGACTTGGCTCACAAACTCCCAAGAACAAAGTACGTTTCAGTGAGGCTGTAAAAGTCGTTACTGGGAATGAGTTCTTCCGTAATCAACCTAGTTCCGCTGGCACGCCTCCAGATTAGGCCATTACAGGAAGAGCTGCAACTCCAATGGATTCTATAAGAAGGGTCCTTTGAGGACTTGATAACCATAACCCCAAGGATGATAGAAGCTCTAACCTGATGGTCTCACATATTTCATCTCTCTCTAGGCCTCACGTTTCTGCCATTAGTACCCGATTTTATAATCCCCACAGACGCTTCAATAGAAGGCTGGGGCTGACACTTACAGGACCTATAGATCCAAGGAAAGTGGTCCGCACATCAGAAATCTATTCACATTAACAGCCTGAAGCTGAAAGCCATCTTTCTTTCTCTGCAGGCTTTTCTCCCACAAATCGAAGGATCCTCTGTGCTGGTCTGTACGGTCAATATGACCAGCATGTATTATATCAACAAAGAAGAAGGTACCAAATCTCTGATGCTGTCTCGCAAAGCCCAAGAGCTTTGGAGTTTGCTCACGACCTACAAGATATTCCTGAAGGCTGGGCATGTGTCCGGAGTGCACAACACCTTGGCTGACACCCTCAGAGCAAAAGACAATTGCCACTAATGGGAGCTGGATCAACTGCAGCTGGACAAAATATTCTCTCTGTGGGGGAACCCAGCATTGGATCTCTTTGCAACTAACAGCAACTCCGAATGTCAGTTCTATGCCAGTCGATATTCCCTCCCAAGGTCATGGGGCAATGCACTTTCGATGCAATGGTCCGCGATTTATGCTTGTGCTTTTCCCCCCTTCCCACTAATTCCAAAGGTTCTCAGTAAAATGAAAATGGAGCACTGTCATCTTTGCTTCATTGCTCCCAAGTGACCCAGGCAGCACTGGTTTACAGAGCTCCTCTTCCTGTTGGAAACCAGTACCATTCGCCTACCAATAACATGAACACTGACAGCGAACCAGGGCCAGATCTTACATCGGGTGCCAGCCTCTCCATTTACACGCATGGCTCCTGATTTCTATGAGTTTCGAGACTTAAACATCACTCAGGAATGTAAAGATATCTTATCCGAAGTACAGGTGGAAGACACCAATAAAACACAAGTTGAAATGGAAAATATTCTATTTATGATGTCACCAGAGTAATTTGCACCCGTTAGAAGCATCTCCTGAACAGATTCTGCCTTATGTCCTCTCACTGGCTAAATCAGGTCTCGTGCATGTATCGGTCAAAGTTCACGCTGTGGCTATTTCACGATACAGATGATCAGTGCAATCTTTCTCTTTCTCATGTATATGGTTGTGAAAGCCACAATAGCAAGGTGGATTTCAGCAGCAATTCAGTTTTGCCACTCCAAAGATGGCAAACCGCTAACAATGATAGCTAAAGCACACACAATGAGAGCTGTGTCCACTTTGGCTGCTCTGTTTGCAGGCGTTCCATTAGAGAAGATGTCATGCTGCGACGTGGAAGAGCACCCACACTGTAACGCAGCATCACTGCCTGGAATAGGCGCAGCCAGCCATAGGCCAAGCGCTATTACACCATCTATTTCAATAGGGTGAGCCTCTTTACATGGAGGTGTTTATTAATATTTAAATTCCAATGCATATCATACTGTTGTGCATTTCCTATTACGTTTTTCCTTTACGGTATTTTAGCTATCTTGTTGATATGAATGCTTACAAGCTATATATATGTGTGTATATATATTTATGCATATAGATTATTATAAAGATGTATGCTTTCTTACCCACCATCCTCTAATGGTACTTGCATTACCTACAGTACTGCTTGCTACTCTGATTCAAGCATGTGAATCTATGAAGGATCTAATATTGGATAAGAAAATAAGTTACTTGCTGTAACTGCATTTATCCAGTATTATCTTTCATAGATTCACATGAGACTCGCCCTCCTCTCCGGAGAGGCTCCTCTTGTAGCTAAGGATGCTGTTGACCTCTACTTGGCACTACAATGAATTTCTACAACAAGCTCCATGGGCAGCAGTGACCTCTTGATTTGTTACAAAAGAACTATATCACTTAATACTTTTAATTCTATGTTCCTTCTCTATTCAGCATGTAGGTATCCTGCAAATTACAACTGCGTATCGGTGGTTTACCTGTCGAAACCATAAATGTGTGTCCTGTACAGCATGCCCTATTACCTGCACCTACGAAAGTCCATTTACTATTATTTTCAGACTTAGAATTGGTACCTACTTCTTACTCATTGGTTTCTAAAGTGCGGGCATCCTTTTTTTTTTTTTTTTTGTGTGTGTGCTATTTTCATGGTGTTATCATTCAGCTGGGGTATCTGATGCTGCGGTGCTCTCACTTTGGCAACATGCATGGCTTAAACTGTTGCGGCAGCTGACTTCACAACCTCTGCTGCTCTTGCTTTGGTAATAGTCACCCAGTGCATACCTCCTACTCTTTGTGCTGCCATTGCTCCAAGATCCTTGAGGGACTGCTTTCCTAGCATGCAGTGCAAGTGTGTGCTCATCCCATGAAGTACACTGCATTTCATTTTTAGGAATGAATCGCGGACAGGAGTACATGTTCCAGGCCCCGTGTCCTCTTGCATGGACAACAGGCCAATGAGAGAGGTTTGAGTAAATGCGGTTTTGCAGCGTGAATCTTTCTGGATTCACTATGCTGTGCATTATTCCGCGGTCTAGTGGTTGGGTCCGGAATCGTAGTCTTTTTTTTTTTTTTTTTGTGTTGCCCAGGTGGGCGTCGACGCCCCACCATTTGGTGTCCTTCTGTGACGTCGGCGCGCTTCCTCCGGAAGCTCCCACCCTTGGGCGCCATCTTCAGATTCTTTTTCCGCCGTTGGGTCTGGATCGTCGTGAAGAGCTCCAGAGTTGGAAGAGGAGAGAAGAAGTAAGAGAAAAGCAGAAAGAACCGAGAAAAATTGGAGATCTTCATCACAAGACAAAGAACATACTACCGGGACGACGAAGCTGGTGAGAGGTAGAAGAAACTTCGACGTCCAACGGAGAATGCGCACACAGGGGGCTCCCTGAGCGCGGGAATGGACAAGACACCATTCAAGTTCTGTCGTAACTGCCACCACAAGTTCGCACAGAAAGACCAACATCCAGTCTGCAACCTCTGCCTACCGATCGACCATCGAAGCGACGACTGCAACGCCTGCGCAGCATTCGCCGCCAAGACCCTCAGGGTGAGGGACAGACAGAGGACAGCAAACTACAGCATGCAGGGCCAAGGGCCACCTCTGTCGCTGCGGGACCTGGGCCTCTCCAGTGGGGAAGAGGACAACATCGCCGAGGGACCAGAGGACTGCACGGTCGTAGAGACCGATAACACTTCCAGGAAGGAGGTAAGAGACACGTCGACCCAAAAAACCCCGACAGACTCTCGAAAATCCGAGCCAAAGTCCTCAAAAGGAGCACCGGCGTCGAAGCACTCGACGACCGAAGCTGCATCCAGGGATAAACAGCCCAGCAGATCCTTCGAAAAGGACTCCCGGTCGGCGAAAGCTCTTGACACACCCAGGTCGTCGAAGCACGGTTCCGAGAAACCGCACTCGACGCCGAAGGGGAAAGAGCAGAAGGCACCTCCGACGTCAACTACGACCTCGAAGAGAACTGCTGAAACTCTCGACGCCGATCAAGCGGCGGAGATGGAGAGGAAGAAGAAAAGGCTCGAGGCCGAAATGGCCAGTATCATCCAAAAGAAGAAGGACTTCGACGACCGGATGAGTAGATACACCATCCCTTCGAAGCCCTCGACGGTCGTCGAAGCGGAAACGCAAGAGGAGTTCGACAGCACCGAGCCGCCGAAAACTCCCGAACCGTCGGAACAGGACGAAGAGGTCTTGTACGATTATACAGAGGGTGATAACGACCAGCAGACGCACTACGGCTCGACACTCTCGGAGGCTCAAGACCTGGAATGGCAGGATCTCGACGCCGAAGACCCGGAGGAGGCCGTGGAGACATATCCGTCGAGGCCTTCGCCGCCGGACGACATAGGAGTGTACAACATGGTCGTCAGGAACGCGGCAGCCACCTATAGAGTGGAAATGGAGGAGGAAAAGCCTAAAGCCTGTTTTCTCCTGGAAACACTGCTACCAACACAAACTAGGAGCCAATTCCTTCCTATGCTCCCTAGTGAGCTAGACCAAGGCAGGGAAGCTTTCAAGGAGCCATCTACCTGCAGATCGGTCACACCCAGAACTGAGAAAAAATATAAACACTCTTCAAAGGATCCACCATATGTCCAGGGATCTGTGCCAGCTGATTCAATAATAACAGCAACAGCCAGGAAGAGGGCCAACGTTCCCACAAACTCCGGTCCGCCCCCAGACAAGGAGAGCAAGAGGATAGACCTCACTGGGAGGAAAATTGAAAGGAATGCGGCAATACATTGGCGCATTGCCAACTCCAACGCCCTTATAAATAGGCACGCCTACCAGCACTGGGAAGAAGTTGGGCAGTTGCTCAAACTGCTCCCCACAGAAAACCAGCAGAGAGCGGCACACCTGGTGGAGGAGGGGAAGAACATGGCCAACACCTGCCTAAAGTCGGCCCTAGACGCAGCTGATACATCAAGCAGGCTGATGATGATCGGGGTGACAGAGAGGAGACATGCCTGGCTCAGGATCTCCGGGTTCAAGCTGGAGGTACAAAACAACATCCTGAAGTTGCCCTTCAACGGGGAAAAGCTGTTCGGCACGCCCGTGGACGAGACGCTGACGCAGCTCAAAAAAGATAACGAAACGGCAAGGTCCATGGGAGCACTACAGTTCAGGGGTATGAGAAGGGGCACCCCCTCACGAAGACCAAACGGCAGAGGTGGAAACCAGCCGGAAACATCGCACCAGGCCTTCCAGCAAACATTTCAGGGAAGCAGCCAGGCACAACAGGGTCAGCAGCAACAAGGCTGGCAGAACCAACAGAGGGGCCAGTCCTTTCGTAGCCGACCAAACGGACGAGGCAATACAAGAAGAGGCGGCCAGCAGCCCGCCCCCAAGTGACTCCACACTACAACACGTGCCCGCACCCCCAACATCGCTAGTGCCGCGGCACAACAAAAGACACAGACAAAAATTACAAATTTACCATCATACAACGCCCGTAGGAGGAAGACTAAAACACTTCTCCCAGGAGTGGGAGAAGATAACCGACAAGTGGATACTCAACATCATACAGTTCGGCTACTGCATGAGAACTCGTAAAGAGGCCACCAAACAAGAGGCCAACAAACAAAAAACATTCAACAAAAGAGCTGTCACTATTGTGGCAGGAAGCACAAGAACTCCTCCACAAACAGGCTATAGAAAAAGTGCTGTACAGAGAAAAGGGCACAGGAGTGTACTCCAACTACTTCCTCGTACCAAAAGTAGACGAAACGTTAAGGCCCATACTGGATCTACGGTTCCTAAACAAATACATCAAAACTCAAAAGTTCAAGATGACGTCCTTACAAGAGGTCATACCTCAAATAAGGCACAGGGATTTTATGTCCACAATAGACCTCAAGGATACCTACCTACACATCCCCATAAACCAAGGACACAAGCGTCTGCTCAGATTCACCATCAGCATGACGCACTACCAGTTCACGGCCCTAGCCTTCGGCCTAAAATCAGCGCCAAGAGTATTCACCAAATGCCTAGCTGCCGTAGCAGCACATCTGCGAAGACAGGGGATACACGTATACCCCTACCTAGACGACTGGTTGGTAAAGCGAACTCCTACAACCAATGCAAACTACATACTCAGCAAGTCACACAAACGCTGACAAAACTAGGCTTCTCCATACACAAGGAGAAGTCATCGCTGGAACCAGAACAAGTGAAGATCTTCCTGGGTGCGAAGATCGACACCATTCAGGGAGAGTGTTCCCCAGCGAGAAAAGGATCCTCGCACTACTGAAGGAGACTCGCCGCTACCTGAAGGGGCAACGTCTGACAGAGAGGACAGTGAGCAAGCTCATGGGCATGATGGCATCCTGCATACATTTAGTCCCCAATATTCGGCTACACATGAGACCATTCCAGGAATGGCTGCAACAGCAATGGTCACAGTCAATAGGGAGTTGGGAAGATCTAGTGGTTGTAACGCACGCAGTGCAGGAAGAGATAGCATGGTGGAACATGGGCAACATAACAAGGGGAAACCCATTCACACCACCAACTCCAACAGTGACCATCACAACAGACGCATCCCAGATGGGGTGCGGAGCGCACATGAAACTGCTCAAGGTAAGGGGGTTATGGACACAAACAGATGCCGTCAAACACATCAACTACCTAGAACTCAAGACCGTGTTCCTTGCCCTAAAAGCGTTCCAGAAACAGCTGTACGGCCAAAGGGTGTTAGTACAAACGGACAACACCACAACGATGTTGTACATCAACAAGCAGGGAGGAACACACTCAGTGGCGCTCTCAGATCTAGCGCAACAGATATGGAAATTGGCAATTCCATTACAAATAGACCTCCTGGCAATACATCTGCCAGGGAAGGACAATGTGGAAGCAGACAGACTGAGCAGACAGACGTCAATCTCACACGAGTGGGAGCTCAACGCTCAGGAGACGCAAAAACTATTCAAAAAGTGGGGTGTGAGAAAGTGCCATCTTTCTTGCATGGTATGCCCCCACTTTTTGCTGAATTGCTGATGTGCTTTGACTGAGTGTGCCCTGGGCTCCTGCCAACCAGGTACCCAGGGCCTGTGTTCCTTCCCTAAAACTGCATTGATACCTACACCCAATTGGCATCCCTGGCCACAGGTCAGCCCCTGGTAAATGGTACCACAGGTACCCAGGGCACTGTGACCAGGGAAGGCCCCTAAGGGCTGCAGCACTTGTTGTGCCACCCTTAGGGACCCTGTACCTTTACACACACACACTGCCTTTGCAGGCTGCGTGTCTTGGTGCAGAACAAAAGTGAAGAGTCGACATGGCACACATCCCTGTGTGCCATGCCTACAAGCCACTGCCCTGGCCTATGTCAGCCACCCCTCTAGTTGGGTGCACTATGCCAGTGGTGAGGGCACAGAGGCATGAGCCCTGTGCCCCTACAGTGCCCAAGTCCATTCTTGGGCATTGTAAGTGCAGTGCTGCCATTAAGAGTATATGATGCTGGGAGTCTGTCATTACGAACTCCACAGCACCATAATGGCCCCACTGAAAACTAAGAAGTTTGGTATCAAACTTCTCAGCACATTAAACCCCCACTGATGCCAGTGTGAGATTTAATGTAAAACGCACTCCAGAGGGCATCTTAGAGATGCCCCTGAAACCAACCCGACCTCCAGTGTCCGGACTGAGTGGCTGCCCAGGCTGCCACCACCAGACATGTTTCTGGACCCCTGGGTCGAGAGCCTCTGCTCTCAGGGGCCTGAAACAATGCGCATCCTGGGGCGAGGTGCCAAAGCCTCCTCCCCCAGGATGGGCAGGGGAAGCTTCAAAGGCCTGCCGCCTTTTGAGCTTCCCCAGACCATTTGCTGCTCCCAGCAAACTGGTCCCCACTGGTTCTACCCCCACTTCTGGCGGGAGAACCGGCGGGAAAACCAGAGGCAGGAAATGGGTTGTGCCCACCTCTGCCAACTCCACCCCTAAGGTGGGGGAGGCGAGGTGAAGCACAAACTCGAGTCCCCGCCATCTTGAGGATGGGGGACCCAGCCAACCAGGGACAGGCTCCTGCCCCCTCCTACTGGAGAGTGGCAGAATAGGGGGTGTACCCACCCCAGGGACGGGACCCATTGGTCCTTGCCCTTACCTATCTGTAACCACCCCTAAATTTAGTATTTAGGGGCTCCCTGAACCTTCCTTCCTCAGTTCCCGAATCCAAAACAAGAAGAGAAGACGAAGCAA
The DNA here is from genome assembly GCA_963921515.1 of Calotriton arnoldi. Classification (NCBI taxonomy): domain Eukaryota; kingdom Metazoa; phylum Chordata; class Amphibia; order Caudata; family Salamandridae; genus Calotriton; species Calotriton arnoldi. The sequence continues at coordinate 315,447 of CAWUFW010003156.1, forward strand.
GAAGACCAGCCGTGCAGCTGCTAACAAGGAGGCGACGACAACTGACTTGGCCCCAGCCCTACCGGCCTGTCGACCTCCGAACCTGCTCCTGCGGAACCCCGGTCTCAGCAACCTCAAAAATCCCTGAGGACCTGACTTCTGTGCCACAGCCTTCAACCCAGGGACTCCCACGAGCAGTGGTACTGTTCAAAAGAAAAACTACAAAAGACCCGGCCCTGGCACGGAACCGCGAAACCTGCACACTCTGCACCCGCCAAGCCCAGCCTGTGCCTGAGTGAACAAAGACTTTGAGGACGTCCCCCCGGCGATTCTGACCTGGAATCCAGTGCCCAAGGACCCTCCTCGACGACCCAGACGACGCCTGCAGCCTCAGGACAAGGGACCCCTCCAACCGCGACCAGCAGGGGGTAAGATTTCCCGACCTCAAAAGACACCACTGCACCCGGCGCCCCACGGCCCCCTGTGCCCAACTCCTGGGCGTCTACCTATCCTCCAAGACCCCAACTTACCTCTCGAAGTGTTGGTCGCTCCTGAAGAGTCACCGTCCCCGAGCCTGCAGCCTTTGTTCACCTTCCAAGATCTCCATTGGTTAACATTGAGCGCCCGACGGCTCAAAAGCACCCTGCACCCAGTCGCCCGAGTGCTCAAAAGCACCCTGCACCCAGTCGCCCGAGTGCCCCTGGAAGTGCAACCTCTACCCTAACCTACTTCCCCATTTGCCCTGAGCAAGTGACCAGGAGCCCAGCTCCCACAGCCGCGTGGCCTGCTTGCCAGCAGCCACCAACGCGAGGCCCCCTGCCTGCCATAGGATAACATTGGGCCTACTCACTCTGCACCCGGCCGCCCCTGTGCCGCTGAGGGTGTAACAACTGTACTTACCTGATCCTGGGGGACCCCTGAGTCTATGCCCAGAACCTTAACTCTGCCAGTCGAGTACTTACCCAAAGACCGATAACTCACTTTTCTTCCATAGGGTAACACTGACTGGCTACCCCTGGAATTTCTTCTAAGTGTGGAGTTTTGAAACTTTAAAATATTCACCTAAAATCAACCGAGTCACGAAAACAAAAATACTCACCTGCTATTAGAAGAGATCCCAGTGCTGGATCGGGGTGCCCAGCACTGACCCTAAAAAGTAATCACAACGTTACTTACCGCTAACTCAATTTCTTCCATAGGGATCCATTGACTGGTTTTCTGTGAAATTTCTTCTAAGTGTCCACTTTTGAAATACTAAAATATTGTTTAAAAATCACAACAGTAACGAATTCCGAATTACTCACCTGCTATCAGGAGAGACGTCAGTACTGCATCTTTTAGTCCAGTACCAACCATGTAAAGTAATTTTAACCGTACTTACCAGTAACTTGCAATTCCTGCCATAGGATATCATTGCCTGCTTTTTACTGAAAAAGTTTCCAAGTGTCGATTTCTGAATCTTACAAATATTCTTTAAAAATCGTGCCAACGATACAAACGTAATTACTTACCTGTTTTAGATAGATATCCCAGTGCTGACTCTGAGAACCCAGCACTGAATTACAAAAGTAACGTAAACCTACTTTGCTTGCAAACTGCATTTCCTTCCATAGGATAACATTGGTAATTTTACCCAGAAAAGTTTCTAAGTGTCAACTTTTGAAATGCAGTAATATTCCTCAAAAATCACTACTATAACCAAAACGCTTTTTCTTACCTGTTTACAGGAAGTGTCCCAGGACTGAATCCAGGATCCAGTCCTGTGGTTAGAGAAGTAATCTACAAAGTAATTAATTGCAATTAACCAAAACTGTCCATTGAGCTCAATGTTACATTGTGTTTGAACTTGTGTTGCCTCTTGCACCAACTGTGACTACTATCATCAAACAGTCTATTGCCTATTTGTAAAGTGGTTAACCAAAGCATCTCATTCTGAGAAAGTATTTTCTGATACCTATTGTTGGTTCTAAAATAAAACAAGCATATATTTTGATACAAAACCATTGGCCTAGAGTTCAGTTCTTGAGTGTGTGAGACCATTTGCTGACTGAGTGTGTACAACAAATGCTTTACACTGTCCTCTGATACTGCCTTACTGCTCGACCAAGCTACCACTTTAGAGAGTAAGGTTATATCTAACTTTAGCCTCTGCCAAACCTCTGGGGACTGTGGACCCTGTGCACCCTGAACCTCCCTTGGGTTCAGTATATACAGAGCCACTTTCCTACATGGGGGACCCCACAACTAGACCTGTTTGCAACACACCAGAATGCAAAATGCCAATACTTCGCATCCAGGCAGTTGGGCCATCAATCCCAAGGAAATGCCCTATGGATGAGCTGGTCAAAGACATTTGCCTACGCTTTTCCACCGATACCGCTGATACACAAAGTGCTCAGCAAATGCAGAACAAGCAACATGACACTAATTCTGGTAGCACCACAGTGGGCCAGGCAGTCCTGGTTCTCGCAGATCGTGGAGATGGCACAGGGACCACCACACAAGTTCCCAAGAAGGAAAGACCTGCTCTCGCTACAAAACGGAAGGGTACTCCATCCAGAACCAGAGAGCCTCAGCCTAGCAGCGTGGCTCCTGAGGACTTAGAGTTCGCTCACCTCAAGCTTCCACAACGCACGCTGGCGGTGCTGCGAGAAGCGAGGAGACCCACCACACGGAAATGCTATGCAGCAAAGTGGAAGAGATTCACTGAATGGTGCATCAACAAAAAGCTCCACAGGAGAATCACTAAAGAATCAACTGTGCTAAAATACTTAACACACTTACTAAAAAGTAACCTAAGCTGCACTTCTCTAAGAGTGCACCTGGCAGCAATAGTAGCCTATACAAGAGGAGAAACAGGGAAAAGCTTCTTTACATCTCAAGTAGTAAAAAGATTCCTAGAAGGAGCCAAAAGAATAGCACCGCCAAAGAGGTTGCCACCGCCTGCATGTAACCTCAATGTAGTTCTAACACAGCTTATGAAAGCACCGTTCGAACCCATCCACAAGGCATCGCTACATATGCTCACAATAAAAACGGCCTTTCTGGTAGCGATTACCTCGCTACGTAGGGTGAGCGAGTTGCAGGCACTCAAACTACAAGAACCCTACATTCAGATTCACAATGACAGGGTGGTAATGAGGACGGACCCACACTTCATGCCAAAGGTGGTGTCCAGGTTCCATATAAACCAAACTATACAAATTCCCAGTTTCTTCCAGAAACCATCCACCAGCGCTGAGAGGGCACTGCACACTCTGGATGCCAGGAGAGCAGTAATGCATTACATCGAAAGGACTAAGGATTGTAGAAAAACAAAGCAGTTCTTTGTGTCCTTCGCAAGCAGTTTCCTGGGCAGACCAGTGATGAAAAATACCATTGCACGATGGATCGCACAAACTATTCAATACTGCCACAAACAGGCAGGCCAAGAGCTACAGGGGGCAGCTCAGGCTCACTCAACCAGGAAAAAGGGAGCAACAATAGCCTTCCTAGCAAACACACCTATCCAAGACATTTGCCTGGCGGCAACATGGGCTTCAGTGCACACATTCACTAAGCACTACTGCGTGGATATACAGATGAACAAGGAAGCACAAGTAGGTCAAAAAGTGCTTCAACATATATTCAACAACCAACGCTCATCTTCCACCCAACCGCCACAAATATAGCAAACCGCTACAAAATCTATGCACAGCATAGTGAATCCAGAAAGATTCACGCTGCAAAACGAATAGTTTCTTACCTGTCGGTATAGTTTTGCAGCTTGAAGAGTTTCTGGATTCACTAGCGAACCCACCCGCCTCCGCCAGAAAGATGAGACAGGAGGAAGATGGGACTAACAAATGGAAAACACCTTTAAAAAGGGTAAAAGGATAAACAACACAAGCACAAGAAAAAAAGAATCCGAAGATGGCGCCCAAGGGTGGGAGCATCCGGAGGAAGCGCGCCGACGTCACGGAAGGACACCAAATGGTGGGGCGTCGACGCCCACCTGGGCTACACAAAAAAAAAAAAAGACTACGATTCCGGACCCAACCACTAGACCGCGGAATAATGCACAGCATAGTGAATCCAGAAAGTCTTCAAGCTGCAAAACTATACCGACAGGTAAGAAACTATTCGTTACCTTGTGACATTTATCTCCCAGTTCACAGCAAATTAAAGTCGGATCAATTTAATGTATCCCCGGTAAGAGTAGCCAGGGCCCCTTTCAGGATTATACTCTCTTGCTGCTTAGACATTCATGAATCATCGAGGAGCTCCTTGTCTGCTGCAACATGCGTCAGATCTTTGTCACCATGGGGTTGCAAGCCCTTTGCACCAAGAGTTTAAGGAAGTCTAATCATTATGAAAATAGTGGACCAAGTCTCATTTGATTCTGGGACTTTAACTTTGTAGCCCAGTCCAGCTTCTCCTTTTGGCAGTATGTTGACAAACCAAATTCCAGCTCCTAATTCCTCTTCCCACATGCTGCTGAGGACCGCTCTTGTGCTATTCAGTAATTGTTGACAAATAGAATGCCAACTTTTGAAACAAAAAACCTCATGCATATGTTTGAAGCTTTGACCACAGAATTTTTCTGAACAGCCCTTTGCTATTCCTCCGTTGAGTCAGATAGTTATGTGAGCTCCCAGAAGGCGCATCTTGTGATATGCTTTTGGTCAACATCAGATCTGGGGCCTGATGTCAGGAGGACACCCAAGTTGTCTACCACCATGTTGACACAGTTTATGTTGACTGGTTGTGATGGCAGCATGATTTCAGTCAAGGGCGCAGGCCTTTTTTCACATGTTTTAGAAGACCATCCTCAACCTGTGTGTGTTGCTCAAAACAATGGTCTCTTTTGTGCTAGTCAGCTGATGGCTACCACTGACATCTCAGCCTGCACGTGCTCACTCCTTGTCTACCTTTTCTGAAATCTGTATACCTGGTGGCAGGGGGAAGATATACAGCCCATTCCCTTCCCTTTGTCCCAGTCTGTGTTGCATGGGTGAATCCTGCCTCTCCCAGCTTAATGTATTTTGGCAGTCTTCTTTGCCAGTGAAAGCAGAGATAATAAACCTCATACATGAGTTAGTTAGAAATGGTTGCAGTGTGCCCTCCAGCATGCAAAGCCCACAAAATCTGGCCAGTTCAATAATGCTTCTTGAATTGGAGAAGCCCCATCTTTGAATATTTACACTCTGGTTCTGACAGCATGCTCAACCCACCAGAGGTACACTCCGCAGCCATTACTTTGTTCACCTAGGAAGCCTGTACACCTGTGCAGAAGTCTGCACATCCCAGTGTATAATCACAGTTGGGTTGATTCCCTTTCTCCTAGATTCAGCCTAAGTTAGAGAGCCTGCAGCTGGGACCTAGGAGGATTAGGAAGACTCCACTCCCTAGCGAAGTGTGATTGTATTCACAAGCAGGAAGGACTTGATTGCTGGGAAGGTTGTGGTGACTAAAGGACCCCCGTGATGACTGCTCCATAGATTTCAGCTGCCTTGGAGCCACAAAAGTAGACCCAGTCCATCTTCCTTAGAGCAACAAGGAAGTCCGGTCGAGGAGTTGCTCTACCACTTTCACAGATGAGAATGTTGAATATGTATTGTCCTGACCATCCCATGATTATATATTGCTTCTACTTGCCCTTTACAACCAAAGAGAGACTGCACAACAGCTAGTCTTGACTGCTCTAACTTGGGGATATCTGTCTGTAAGCGATAGGAGGACTCTGATTCTGGAATATTTTTAAATATTATTGTAGTCTTACGGTTCCTGATAGATGCTTTTTGAAGTAAAGAGTAATTTTGAACTACAAGGCAACTGGTGTCCCCCTTATTTAACGTAAGTATCTCTGTTGCCGTGGGTGCCTCAACTCTGGAAAACCTTTTGCGCGATCTGTAGTTCCTTGAAGGCATTTAAACTTTTAAGAGGACTTTTTTTGATTATAGGTTTTGACTAGCCCACTACTCTCCCTGGTGTCCTACTACAAGCCAAACTGGCCACTTAAGCTCTTGACTGGTCCCAGGTCCCCAGTGACTGGAATGTGTGCTCGAAAGGTTGCCGGTTAACAGGCTCCCGATGAACAGGATCTCCCCTGGGCGCGAGGCTTTTTGTAGGTGGAGATGTTGCTTGGGTGGTGTCCTTTTAGGATAACCATTTTTTTTATGGTATAATGGTAAATATTTCTGTGACCATCTTTTGGGTACCAAGCTGATACTTACAAGCAAATATCACATTCCAATATCCATAGCCTTTTACCTTCAGTCTTTATCAGGGGTAGTAAGCACAATGTAAATGCAATTACAGTGCAATTTCCTCCCTCTAAAAAAGTGCTGACTTGATGCTGAATTTATTTGTATCATACAACCTGCATTTCCAGCCCCACCACCTCCTGGAGTACAACCTTGACTGCTTGTCCTTGCTTCCCTGAGATTTTACTGTCTATAGTAAGTCTCTTGGTTATCTGTTTTTGAGTGCATCAGTATTGTGGCCCTGGTACACCAGAGGAAGAATACTCTCTGATCTGAGTGCCCCAGGACCCCAAGAAAAGGCTAGACCTCTGTTTTTTTTTTTTTAAGTGGAGGTTCCCCTGCAAAATAGAGTGGAATCTACCACAGTAAAAGCACTGGACCCCCACCAAGGCAATCTTGTTGTGTGGTCAACCCGTCACTGGAAGTCCACTGCACCAAGGCATATATGAGCTCAACATCCTGTCGGATCTTATGGGATTTGGTACTGTTCTACTGGCTTAACACAGGATCCTCGATGGTCTCCTAAGTACCAGTGGTCTGGACTCTCCATGGCATTCTAAGGATCACTGGGCTGCATTGTTGGTAAGTCAGGCTCATCTGATCCTTTGCAGCAAGAACGCCCTGACCAATTATATCCAAACTCCTCCTTCCCATCTACTGATTGGAGGGAAGCCTTTTCCCTCCTGCCTGACCTCAAGGTTCAGCTCAGATGGCTCCAGGGTTCTATGAAATGCACAACCACAGTCTAGGAGAGTCCACCCTGATCCCTCTGCCTCCAGGAGTGTTTCTACTGCACCATGGCTTCTGCTAACATTTCTGGTTCCTTATGATTAGGGCTCCCAGTTTTCCGTTTTTACTGATTTTTACAGATAAATACAGACAGAAAACTATTTATTTTCCTGTCTATTTATTTTTCTGTCTATTTATTTTTAAATACAGAAAAATACGGAAAATTGGCCTCCTTTGAATTAATTTTTTCTAATGTCAGTCATGAGTGCCAGGCCAGCAGGTGTACAGATTGAGTGGTAGGAGAGATGAAAAAAGACAATAGATTCCCTAATTAAGCTTAAATAAGTACAGATCTACAGTTATTTATGCTATTCTGCAATGCAAGTGCTTTCCGATAACGCTATTGCGCTGTATACAGCTAAAACCTTTTGGACATTCAAATGCGAGTATACATTTATCAGTTAAACAAATGTGGAAAAATACCCATTGCAGCTTCATTTATTCAGAAAACACAAAATAAAAATGGATAAATACAGAAAAAATTAGCAAAAAATAAATATGGATAAATACAGACGGAAATGTTGAAAAAATAAATACCATTAAACCGGGAGCCCATGATCAACTCCAGGGTCAGTCCCCTTTGCACAACCAGTACAGCAAATTCCTGTTCAGCCTGCAGTTGAAATCTCAGCCAGTCCTAGGAGGCCACTTCCTTAAAAAAAGGGCTTGCTTCGGAGAGCTAGACACCGATCGAGACACTAGTTCAGTCAGTCAGGACTTGTGACTAAGTAGGCAATGCCTTGCTGTCATGCCATTTGTCTTGGAACTACTATGTATTGAGTGACCCAAAGGCAGTGCCTTGCTATTAATGCTGTATTGGCAGCAGTAACGCTAATGAAGCTTAAACGTGCGTTGTGCACATTGAAGAGTTGTTTAAAGCCTCACTCCGAGTCTCCAGTCTATAGTGATCTTACCCCCACCGTTTTCCTTAGATGCACTTGTTTCTCTTTTTGGAGAAATTCAATTTGCTGCCTTTGGCTTGGGCCCTTGCAGCTTTCTAATCTGTCAGTGACTCGCTCCTGATCCCTTTCGGAAGAGATTCGGAGTCTGATCCTGGTGCACCCTGAAATGCCAGGTCCATTTGCGATGTTGTAACAAATAGAGGCCATCGGAGAGGTAAATTGTGCGTATTTTAGGCGCTTTAACAGGTCACTCTAGTATGCCTCTCGCCGAATCATCTGCAGGGGCCTCCAGTTGGGCTTCTGCCGGCGAGTCTGCCGCCTGTGACCCAGTATTCTGTCTCTGGTCCAACACCGATGCTGACTTCAGTCTAGCTGAACACTTGAATCGAACGGAGAAAAGACGCTGAGTAAAAGGTTCTACACAAGGCGAAAACAAAAGAAAAAGGTACCGTGTTGTGATAGAAAAAAAACAGTCGAAAGAAGGCAGCGGTAACAAGTGGGCGAAAAGTGTTTTCCCACGTTGGTGCCATTAGGTTGCACAGGAGATCTCAATATTAAATTCCCCAGAGAGAACAAAACGCGTAGGCATTGCAATGGAGTGCTTCATGCAAAACACTAAGGGAACTGGGTTAACTGTGAGCTTCACAACACCGATAAGCACCTGTGCAGGGGGATATTTTAAATTCCAAGACTGGACACCTTCTATTCCACGAAGAGCAGGAAGTCTGTGTCAATTGATTCGAAATATGGGCGATATATTGGAAATTACCTCAACCTCCTGATGTGAAATCATGTATTTGTTTTGTGTCTAGTGTTTTTTTGGCACCCTTTCACATACATGCGTTTGATTTATATAATGCTAAATGTATGCATTGTATTTGTTGTTTGACATCTGGTAAAAGTTTTTTGTGCTGTGGAAGTGAATAATTATTACTATAGTCAAATTCACAGTGAATATTAGGAAAATAGTCACACAGGCTCTGATGACCAGAAAACTTAACTACCGCAACATACTCTATGCAGGAACTGCAGCACTTTGTTGTAAAACACACTAATCGTACCACAGCCTTTTTGTGAGTACTGCTTTGCTATGTGCTCAAAAGGTGAGGAATCTGCAGCTAGAATTCACCATTGGAAGAACAAGTGTCTTATTTTCGGTAATGCTGTTATGAGCGGATGCTCTTTCTAATCACAGATTGCTTACTGCCTACCCACCTCCCCGTTTGATGGAGCATACCTTTTTGGTAGGCTAAAAGGTTTGAAGATGGTGATTGCATCAGTCGCTCTGAGCCTGCAGAAATATTTGGCTAATAAACTGACACCATTTGTACAGGGGTGATGCCTGTATGCAGCTTCAGGTGATCGCTTCCAGAGGTGAGATGCTTCAGCGGTGATTTCTTATGGCACCACCTGTTGGCACGCAAGAGCTTTAGGTAGTAAAATTTTCTATATCCAGTTTGGCACCTGGGAGGATCAAAAGATGAGGAATCTGCTTTAACCAAAGTAAGTAAATTGTTCTTCCAAGACCCACTGAAGGATGATGGAATAAGGAACAGAATTTGAGTCTAGAATAGCCCTGTGCTGAAAAATATTGTTCCATGTAACTAACTTCTATTAAATCTGCAGACTGTTGAAAAGTTAAGCCACACCTAAAGGTCCTGATGTGCTGCTTTATGTAAAAATGAAATGTTGTTTCTGCTTTATTATGAAAGCAGTTCACCGATAACTAGTATACTTTTGGGGAGTGCTGGGAAAAATAAGAATTTTAATATTTTCTGGTTATGTATAGGTAATGGGTATGTGAGTTCCATTCGTTCCTAAACAGTGGTTTGTTTGACTTATTCTGCTGCTTTATGATGCTTTTCCCATGTCCTCTCCTTCCCTCCCTTGCTGTCTCTCACTTGATGTCTCTTTTTATATAAATGTTACTTTCACAGTTTCAAATAAGATTGTCTCTTCTATATAAAGGCCACTGAGAAGGTGGATCGAGCATACATATGTTTACTAAGTGTCTGCTAATGTAATGTTCATGGCTTATGTTTTTTCTTTTTTTTAAATGACCTTAAAGTGTAGAAAATAGCATAGCTATTTGGTGAATGTAGCGCACTTACAAGGCAGTGCCATAATGCGGAAAACAGGACATCCTCTTTGGCAGTCTGAATCGTAATTCACAAGCTCCTATACTCCATTAAAATCTGCAATGAAGAGTCTTTGGCAGGGAGATTTTAAAGAAAATGAGGGTCTTTTACTGAGAATAAATTAATAGAGAACCGTAACATTTACATTGGTATTTACGTTGGTTAACTTGTGTATTTGTTATTTTTAACAGGATTATCATAAAATAATTAAAAATCCAATGGACATGGGAACGATCAAGAAGAGACTTGAGAATAATTATTACTGGGGTGCAAGTGAATGTATGCAAGATTTCAACACTATGTTTACAAATTGTTATATTTACAACAAGGTAAAGTATACTTGTGCTTCTGTTCTCTTTGGTTTCATAGCAATCAAGGAATTTAGCATTCCGCAGACTTTGATATCTGGACTGTTTAGACTAGTATAAATAGTCAGGAGTTACTTGAAATCTTCCCCTTTTTCCTAAATGCTTGGTCATGCCTGCCACTATGTGGAGACACATTGGCGGTCTGTTTTTGTTTTTGCCTTCCTTTTATTGATTTGACAGTAATTGCCAAACTGTCAAACCTACAGTCATTTTCTAAAATGGAAGAAGCTAAATATGCAAGGCTTTCTAATCTTTTTAATTTTACAGGTACCGCCTGCTGTGTAAATATTCTGTTTAATTGTTCACCTAAAGCATTTGTGTGATGAAAATGAACAGAATAATGTAGTCTTAATTAGCATGGACGGAATCTTCCTCCGTTTTTCTTCACCCATCAAGTATTGACTTTTTTTTACACCTTGCATTTTTTAATGCATATACATTGGCACAAATAGGTCGTATATATGTGTGTGTGTGTGTGTGTGTGTATATGTATGTTCTCCTGACAATTACCCTTAATCCCTGCTGGGACGGGAAAGTCCCTTGCACAGCGATGGATGTGCATCCGTGCCCTGTGTACCCCAGCTGCATGAACATTTCTATTCCATTTCTGATTTTTGGTCTTTAGTGAACACTGATTATGCGTGTGCGCGATGGCATAGGGCTGTCTCATGATAATGCTGACTTGTGAGACCGGATGATCTGCACCAAACACTACCCACGTAGAGGAAGAGGGCTTCTGCACTTGCCAACAGAAAAGTGATATAAACACTGTGGTAGCAGCATACCAAGTTTTGTGTTTAGTTAGAAAAAGAATCAGTAGTGTGAATAGGCTTTTTTTTTTTTTTTTTTTTTTACCTGGGTCAATATATAGTGGTGGCTACTGGCCCACTCATGTACTGCAATTTATTTAACTCCACTTTGGCTAACATGCTGACCGTGTGTAGTGCTGGGCAGTGCGTGTGCATGCTAGGATGTAAGCGTGCCTGTGCATGTTACATAATGACTTTACAATACAGGCAGGGTGTAGTGGTGGCGCAAGGGGTCGCACATCAGTGCAGAAAAGAAGAGTTAATGTGGGCATTTCACAGCGCTTAACTGGCCGCTGTTTGTGACACAGGGTTGCAGCATACAGGACGGGCATCTCACAGCACATGGTAAGCCGACTTCTCGGATCTTACAGTTTTTTACATATTTATTACGCCACCTTTGCCCAGAGCTTTTATACTAAATAAACCTTCTACTATATGGCCATCCACACATTTTCCTGGGACTGCTCCACTAGGTCTGAAGATCTTTGACAGACATCCTACGATACTACTAGCACATTCAAGGACTTCTTTATATCGTTCTACGGCAACGACACCATGTAGGAAAGTCGGTTTCTGTTGCAGTAACCCCCCCCCCACTTTTTGCCAGACTACTGATGCACTTTTGACTTGATGTCCCCTTGGTCCCTGCCAATCAGGTTCCCAGGGACTGTGTTCTTTCCCCAAACCTTACCCAATTGGCATCTCTGGCCACAGGTCAGCCCCTGGTAAATGGTACCACAGGTACCCAGGGCACTGTGACAAGGGAAGACCTCTAAGGGCTGCAGCACTTAATGTGCCACCCTTAGAGGCCCTGTACCTTTACAAACACACACACACTGCCTTTGCAGGCTGCGTGTTTTGGTGCAGAACAAAGAAGAGTCGACATGGCACACATCCCTGTGTGCCATGCCTACAACCCCCTGCCCTGACATAGATCAGGCACCCCTGTAGCTGGGTGCACTATACCAGTGGTGAGGGTACAGGTGCATGAGCCCTGTACCCCTACAGTGTCTAAGTCCATTCTTAGACATTGTAAGTGCAGTGCTGCCATTAAGAGTATATGGTGCTGGGAGCTTGTCATTGCGAACTCCACAGCACCATAATGGCTACACTGAAAACTGAGAAGTTTGGTATCAAACTTCTCAGCACATTAATTTAATGAAAAATGCACTCAGAGGGCATCTTAGAGATGCCCCCTGAAAAACGACCAGCCTCTGGTTCCCTGACTGGTACACACCAGCCTGCCACCACAAGACATGTTTCTGGACCCCTGGGTGGGAGCCTTCGCTCCCTGAGCCCAGAAACAAAGCCTTTCCTGGGCAGAGGTGTTCACACCTCCCCCAGGCCAGGAAGAGCCATCTGTGGCAGGGGAGCTTCAAAGGCCTGGCAGCCTTTGTAATGCTACCCTGTAGCCTCTCCTGCTATCAGGAGCAGGCCCCCTTCCTGTCTCACCTCCTTTTCGGCGGGAAGACAGGCGGGGAAAAAATAGCCAGCCCAGATGGTGTGCCCACCTCTGCCAACTCCACCGCTCAGGTGGGGGAGGCGAGGTGAAGCCCACTCTTCAGTGCCCGCCATTTTGCAGATGGCAGGCACTCCCCAATCAGGATTAGGGATTGTGCTCACTCCCCCACGTGGGGTGAGTCACCCTAAGGTCAGTAGCCCATTGGCTACTGACCTCGAGACCCCTAAAACGCCCCCCTAAATACAGTATTTAGGGGGCAGCCCTGAACCAAGAAGGCATATTCCCACAACCTAAGAAGAACAAGCATTTACAATGCAATAGGTCTCGCAATCATGTGAGTTTGAGCTATTGGCATTGTAAATGATAATGCCTTTATGTATGTTTTGTGTTTTTAAACCTATATAAAATGCATTCTTATTTATAACCAATAGGTCAAAGTCTTGCAAATGTGAGACATATGAATGGTTGTGCTCGGGCATCAGCAGACATTAATATTTGTTGTGCTCCTTAATAAATAAAATTGCGTCTCCATAACATTACAGCCGCTGGTCTCTGCCTCGCAGTCAGCCAGCCAGGATCCCTGCCACCACATTTCGCATTTTAATGTGTGCTCATAAATGTGTTTCCATGATCCAATGGTGTGTAGCGACAGGTCATTGGCCGGCCAAGGCTCCTTCCTGTCCCTCCTTTTGTTGCCTGGTGGTGTTAAAGTGAAAGCGCCATGGAGATCTAAGAAGTCGCAGCATGTGGTTTACAAAACAGAACACTTTGCTTTTAGCTGCTAATTCATCACTAAGAAAAGATGGTGACATAGATTACATTGAAAGACTTGCCTACCAGACAGTAAACAAATTGCTGGAGGGCATGTGTCTGTCCCGTGGGAAGTATCTGTTTAAGCAAATGTTTAACAGATGGTGACTCTGATACTAATGAAACCTCCTGAAGATGCCTCAAGGGTGTATTACAGCTTCTGCATACATTGGAATATTGTGTCCTGCTCCTTAAACGCCTCCTGGGTGACCCTCGGTCTCTCCTTGGCAAGCGCTATTCTGTTTGGTTTCTCCTGCCTATGCGCGCTGCTCTCCCCTCCCCCCTTCATTTTATTTTCAGGCTCTAACAACATGGCAACTGCACTTTATTTCCGGGCTCTGGCGAGATGGCAAGTGTAAAGGGGATATATATGTGTGTTGGGCAGTGGAAGATTTAGTGCAGTGTCAGATTAATTACAAAGGATTTATCGACATTGGGAGGCTGAGAAACCAAGCGGACTCGCACGGATTTGAGCCTGTGACCATTGGGTGTAGCATTCCTGCAGTTGGTAGGCACATTAGTTCGCTCAGCTATCAAACCCACGGGAGATAGAAGGAAGCAAAAAGGGTGACTGGATCGAGAAAAAGGGAGAGGGGGGGTGCAGATGGCTGTGTAGAGGAAGGCGAGACGGAAAGGAGGAGAGGTGAGAGAGTGGGGGATTAATTGCCGGGTTTGATTAATCACTGCGGATTTATCGACATTAATAGGCTGATGAACCGTGCGGACTCACGCGTATATGAGCCTGTGCGCGCTGCTCTCCCCTCCTCCCTCACTTTTTCGCATTTTAACCTCTGCTCATAAGTGTGTTTCCATGTTGTATTCAGGTGCCTGGCTACGGGGCACTGGCCGGCCAAGGCTTCTTCCCGCCCCTCCTTCTGTTACCTGGTGTTGTGTGCTCGTCTTGGGTCGGCGATTGGCAGCGTGGTAAACATACAGAGACCAGAAGGCAGCCATAAATTAAGCAGTGATGTATTGGGAAAGGTGGCTGTTATTGTGTGAGCCCCAACTCTTTGTGCGGGAAGTAGAGAGGTTGCAGCAAGCGAGCCGGCTGGTGTATGCTGCTTGTTGTGGCTGGGGGCTATGTAGGTGCTGAGCGAACGTGAGCAGCGTCACCTAAACAAACAGAAAAAGAGGCTCGTGTGTGTGCATGAAAAAAACAAAACATACCGGAGAATGATGCGCCGCGACGAGCTTCTGAGTGACAAAAAGCTTCTGGCGGAAAAAAAGCTCAGCAGTGTCCGGTGAGATGCTGGCGCTGCACACGACGGGTCGATACTCATTACAGCTTTAAACATACAATTTCGAGCGCATACCGCTGCAGCCGCCATTGTCCCGATCAGTGTCTCTATAAAATAGTGCTCACCCACCAGATAAAGTCCACCATGTCACGCCGCAAGTACACGATCCAGTCCGGATGGGCGAGCCGAAAAGGAGACAGGGCGGTAACAAAGAAGCCTCATTTCAAATAGGGAGCAAGCGTTTACCATAAACGATGACGCCCGCCAATAAAAAAGATGGGCGGGGCTTCCACTCCACTTCTATAATCTCCTCGATTATAAGAGGGCTCACAGAGCGAGCAGCGCATGCGCGCTGCAACGCTAGGCGAGACCTCAAAAGGACAAAAGAAGACGCCCAGCAGAGGAGACTGACTTGGTCCCAGCCCTACCGGCCGTCTGCAGTTTCCAGAGATCCTGCGCCAAAAATCGTCTTGTCCTGCAGCCAGCGACCTCCAGAACCCCTGGGAGGACTGACTGCCTTCAACAAAGACTGGATCTCCTGTGAACAGCAGTTCTGTTCAGAAGAAACCCCAAAGAAAGACTCAGATCCTGCTGAGGAAAACGAAACCCGACGCCTGGAACCACCACTGCACCCGTCGCCTACGGCCCGAGTTAGAGTGGCCCACCGGTCCCAGCGAGGTCCCTTAGCGCTCCAGAGACCGAGTCCACCATGGGTTGACCCTTCCAGGACTCCCCGACGTCGCCTACAGCCTCTGCACGGAGACCCACCCACGCAACCGCGAGTGGCCCGGTAAGGTGAAATCCGACCCCAAAAGACACCCCCTGCATCCAGCCGCCCTGGAGAAGAGAACCCGAGGTGCACCTACTTCCCCGAGCCCTCCGACTTACCTGCCCAGCTGTTGGTTCCTTCTGGAAGTCTTCCTGGACCGAGCCTGCAGCTGAAAACCGAAAATCCCCATTGAAAACAGGGCACCCGACGTCAAACCAGCACCCTGCACCCAGCCACCCCTGCGCCGCTGCGGGTGCACTTTTTGTGCTAAACAGGATCCCCCTTTGCCCTGAGCCTAACACCAGGAGCTTGGCTCCCATACCCAAGTGGCCTGCTAGCCAGCAGCCACCAACCGGAGGCCCCCTATCCCCCATTGGATAACATTGGGCCTCAGCACTCTGCACCCGGCCGCCCTATTGCCGCTGAGGGTGTAACAACAGTGCATCCTTGACCCTGGGGGAACCCTTGTTCTAACCCCAGAAGCTCAACTCCAAAGACCGATTACTTAACTGGTAACCGTTAACTTCATTTCTCTCCATAGGAACCTATTGACTGTTTTTCTCTGAAAAATTTTCTAAGTGTGGAGTTGACTTGTATGGAAACCTGAAAAATAACAATTGTGCAAAACTGATTTTACTTAGCTTTTCTCTAGGAAATGTCCCAGTGTGATATCTAGGCATATCACACGGAGTAGAAAAAGTAATCTAAAAAGTAATCTTTAAAAGTAACGTAAAAGTAACTTACCTGTAATTTTCATTGCAAAGTCGATACAAAGTATATGTACAACATTTCACAGTATTGCATTACCAGTAATTCAAACTGTAACCATTTCAAAGTACATTTACAACTGCATTTCAAACTGTATATTTACTGCAAAGTATTTATCAACTTACCTGTGCCAGGCTTGCTTGGTTCTAGAAAATAAAGTAACTAAAAGAATATTTTTTATACAAAAACAATTGGTCTGAAGTTCAGTCTTTGAGTGTGTGAATTCATTTGCTGACGGAGTGTGTACAACAAATGCTTAACACTGTCCTCTGATACTGCCTTACTGCTCGACCACACTGCCACAAATAGAGAGTGAGGTGCTATCTAACTTTACCTCTGCCTACCTTTGGGGATCCACTGAACTCTGTGCACACTATACCTCGCTTTGGTATAGTATATACAGAGCCAGCTTCCTACATACCACACAAGTCGAGTCCAGTATTCTCAATAACCTTGAGGATCCACATCTTTACTTACTTAAGCCTTGAAAAAGTTACAGATGTAACGAAACACGTGTCGGCTGTTATGTTTCTCCATCACCAGGCTGTTTTGTTTCTCCATTAACAAGAATTGGACCATCACTATCAAACTGAATAACATCTGATTGTCTAATATTTATAACAAATGCATGAAGACTTTACTTTGAATGAATGTCTAGCCCATGTAGACATTGTGCCATATTAGAAACATTGTATAAGCAAAACACTGTGTAATAACTAAATAACGTACATAACTAATAAATCTGAGGCAATCCCAGTACAACTTAACCATTGGGGTCTCCTGTGATTTGAGCTACCTAAAATGTATGTAGAATTTGTGCTTTAAACTGAATTAAGAATGAGGAGGGAAATATTAGGAGTGCCAGGGTAAAATTGTCATATTATGTTACATAATTAGGAGGCCTACGGGTTCCATTTTGAAAACCCTTGGCCTGGAAAGGGAGGACTACAACCCCCAGACGAGAGATGCATGTTGCTGACCTTCCAGAGGGATGGACTGGCAACACACTGCAGGAAGGGCAATACCGCATCTTCTGTGCACATCAGAGGTCTCTTTGATTCAAAGAAGAGTTACTGGTTAGGGGAGGGTGGTCCCTTGGCTCATTTGTAAACATGACATGATGGGCCTCGTAAGGTTGGCACTGTAGGTCTAGGTAATCATGCTAAAGGTAAAAGCTTAGGTTTTTGATCCTTTGTGAGGCATATTTCAGTAGACGTTGACAGCTGGGTTACTCTCTTGTCCTGTGTTGTGGGACACTCAAATGTGCAGCAAACTGACTCTTTGAAAACGGAGAGGGCATTTAAAAAAAAAAAAAGACTCCCACAGCAGAAATATCAAAGGACCAGATACTGAATGACATCCGTGTCTGGATTTGGACTATAAAGTTAGAAGCCTGAGTCCTTCAAACTTTTAAACAGCACTGTTCAACAGAAGACAAGGTTACCAAGACTTCTAGCTCCTGGAATCAAAACTAGGGCCCAAAGGCTGCCTTCATTACAAGCTGTATGTACGGAAGAGCTTTGAGTGCCTATGTCCTTGCTTTGAAGAGAATGTTTTCAGGCTGCATTTTGTGTATGATCTGACATCTCCCAACCCCCTTTGAACCCCTCTTAAACTGAGTGGCAATAGAGCAAGTTCCAAATAGCAAGTGTAATCTAGACCCTTTTCTGTTCCTGAATGGTATGTAGGCTGAATCTCTGGAAACTTCACAGTAAATACTGAGTTTTGTTTATGTGTTGCAAGAAATTAAGGTGGTTCCTTTTGAGATTGACTCCAGTATTGGAGTTTTACCAGGGTGATTATAAATGTAATATCAGTGACGCTCACAGTGATCCTGTATTTGTACGACTGGGTTGTCTTTTACATATTAATGTTTTTACATCTTTTGTGGTTTGGCAGAGATTTTAATATTTAACTTTTTTGCTGTTCAAGAAGAACAGCAAAAACCAAATGCTGTTGTAACCCTGGTATACAACTGAGGTCTGCATCTGGTTTCAGTTGTTGGCTCAAATACATTTGCAGCTCTGACCTGAAACTAAACCCAACTTCCATAGACAGATCTCTGCATTTGGAAGCATGTTGCAGTTTATAGTAAGTTATAGTTTTTAGTTGTACAGTTTTTCCATTCAAAACATTGTCCTTAAGAACGCATTTTTTTTTTTTTTTCTGGCAAAGGTGAATCTGATTTTTAAATTAATGAAAGTATTTCATGGTCTACGTTTTCCATTATCCTTCATCCCCCAGCAGAGAGGTTGTTACATACACTTGATGACAACAGTGCACGATGTAACTTATGGCGCTATTCGGACAGGCCTAGCTGCTTCTAGACAGATCATTTCCAGGTCCCCACCCCCCAATCCCATTTTTGCTACTATTGCAAAAACTAAAAGGCTGTTTTGTGGAATCCCAGGGGGGAGGGGGGGGGCAAGCTGGTAGTTGATAACAGCAATTAAAGATAAAAAAAAGTTCAAAGATTAGCGTACACCAGGGAAAAAAAAGAACCTGAAGATGGCTTCCGCGTACAGGAACTTCCGGGGTACTGTCTGACGACACAAGGGATGTACTTACCACCAAGTGGTTGACGCTCCCATACACAAAAAAAACCAAAAGGAATGGATGCACAGCATGTGAGTACAGAAAGGTCTTCAGGCTGCAGAACAACTCCTACTAATAAGTAATCATTTCGTTCTCCAGCCTTGCTATCCTTCATAGATGTTTAATAAGGAAGTCAAATGGTCCTGTAGATTAATGGTGTGGCTAGAAGTCTTGACAAAAAGGTTAGGATCGGCCAGACTAAATTAAATTGCCTCTTAGCTAGCATAATATAATGCCTATTTGGATGGTGTTGTCACTTAAACTTTCTTATTGATATTTTCTGTTTATTGACTTTCAAAGTATTTTGTTTGCTGTGCACTGTTGTGACCAAATTGGTACTCCATTATACTGCATATTTTATCTGTGTTGAATGTGTGTAAGGCTTATCTTGTGATTTTTAAAGTTTTTGGGCATTGTTTCATGTGTTTTGGTCGTAAATGATTGCTTAATGTTTCTAACAATATTGATAAGCCTAGCTGATGCTTGAAAGGCTGACTGCCAGCATGCAAGGATCCTCTTTGCCACATTTTTTGTAAGACCATCATAGTTCTCCTAAGTCATGCACGTCCGAGCTTCCGCACAGAAGAAAGCGAAAATAGCTACTGACCATGATTAAAGCAGATTTTCAGCACCACAACATGGAGGGCATGAACACTCTTTGTTGGTAGGGTGAGTAGTGAGGGGGGCTGGTCATAAGCCTCAGTACTGGAGAAATAGACTTGCTTCCCACATACCTCTTGTTCGGAGTACATAATTGGCTGCTGTCTGCAAATGAGCATGGAATTGCACACAATGTGTTTATGCCCTTCCTTTCATCTTCCCTAAGGTCATAACGCATTATAGCCATGACTAGTCAACTTACTTGCTAGGGTGCTTTCCGTATAATTGCAATTAAAGGAAATCTTGCCCGGGTTAAACACAACAGTTCAAATGGAACTGCCACTGTCTGATACAGTGGTTGAGTATTTTTTGCTTACTTCTATTGGGCAATTGACAGATCTGTCAAATGAGTGTAGTCTTAGCTTGCAGCAGGAAGGTTGATGACTGTCCATCCCAAATCCATTCTTCATAAAATGCAGTTATATTGTTTTTATAAACATTACCTTTGCTGCATTCCATCATTCCAGCAGAACTTCTACTTGGTTCTGTGTTCGCTCGTTTGCAAGTCACTACTGTTTGGTCTTTGTGCATTGCCAGTCGGGGTGGGGGCAGGGTTGAGAAGTTCAACTGGCAGCTTTGAGAAACCTTGAGGATTTTTCGTACCACTGATTACTTTTCGTATGGTCCTTTCCAAAGGAAGAAAGAGAGGTTTATTTTATTTATTAATTGTTTCAAGATGTAAATCGGATTTAGGTGGCAGAGACAAGTTTGCTTGTAGCCCTGTGCTTACGGCTAGAAGCAAACTATAGATCGCAAACCAATAATGTGGCTAGCAACGTGATAGTCCTATTTATCTTGCTGGAAGGTTTGACAGATCAATAATGGTGGCAACAATCTGAGAAGCATAGTGAGGTTATGCTTGAAGCCATAGGATTATCTCAACCTTTCTTTTCCCACCTCCCCCTCAGACTTCAATGCCAGATCCGCATAGCTGAATTTATTATAAGCACGAGGAAAATAAAGGACATTTAATCTTGTGTATTGTTGATCCGGGGAGGGTAATTTATAGTAGATTGACCTTTATAGCAGGGACTGTTTTATGCAGTTCTCTTCAATTCAAGTGCACTTTAAAACTATGTTCGAGGCATATGAGCTGTAGATCATATGCTATGCATAGATCGCCATCTAGTGTTGGGTCCGGATGTTTGCACTTTGTTTTTCTTCGAAGAAGTCTTTCCAGTCACGAGGTAGGTGACTCCTCCTTTCGGTGATAGTGCGCATGGGCATAGACTCCATTGTTAGATTGGTTTTTTCCGCCATCGGGTTCGGACGTCTATCGTTGCGCTCCGGTTCGACACCGTTCCTTCGGTTTCCCTCGGTGCGCAAGATACTCGCCCTCAACTGTATTGTTTTCGATCGCGTCTCCCTTTCTATCGAGTATCGTAATTACTTAAAATAATCTTTCGAACGGAAAGTTCGTGGAAGGCCGTCGGGCTTACATGCGTCGGGTCGACCTGCAGTCGATGGAACGAACTCCCTTCAAATTCTGCCCTTGGTGCCACGCGAAATACCCATGTAATCTATGTTTGTCCCCCGAACACAGAGAACAAGACTGCGACGCGTGCAAGGCTTTCCGTTCCAAGAAAACACTTCGCGACCGTCAGTCTCGACGTCGCGACATGCAGAGCCAGCACACAATCTCCATTCCGGACATCTTCGGTCAACAATTGGACGAAGAGGCCGGCGAGGCCATGGGAACAGAGGAGAACCAGGAGCTGGTCGCCATCTCAGAATTCGAATCCGAGCAAGAGGAGGACATCCCACATGGTCAATGTACCGTAAGTACACCGCTCCCCCCCCCCTTCCCACCCCCTCATCGCAGGAAACAATTTCAATTAAAAAGAAGGCTCTGGTCCAACCCGCACCCTCGGGCCTGGTTGACACCGAGATCATGCTTCTGACGCCCCGCCCTCTGGCTCTGCACCAAAGCCTACCAAAAAGCCTTCCGGCTCTGAAAAGACTCCTTTCCTTCGGGGTCGAAACACAAGTCCGGCAATGACCCGAAAAAATTGTAGGATCCGAAGACATCAACGGTTTCGACTCCGGCGCCGAAAATGTCGGCGCCGAAACGGACAGAAGTGCAGAAAACTGCTACAAAGCCCAGTTTCGATGCCCCAATTCAAAAACCGGATCCGAAACAAAAGCTTTTGTATATCCATCCACAGACTGGCCATATCACCACTAAAGTGACTCTAAAAAGGACTGATGCAGAAGAATATCACATCCCTTTAAAGAAGAGATCTGTTGGAACCAACCCTTCCGCTCCTCCTCTTCCTCCACCTATTCTTCCTTCATCACCACCTTCCCCTCAGCTTCAACCAATTTCACCTGAACATTCACCACCACATACACCTGACAACCATGATGATGGGGATGATGATCAGGATGATCAGCCATTACAAGACCCATGGGACAATTATAACACCAATTCGCCCACGGACAATGATCCCGACCTGTACCCTACCAAACCCTCTCCACCAGATGATAGTGTAGGCTACATTGAGTTACTGGGTAGAGCTGCCAACTACCATGGGGTGCAACTACATAAGGAGTCCTTAGAAGAGGATTTCCTCTTTGAAACCCTCAGTACCACACAGAAGTCATCACATACACTACCCCTGCTTAAAGGGATGGTCAGGCATGTAGATGACTTTTTTAATGACCCAGTCAGAGCTCGTATTCTCACCCCTAGAGTGGACAAGAAGTACAAGCCAGCACCATCGGACCCAGTATATATAAGGGGACAATTGCCACTAGACTCCCTGGTTGTGTCCAATGCAAGAAAAAGAGCCAACTCCCAGGCAACAGGAGAGGCTCCACCTCCTGATAAGGAATCAAAACTTATAGACGCTTCTGGGAAAAGGGTAGCTTCTCAAACAGCCAATTTCTGGCGTGTCTCCAACACTCAAGCACTGTTAGCGCAATACGACCGTGCTCACGGGGACGAAATGGAACTACTGATCCAATATTTACCCCCGGAACACAAATCAAAAGCACAAGATCTGGTTCATGAAGGGCAACTTATTGCTAACCATCAAATAAGATGCTCTCTAGATGCTGCAGACACTGCTGCTAGAGCTATAAACACTAGTGTCCTTTTAAGGAGGCATGCCTGGCTCCGTATATCTGGTTTTAAACCTGAGGTTCAAACCTCCATTTTAAATACCCCATTCGATAAGGAACATCTATTTGGCCAGTGGTAGATTCTTCACTTGAGAAAATGAAGAAAGATACTGAGGTAGCCAAATCTATGGGAGCCTGTCAATCCACACAGGGTCGTGCTTCCTTTCGACACTCCTTTTACCGAGGAGGTTCCAAAAATACCTCATCGGAAGCCACCTCCACCTATAAGGGCAATAACCAACCCTCTCCATCTAGGGGTTATTTCAGGGGAGGTTACAGGGGTAACAACGGTAAGGGCAGAGGCCGGGGTTCAAACAGACGCAACTCTCCCGCCAACACAAAGCAGTGACTTGCCTTCACTTCCCCCCCGACCACTCAACACCTGTCGGGGGAAGACTGTCATATTTTCTACCAATCTGGCAATCAATAACAACAGACAATTGGTTACTCCAAATTATTCATTCTGGTTACTGCCTGGAATTTATCAATATGCCTCCAAATATTCCACCAAAGCCCCACAAACTATCACCAGACCATCTATACCTCCTCAAACAAGAGGTTCAGTCTCTACTTCTAAAAGGGGCTGTAGCGCCTGTGCCGCCCCAACATCATGGGTCGGGCGTATACTCCTTTTATTTCCTAATTCCCAAAAAAGACGGTTCTCTCAGACCAAGTTTAGATCTCGGAGAACTCAACCGGTACATTCAGTCAGACCATTTCCACATGGTGACACTTCAACAGGTACTTCCACTACTACAGAAAGGCGACTTTCTATCTACTCTAGATCTAAAAGGCGCCTACTTTCATATACCAGTTCACCCTGCTCTTCGCACATTCCTCAGGTCTGTGGTAGCGGGTCAGCACTATCCGTTCAGAGTACTCCCATTCGGTGTCACCACCGCCCCCAGAGTCTTCACAAAGTGTCTGGCTGTAGTAGCTGCTCACCTAAGGAGACAAAGCATCCACCTCTTCCTGTACTTAGACGACCGGCTCATCAAAGCCAACACGTACCAACAATGTCTGCAGCACACTTTCAGGACAATTCGGTTACTGCATCAACTAGGGTTCACAATCAATGTACCAAAGTCACATCTGCAACCAACCAATACAAAGGACTACCTAAGAGCCACAATAGATACTCAAACTCTCGCTTTTCGCAGCTCGGCCAGAATTCGAAATATTCAGGCTTTAGTTCTCCACTTTCAATCCAACCATTGGATTCCAGCTCGAGATTGCATGCAGCTACTGGGAATGATGTCATCCTGCATCATGATCGTTCCCCATGCCAGACTGCACATGCGTCCACTTCAAGAATGCTTAGCCAGTCAGTGGAACCAGTCGCAAGGTCTATTGACCGATCTAGTGTTGGTAAGCGGCCGTACTCCTCGCTCTCTGCAGTGGTGGAACACACAAAATTTATCAAAAGGACGGCCGTTCATAGACCCGGTTTCACAAATGGTACTGCCAGCGGACGCGTCCCTCACTGGCTGGGGAGCTCAAGTACAACAGCACACAGTGCAAGGCTTGTGTAGCCAACAACAGAAGTTGCTCCACATCAGTCACCTAGAGGTGCTTGCAATATTTCTAGCACTCAAGGCGTTTCAAACTCACCTACAGGGCAAAACTGCCCTAATTCGTACAGACAACATGACAGCCATGTATTACATACAAAAACAGGGGGGGGGGGACACTCTCTCCAACTGTCCCACTTAGCCCAAGACATCTGGAGGTGGGCCATTCACCACAAACCTTATCTTCTAGCAGAACACCTCCCAGGAGTCAACAACCAGATTGCAGATCTCAGCAGGCAAATACACAAATGGGAACTCCACCCTCAGGTCCTCCTTCCATACTTTCAACGTTGGGGAGTCCCTCACATAGACTTGTTCGTCACATACCAAAATGCCCAAACTTCGCGTCCAGGTATCCACACCCATTGTCCAAAGACAATGCACTATGGATGCATTGGTCAGGGATATTTGCTTACGCTTTTCCGCCTCAACCACTCATTCCATTAGTGGTTCGGAAACTCAACCAAGCGTCCCTGACACTAATCCTAGTTGCTCCCACATGGGCACGTCAACCTTGGTTCACAACCCTATTGGAACTCTCAGTAGTTCCTCACCAAAAACTAAGTCTTACACCCAATCTTCTCACACAGCCATGGAGACCTAAAACATCCAGACCCCAGTCAACTCAATCTGGCGATCTGGCTCCTGAAGTCTTGGAGTTTGGCTATCTGAATCTACCACCAGACTGCATGAATATTATCAGAGGCTAGATGCCCTACCATAAGAGTTTGCTATGCAGCAAAGTGGAAGCGGTTTGTGATATACTGTAATAACAACCACATCAACCCGCTTGATGCTTCTGTACAAAACATTATATAGTATTTGTTACATCAACAACGTTCCAATTTAGCGTATACTTCCATACGCTTACATCTAGCTGCAATAGCTGCATACCTCCAAAATAGACATCTATCTCTTTTTAGAATGCCTGTTATCAAAGCCTTTATGGAGGAACTCAAGAGTCATTCCCCCGAGACGTCCACCTGCTCCAGTATGGAATCTCAACATTGTTCTCACCAGACTAATGGGTCCACCCTTTGAGCCACTGCACAAATGTGAACTGCAATTTCTCACTTGGAAAACTGCTTTCCTCGTTTATATCACATCACTCAGAAGAGTGGGTGAGCTTCAGGCATTAACTATAGAACCTTTTTTACAAATGCACCAAAATAAAGTGGTTCTTCGGACTAATCCTAAATTCCTTCCTAAATGCATTTCTGCTTTTCATATCAATCAGTCGGTTGAGTTAACCGTGTTCTTCCCTCAACCAGATTCAGTGGCAGAACGTGCCCTACACACATTAGATGTGAAGAAAGCATTGCTTTATTACATAGAAAGGACAAAACCTTTCCGTAACACGAATCAACTTTGTCGCTTTTGCTCCACCACACAAAGGCAATCCCATATCAAAATCAGGTATTGCAAGGTGGATAGTCAAGTGCATTCAAATATGCTATGCAAAAGCTAAACGAACGTTAACAGTTCCCCCTAGAGCACACTACACACAAACTAGGGGCTTCTTTGGCATTCCTAGGAAATATACCCATAGATGACATATACAAAGCTGCAACATGGTCTACCCCTCACACATTCACAAAACACTATTGTGTAGATGTGTTAGCAAGACAACAAGCTAGAGTGGGCCAGGCCGTTTTACGTACACTATTTCAGACCACTGCAACAGATACAGGTTAGCCACCGCTTTGGGAGATAACTGCTATATAGTCTATGCATAGTATATGATCTACAGCTCATATGCCTCGAACGGAGAATGCTACTTACCCAGTATACATCTGTACTTGGCATGTAGAGCTGTAGAGTCATATGCGCCCACCCCCCTCCCTGGATACCTATACCTGTTGCAGTAACATCTTACTTAGATGCATGCATTCATGGACATCTCCTTTTACTACTCTTACTTACTAACTCCATTATCACCCTCTGCGAGAAAACAATCTAACAATGGAGTCGATGCCCATGCGCACTATCACCTAAAGGAGGAGTCCCCTACCTCGTGACTGGAAAGACTTCTTCGAAGAAAAACAAAGTGCAAACATCCGGACCCAACACTAGATGGCGATCTATGCATAGCATATGACCCTACAGCTCTGCATGCCAAGAACAGATGCATACTGGGTAAGTAGCATTCTCCTTCTGTTTCGGTCTATGCCTCGTTAAATTTCTCAGAAATGCCGTCAAATGATTTATGAAATGACTGGAGATGTTTGTATGTTTTCAAGTCAATATGCTGTCAGTTACAAAGAGTTCCTTGAAAGTCCGAACTAAATTAACTTTTCTTGTGGTCTTTTGTTGCACAGCCCACAGATGACATTGTCCTGATGGCGCAAGCCCTGGAGAAAATCTTTCTTCAGAAAGTAGCCCAAATGCCTCAAGAAGAAGTGGAGTTACTGCCACCAATTCCAAAGGGCAAATCTCGGAAACTGCCAGCCGCAAAGGCGGCAGCAGCAGGACCAGTGGCAAAGACTGCAGCAGTTGTAGTTGCACCTCCTGCTCCCCCAGGTAAAACCAAACCCAATTGAAAATGGTCTCAATTTCTAATTTCATAGTTAACTTGGGACTTGTTGCCTTGCCATGTATGCTCTCAAAAAAGTTCAAATTGCAGTGTATAAAACGTAGTAGAATATGTGTATAACCTCCCTTTTGTGTTTCTTAAAATTGCATTTCGGTGTCCTGCACCTTTCTTGTATTTTCCTCTGTGGACTTATTTTCTTTTTTTCTTATAGTATACAGTTACAATTGCACCAACAAGAGTTTGCCATAAAATGCATTTCAGCTATTTCCATGACCCCAACCATCCCTACAACCCTTCTCCGTAAACTGTCTGCACCCATTGAGCTGAGGTTTTGTAATGTGTTTTGCTGTGCCAGTGTAACCAGAATGTATTCAGAGCTTAAAAAAACCTCAACGCATTGCAATCTTGTGCAGTGTTTTTAAATATGCTGTGTGCTAGTGTTTACTGTTGACAGGTCCATTGTAAAGACGTTTCTAAAAAATTTAGTTCCAGAACCTGTACCCTCGCCTCCTGTAGAAAAGGCACCACCTCCAAAACCGCCCTCGAAACCAACTCTACCAGACCGAACCATCGGAAGGCGAACAGAAACTGTAGCAGAGCAGCGGAGGCAGCGATTTAAAGGTTATTAGCTTTTTCTTTGTAAAAGATTCCTTGGTGGCTTTTATTGGTGTAGACCTAAACACTTTAGTTATCCAAATGCACAGTATGTTAAAAATGTTAAGTTGGTAGGAACCTTGAGCTGTTTGTTGCGTACTTAGCCATTACCATGACAGTCTATGTACTGGTGATGGTGAAACTTACATATTTTGCTGCCTTAGTCTTCTAAACCATGGCATGACATGGACCCTTGTGGCTTGCATGAAATCTCTTGCTTTAGAGATCCCAAGCAGATTGCTTCACATCTGCCTGAGTTGGATGTTGACTTAACCCAACAAATGCTCTTTTTGCGACTTGAGGTATGCACAGATTTAATCTGATTAGTCACAGCTTTGCTTATATTCCTGATGCATATGTTCTAAAACCAGGGGAGCCCTGATAGGCCGGTGACTGGAAGAGGCATCCATATTAGTTTACTAAATGGAAATTAAACGGGTCGCTTTAAAATATAATAAATCCTCCCAAGATGCGGGAAAACACTGATGGTTGGCAATTATTTTTAACTATTGAAACGAGGCGTTCATGTTTATCATTTACTTGAAAATTACAAATTGACTTGTCCCACTGGTGAGGCAGTGGAATGGTTTTACTTTGTTACACTCTAGTTTTAGACAGATTTTCACTATTTGGTTTTTGTTCTTCCAAGCGGATTTTGTTGTTCTGCTTTGTGCACTTATGCTTTCTTAAATTAGCCTTTAATGTGATCTTAATTAAGGAGTAATTGTTTAAGCTGAACTTTGTTCCCTCTTGCAAGTGCATTGCATTCTGCCTACCTTTTTGTTTCAAGCAGTGTATTTCATGCTGAGTCTCACTTGCATGGTGCTCCTTCCTCCTTGAAATTCTTGCCCATTTTGTGCTAAGCTAATAGGGCAAGTGAGTTTCTTTGGATCTTGTTAACAAATAAATGTTGCGTTAGACCATTATTACCAGTGCTTGATCCTCTTGAGTAGACCTTGGTAATTAGGATTTGGTAATGCAGTACCAGCCTTTCAGTACTGATGAGAAAATTGGTTCTCTATCCATGGTTATCAGCTTTCCCAAGCTCTTGGGTAGATCTACTTCTTAAATGGAGAGAGCCACACATTGATACTCTATCTTGTGAAAAGTCTAAACTGCTATATAGCGAAAGCAGCCCATCTGGCCCAGTCAATCCTATTCTTGTCTTAAAGTTTATCTAACTTTGGTAAAATCCGCTGCCAGTGTTGTTGAGCCCCTGCTAAATTTCTGATATCGTGGGTCAAATCAAGGTTCTGCAAGATGGGTATGTTTCACTTTGGATACCAGAGTAGCCTAGGCTTTCTCCTGCGCTGGTCATTTGAAGATGTTAAGATAGAAAAATGGGTGGAATGATATTGCTGTTAAGGCTCAGTAAATTAAGAGGAGTTATAAAAAAGGGATTGTTTATACAGGAGGTGACTGGCTTTAAGACTATAGAGGGAACGTAACTAATTAGCAGGAGTGCGTGGGGCATAATCTTGCTGTTGTGGTACCAGCGATGGGTTCCTTTGTTAGGTTGGTAAGTGGGAGAATGACCCCCAATACATTGACACCATTACTGTAAGCAGGGTAATACTGTAAAGCTCTAATTTTAAAAGGTCTTGCTTGGACAGGGAGAGCAAGTCCATATGTTAGAGGCTCACCAACCATGTACGCCAGAGGATAGAAAATTGCCTTAAAACTTTGGGTCCTTCTAGTTTCACGTCAATGGTGGTTTTTTTCATGTGTGAGCCATCAAGGTTGTTTCCTCGTAAGTCCCAAGCAAAGCAAGAAAGCTTTATTATGCTGCACTGGCATAGAGCCCTGCAAACCTGCCTAGCTGTGCATAAAAAGGTAATGGGCATTGACGACTGGTGCATAGGGGGTGCTAGGGGACTGCCCTTTTATCACTGCCAGAAACAAATACAAAAAAAGCTTTTGGGTAACTTAGATGGGCAGAAAATTTAAACTGATAAACTGACAGATCTGTTAAGATGTTTAGTTTTCCAAGGCCTGTACTGTTGATAGAGCCAAGTGCACATGTGAGCAGCACAGGCGAGAAGGCCTCTATAGGGCTGCATGGATTGCATATGGGAGGGTGCTTTTCATTTCTGTCCCTTTCACACCTCAACATCCATAAACGTGCAGCACATACCTTGTGCCATGCAGCTTGTCTAAAGGAAGAAGTCTGCTTGGGCAGTGAGGCATTTTCAGCAAAACCCTTTCAGAATGCAGGTTGGAGCTAGGTTGAAAAATTATCAGCCTCCAGCTCCATTCTGGCTCCTGATAGCACTGTTAGCGGTTTTCTTAGTGAAGAAACACTAACTTGTAGATCTCACTACTGACAGGATGCATAGAAGAGTTGTGAATAAGGGCCATGGAGGCGTCTAGGAATTACCTGCTCTAAACTATCAGTTAATGCGACATGGAGTTGGGAAGATGTGGAGGGGGGGCACAAGGCAGGAGATGTTTGAAGGATTCTGTTTTTAACATTTAGATAGTGCTTACTTCCCCTGTTAGGTGCACTGAAGCACTTGCCTAGGTAGGTAGCATGTTAATCCATGAAAAGTGGGTGATTGAAAAGGAGTTCTTTTGATCCTTTGTGTGAAGCCATTTTGTCATGTGTTCGATGACCACCAAGTTGCAGTTATTGTGTTAAGGGCCGCAGTATTTGGCATTGTGAAGGATGAGGAATTGTGAGAAATAGACTCTCCAGTTCATGGTTTTCAGTTAAGCTGGCAGCTTTGAACAACTCTGCAGGTCCCTTTAGGGTAATTGTTATGAGTACTCATTTGTCCATTCTGAGATGTTTAGCTTAGTTTTGCAGTGTGAATCTTTCTGGATTCACTATGCTGTGCATTATTCCGCCATCTAGTGGTTGGGTCCGGAATTGTCGTATTTCTTTTTTTTTTTTTTTTTCGTGGCCCAGGTGGGCGTCGACATACCACCATTTGGTGCCTCTTCGTTACGTCGACACGCTTCCTCCAGAAGCTCCCACCTTTTGGTCGCCATTTTCAGATTCTTTTTTTCCGCCGTTGGGTCTGGATCGTCAGTGAAGGAGCTCCAGAACTTTGGAGAGAAGAATCCACGGAAAACGGCAGGAAAACGACGAAAATCACCTTACAACATACCGGGCTACGAGTCCGGTAACGGGGACGACGAAAGAGGAGGAAAACATCGAGAACTTCGACGTTCTACGGAGAATGCGCACACAGGGGGCTCCCTGGGCGCGGTGATCGACAAAACACCCTTTAAATTCTGCGAACTGCCACCACAAGTACGCGCAGAAGGACCAACACCCAGTTTGCAATCTCTGCCTGCCGCTCGACCACCGAAGCGAGGACTGCAACGCCTGCGCGGCATTCACACCGAAGACCCTCAGAGTAAGAGAGAGGCAAAGAAGGGCAAACTACAGCATGCAGGGGCAGGGGACACCTCCATCGCTCCTAGATTTGGGCCTCTCCAGTGGAGAAGAGGACAACATCGCCGAAGGACCGGAGAACGCCACAGTCGTCTAGGTCGAAAAGAAAACGCCGAAGGAGGCAAGAGTCGTCGAACCCCAGGCACTCCACTGATACTCGAAAGAGTGAGTCCAAGTCCACCAAAGGAGCATTGCCGTCGAAACACTCGACGACCGCAACTGCATCCAAGGACAAACAGCCCGTTGGTTCCTTTGACAAGGACTCCCAGACGGCGAAAACCCAAGATAAGGCAAAGGCGTCGAAGAGCGGTCACGAGAGGGACTCTTCGTCGAAAAATGAAGGGTTTAAAGCGGCTACAACTTCGACGTTCACAACCGCGAAGAGAGGCCGAAAATCTCGACGCCGACCACGCGTCCGAGATGGAGAAGAAGAAAAGGCTCGAGGCCGAAATGGCGAGCATCTTGCAACGCAGGAGGGACTTCGATGAGAAGATGAGGCAGTTCACTATTCCACTTAAGCCCACGGCCGAAGCACAAAGGTGCGTCGAGGACCTTCAACCACCGACGACACCAGAACCAGTCGAGTAACAGGAGGAGGAAGACCTATATTACGGCGATGCCGAAGGTGAGGAACACTAACAAACTTACCAAGGCTCGACATCCTCGGAGGCGCAAGACTTGCAGTGGCAGGATCTCGATGCCGAATCCCCAGAAGAGGGAGTAGAATCCTATCCTTCGAGGCCTTCGCCGCCGGACTACATAGAAATCTATAACCAAGTCATAAAGAAGGCTGCAGACACGTATGAAGTGCAGCTAGAGGAGGAGAAACCTCAATCTTGCTTCCTGTTGGAGACATTGTTACCATCCCAGACAAGAAGCCAGTTCCTTATTCATGTTCCCAAGTGTCCTGGACCAGGGGAAGGACGCCTACAAGGAACCTGCTATGTGTAAAGCAGTAACTCCAAGGACTGAAAAGAAATACAAGCACTCATCTAAGGACCCTATGTATATTAGGGGATCAGTACCAGCGGATTAAATCATAACATCCACGGCTAGGAAAAGGGCCAATATACCCACAAATACAGGACCACCTCCAGACAAGGAGAGCAGGGGAATGGACCTAATGGGGAGGAAACTGTAAAGGAGTGCGGCGATCCAATGGCACATCGCCAATTCCAATGCGCTCATCAACAGGCACGCATACCAGCACTGGGAGGAAGTGGGCGAACTCCTAAAACATCTGCCAGAGCAATACCAAAGAAGGGCGTGCCACCTGGTAGAGGAAGGAAAGAACATGGCTAATACATGTCTGAAGACGACCATGGATGCAGCGGATACATCCAGCAGGTAGATGATGCTTGGGGCATGCCTGGCTAAGAATTTCAGGCTTCAAGACAGAAGTGCAAAACAACATCCTTAACACACCCTTCAACGGGGAAACAGCTTTTTGGTGCTCCAGTTGACGAAAAACTCAATCCGCTCAAGAAGGACAATGAGACAGCGAGATCCAAGGGGGCACTACAGTTCAGAGGAATGAGAAGAGGAACACCTTCAAGGTACCAGCAGGTAGGGGGAGCCACCAACCTGTGGCACCACACCAAACCTTCCAACATGGTTATCAAGGAGGTAACCAGGGCCAACAGCAGGGACAGCAGCAGCAGAACTGGCAGTACCAGCCCCGAGGGCAATCCTTTCGAGGGCGCACACGAGGAAGAGGAAACGGACAGAGAGGGTGTCAACAACCCACATCCAAGTGACTTCGCTGTAAGACCAACGCACACGCAGGCAACATCTCTAGGGGTGCAGCAAAGGTTAAGACCAGAACAAAAACTAATTCAAAACGAACAACAGTTCCTCCAGCATATGACACCAGTAGGAGGCAGGATAAAACGCTTCTTCCAGGAGTGGAGGAAGATCACATCAGACAAATGGATACTAAACCTCCTACAATGCGGTTACTGTATAGAGCTAGAAAAACAACCTCCAAACAAGAGACCGAACAGCAGAGTACACTCAGCAAAGGAGCGGTCTCATTGGCTACAAGAAGTACAGGAACTTCTAAACAAAAGGGCCATAGAAATAGTACCATACAAGGAACGGAACAAAGGGGTTTACTCCACCTACTTCCTCATACCAAAGGTGGACGAAACCATACGACCAATTCTGGATCTAAGGTTCTTAAACAAGTTCATAAAAACTCAAAGATTCAAAATGACATCTCTCCAAGAAGTAATACCCCAGATACATGAAGGGGATTACATGGCAACTATCGACTTAAAAGACGCTTACTTACACATCCCCATCAACAACAACAAACAAACATCTAATAAGATTTATGATCAACAAGACTCACTACCAGTTCACAGTGCCTGCATTCGGACTCAAATCCGCACCAAGGGTTTTCACAAAATGCCTTGCAGCAGTATCAGCACACTTAAGGAGGCAAGGAATACATGTATACCCATACCTCGACGACTGGCTGGTAAAAGCAAGCTCATACAACCAATGCAAGCGGCACATGCAAGAGGTCATACAAACACTAGTCCAACTAGGGTTTTCAATCCATTGGCGAAAACCATCAATGGAACCAGAACAGGTGAAGATATTCTTAGGGGAGGAGATCAACCCCATACAGGGCAAGGTGTTTCCGAGCACGAAAAGAACATTGGCAATATTGAAGGAGACACGTCTTTACCGCAAGGGGCAAGCTCTGACAGTGAGGACAGTGGGCAAACTGATGGGAATGATGGCGTCATGCATACATTTGGTCCCAAATATCCGCCTCCACATGAGACCATTCCAACAATGGATCAAACCACAATGGTCACAGGCAACAGGGAGTTGGGAAGATCTAGTGGTCGTCACGCAAGCAGTACATCAAGAAATAGCGTGGTGGAACAAGAAAAACATAACACAAGGGAAACCATTCACACAACCAACTCCTACAGTGACCATCACAACAGATGCCTCCCAGCTGGGGTGGGGAGCACACACAAACACCCTCAAGGTAAGGGGATTGTGGTCACAACAGGATGCGATAAAACACATCAACTACCTAGAGCTGAAGACAGTGTTCCTAGCCTTAAAAGCCTTTCAGAAACAGCTGTACGGACACAGGGTACTAATCCAAACAGACAATACAACCACCATGTTCTACATCAACAAACCAGGGGGAACACAATCAGTGACACTATCGGTGCTAGCACAGGAGATATGGAGATGGGCAATTCCAAGGCAAATAGACTTGCTAGCAATACATCTACCAGGAAAGGACAATGTGGAAGCAGACTGACATCAGCATCCCACGAGTGGGAAATCAGTCAACAAGAAATCCAGAAGATATTCGACAAATGGGGAACTCCGCAAATAGACCTATTTGCAACACACCAAAATGCAAAATGCCAAAACTTCGCATCCAGACAACCGTGCAAACGGTCCCTAGGGAATGCGCTATGGATAAGCTGGTCAGGGACATTTGCCTACGCTTTTCCACCAATACCACTGCTACACAGGGTACTAAACAAATGCAGAATCAGCAACATGACGCTAATACTGATAGCACCTCAGTGGGCCAGACAAACTTGGTTCTCACAGATAATGGAGATGGCACAAGCACCTGCACCTGCACACAGGTTCCCCACAAGAAAGAACCTGTTAACGATGCAAAACGGAAGGGTGCTACACCCAGAGCCAGAGAGCCTCAGCCTAGCAGCATGGCTCCTGAAGACTGAGTTTGCACACCTCAAACTACCAGCAAGCACAATGGCGGTGCTAAGAGAGGCAAGGAGTGTAGGAAAGTGGGTTTCTGTTGCAGTAACCCCCCCACTTTTTGCCTGATAACTGATGCACTTTTCCTTGGTGTGCCCTGGGTCCCTGCCAATCAGGTACCCAGGGCCTGTGTTCCTTCCCTAAAAACTGTACTAAAGCCTAAACCCAATTGGCATCTCTGGCCACAGGTAAGCCCCTGGTAAATGGTACCCAGGGCACTGTGACCAGAGAAGGCCCCTAAGGGCTGCAGCACTTATTGTGCCACCCTTAGAGGCCCTGTACCCTGACACACACACCCTGCCTTTGCAGGCCGAGTGTCTTGGTGCAGAACTAAACAGAGAGTCGACATGGCACACATCCCTGTGTGCCATGCCCCTAAACACACTGCCCTGGCATACCTCAGTCACCCCTCTAGCTGGGTGCACTATGCCAGTGGTGTGGGCACAGGTGCATGAGCCCTGTGCCCCTACAGTACCCAGGGCCATTCCTGGGCACTGTAAGTGCAGTGATGCCATGAAGAGTATATGGTGCTGGGAGGTTGTCATTACGAACTCCACAGCACCATAATGGCTACACTGAAGACTGAGAAGTTTGGTATCAAACTTCTCAGCACAGTAAACCCACACTGATGCCAGTGTGAGATTTAATGTAAAATGCACGACAGAGGGCAACTTAGAGTTGCCCCCTGAACCTAACCTACAATCCACGTCTTGTCTGAGGGGCTGCCCCGGCTGCCACACAGCAGACTATGCTGGACCCCTGGGTGGAGAGTCATCCACTCTCCTGGGCCTGCAACAATGCACATCCTGGGCGAGGTGCTAGGTCTCCTCCCCCAGGATGGGCAGGGGAAGCTTCAAAGGCATGCCGCCTTTGTGAGCTTCTCCAGGCCACTTGCTGTACTCAGCAACTGGCCCCCACCGGTTCTGACCCCCTCTCTGGCGGGAAGACTGGCGGGAAACCCCAAGGGAGGAAAAGGGATGTGCCAGCCTCTGCCAACCCCACCCCTCAGGTGGGGGAGGCGAGGTGAAGCACAACTCCAGGCTCTCGCCATCTTGAAGATGGGGAGCCCTGCCCAATCAGGACTAGGCTACTGCCCCCCTCCCACAGGAGAGGGGCAGGATAGGGGGTGTACCCACCCCAGGGAAGGGACCCATTGGTCCCTGCCCTTTACCTACCTGTAACGCCCCTAAATTTAGTATTTAGGGGCACCCTGAACCTTCCTTCCTCCGATCCAGCAACAACAAGAAAAGGAAGAAGGATGAGAAGCCGTGCAGAGCTAACAAGAGGACGACGCCCACTGACTTGGCCCCAGTCCTACAGGCCTGTCTCCCCTCGAACCTGCTCCTGCAAAACCCCGGCGTGTCCAGCGGCCAGCAACCTCAAAAACCCCGGAGGACCTGCCTGCCTTCACTTTCCAAGCTGTTTCTCCCGTGAACACCGGACGTGTTTGACCTGCAGCTTCTGGTGCCAGCCAGGAACCGCGAATCCCGCACACTCTGCACCCGCCGAATCCGGCCCGAGCTCGAGTGGGCAAATACCCAGAGGAGGTCCCCCGGGCGATCCTGACCCGAGATCCGGCGACCCCTGACCTGCCTCAAGCCTCCTGACGACGCCTGCAGCCTCAATCCAGAGGACCCCCCCTACCGCGACCAGAGCGGGTAAGAAAATCCGGCGTCCCAAGGCACCCCTGCATCCGATGCCCCACGGCCTTGTGTGCCCCAACCAACGGTGCCTAACCAACCCTCTACATCCCAACTTACCCCTCCAAGTGGTGGTTGCTCCTGGAAGGTCCTCGTCCCCGAGCCTGCAGTGTTTCTTTGTCCCGGAGAATCTCCATTGAAATCAACAGGGCACCCGACCTCAAAACAGCACCCTGCACCCGGCCGCCCTAGTGCCGCTGAGGGTGCCCCTTTGGTGCTAATTTGGTCCCCAACGTGC
Source organism: Calotriton arnoldi (assembly GCA_963921515.1). Lineage (NCBI taxonomy): Eukaryota > Metazoa > Chordata > Amphibia > Caudata > Salamandridae > Calotriton > Calotriton arnoldi. Next base: position 351,966 of record CAWUFW010003156.1, read on the forward strand.
CCTGAGCTTAACCCTAGGAGCTTTGCTCCCACAACCCCGTGGCCTGCTTGCCAGCAGCCACCAACCGGAGTCCCCCTATCCTCCATAGGATAACATTGGGCCTCAACAATCTGCACCCGGCCGCCCTAGTGCCGCTGAGGGTGCAACAACCGTGCATCACTGACCCTGGGAGGCCCCTGAGTCTAACCCCAGAACCCGAACTCAAAAGACCGATTACTTACCTCGAAACCGATAACTCGTTTTTCCTTATAGGATAACATTGACACTTTTTCTCCCAAAAAGTTTCTAAGTGTCGACTTTTGAAAACTAAGAATATTCCTTAAAAATCGCACAAATAACCTAACCGAATTTTCTCAACTGTTTGCAGGAAAGGTCCCAGTGCTGAACCTAGGTGTCCAGCACTGAGTAAGAAAAGTAACTAAAAAGTAACTTGCCTGTGAATTGAATTTCCTTCCATAGGATAACATTGGGGGTTCTTTGTGGAAAAGTTTCTAAGTGTCAACTTTTGAAATACAAGAATATTCTTTAAAAATCGTACAAACTACAAAAACGTAATTACTTACCTGTTTTAAGTAAATGTCCCAGTGCTGAATCTAGGAGTCCAGCACTGGATTACAAAAGTAACTTAAAAGTAACTTACCTGCGAATTGAATTTCCTTCCATAGGATAACATTGGTGATTCTATGTGAAAAAGTTTCTAAGTGTGGAGTTTCTAAACTTTAAAATATTCATCTAAAATCAGCCGAATTACGCAAACGAATTTACTCACCTGTTATCTTTTTGCCCAGCACTGACCCTGAAAAGTAATCATAACTGTACTTACCGGTAACTTGAATTTCCTTCCATAAGATAACATTGCCTGGTTTTTGCTGAAAAAGTTTGTCGATTTTGCAAACTTACAAATATTCGTTAAAAATCGCCTGTATAACAAAAACACATTCTTTCAACTGTTTACAGGAGATGCACCAGTGCTGGATCCAGGATCCAACAATGAGTTAGAAAAAGTAACAATAACCCACTTACCTGCTAAGTGAATTTCCTCCCATAGGATAACATTGGTGATTCTATGTGAAAAAGTTTCTAAGTGTCAACTTTTAAAATACAATAATATTCCTTAAAAATCACAACTGTAACCAAAACGTTTTTACTCAACTGTTTACAGGAGATGTCCCAGGACTGAATCTAGGATCCAGTCCTGTGGTAAAAGTAATCCAAAAAGTAATCTATTGCATTTAACTAGAAATTCCCATTGAGCTCAATGTATTATTGTGTTTGAAATTGTGTTGCCTATTGCAACAACTGTAACTATTGTATTCAAAAGTCTATTGCCTATTTGAAAAGTATTTAACTAAAGTAACTCATTCTGAGAAAGTATATTTTGATACCTATTGTTGGTTCTAAAATAAAACCACTATATATTTTGATACAAAACCATTGGCCTAGAGTTCAGTTCTTGAGTGTGTGAGACCATTTGCTGACTGAGTGTGTACAACAAATGCTTTACACTGTCCTCTGATACTGCCTTACTGCTCGACCAAGCTACCACTTTAGAGAGTAAGGTTATATCTAACTTTAGCCTCTGCCAAACCTCTGGGGACTGTGGACTCTGTGCACACTGTACCTATTTGGGAACAGTATATACAGAGCCACTTTCTTACAAGGAGGCCTACCACAAGGAAGTGCTACGTAGCAAAGTGGAAAAGAATCTCCGAATGGTGCATTAAGGAGAAACTACAAAGAAGGATTACCAAGGAATCGACAGTACTGAAGTACTTGACACATCTACTAAAGAATAAACTAAGCTACACATCACTAAGCGTGCACTTAGCGGCAATAGTGGCTTACACAAGAGGAGAAACAGGGAAAAGTTTCTTTACTTCCCAAGTATTAAAGAGGTTTCTAGAAGGGGCAAAAAGGATCGCACCGCCAAACAGAATGCCACCTCCAGCATGGAACCTCAATGTAGTGCTGACTCAATTGATGAAGACACCATTTGAGCCTATTCATAAAGCAACACTGCATATGCTCACGCTAAAGACAGCCTTCCTAGTGGCTATCCCATCACTGCGAAGAGTAAGCAAATTACAAGCGCTAACACTGCAAGAGCCCTACCTACAAATACACAATGACCGGATCATAATGAGGACTGACCCACATTTCATGCCAAAGGTGGTGTCAGGGTTCCACATAAACCAAACAATACAAATGCCAAGTTTTTTCCAAAAACTAACCACAAGCACAGAAAAGGCGTTGCACACACTGGACGCCAGGAGGGCAGTAATGCACTATATAGAAAGAACAAAAGAATGCAGGAAAACAAAGCAATTCTTTGTGTCTTTTGCCAGCAGATTTCTGGGACGACCAGTTACCAAAAATACCATTGCACGATGGATTGCACAAACCATACAATTCTGCCACAAACCGGCAGGGCAAGAATTACAAGGAGCAACACATGCTCACTCAACAAGGAAGAAAGGAGCAACAATTGCGTTTCTAGCAAATACGCCTATTCAAGACATTTGCCAAGCAGCAACATGGTCCTCAGTGCACACGTTCACTAAGCACTACTGCGTAGATATTCAGATGAACAAGGAAGCACAAGTGGGACAGAAGGTCTTACAACACCTATTCAGTAACCAACGCTCATCTTCCACCCAGCCGCCACAAACCTAGCAAACCGCTACAAAGTCTATGCACAGCATAGTGAATCCAGAAAGATTCACGCTGCAAAGTGTATAGTTTCTTACCTGTCGGTGTAGTTTTGCATCTTGAAGACTTTCTGGATTCACTAGCGATCCCACCCTCCTCTGCCAGAAAGATGAGAAAGGAGGAAGACTATTAAAGGACAGGACTCAATAATTTTTTTTTTTTAAATCCGAAAATGGCGACCAAAGGTGGGAGCTTCCGGAGGAAGCGCGTCGATGTCACGAAGAGGCTCCAAATGGTGGTATGTCGACGCCCACCTGGGCCACGAAAAAGAAAAGAAGAAATACGACAATTCCGGACCAAACCACTAGATGGCGGAATAATGCACAGCATAGTGAATCCAGAAAGCCTTCAAGCTGCAAAACTACACCGACCGGTAAGAAACTATACGTTATCATCCTGAGCAGGCATAGGTTGGAGTGAGATGGGGAGGAGATGTGATGGGATAGACTTTGTTACTGTCATCCCAAATGTTAATGTGAGATGTCAAGAGGCTTTAATAGTATGTGTCTAGTTGGCACCCGCAGTAGTGGACCAAATCGGTTGGAGTCCTCTGTTGGCCAGTAGCTTGTGGCACTTCTCTAAAGTTATTCCACGCCTGTTGAAGTGCTAGTACAGTACCAGTACTGGGTGACTGATATGATCTTGGAGTTATTATGTAGCCTGTTGGTACTACAGTCTACTTCACAACCGCTGTTATGGTATTGGCGTTGGTGAGGGCCAGGAGTACTCCAGTGCCACTGACTGCCCACAGCGCCACTGCACACGTGGCCATGATTCATAGTGCGGCGGAAGTAAGTGGTGTTTATGGAAAGGTCTGACAAGGGAAGCTCATTACCAAGTGTAAGAAACAAACGCAGTCAACAGGGTTGAGCCGATGAGCACTTCTGTGCCACCCATTACATGAATTGTGACCAGTGTAAGTGTTGCACTGATTCCTTTTCTGCCAATACTGGTGGGTTCATTATAGTTCGCAGTGGCTGCATTAGCAACCTGAGCCCATGAGCTCACTTGGTAACAAATAGAGTAAAATGACAGTATGTATAAAATTTAGCCTGACCAGGCAAATTCGAAACCGTGGTTTTCATTCACTGGCTTGTATAAAGATCATGTTTCTGTTAGGCCTCTTAACTTAAAACACTAACTTAATTTATTATACAAATGATCCCAATTTTGTGGCAAACCTAACATACGTTTCAGATAGTTACTTTCTCAAATCTGTCTGATGATGCAATGGGGGGGCATTGGTCAGCACACGTCCTCTGATGGGTTTATGTCGATAGTTAGCACAATGCTCATATTTTTAGATGGTAACCAAAAACCTGACCAGGTAGTCAGGATGAGCATTGTCCTGTTTGGGACTTTGACACACAAAAATAAAAAAAAAAGAGAAAAATGATTCTTTAGATAAAAGATAAAATACTACTTACCATATATGCAGAGCATCTTTGATCCACATGACTATGGTATGGAATTTGAGTGCAAGCCACTACAGCTATATGGGTGAAACCAAAATACATGGACCCATGGATGACTCTGGCAAAATGGTATTTCCTACCATGTGGATGCCCTGATCCCTTGAAGAGAGAGCAATTTATTAATCCGATATCCATGGGTGATATTCAATTAATTGGATATGATGCTTAAAGCTTGACATTCATAATAACACACACTTGTCTACAGCGAAGCGGGACGATTAGAATATCTACACAACTCACTCGCCAATACCCATCAAGCCAAAGATCTGTTACGTTGCTAACTAGGAAAATGCCCACTTAAGAACTATATAAAGGCATGCCTTCCTTGTAACCCTCTTTGGGTAGAATAGATAGTGTATGAGCTGGGTTAATTCTTTTTTTATTGAACAGTTGCTCGGTATCCAACAATACATGTAGAATGAATAGGCACATATAGCAAGTCAATATGGCAAAGTACAAACCACATCCGTTTCAGACAGTGATCGTGTTGTCAGGTACATGTCACATACATTTCCAAAGGCACAATGTTCTGCGAAAGACAGTCCAGGCACGGGTGTCCCCTAATCCCCCACCTCCTCCTCCAGCTCTACCCCTAGTCTACCTCCGGTGTCCCTGTATTGGACCCAGCAACCCCCACACTTTCCTGTGCTTATGGGAGCAGTCCCGCCCTGATAAACTTTGCGCTCCGTCAACTAGCACCAGTCTAGGTCGTCCTTCCAGTCCCAGAAAAGCGGTGGTCTGCTGCCCTTCCCCCCCATGCTTTTGCAATATTTCGTTTAGCCACCCCAGGAGCTGGGTTATTATTGACCTTCAAATTAGAAATTATAATAGTCTTCCTTAGAAACATTTGCATAGGGGACAACCTTATCGGTGCTGAAATGGATAAGGCACTGCAAATGATTCGTATCTGTTTTAAGGAAAAAAATGCTCCTGTGGTACTATGGATGTGTTTCACGTAACTAAGGTAAACTAAAGCATATCCTTGTTTTTACAGGATGAATCTTTTCTGGATTCGCATGCTGTGCATTATTCCGCCATCTAGTGGTTAGGTCCGGAATTGTTGTATTTTTTCTTCTTCTTTTTTTGGTTGGTGGGCGTCGACATACCACCATTTTGTGTCCTCCTGTGACGTCGACGTGCTTCCTCTGGAAGCTCCCACCTTTGGTCGCCGTCTTCAGGTTCTTTTTTTCCTCCGTTGAGCCTGGATCGATACGGAAGGAGCTCCAGAGATTTGGAGAGAAGAATTGACGGAAATAGGTGAAACGTATACAAAACAGTGATAAAAGGTTTTTCGATGTACAGGACTACTATCCAACGAGCCGGAGTGCGCCGAAAAGGGGAAAGTACAGAACTTCGACACAGAGAATGCGCATGCAGGGGGCTCCCTGTGCGCGGTAATGGACAAAACACCTTTCAAATTCTGCAAGAATTGTCATAAGTACGCTCCAAAAGATCAGCATCCAGTCTGCAACCTTTACCTGCCGCTGGATCACCGAAATGATATTTGCAACGCGTGCTTGGCCTACATCCCAAAAACCTTGAGGGTAAGAGAGAGACAGAAGGGCCAACTACAACATGCAGGGCCAGGGGCCAGCACCGTCACTTCGAGATCTGGGCCTTTTCAGCAAAGAGGAGGACAACGTCGCAGAAGGCCCTGAAGTAGACGAGGACACACACATCCCAGTCGTAGAGGTCGAGAAGAAGACTTTGAAGGAGGTAAGAGCCGTCGACCTCGAACACAGGATGAGACACGAAAAAATGCCTCCAAGACCTTGGAAGGAGCCTCGGTGTCGAAACAGTCGATGACTGCAGCCGCCTCCAAAGAGAAACAACCCGTCGGATCCTTAGACAAGGACTCTGTGACGGCGAAAACTCTCAAAATCGAAGACGTCAAAAGACTGTCACGAAAAAGATGCCTCGACGTCGAAATGAGAGAGGTCAAAACAGCCTTCGGCGAGTGTCGCGTCGTCAAGCACGAAGAGAAAGGCTGAGGGTCTCGACGCCAAAACACACGCGTCGGAGATCGAGAAAAAGAGGCTAGAGGCGGAGATGACGAATATTTTGAAAAGCAAAAAGGAATTCAACGACGGCTTGAAGCAATTCAAGATACCGCCGAAAACATCGACTGAAGCAGATAAATCAGTCTAGGAATTGCAGCCGCCATCGACTCCCGAACTGCTCGACGAAGAAGAAGAGGAATTCTTTGAGGATGAAGGAGAGGATGATGCACTAATGTATGTGGGCTCTGCGACCTCGGAGGCTCAAGATCTACAAGGGCAGGATCTCGATGCCAAATCACCAGAAGAGGCAGTAGAGACATATCCTTCGAGGCCTTCACCACCTGATGACAACCAAGTCATAAAAAGGGCAGCAGACACACATAAAGTGCAACTTGAAGAGGAAAAGCCACAATCATGCTTTCTACTAGAAACTTTACTGCCTACACAATCAAGGAGCCAGTTTCTACCCATGCTACCAAGTGTCCTGGATCAAGGGAAGGAGGAATTTAAAGAGTCTGCCACTTGCAAGGCAGTGACACCAAGAGGTGAGAAGGAATACAAACATTCTTCAAAGGACCCACTATACATCAAAGGGTCGGTGCCAGCTGACTCGATCATTAAGTCTACAGCCAGGAAAAGGACCAATGTACCAACCAATGTTGGACCACCGCCAGACAAGGAGAGCAAGCGGATGGACCTTATGGGGAGAAAGGTCGAGAGGAGTGCAGAAATTCAGTGGCGCATTGCAAACTCAAATGCATTGATAAATAGGCACGCATATCAGCATTGGTAAGAGGTAGGAGAACTACTAAAGCACCTGCCTGAACAGTTCCAAAGAAGGGCAAACCACTTAGTGGAAGAGGGAAAGAACATGGCAAACACATGTTTAAAATCTGCCCTAGACGCTGCAGACACATCTAGCACACAGATGATGATCGGCATTACCGAGAGAAGACCTGCATGGCTGAGAATATCAGGTTTCAAGCCAGAAGTGCAGAATAACATACTAAACTTAACGTTCAATAGGGAACAGCAGTTTGGTAGCGTCGTAGATAAAAAGCTGAATCAACTGAAAAAAGACCATGAAACAGCAAGGTCTATGGACGCACTACAATTTAGAGGCATGCGTAGAGGCACACCCTCAAGGAGACCAGCAGGCAGAGGTAACAATCAACCCACAGCCTCGCACCAAACATACCAGCAAACTTACCAAGGGGTAAGCCAAGGCCAGCAACAGGATCAGCAGCAGAATTGGCAGTTCCAACTGAGAAGACAGTCCTTTCGACAGTGGGCCTGCTGTCCAGCTCTAGTGCATGTGCTCTGATCCCGCAAAGCATGTGGATAAATGGCTAGTCCCTGATTGGACTTTTTAACTTGCCTAGAGGCCACTAGTATATAGCACAAGAGGTACCCAAGACTAGTAAGTTAAATGTCACTTGTGGACTGCAGCAGATTTTTGCACTGCCACTACAGTGACAAAGCGAAAGCATGACTCTAGGCCTGCCACTGCGGCCTCGTCGGGCAGCTCCCAAACTGCTATCTCAACATGGCAAAATAAATTCTTTAGCCATGTTGAGATAGTTTAATATGAAGTCCCCCCCGAGGGAAGGCCTTGGTAGCCCACCAAGCAGGGTGCTAAATATTTGTGTTTAACGTGCACCAACAGTGAAATCTCTGCCTGTCCTGTTCACTGTAGTAAGCTTGGTAGCGTCATAGACTAACATGGAGTTACACTAGCCACCACGCTAAGTACTAACTTCCATTTTGGACTACCATAGTTAGTGCTACAAGGCATCAATTTAATAGTTACATTGAACCCGGCTTAATGGTGACGTTGGATATAGTATAACTATTAATAGGAAAGTGACTTTAGAAAGTCACCACTTTGTTGCCTAAACCTCTTTTAGCCTTTCCTTTGTGCCAGAGAACAGGCTGCCCTCTCTTCTAGGAAGTATGAAGCGCTCCATGGAACAAAGAGCGAAGAAAATTGTTGTTAGGAGAAGGTGTGACCTCCATCAGGATGTCCATTGGGCGGTGGCAAAAGATGGCCCAGACTCAGAGGCTGCCGCTTCAGAAAAGCAAATGCTGATCACACCTGAGCCTGCCAGTATCTGCCTCAGTAGACAGGCTGGCATCTCATCTAGAGGCGGAAAACCTGTAGCAGAACCTTTTTTTTTTTCTTCCCAGAAGGGGCAGCTCCTTATACTGAACACCTTGGGGATGAGCCCAAAGCTCCAAACAGGTCGAAGAGGTCCGGAGCCATTTTCGATTCAGGCAGTGAAGGGTAAGCTGGGATAGTTGTTAGCCAAACCCTCAGGAAATTGTCAGTTGGGAAGGGTAGCACTGTGGGAGCTATTGCCACATTGGCTAGTGAATCCTCCCCTCTGACGAGCAAGAAGATGGCATAAAAGTGGCCCCCAAGGCCCACAGTCCTTGAATCACTACTGGACTGGAAAGAAGGCTGCTGGGTCCAGCAAGCAGCAGGCCAGTCCTCCTTCAAAGAGGCTGCATCACAAATTGGACTGCACCTACTGAACCTGAGGACCATGTAAACAGAAGACTAAGGCTGCGGTGCCCACTGGTGACAAAGTTCCCCACTTTGTGCCAGGACAGAAGGAGTGTCTTTAAGAGTCTGTTGACTGACTACTTGTTGCAGCAGTGGGGCCATTAAAAGCTGAAGGAGCCTACATCTCCCAGAGTCCCGCAGCCCAGGACCCCCTGCTCACTGCTGGACCACGACATGCACACTGGGAGACCAACTACTGACCTGCTTGAGGTCTGTGGGACCTGTGGTCTACATCAAAGTTGACTATAGTTTCTGTGCAAGAAAGAAGAACTTGTCTACAAACAACCAGTGGCAACTGGACCTGCACCTCTTCCTCGGAGATAAGAACCTGAGGCCAGAGATGTCCCCTGACGCCGTGGATACCACGGTGGCCCCAGGAACACTCAATGCATGCTCCTTGCCTACACCATGGTAAAGGAGTAAAAGAGCACTGAGGCCCCGAAGACTGCCGACAGTAACAGGTTACACTCTCCATGGACCAGAGTGGCCCATGTGACTGGCCCCCGACCCATAGAGGCCAGTCCAAGAGAACCCTCAAAGGTGTTTTTAGCCCATTGGTTACTAACAGGTTGCAACAATTTATTGCATCCAAAAGACTCAGGGAATATTTACTTACCTTTTGAAAAATGTAGATCTCCGGTTCGCATTGATAGATATGTGTTTTGGTGGCTATTTATAGATAAGAATGGTCTATTTTTATAACTTGGTGTTGTGTTTTTAGTGTTTGTTTCTTATTAATTGTGTTGGGTACAGCGATGGAGCACAAAGAACAATACTATAGGCAGACCTTTCAAATGGCCAAAGTTCTGGGGGGCTATAACCACAGCCTCCTTCCACATGTGGGAAGATTGAACATCAGTGGCTGCTGGAACCTGCAGAATGCAGTAAAACACCTAAATGTGTTGGAGCTAAAGATACTTTTTCATGCGCAGGTCAAGGGAAAAGTGATACAATTTCATACCGGCAATTACAGTATGAATCCCTTAAGGAGGACCTTCAAGCCTTTCAGTTTAATCAATTGGTCCACGCTCCCACTCATAAGCAGGGTCCAACCCTGGATCCGCTATTCTCTAACTCTCCCCACCCCCCCTCCCCCCCCAGGTGAGCGCGGACTTGCCAACACCCGTGGCCTGGTCAGACCACTTTCTGTTGCCCTTCCAGGTGACCCTACCTCTTCGTATTCCTACGTCAGTAGACCATCCGCACCGACCAAGGCGATGGTGGGATTATGTCACTCCAGCACTTTTTACAGTGAGTCTGGGAATAAACTGCAGATCCTTAGCAACAACCTAGATACAGCCAATATTAATGCAGAGAACTGGATTAGTAGTGCAGTAGACTGCTTAGTCCTTTTGACCACCAATAAAACCACCCGCGTCCCACCCTCTGAAAAGTGGTTCAATGACTGAGAAAGTGACCTCTTTCTGCATGGTTGCCCCCACTTTTTGCTGAATTGCTGATGTTCGACTGAGTGTGCCCTGGGCTCCTGCTAATCAGGTACCCAGGGCCTATGCTCTTTCCCTAAAACTGCATTGACGCCTAAACCCAATTGGAATCTCTGGCTACAGGTCAGCCCCTGGTAAATGGTACCACAGGTACCCAGGGCACTGTGACCAGAGAAGGCCTCTAAGGGCTGCAGCACTTATTGTGCCACCCTTAGAGGTCTTGTACCATTACACTCACACACTGCCTTTGCAGGCTGCGTGTTTTGGTGCAGAACAAAGTGAAGAGTCGACATGGCACACATCTCTGTGTGCCATGCCTACAACCCACTGCCCTGGCATAGATCAGTCACCCCGATAGCTGGGTGCACTATACCAGTGGTGAGGTTACAGGTGCATGAGCCCTGTACCCCTACAGTGTCTAAGGCCATTCTTGGACATTGTAAGTGCAGTGCTGCCATTAAGAGTATATGGTGCTGGGAGTTTGTCATTACGAACTTAACAGCACCATAATGGCTACACTGAAAACTGAGAAGTTCAGCACATTAAACCCACACTGATGCCAGTGTGGGATTTAATGAAAAATGCACACAGAGGGCATCTTAGAGATGCCCCCTGAAACCTAGCCCACCACTAGTGTCCAGGCTGAGTGGCTGCTTTCAGCTGCCACCACCAGACATGTTTCTGGACCCCTGGGTCGTGAGCCTTCTCCTCTCTGGAGCCTGAAACAATGCACATCCTGGGACGAGGTGCCAAGCCTCCTCCCCCAGGATGGGCAGAGTTCACGAAGGGGAAGCTTCAAAGGCTTGCCACCTTTGTGAGCTTTTTCAGGCCACTTGCTGCTTTCAGCAACTGGTCCCCACTGGTTCTGACCCCCACTTTGGGCGGGAGAACCGGTGGGAAAAACAAGTGAGGAAGAGAGGTGTGCCCACCTCTGCCAACTCCACCCCTCAGGTGGGGGAGGCGAGGTGAAACACAACTCCCAGTCTCCGCAATCTTGCAGATGGGGGGACTCAGCCAACCAGGGACAGGCTCATGCCCCCCTCCCACTGGCGGGTGGCATAGGGTGTGTACCCACCCCAGGGAAGGGACCCATTGGTCCCTGCCTTTTACCTACCTGTAACGCCCCTAAATCTAGAATTTAGGGGCACCCCTGAACCTTGCTTCCTCAGACAAGAAGAAACTACAAGAAGGACCGACAGCCGTGCAGCAGCTAACAAGAGGAAGACGCCCACTGACTTGGCCCCAGCCCTACCGGCCTGTCTCCCCCCTCGAACCTGCTCCGGCGAAATCCCAGTGTGTCCTGCAGCCTGCAACCTCGAAAACCCCGGAGGACCTGCCTGCCTTCAACCACAAAGACATTGTCTCCCGTGAACACCGGATTTGTTCATCTGCAACCTCTGGCTCCGGCCGGACACCGCGGATCCGCCCCACTCTGCACCCGCCGTCCACGGCCCGAGCTCGAGTGGGCAAACATCACGAGGAGGTCCCCCTGGCGATCCTGACCCGAGATCCGGCTACTCCTGACCTGCCTCAAGCCTCCAGCAGACGCCTGCAGCCTAAATCCAGAAGGCCCCCCCAACCAGGAGCTGGTAAGAAGATCTGACCCCAAAAGGCACCCTTGCACCCAACGCCCCACGGCCTTTGGTGCCCAAACAGACTGTGCCTAACCAACCCGTAACTTCCAAACTTACCTCTCGAAGTGGTGGTCGCACCCAGAAGACCTTTGTCCCCAAGCCTGCAGTGCTTTTGCAAACCGGAGGTTCCCCATTGAAAACAACAGGGCGTCCGACGTCAAAACAGCACCCTGCACCCAGCCGCCCTAGTGCCGCTGAGGGTGCCCCTTTGGTGCTACTTTGTTTCCCCATTTGCCATGACCTAAAGTCCAGGAGCTTTGCCCCCACAACCAAGTGGCCTGCTTCCCAGCAGCCACCATCGGAGGCCCCCTATCCCTCATTGGATAACATTGGGCCTCAGCACTCTGCACACGGCCGCCCTAGTGCCGCTGAGGGTGTAACTAGAGTGTATCCTTGACCCTGGGGGACCCCTGAGTCTACCCCCAGAACCTCAACTCCCACTACCAAATACTTACCTCAAAACCGATAACACTATTTTCCTCCATAGGATAACATTGACTGTTTTTCTTGGAAAAGTTTCTAAGTGTGGAGTTTGAAAGCCTTAAATTCTTTAAAATTGCACTAACAAAAACGATTTTACTTACCTGTTTGCAGGAAATGTCCCAGAGTAGTATCCAGGTATACTACCCTGAGTAAGAAAAGTAATCTCAAAAGTAACTTACCTGTAATTTTACTGAAAAGCCCATTCAAGTCTATGTACTGTATTTACAAAGTATTGCATTTCTCTGAAACCATACTGTAAGTCAAAACAAAGTGCATTTACTATTATAAATCCAAACTATTACAACTGTATATTTACTGCAAAGTACTTATCACTGACCTGTGTCAGGCTTGCTTGGTTCTAGAAAATAAGATAACTAAAAGAATATTTTCATACAAAAACAATTGGTCTGAAGTCGTCTTTGAGTGTGTGAATTCATTTGCTGAATGAGTGTGTACAACAAATGCTTAACACTGTCCTCTGATACTGCCTTACTGCTCGACCACACTACCACAAATGGAGAGTGAGGTGCTATCTAACTTTACCTCTGCCTACCTTTGGGGATCCACTGGACTCTGTGCACACTATACCTCACTTTGGTATAGTATATACAGAGCCAGCTTCCTACAATGACTAGCTCCGTCTGCAAAAATAAAATTGTAAGGGAGTAGAGGGCCTATGGCGTAAAGAATATAACATCACAGCAGAATCCAATTATGATAAGGCAAGGAACTCTTACTACAAGCAGATTAGGACAGTACGCAGTCCATTTTATGGCCATCAAATCGAGCAAGCCCAAAATTGATCCCGGGAATTGTACCGATAGTAAAATCTCTGTCCTCTTTGGAGCTGGTTGCCCCGGATATGGTGCCTTCGGTGGAGAAATGTAATCAAATCGCTCAATTTTTATCTAAACAAAATCTCTAAGATATGAGTCTTTCCCCTTAGAAGCCAGAGAGAACTCTAATCTTACTATCTGGTTAGAGCAATCCAACTCTACAAGTGGCCTATCCAGGATTAACACTTTGACAATAGCTGAACTGCATGCACTAGCCTTTAAAGTAAATTCGGGCTCCCTACTCGATCCAGCCCCTCAAGTGATGCTGGAGCAAGGACTAGAGGCCATCTTACCCATTTTATGCATTCTGATTAACCAGTCGTTTAATTTAGGCCAACTCCCTCAGAAATGGAAGCGCGCAACATTGGGTTTTTCTCAAAAGGGGCATCAATCTAGACGGAGGTAAACCACAATACTTTAGGCCTATCTCTCTGCTCCCATTCTTTTCAAAGGTGGCGGAAAAACATGTAAATAAACACCTGATGAACTATATCACGCCCAAGGATGTGCTACATGAAACCCAATCAGGGTTTGTAGGAAGCTGGCTCTGTATATACTATACCAAAGTAAGGTACAGTGTGCACAGTGCAGTGGAACCCCAAAGGTAGGCAGAGGTAAAAGTACATAATACCTTACTCTATATTTGTGGTAGTGTGGGCGAGCAGTAAGGCTTTATCAGAGGGTAGTGTTAAGCATTTATTGTACACACTCAGGCAAGAAATGTCACACACTCAAAGACTGAACTCAGACCAATTGTTTGTATCAAAAACTTTTCTTAGGTGTATTTTTATTTATAGAACCAAGCAGGACTTGGTAGAGGTAAATGATTGCACTTTTCAAGACTGATTGTTAAAAAGCAAGCTGGATGAATAATTACTTTTCTTACAGGTATGTAAAAATGTGCAGATACAGTTATTACTTTTAGATTACTTTTGATTACTTTTCAAGATTACTTTTTCTACTCCGTGAGATAGTCCTAGATATCACATTGGCCACACAGATGGACGGAATGCAGAGCAAATCAAACATTCACACCCAGTCAAGAGATCTGGGTTAAATCCATTGTTCTTTTGCTCACCATGCCACCCCAGTTTAGACCCAGCCATATGCAAATCAGTCGTGACCCTGTGCCTCATGGGAACAGTCCAGCCCGAACTGCCAAGCCAGGTCCTCCCTGGACCGGAAACCAGCATCATGGGACCGGTTTCGGGGCATCACCCCCCTCAGCCAGGCTAGCTTGAATCCAGTGGCACAGTGAGCCCGGGACCCACGATGGTGTCCTCCTCTTCTCCCTTCAGCATGGCTCTTGGGTCCTTCTTTCTTGTCTGAGGAGGCAAGGTTTAGGGTTGCCCCTAAATACTACATTTAGGGGCGTTTCAGGTAGGTACAGGTCGGGGCCAATGGGTTCCTTCCTTGGGGTGGGTACACCACCTATTATGTCACCCTCCAGTGGGATGGGGGGGCATGAGCCTCACTCTGGTTGGCTGGGTCCCCCCATCTTCAAGATGACGGGGACTGAGAGTTGTGCCTCGCCTCCCTCACCTGAGGGGGTGGGCTTAGCAAAGGTGGGCACACCTCTCGTCATATTCTGCTTTTCCTGCTGATTCTCCTGCCCAAAGTGGGGGTCAGAACCAGTGGGGGCCAGTTGCTGGGAGCAGCAAACGGCTGGGTCAGCTCACAAAGGCGGCTAGCCTTTGAAGCTTCCCCTTCGTGTACCCTGCTCATCCTGGGGTAGGAGGCTTGGCACCTCATTCCGGGATGTGCATTGTTTCAGGAGATGGAAAAAGTGAAAAGAGGCAAATACAAAGCAAATCGAAATAAAAGCAAAGCAAATGAAAGAAGGCAAATATAAAGGAGGCGAATAAAAAGTAAAGCAAAATGAAAGGGAAAGAGAAAGGCAGAGAGACACGGCAGAGCAGAGAAGCTCCCACTGGACCACCAGGGATGAGGCACAGGTGGGTGCCTGCTGGTGGAGGAGGGCCAGTATTCAGTGTCTTTTGAAAAGTTACATTGTATGAAGAGTTTAACTTATCTATCTAAGTAAGTCTTGGTTCTAGAAATAAAACAACAAAATAACTTTTTATACACACAGTTGGTCTGGATTCAGTCTTTGAGTTTGTGACATTTCTTGCCTTGTGTGTACAACAAATGCTTAACACGACCCTCCTGATAAGCCTGACTGCTCAAACGCACTGCCACTAAAGACATTAAGGTATTATCTACTTTAACCTCTGCTATACCGCTGGGGATCCACTGGACTCTGTGCGCACTATACCTTACTATGGTATATACAGAACCAGCTTCCTACATTCATCATAATCATCGTTGTGTTAGGATAGCAAAACTGTATATTTCATAAGCTCAGATTGACCAAATTCATCACACTACTGGTTTTAACTTGTCCAATTAAAAAGAACTGCTACTGGTGAAAGGGAGAGTATCCAACCACACCGAGGAGCCTTGATTTTTCAGCAAGAACCTTTTTGTTTCTATAATGCATTTGACCAACCACACAATGGTGTGTAATAAATGTGAATGATAAACATCCCTAAGAAGTGGCTGCATACCATTTGGGGTTAACACTTTTGTTTCAACTTTTCAAATATGTCGCATGCTTTTTGATTTGAGGTTGATGGTTTGAGTTCCATGAGATGTTCTTGTTCATTGGGATAATAAATACAAGCAAATCTTGAAATAAGTGTCTGATGCCAGTGTACTGCCAGAATTGAATCCGCAGCTGGACATCTCCCAGTATTATCAGTTTGAAAATCACTACCTGTGCAAAACAAATTATCAAGTATAAAGACGAACTAGGGATTTTAGAGACCAACCTCTCCCTCAAAGAACACATTGCCAAAAAAATGATGGCCTGGTATCAGCTACCTTTTCAATAGAAAGTGAAAGTTACTTCCAGAGAGTGATTTCAGAACTGCTGTATTCTCGCTTTACTCAATGGCCTCCCTGACTCTGCACTGTTATCCCTTGAGTTATCCCTTGAGCAGCAGCACTTTTCATCCAGGGCCTGAAGAAATGTGATTACAAAACCCCATCCTGTTGGACTTCCATTGGAACCCCTTACCCGCCTGCACCAGCCGCAGCATTTACAAAGCCATCACGACCAGCACCCCTGCATATCTTGCTGACAAGTTCACCATATCGGGTGGTTCCTGGCACACCTGCAATCAGGACACTATCGGACTGCAGATTAGGGAGTTGCACCCAGGATCTGCTACAATGTATCCATCTTTACTGCCCTAAAGCTGCTTCAGTTTAGGAAAGAGACTAAACTCCCCTCTTCAAAGAACACTACATCACAATGGATTAATGTCCCCAAACCTCTCTCGTCACTCGTTCACTTCATGCTTGTGTTTGACCCTGTACAGCTCTCCACTGCCTTTTGACTAGATTTATGCTATAGTAATGCCACGCACATACAAACATACATATATACGGAGCAGACTGATGATTAAATGCACATAAAGCTGCAAATAGCAGTGCACTTTAGAATGACTATTGGTTTGCATCTTGATGGCTAATAAAGTACTCAGGTTTTGTGTTATTCTGACGCTCCGACCAAATACACAGCAAGGTCATTAAGCTCGGAGAACAAGTATTGTAACTAATAAATTCTTGTATCAAAGAATTGTAGAGGGTAATGATCAGATGTATTTACATGATGAATTCTGAAACGTTTAGATTGTCAAGAAATCACTATTATCCTGTCTGTTACAGTCCCAGAAATTACATTTGGGGACACTTTGATTTGGATTGTTGATTAAATGAGAGCTATGTATTATGAAGGGAGCGGAGAAACCGCTGTGGCGTTGCAGGCAAATGAACACAAAAGTACTAAAAAAATAAAATAATAATTTTATTGGTTGTATCCTTTGTACCTTAATTTATCTGGTAGGATCAAATATAATTGCAGTACTAGTGGAGGAGGAAAGAACGCATATTCTTCACTTCCAAAAAGTGTCTGTTTCTTTCTTTTTCTTTTACTACCCTTTTGCCTGGAATACTACACTAAAAGATTATATACTTGTAGGAAAGTGCCCCTTTTTGCATGGTTACCTACCACTTTTTGCGTTGATGTTTGATGTTTCTTGACTGTGTGCCCTGGGTTCCTGCTAATCAGGTACCAAGGGCCTGTGTTCTTTCCCCAAAACTGTACCTTTGCTCCCACATTGGCGCTCCTCTGGCCTACATACAAGTCCCACATAAGTAAAAGGTGCCAGGGGCACCAAGGGCCTTGTAGCCAGAGAAAGTCTCTGAGGGCTGAAGCATATATTTTGCCACCCTCAGACTCCTCCCCTGACCCATACACACTGCCAGTGCAGTCTGTGTGCCAGGGGGAGACCCTAAAACCACAAGTCGCCATGGCACAAATCCCTGTGTCGAAAATAGGTTTGTTTCAGTGACGCACTCCAAGTGATAACTCGGGTCACAGTATATATATATATTGGCTCACCTAACTGAACATGTTTTTGCGTGCTACACAGTATTTGTGGGCTGCCCATCCCACATTTTAAATTAATGAAGTAAGGGTTCAGGTAAACATATACCTGAATAAACTGGGTGCACAGCTGTGCGTATTTTTGTAAATCTTTTCAACTTTTAACCATAAATTTCTGACAAATGAACCACGTAATCAAATGGTGTTTTCTGTCGTATTGTCATTATTTTCAATATATGTATTACATCGATACAAGTTTTCTGTAGTAATTACATTTGCTTCTATGCATTATACAGATGGTAACATACAAACTCAAAACTGAATACATATTTTGCATAAATAAATTTTTCTTAAATGGAGTTCCATTTATTCGTGTGATGCCCTATGCATTTCGGGACGGACAGTCCCTTCTTCAGGGGCCTCTAGAAAACAAATATAACCAAACATTAAATCAATAACTGAATTTAGCTAGCACTCGCTACCAAATAATTCCGTTACCCAACCAGGTGAATAGACAAAGTACCTGAAATTTTCCCAAAATTAGAAAAGTTACCATGGATAGATGCCACGTGGACTCACAAGAACTGTTACTGAAAGTCAATACCAACATTCCCCAATTCAAAAAGCTGTCCAAGATGTAATGCACAAAGACTAATAAGTGAAAAAGCAAAAAAGAATTTCTCACACCACCTCTCACTAAATCACCCGTGTTCCTACTCAATGTCTGCCTGGGGTGGCATAATAGGGGGTGTACCCACCCCAATGAAGGGACCCATTGGTACCAACCTGTACCTACGTTAAACGCCCATAAAGTTTGTATTTAGGGCATCCCCGAACCTTGCCTCCTCAGACAAGCAAGAAGAAAGACCGGAGAGCCGTGCTGAAGGAAGAGGAGGACACCAACTGCCTTGGCCCCAGCCATACCGGCGTGTCCCACCTCGACCTGCTCCAGCAGAATCCCGGTGTGTCCTGCAGCCAGCAGCCCCCCAGAACCCGGAGGACCTGCCCTGCCTTCCCTACAAAGACTTGTCTCCCTTGAGCACCTGACTTGCTCAAGAACCAGACTCTGGCTCCGGCCGAATCCGCGAGTCTGCACCCGACGCCTAGGGCCTGAGTTTGACTGGCCAAACACACCAAGAAGAGGCCCCGCAGCGAACCTGACCTTCCTCAAGCCTCCCGACGATGCCTGCCCGCCTCTATCTGGAGGATCCCCTCGACTGCGACCAGAGCTGGTAAGGAAATCAGACGCCTAAAGACACCCCTGCACCCGACGCCTCACGGCCGTGTGTGGTCCAACCAACGATGTCCAGGCAACCCCCTGCATCCCAGCGTACCTCTCCAACTGGTGGTCGCCTCCAGGAAGTCTCCCTACCCGAACCTGCAGTTGAAAACCACAAGGCACCCGACGCCAAATCGGCAGCTGGCAGCACCTGTGCCGCTGTGGGTGCACCTTGTGCGCTAACTCGGATCCCCCTTTGCCCGAGCTTAACCCTAGGACCTTTGCTCCCTCAACCCCGTGGCTTGCCTAAGAGCAGCCACCAACCGACTGCCCCCCCAGCACCATAGGCTAACATTGGGCCTCCGCACTCTGCACCTGGCCACCCTAGTTCTGCTGAGGGTGCTTTTTGAGTACATCCTAGACCCTGGGGGAACCTTTGTTCTAAACCCAGAAACTCAACCCTCAAGACAGATTGCTTATCTGCAAACCAATACTCTCATTTTTCTCTGTAGGATTTCATTGACTGTTTTTCCTCTGAAAAAGTTCTAAGTGTTGAGTTGTGTTTGTATGGAAACCTAAGCAACTGTGTTTTCATGCAAAAGTGTTTTACTTACACTTTGTCTAGGAAATATCCCCGTGTGATATCTAGGCATACCACACGGAGTAGAAAAAGTAATCTAAAAAATACTCGAGTAATCTGAAAAGTAATCGCAACGTAATTACAGATATCTATTGTCTGTAAATACTTTACAAACTTGTTTCTAAGTCAAATTTCATCCAGCTTGCATATTCTGATCAACCTGTTTTGAAAAGTACGATTTTACTTACTGTACCAAGTCTTGTTTGGTTCTAAAAATAAAAAACAACTAAAGAAATATTTTTGAGACAAACAATTGGTCCGAGTTCAGTCTTTGAGTGCGTGACATCATTTCTTGCCTGAGTCTGTACAATAAATACTTAACACTACCCTCTGATAAAGCCTTACTGCTTGCCCCCACTGCTGCATATAGAGAGTAAGGTATTATCTACTTTTACCTCTGTAAGCCTCTCTGCACACTATACCTTACTTTGGTATAGCATATACAGAGCCAGCTTCCTACAATACGTAACTCTTTAACCCCAATGAGCAACCTATTGGAATGAAATTTGAACAAATGGGGATGTGACTCCCTTTCAGAACAGATGTCATCCTTTGAAAAGACCGAATCGCTGTATATTTAATTAGATTTGAGGTGCATCTTACCAAACAAAATGTAGAAAAGTGCCCATTTTTGACATGGTCGCACCCATTTTTTGCCTGGTAGCTGATTCAATGTTGACAGTGCACAGGGTTCCTGCTATCCAGGTCTACTGTGCCAGATCTTTCCCTAAAACTGTACAATTGTGTAGGAAGCTGGCTCTGTATATACTATACCAAAGTGAGGTATAGTGTGCACAGAGTCCAGTGGATCCCCAAAGGTAGGCAGAGGTAAAGTTAGATAGCACCTCACTCTCTATTTGTGGTAGTGTGGTCGAGCAGTATGGCAATATCAGAGGACAGTGTTAGGCATTTGTTGTACACACTGTCAGCAAATGAATTCACACAAAGACTGAACTTCAGACCAATTGTTTTTGAATAAAAATATTCTTTGTTATTTTATTTTCTAGAACCAAGCAAACCTGGCACAGGTAAGCAATAAATACTTTACTGTAGTGATGCAATTGAAATACAGTTTGAATGATAATTGTATATGCTCTTTGGTTTCATTTACAGTATGGATGCAGAGAAATGCAATACTTAGTAAATGCAGTACATAGACTTGAATAGGCTTTTTAGTAAAATAGCAGGTAAGTAACTTTCGAGATTACTAGGCTTACACAGAGTAGTATACCTACATACTACTCTGGGACATTTCCTGGAAACAGGTAAGTAAAATCGTTTTTGTTAGATTATGCAATTTTAAAGAATTTCTTTAGTTTCTCAAACTCCACACTTGGAAACTTTTCACAGAAAAACAGTCCAGGTTATCCTATGGAGGAAAATAGTGTTATCGGTTTTGAGGTAAGTATTTGGTAGTGGGAGTTGAGGTTCTGGGGGTAGATTCGGGGATCCCCCAGGGTCAAGGATGCACTCTAGTTACATTGAGGCCCAATGTTATCCAATGGGGGATAGGGGGCCTCCGGTTGGTGGCTGCTGGCAAGCAGGCCACTTGGTTGTGGGAGCAAAGCTCCTGGACTTTAGCTCAGGGCAAATGGGGAAACAAAGTAGCACCTAAGGTGCACCCTCAGTGGCACTAGGGCGGCCGGGTGCAGGGTGCTGTTTCGACTTCGGGCGCCCTGTTGGTTTCAATGGGGAACCTCCGGTTTGCAAAGGCACTGCAGGCTTGGGGACGAAGGTCTTCTGGGTGCGACCACCACTTCGAGAGGTAAGTTGGGAAGTTAGGGGTTGGTTAGGCACCGTCGGTTTGGGCACACAAGACCGTGGGGCTTCAGGTGCAGGGGTGCCTTTTGGGGTCGGATCTTCTTACTAGCTCCTGGTCGCTGTTGGGGGTGACCTTATGGATTTTGGCTGCAGGCGTCGGCTGGAGGCTTGAGGCAGGTTGGGTCGCTGGTTCTCGGTCAGGATCGCCGGGGTGACCTCCTCGTGGTGTTTGCCCACTCGAGCTCTGGCCGTGGACGGCGGGTGCGGATCCGTGGTGTCCGGCCGGAGCCAGATGTTTTGCAGCGTGAATCTTTCTGGATTCACTATGCTGTGCATTATTCCGCCATCTAGTGGTTGGGTCCGGAATTGTAGTCGTCTTCTTTTTTTTTTTGTGGTCTTGTGGGCGTCGACATACCACCATTTGGTGTCCTTCGTGACGTCGACGCGCTTCCTCCGGAAGCTCCCACCTTCAGATTCTTTTTTCTGCGGTTGGGTCTGGATCGTTACCGAAGAGTTCCCAGAGATTTGGAGAGAGAATCGACGAAAATCGCAGAAAAATCTACAAAATCACAGATTTCAACACACCCGACTACAGGTCAGGCAACCGGGACTACGAAGGAGAAGGATTTCACCCGAGATATCGACGTCCAACGGAAAATGCGCACACAGGGGGCTCCCTGAGCGCGGGGATGGACAAAACGACATTCAAATTTTGCGGCAACTGCCACCACAAAAGCGGCCAGAAGGACCAGCATCCAGTCTGCAACCTCTGCCTGCCGCTCGACCACAACAGCAAGGACTGCAACGCGTGCTCGGCGTTCACCCCGAAGACCCTCCGAGTAAGAGAGAGGTAGAGAAGGGCGAATTACACCATGCAGGGGCCACCTCCATCGCTCCGAGACTTTGGCCTCTCCAGCGGAGAAGAGGACAACCTCGCCGAAGGACCGGATGACTGCACAGTCGTCGAAGTCCAAAAGAAAACGTCGAAGGAGGTAAGAGTAGTTGACCCCCTAGACACTCGACCAACACTCAGAGTGAAGCAAAGTCCTCGAAGGGAGCATTGCCGTTGAAACACTCGGCGAAAGCAACGGCACCCAAGGACAAGCAGCCCAGCGGATCCTTCGAAAAGTACTCCCAGACGGCGAAAACCCAGGAAAAATCAAGGTCGTCGAAGGCTGCTCTTGAAAAGGACACCTCGACGCAGAGAAAAGAAGGGTCAACAACAACTTCGACGACCGCGAAGCGCTCAAACTCTCGACGCCGAACAAGCTGCTGAGATGGAGAGGAAGAAGAGGAGGCTCGAGGCCGAAATGGCGAGCATCCTGCAGCGGAAAAAGGACTTCGACGAAAGGATGAGCCAGTACACCATCCCCCCTGAAGCCCGCGACCGAGGTCGAAGGGGGCGACAAAGACCCTGAGCTGCCCAAAGCGCCTTAACCGGTCGAGGAACAGGAGGAAGAGGCCCTGTATTACTGCGAAGGCGAGGAAGATCAGCAGACCCACCAGGACTCGACGTCCTCGGAGGCGCAAGACTTGGAGTGGCATGACCTCGACGCCGAAATACCGGGAGAAGGAGTAGACACATACCTTCGAGGCCTTCAACGCCGGACGATATAGGGATCTATAATATGGTGGTTAAAAAGGCTGCAGAGACATATGGAATGAAATTGGAGGAGGAGAAGCCCAAGGCCTGTTTTCTCCTGGAAACTCTGCTACCCACACAAACAAGAAGTCCGTTCCTGCCCATGCTCACTAGTGTGCTGGACCAGGGCAGGGGGGCCTTCAGGAAGCCAGCTGTATGTAGATCAGTGACCCCCGAGGACAGAAAAGAAGTACAAACACTCCTCAAAGGACCCTGCATACATTCAGGGATCAGTGCCAGCTGATTCAATAATAACAGCAACAGCTAGGAAAAGGGCCAATGTGCCCACAAATGCCGGACCACCTCCAGACAAGGAGAGTAGAAGAATGGACCTCATGGGGAGGAAAGTAGAACGGAGTGCGGCGATTCAATGGCGCATCGCAAACTCGAACGCCCTAATCAATAGGCACGCATACCAGCACTGGGAGGAGGTAGGACAACTCCTGAAGCATCTACCAGAACAGTACCAGCAAAGGGCAGCCCACCTGGCAGAGGAAGGAAAAAACATGGCTAACGCATGTTTGAAGTCTGCCTTGGATGCTGCGGAAACATCCAGCAGGCAAATGGTGATTGGGGTGACCGAGAGAAGGCACGCATGGCTTAGGATTTCAGGCTTCAAGCCTGAGGTACAGAACAACATCCTGAACACACCCTTCAACGGAGAACAACTTTTTGGAACGCCAGTTGACGACAAGTTAACTCAGCTCAAAAAGGACAATGAGACAGCAAGGTCCATGGCAGCACTGCAGTTCAGAGGGATGATAAGGGGTACGCCCTCAAGAAGGCCAGCAGGTAGGGGAGGCAACCAACCTAGTACATCGCACCAAACCTTCCAACAAGGTTATCAAGGAAACAGCCAAATGCAGCAGCAGCAGGGACAGCAGCAACAAAACTGGCAGTACCAGCCACGAGGCCAGTCCTTTTGAGGGCGCTCAAATGGACGGGGACAAACATGGACAGGAGGGCAACAATCCACCTCCAAGTGACTTCGCCGTAAGGCAAACGCCCACCCAGACAACACCTCTAGGGGGGCAACAAAGCAAAAGACAAAGCCAAAAAGTGATTCGACAAAACAAACAGTTTCCCGAACATATAACACCAGTAGGAGGCAGGATAAGGGACTTCTTCCAAGATTGGAGGAAGGTCACAACGGACAAATGGATACTAAACCTCATACAATACGGCTACTGCATGGAGCTGGAAAAACAACCTCCAAACAAGAGGCCAAACTACAAGGTGCACTCAGCAAAGGAACTTTCACTCTTGCTACTAGAGGCACAGGAATTGCTCAACAAGAAGGCAATAGAGATAGTGCCGTACAAGGAAAGAAACAAGGGGGTTTACTCCAACTACTTCCTCGTACCAAAGGTGGACGAAACGCTAAGGCCTATTCTGGATCTAAGGTTCTTAAACAAGTTCATAAGGACACAAAGATTCAAAATGACATCTCTGCAAGAAGTAATACCCCAGATTCAGGAGGGGGAATTACATGGCAACTATAGACTTAAAAGACGCGTACTTACACATCTCCATCAACAAAAAACACAAACGCCTACTAAGGTTTGTGATCAACAAAACTCACTACCAGTTCACAGTGCTCGCATTCGGACTCCAATCCCCACCAAGGGTGTTTTACAAAATGCCTAGCAGCGGTAGGAGCGCACCTAAGGAGGCAAGGAATACATGTATACCCCTACCTCGACGACTGGCTCGTAAAAGCAAGCTTACAACCAATGCAGACAACACATCCAGGAAGTCATACAAACACTAATCCAACTGGGTTTCTCAATCCATTGGGGAAAGTCTTCAATAGAACCGGAACAGGTGAAGATATTCTTAGGGGCAGAAATCAACACCATACAGGGCAAGGTGTTCCCCAGCACAAAGAGAACCTTGGCAATACTGAAGGAGACACGTCTTTACCGCAAGGGGCAAGCTCTGACAGTGAGGACAGTGAGCAAACTAATGGGAATGATGGCCTCATGCATACACCTGATCCCAAACATTCGTCTCCACATGAGACCGTTCCAGGAATGGATACAGCAGCAATGGTCCCAGGGAGTTGGGAAGATCTAGTGGTTGTCACACACGCAGTGCATCAGGAAATAGCGTGGTGGAACAAGGAAAACATATCACAAGGGGGAAACATTCACACAACCAACTCCAACAGTGACCATCACAATGGACGCCTCCCAACTGGGGTGGGACGCGCACATGAACAGACTCAAGGTGAGGGGGTTATGGTCGCAGCAGGATGCGGTCAAACACATCAACTACCTAGAGCTAAAGACAGTGTTCCTATCCTTAAAAGCCTTTCAGAAGGAGCTGTACAGAAACAGGGTGTAGATCCAAACAGACAACACAACCACCATGTTCTACATCAACCAGCAAGGAGGAACACACTCGGTGGCACTATCAGGGCTAGCACAGGAAATATAGAGATGGGCCATTCCACTGAGAATAGACCTACTAGCAATACATCTCCCAGGGAAGGACAATGTGGAAGCAGACAGACTCAGCCGGCAGGCGTTGGCATCCCACGAATGGGAGATCAACCAACAGGAAATAGAGCAACTATTCAGGAAATGGGGTACACCGCAAATAGACCTATTTGCAACACACCAAAATGCAAAATGCCAACACTTCGCATCCAGACAACCAGACCACCAAGGGAATGCGCTATGGATCAGTTGGTCAAAGACATTTGCCTACGATTTTCCCCCGATACCACTGATACACAGGGTACTCAACAAATGCAGGATCAGCAACATGACGCTAATACTAATAGCACCTCAGTGGGCCAGACAGTCCTGGTTCTCACAAATAGTAGAAATGGCGCAAGCACCAGCACACAGATTCCCCAGAAGAAGGGATCTGTTAACAATGCAGAACGGAATGGTACTGCACCCAGAGCCAGAGAGCCTCAGCCTAGCAGCATGGCTCCTGAAGACCTAGAATTTGCACACCTGAGACTACCAGCAAGCACAATGGCGGTGCTCAGGGAGGCAAGGAGGCCTACCACAAGAAAGTGCTACGTAGCAAAGTGGAAAAGATTCTCCGAATGGTGCATTAGGGAGAAACTACAGAGGAAAATTACAAAAGTCAACAGTACTGAGATACTTAACGCATCTTCTACAAAATAAACTAAGCTACACATCCCTAAGGGTGCACTTGGCGGCGATAGTGGCTTACACAAGAGGAGAAACAGGAAAGAGTTTCTTCACCTCCCAAGTAGTTAAAAGATTTCTAGAAGGGGCAAAGAGAATCGCACCTCCAAACAGAATGCCAGCACCAGCATGGAATCTCAACGTGGTGCTAACTCAATTAATGAAGGCACCTTTTGAGCCTATTCACAAGGTTTCACTGCACATGCTCACGCTAAAGACAGCCTTCTTAGTAGCTATCACATTGCTACGAAGAGTGAGTGAACTACAAGCGCTAACACTTCAAGAGCCCTACCTACAAATACACAATGATAGGATTCTAATGAGAACAGACCCACACTTCATGTCAAAGGTGGTGTCACGGTTCCACATCAATCAGACAATCCAAATACCACGTTTTTTCCAAAAACCAACCACAAGCACAAAGGGCGCTACACACACTAGACGCCAGGAGGGCAGTAATGCACTATATAGAAAGGACAAAGGAGTGCAGGAAAACAAAGCAGTTCTTTGTATCCTTTGCCAGCAGTTTTTTGGGACGACCAGTTACCAAAAATACCATTGCACGGTGGATTGCACAAACCATACAACTCTGCCACACTCCAGCAGGGCAATAGTTACAAGGAGCAGCTCATGCTCACTCAACAAGGAAGAAAGGAGCAACAATTGCCTTTCTAGCAAACACACCTATTCAAGACATTTGCCAAGCCGCAACATGGTCTTCAGTGCACACATTCACTAAGCACTACTGTGTAGATATTCAAATGAACAAGGAAGTGCAAGTGGGACAGAAGGTCTTACAACACATATTCAGTTACCAGAACTCATCTTCCACCCAGCCACCACAATAATGAGAAACCGCTACAAAGTCTATGCACAGCATAGTGAATCCAGAAAGATTCACGCTGCAAAACGTATAGTTTCTTACCTGTCGGTGTAGTTTTGCAGCTTGAAGACTTTCTGGATTCACTAGCGATCCCACCCTCCTCCGCCAGAAAGATGAGACGGGAGGAAGAGGATTAAAACAATAGAAAGACTTTAAAAGTTAAAAGAGAAGAAGTAGCACAAGACAAGAAAAAAGAATCCGAGGATGGCGCCCAAAGGTGGGAGCTTCCGGAGGAAGCGCGTCAACGCCACGAAGGACACCAAATGGTGATATGTCAACGCCCACCTGGGCCACACAAAAAAAAAAAAGAAAAGAGACTACAATTCCGGACCCAACCACTAGATGGCGGAATAATGCACAGCATAGTGAATCCAGAAAGTCTTCAAGCTGCAAAACTACACCGACCGGTAAGAAACTATACGTTGCAGATGAACAAATCCGGTGTTCACGGTAGACAAAGTCTTTGTTCTTGAAGGCAGGCAGGTCCTCCGGGGTTTTCGAGGTTGCTGGCTGCAAGACACACCAGTATTTCGCAGGTGCAGGTTCGAGGGGGAGACAGGCCGGTAGGGCTGGGGCCAAGTCAGTGGGCGTCTTCCTCTTGTTAGCTGCTGCACGGCTGTTCGGTCCTTCTTCTTGTAGTTTCTTTTGTCTGAGGAAGCAAGGTCAGGGGTGTCCCTAAATACTAGATTTAGGGGCGTTACAGGTAGGTAAAAGGCAGGGACCAATGGGTCCCTTCCCTGGGGTGGGTACACCCCCTATTATGGGAGGGGGGCATGAGCCTGTCCCTGGTTGGTTGAGTCCCCCCATCTTCAAGATGGCAGAGACTGGGAGCTGTGCTTCACCTCGCCTCCCCCACACCTCTCTTCCTCACTTTTTTTTCCTGCCAGTTCTCCCGCCCAAAGTGGGGGGTCAGAACCAGTGGGGACCAGTTGCTGAAAGCAGCAAGTGGCCTGGGGAAGCTCACAAAGGCGGCAAGCCTTTGAATCTTCCCCTTCGTGAACCCTGCCCATCCTGGGGGAGGAGGCTTGGCACCTCGTCCCAGGATGTGCATTGTTTCAGGCCCCAGAGAGCAGCAGGCTCTCGACCCAGGGGTCCAGAAACATGTCTGGTGGTTGCAGCTGAAAGCAGCCACTCAGCCTGGACACTAGTGGTGGGTTAGTTTTCAGGGGGCATCTCTAAGATGCCCTCTGTGTGCATTTTTCATTAAATCCCACACTGGCATCAGTGTGGGTTTACTGTGCTGAGAAATTTGATACCAAACTTCTCAGTTTTCAGTGTAGCCGTTATGGTGCTGTGGAGTTCGTAATGACAATCTCCCAGCACCGTATACTCTTAATGGCAGCACTGCACTTACAATATCTAAGAATGGCCTTGGACACTGTAGGGGTACAGGGCTCATGCACCTGTACCCTCACCACTGGTATAGTGCACCCAGCTAGAGGGGTGACTGATCTATGCCAGGGCAGTGGGTTGTAGGCATGGCACACAGGGATGTGTGCCATGTCGACTCTTCACTTTATTCTGCACCAAAACACGCAGCCTGCAAAGGCAGTGTGTGTAAAGGTACAGGGCCTCTAAGGGTGGCACAATAAGTGCTGCAGCCCTTAGAGGTCTTCCCTGGTCACAGTGCCCTGGGTACCTGTGGTACCATTTACCTGGGGCTGACCTGTGGCCAGAGATGCCAATTGGGTTTTGTTTTTAATGCAGTTTTAGGGAAAGAACATAGGCCCTGGTAACCTGATTGGCAGGGACCCAGGGCACATCAAGTAAAAGTGCATCAGTAGTCTGGCAAAAAGTGTGTGGGGGGGGGGGTTACTGCAACAAAAACCCACGTCCCTACAAATTGTTCCCCCAATTGGCAATCGCTTTAGCACCCCTTGTAAGTCCCTAGTAGATGGTGCCCCAAGTACCTACGGAAATGAGGCTAAAGAGGATTCCAAAGGGCTGCAGCGTGTATTGTGCCACCCTATACGACCCTTTAGCACCATCATAGAAACTGCCATTGCAGGCCGCGTGTCATGATGCAGAGAAAAGTGAAGACATAGCATGGTACACCTCCTGTGTGCCATACCTGCAGACACTGCATGCAGTATAGGTAGGTAAGCCACTCCTACAGCAGGCCTTACAGCTCTAAGCAGGGTTTTATATTAAATGTGTGGACATAACTGCATGAGCAGATATGCTCCTGTGATGCCCAAGTCGAATCGTGTATATTGCAAGTGAACAGAGTAGCCGTTTTTGATACATGTCCTGGACAGTGGTAATTAAGAGTTCCCCAGCTACATGATGGCTTCACTGAAACTAGAGATGTTTGGTATCGAGCATCTTGTATTAATAAACCCACACTGATTCCAGTGATAGATTTATTAATACATGCACCCAGAGGGCACCGTAGAGGTGCACCCTGAAAACCTACCGACTACTACTAGTTTTGCAGCGTGAATCTTTCTGGATTCACTATGCTGTGCATTATTCCGCCATCTCGTGGTTGGGTCCGGATTCGTAGTCTTTTCTTTCTTTTTTTTTTTTTTTTGTAGTTGGCCCAGGTGGGCGGGGACGCCCCCACCATTTGGTGTCCTCGGTGACGTCGTCGCGCTTCCTGCGGAAGCTCCCACCTTTGGTCGCCATCTTCAGATTCTTTTTTCCGCCTTGGGGTATGGATCGTCTACGAGAAGTTCCAGAAAGTTGAAAGAAGAATCTCGAAAATTCAATAGAAAACCACAGAAGATCGTTTCCTGAGACACCGGACGAGGAGACGAGTACCGGAGGCTACGAGAAGGACGACGAGGTAGAAGGTCCACGACCAAAATCTCGACGCCTACAAAGAATGCGCTCACAGGGGCCCCCTGAGCGCGGTTATGGACAAGACACCGTTTAAGTTTTGCCAAAACTGTCACCACAAGTACGCCCAGAAGGACCAGCACCCAGTCTGCAACCTCTGCTTGCCGCTCGACCACATCAGCGAAGACTGCAACGCGTGTTCGGCGTTCACCCCGAAAACCCTCCAAGTGAGAGAGCGGCAAAGAAGGGCGAACCACAACATGCAGGGCCAGGGACCAGCTCCATCGCTTCGAGACCTGGGCCTCTCGAGTGGAGAGGAAGACAACATCGCAGAGGGACCGGAGGACTGTTCAGTCGTCGAGGTCCACAAGGAAACTTCGAAGGAGGTAAGGGAGACGTCGACCCCGAAGCACCCAAGCGACGCTCGAAAGAGTGAAGCCAAAGCCCCGAGCGACACTCTCAGAAGTGAAGCCAAGTCCTCGAAGGGAGCGTTGCCGCCGAAACACTCAACGAAAGCAACAGCAACCAAGGACAAACAACTGAGCGGATCCTTCGTGAAGGACTCCCAATCGGCAAAAGCCTCGGAAAAACCAAGGGCGTTGAAGGTAACCTCCGAAAAGGAAGCCTCGACGCCCAGAAAGGAAGGCCCGGCGTCATCCTCGACGTCCGAGACCGCAAAGAGGGGCGCTTCAGCCATCGACGCCGAAAGGGTCCACGAGATGGAGAAGAAGAAGAGAAGGCTTGAAGCAGAGATGGCGAGCATCCTGCAACGGAAAAAAGACTTCGACGAAAAAATGAAGCAATACGCCATCCCGTCGAAGCCATCACGCGAAACACTCGGGGAGGGCGACAACGAAGACATCGAGCCCCCAAAAACCCCCGAACCGCTCGACGAACAGGGCGAAGAGGACTACTACTTGAAGCCAAAGGCGAAGAAGAGTTCCAGTCTTACCGGGACTCGGCGCCTCGGAAGAACAAGACCTAGACTGGCAAGACCTCGACGCAGAATCACCAGAAGAAGGGGTAGACTCTTATCCCTCGAGGCCTTCGCCGCCAGACGACATTGGAGCCTACAATGTGGTCGTCCAAAGGGCTGCAGCAACGTATGGCGTCGAAATGCAAGAGGAGAAGGCAAAGGCATGTTTCCTTTTGGAAACCCTACTTCCTCAACAAACAAGGTCCCAGTTCCTACCCATGCTCCCTAGCGTCCTGGACCAGGGAAGGGAGGCCTTCAAAGAACCGGCAGTCTGCAAGGCTGTTACACCAAGGAGCGAAAAGAAGTAAAAGCACTCCTCTAAAGACCCTGCGTACATACAAGGGTCAGTGCCAGCAGACTCCATTATCACTGCAACGGCCAGGAAAAGGGCAAATGTGCCCACTAACACAGGTCCACCTCCAGACAAGGAGAGCAAACGAATGGACCTCACAGGACGAAAGGTGGAGAGGAACGCAGCCATACACTGGCGCATTGCCAACTCCAACGCCCTCATCAGCAGGCATGCATACCAGCATTGGGATGAAATGAGCCAGCTCATAACACACCTACCACAACAACACCAACAAAGGGCAAATCACCTAGTTGAAGAGGGCAAGGCTATCGCAAACACTTGCCTAAAATCAGCCTTGGACGCAGCAGAGAACTCCAGCAGGCAGATGATGATAGGGGTGACTGAAAGGAGACACGCATGGCTCAGGATCTCAGGTTTCAAACCTGAGGTACAAAGCAACATCCTGAACACGCCAGTCGACGGCCAGAAACAGTTTGGAGCCCCAGTGGACGAGAAGTTAACGCAGCTCAAAAAAGACAATGAAACTGCGAGGTCCATGGGAGCACTGCAATTCAGGGGGATGAGAAGAGGAACCCCCTCAAGGCGGCCCAATGGTAGAGGGGGCAATGCGCCCGCCACTTCCCACCAATCTCCCCAACAAGGATACCAGGGGAACAACCAGGGCCAAAGCCAACAGGGACAACAGCAGCAAAATTGGCAGTATCAACCCAGAGGACGGTCCTTTCGAGGACGCGGGTACGGACGGGGACAGTCCCGAAGAGGGGGTCAGCAGCCCACCTCAAAGTGACTCCACAAACAAACCAAACCCTCCCCCATTAACACCAAGGGAGAGGAGAAGTCAACAGAAGGACAAAATAAGAAACACACACCGCAAACAAATAACCACCGAGCATACAACCCCGGTGGGGGGCAGAATAGGAAACTTCCTCACACAATGGAGGGAGATTACCACGGACAAGTGGATACTGAACATCATACAGCACGGGTACTGCATAGAACTCCAAAAACACCCCCCGGGCAAAAAACCAAGACACCGGGCAATTCACGCAAGGGAGCTCGCCCTCCTACGTCTAGAAGCAGAGGAGCTGCTACAAAAAAGAGCAATAGAACCAGTTCCAATCAACGAAAGGAACAAGGGAGTCTACTCAACGTACTTCCTAGTGCCAAAGGTAGACGAAACACTAAGGCCAATACTGGACCTCAGATTCCTCAACAAGTTCGTAAAAACTCAAATTCAAAATGACGTCACTTCAGGAAGTAATACCACAAATCCAAGAAGGGGATACATGGCGACCATAGACATGAAAGACGCATATCTGCACATACCCGTCAACCACAAACGTCTACTAAGATTCGTGATAGGCCACAATCACTACCAGTTCACAGTGCTAGCCTTCGGGGTCAAGTCCGCACCAAGGGTGTTCACAAAATGCCTTGCAGCAGCGGCAGCGCACCTACGGAGAAAGGGCATACATGTATACCCCTACCTCGACGACTGGCTTGTGAAAGCAGGATCATACAGACACTGCAAGGATCACATCAAACAAGTCATACAAACACTGTCCAGACTAGGTTTCTCAATACACTGGGAGAAATCGTCAACAAAACCGCAGCAGATCAAAATATTCTTAGGGGCACAAATCGACAGCACACAGTCCAAGGTGTTCCCCAGCGACAAGAGAACTATAGCGCTCCTGAGGGAAACACGTCATTACCGCAAGGGGCAAGTTCTGACAGTGAGGACGGTGAGCAGACTAATGGGGATGATGGCATCATGCATCCACCTAGTCCCACATATCAGGCTGCACATGAGACCGTTCCAAGAATGGATACAGCAGCAGTGGTCACAAGCGACAGGGAGTTGGGAAGATCTAGTGGTTGTCACACACGCAGTGCAGCAAGAAATAGCGTGGTGGAAGGAAGAGAACATATTACAGGGGAAGCCATTCACACAGCCAACTCCAACAGTGACCATCACAACAGACGCCTCACAGCAGGGCTGGGGCGCGCACATGGACAGACTCCGCGTCAGGGGGCTGTGGTCACAACAAGATGCAGTGAAACACATCAACTACCTAGAACTAAAAACTGTGTTCCTAGCCTTAAAAGCCTTTCAGAAGCAGCTTTACGGACAGAGTGCTGATACAAACAGACAACACAACCACCATGTTCTACATCAACAAACAAGGTGGAACACAGTCAGCACCGCTAATAAGCCTGGCACAAGAGATTTGGAGATGGGCCATCCCTCTAAGGATAGACCTACTGGCATTACACCTTCCAGGAATAGACAATGTAGAAGCAGACCGACTCAGCAGGCAGACGTCTGCATCCCACGAATGGGAGCTCAACCAACAGGAGGTGCAGCGGCTGTTCCAAAAGTGGGGTACACCACGGATAGACCTGTTTGCAACACTCCAGAATGCAAAATGCCAACATTACGCATCCAGACAACCGGACCAAAGGTCCCTAGGGAATGCGCTATGGATAAGTTGGTCGAACGAATTTGCATACGCTTTTCCCCCGATACCACTGTTACACAAGGTACTCAGCAAATGCAGGAGCAGCAGCATGACACTCATACTGGTGGCACCTCAGTGGGCCAGACAATCATGGTTCTCACAAATAATGGAAATGGCGCAGGAACCAGCGCACAGGTTCAGCAGAAGGAAAGACCTCCTGACAATGCAAGACGGAAAAGTGCTCCACCCAGAACCAGAGAGCCTCAGCCTAGCAGCATGGCTCCTGAGGATCTAGAATTTGCACACCTCAAGCTACCACCAAGCACCATGGCAGTACTCAGAGAAGCGAGGAGACCCACTACAAGAAAATGCTACATTGCAAAGTGGAAAAGGTTCTCGCAATGGTGCATTAAAGAGGGACTGCAACGAAAGGTCACAAAAGAATCAACGGTACTACAATACTTAACGCACTTACTACACAGCGGGCTAAGCTACTCGTCACTAAGGGTTCACTTAGCAGCCATAGTGGCCTACACCAGGGGAGAAGCGGGGAAAAGTTTCTTCACCTCCCAGGTGGTCAAAAGATTCCTGGAGGGAGCTAAAAGAATAGCCCCCCCCAAAAAGGATGCCAGCCCCAAGCTGGAACCTCAACACTGTGCTAACACAGTTGATGAAATCACCATTTGAGCCCATACACAAGATCACACTGCACATGCTCACACTAAAGACGGCATTCTTGGTGGCTATCACGTCACTGCGAAGGGTCAGTGAACTGCAGGCTCTTACACTACAGGAGCCCTACTTGCAAATACACAAGGACAGAATTGTCATGAGAACGGAGCCACACTTCCTGCCAAAGGTGGTGTCGCGGTTCCATATTAACCAGACAATACAGATACCAAGTTTCTTCCAGAAACCATCAACGCCCACAGAAAAGGCGCTACACACGCTGGACGCCAGAAGGGCAGTGATGCACTACATAGAAAGGACGAAGGAATGCAGGAAAACAAAACAACTCTTCGTTTCCTTCGCAAGCAGTTTCTTGGGACGACCAGTAACAAAAAATACCATAGCACGATGGATTGCACAGGCAATACAACTCTGCCACAAGCAGGCAGGACAAGAATTACAGGGAGCCGCCCAGGCTCACTCAACAAGGAAGAAGGGAGCAACGGTTGCGTTCCTAGCGAACACACCTATACAAGACATTTGCCAAGCGGCAACATGGTCTTCCGTGCACACGTTCACCAAACACTACTGTGTGGATATCCAGATGAACAAAGAGGCACAAGTAGGACAGAAGGTCTTACAGCACATTTTCAGCAACCAATGCTCATCTTCCACCCAACCACCGCAATAACAAAACCGCTACAAAGTCTATGCACAGCATAGTGAATCCAGAAAGATTCACGCTGCAAAACGAATAGTTTCTTACCTGTCGGTGTAGTTTTGCAGCTTGAAGACTTTCTGGATTCACTAGCGATCCCACCCGCCTCCGCCAGGAAGATAACATAGGAGGTTAAGGGTAAAACTAGACTACATACAGAGTTTAGTGGGATCAAAAGAAAAATAAAAGGATAAAAGAGAAAGACATAGACGACAAAACAATAAGAGGAAAAGAAAAAAGAATCCGAAGATGGCGACCAAAGGTGGGAGCTTCCGCAGGAAGCGCGATGACGTCACCGAGGACACCAAAT
This sequence comes from Calotriton arnoldi, assembly GCA_963921515.1. NCBI lineage: Eukaryota > Metazoa > Chordata > Amphibia > Caudata > Salamandridae > Calotriton > Calotriton arnoldi. The sequence goes on from CAWUFW010003156.1 coordinate 387,108, forward strand.
GGTGGGGGCGTCGCCGCCCACCTGGGCCAACAACAAAAAAAAAGAAAGAAAAGACTACGAATCCGGACCCAACCACGAGATGGCGGAATAATGCACAGCATAGTGAATCCAGAAAGTCTTCAAGCTGCAAAACTACACCGACAGGTAAGAAACTATTCGTTGTTGGATGACTGGTGTAGACCAGCCTGTCACCGGGACAGGTTTCTGACCCCCTAAAGGTGAGAACCATTGCTCTCTCAGGGCAGAAACACTGCCTGCCCCAGGCCGGTGGTGTTGTCGCCTCAAAGCAGGATGGCTAAGTGATCACCAAATCAAGGCAGAAGGCTTCAAAGGTCTCAGCTGTCTTTAATATGCGACTCAAGGCTTCCTCAGACGGGGAAATGCCACCCCCCTTCCCCCAGCCCATTTGACACCAGGACAGGTGGAAATTTGTCGGGAGGTGTTCCCTCTCAGGCTAGTACCAATCCTAAGGTGGGCTACCTGATGTGAACACGACTTCTAGAATTCCACCATCTTAATGTTGACGGAATTAGGCCTTCTGGGTCAGGGTTACGCCCACTTCCCACAGGAAGTGGTCGTATAAGGTGTGTAGACACCCTAAAGGTAAGTAGCCCATTTTCTGCTACCTGTCACTCCCCTTAAAACCCCTAAATTAATTTAGGTGGCATCCCTGACACCAGGAACTCCGATTCAACAGATCAAGTAGAGGACAAAGAAGAGCGGCGAACACTGAAGACTGCTGTGGATTTTTGACGCCAAGCACTGCCTGCCTGCACCATTCTCAACAGTCGTGACCAGCAACTCGTCCTGCAGCTGATGAGCTTCCAAGAACCCCGGGAGACTGCCAGCCCTTTCCAAATTGTAAGCAATCTCACTTGGAGAAGAGGAACTACTCCCCTGTAGTCCTCTGACACCAAAAACACAAAGTCCGGTTTACTTAGTTGCCGCTCCTCGGACAGTCCGAAGCAGCAGCCTCCCATGAGGAGGACCCCATGCTCCAAAAGGTCAGATCTGTCTCCCCACCAAGTAAGAGGACAGCAGGACCAAACTGAGCCACACAGAACCAATACCCGGGGTACCAAATCCCTTGCATCAAACCGAGCCTATGAGTCCAATCCGGACTCCCACCGCACTGAGACTGAGCAGCCGTTGAGGGAAGTCAACACCGCAGAGGCCCACTTCCAGAGTGGCCCACCTGTCCTGATTTTACACTTTCAACCAGCAAAGACTGTCAACTGTAAAGCCCTAGGATGCAGAGCGCCTAGCCGACCTTTCCACTCTGCACCCGAGCGCCCCATCCCGGTTACTGGCTAACCGTCTGTGCCCCCTTATCTCTAGGATCCTTGTGCCCCGAGACCCCCGTAGGGAGCTCCCGGACTTGTCCCCAAGTCCCACCTGTTTCTAGGTGGCCTCCCTTCTTTCCACTGGCGAAGTGCACACAGCTACCAACCTGACCAAGACCTCTGCACCGTAATGCCCCAAGGCAGTTAACGAGTAACTGCTCGTGGTACTGTGGACCTAGGCCCCCTACAACCCCAAGTCCAGAAGGAGACCCCCAGAAACAGACTGTAAATAACTATGCAACATGTCTCTTCTCCCATAGTGGAGCATTGCTGCGTAAAGACACATTTAAGGAACTACTTACCTGTAAAAATTCATATTTAAAAAAGTACCTACTTGATTATGAGGCTCGTGGTATAGAAAGTTATATAATGAGATCTTTTTCTAAATTGGTCGCGGATTTATTCTTGAGTGTCATTTATTGCCTCGGAGTACAACAAATTCTTAGCACTACCCTCTGATAAGCGTAAACTGCTCGCCCACACTACCACAGAAGAGCGCATTTAATGTTTTCATTTTTGCCTCTGTGAGCCAATAAGGTTTGCTTGGACTCTTCACACAGTGTGCCTCGTTTTGTTCCACTAAATAAAGAGCCAGCTTCCTGCATCAAACCCATTTATTTCTGAGGTTTATTGGAGTGTTAACCTCACTGTCTATTGCAGCTTTCTGACTTGCAATCAAAACATGTTTCAGAGGTGCTGAAAATATTTCAACATCAGTTCATTGATCTTGTTTAAAATGTACCCATTAGTGTTTCTTCTGTTTTTGATTATTAAATTACTCTTTCTTGTGGACTCTGTTTTTTAGTGAGTAATTGTTAGGAATCACCGCTAAATTCTTATCTCCTGTATTAATTTTTCCTTATTGCTAAGATTTGTCTTTTTATTTATGTAATTGATACATTTGAAATGGTTTGTTACATAATTTAAAGTTGTGTAAAGCTTTTACACTTGATTTCAAAAAGTGCTTAGAACCTCTGAAAGGTCTTTATTTGTAGTGTTTGATCAACTTTAGGTGCCGGTGTTAGAAAACTAGCTAGTTTCTTTGCAGTTTTTTCCAGGACTTTGTTTGTCTTAAAGATGAAAAAAAAAAAAGCTAATAAGATGGTATGTGCTTTCATTCCATGTTATCAAAGCCAACCCTTTTGTTTTACAGAAAAGATTTGCAGGTTTGTATGATTGAGCTCTTTCGCTTTGTTGCCTGTTCTAATGTGCCATAATTTGCATATTTTTTGTTTCCTGGCAACCTTTTGGGATGCCTCTACTCTGTGAGTGATTTGAAGTAGTAATGTTCTGTATGCATCATAAAATGAAGGGAATGAACTAGGGCCAGATAAAAAAAAAAACACAGTTCCATATGCAGGTGTCACCCATATGTGTAAAAAGAGGTGTCCCAGGTCTAGAATACGAGGAGTTGGAAGTGGAAATATATTAAGACTTAACTTTCACTTATGTTAACGATGTAAATGACAGTGGCTCTTCCAGGAGGTCCCAGGTGATGATTTATGCAATTAATGTGAATTGACATTCTTACATTTGTGGGTATTTGTAAAAGTTATTGGCTCCTTTCACTCTTCCCTGCACATCTGTTTGTTTCCCAGAAAGATTATGAAACGAATAATGTAAAGCGGGTGCAAATATGTTAAAGGTTTGGGTCTAGAAAGAAGACTCTAGACCACAATGTGGGCACTTAAAAGGAGCCACCGGAGGGTTAGTCAGATGTGCCAGCCATCTGCACTGCAGCAAATAAGACAAATATTCCAGCAGCGTGTCTTCATTTTGCCAGCTTATATCTTTAAGAGTAGGCATTACAGTAAACCTCAGGAAAGCCCATCAAACATCCAGACAATTAATTCCTAACCCGTAAGTCCCATTAACCCTCAGTGTTGGGCAAGCACAGCTGCACACCTGGAAGAGTGGCAAATTATCACAAACTACAACTGGGTACTGAGTTATGAAACAGGCTACTCAAACCGTTGCCTTCTGCAGTTAAACCTACAGTCAAACACCATCATCTAGAAGAGCTCCCAGTAGAGCAAAGAACTTTTCAGAGAAAGCAAGTTGTTGAAGAGTTCTGCATATATCCGAGAACCAAAGCCTTTTTAGGTCTCGCCTACGCAGCGCGCATGCCTTTAGCCGTCGCTCTGCTCATTTTCAAGCACACACTCGTGCTTGTGGCGGCATCCACCTTGCGGGAGCGAGCAGGGGCGCGCCACATGCACGAGTGCAGTGCTTGAAAATGAGCAGACTGCGCACGCACGCACCACTCCCGGGCTTTTTTTCCATGTTTGATGGCGATCTTCACATATGGTGCCTCATTAGTTGTGGTTATCCTATTTCCTAGTCCATCAGCAGAAGAGATTAATAGTGGTTTTCAGCAATATTCTTAGTTGCTTTCTTTGATCCATCCTTTTTATTTGTGTTATATTAACGATGTGTTGTGCACGCCCCTTCGTTGTTTACTGCGTGTTCGGTGTTTGTTAGTTTAGAAATGCTGTCCATGTAGTTAAATCAAGGGAAACGACATTGAACAGATTTTTGGGGGTTTCCATGCAGAGCTGAAAATAGCATCTCAAATTAGTTGAGTACAGGAGGAAATGCTTGCTTGAAACGCATGTTCTGTTAATTTTCTGTCACTGCTTTTATAGTTCAAATAAACTGCCGAATTTTAAACTGCCCTTCCCATTACTTTCCTTGGTATCGACGCCTCGTCAGGGGGTAGTAACCGCTATATAAATGCAAATTACAATACAATAAAATATGTGCTCTACTGTTTACAAGAGATTCAATTTTCTGCGACCTTTTTCCAAATTGCTTAGTCATCGTGTGACTGTAGAGAAATCTAAACATGCGGTTCCTGCTGATTCTTATACCAGTGTTAATGGAGGTCCCCCTTGTTTTTCTTGCATGCAGCTGACGCTGTACTGAAAGGTCTGTCCTTTTCAATCCAAGTCCTTGTGTTTAAACATAGGAGTTTCTCTTCTGGCAGTTGTGTGTGCTTGTCTGCATTGCGGCGTCCCTCCTCTGAGAGCCGGCTCCGGTGTGTATTGTACCCACCATACAGGCAGGCAGTCGGAGGGAGGCTGCTGGCTCTGTTGTTTGTATTGAATATACTGCCAATGTGTGACCTGGTAAGTGGCCGGTGTATTATTGTCATATGTATCACCCAACTCCCTTACATGCACTTAATTAAGCATGCCTGGATATTACCCTTATCTGGGCTCCATGTCATTTCAAGCAGTCGGGGGATTAAATCTGAATTTATTTCACCTCAGACCTTGTGGTAAAACAGCCATGCAGAAGCAGCAAGTTAGGAAAAGAGATGGGCGGGGCAGTAAAACTGAAGAAAGGACAGTGTGTTCACAAAGGAATACAACCAGATTCCACCAAAACGTGAGCTTCTCTCCATGCTTCATTCATTCATTTATATATGTATATTACGCAGCCAAGAACAGGGAATGTCTAGAGGTGCCTTATATACAACGAATAAACATGAAGTGTTGGCAAAGCCAGTGGGTTTCGGCAGTAAAATGCTGAAATATTGGCTTTGCCAGTGCCTTTTTGCAGTCGCATATATGCGCAAGCAGCATGATGTCATACTCCTGTGTTGACAATTTTGGAAGCGGATTTCTAATAAAGAGGACTCATTGCAAGATTCGTCGCAGTCACCACGACGCATGCAGAGCGACACCGGGGACAGTTTTAATTTCCTTATTTAACATGACTGGCACCAATTTTAGGTAGGTTAGTTAATTAAAGTAAAACAAGCATTGGCATAGCCAATAGGTCTCGCCTTTGGGACCTTATACGTGTTTAACCATGCAACAGTTAATGTTGTTGCACCAAGGATATTGTGCTGCATAACAATACTTATAAGGTCCCAAAAGCGAGACCTATTGGCTATGCCAATGCTTGTTTGTAAATGTGCTTTCTAGGGAAAAAATAGGACATGAAAAGGAGTAGGGACCCATTTTGTAGACCACCAATAGATGGATGATAAAAGAAAATTCATAATGCTGCTGTATAGCACGTTTCCCCTATCCCCAGCCAGTGGTTTTGATGCGTTCGTTAGGTCTTCAGCACATCTAGTTTCATGTGTTAGTCACAAGGAATTCGACAATCTATGCCCTAGAATCAATACTTGTATTTCAAGGTTCTCAAATTCAGTAGTGTCCACCCCTCTCGGGTAAATAGGAATTTTTGTTACATTTATCTGGACGTTTGGCTCCTTAGTGCCATTTATTAGGGAGCATCTCCAAGTTTTCCATATAACAGCTGCATTTATTTTCAGTATCTGCCTTTATTTAAGTTATATGAAATCCAATCAAACCCAAAGGATACAGAATTTGGGAGTTCTAGACTGTCATTTTCAATCAGTTCTTGAAAGCAAACATTGTCCCCTTGAAAAAATACACTTTTTCTTGACTAACATCAAACATCCCATAAGATACCGGTTGTCACTACTGTGATTAGTTGCTTCAAGCAGATTCACTATGACCCAATGTACAAGTTACTTACCTTCGGTAACAATGTATCTGGTAGAGACGATTCTCGCCGCAGATTCCTTAACGTAGAATTATCCCCAGGCGTGAGACTGGATCCGGAAAATTTTTGTCACAGCATCCCTGCGCGCCAGGGGGGGGGGGGCGTGGCACCACATGACTCCACCCTGACGCTGTCCGCGGACGTGACGCCAGCGAGGTCACATAAGTCCCACCCCGGCGCGCTGACGTCAGTTTTCCTCAGAGAACTTTTCCGCGCCACAACGCGGAGCCATCACAAACAAAACTGGGAAAGTATGGGAACAGTGTGCGAAAAGCAGTGAAACAGAAAGGGAAGAAGCGAATGGTGAAGGACAGCACCATGAGGGACAGTGCCAGGCACTGTGTTACTGAAAGTCATGGAAGGGAAAGAGCAGGGCACCACTTGTGAGAAGCAACCCTGCAAAGCGAAAGCGATATCCACCCTGGAGGCAGAAAAACATGTGAAAAATGCCATAACAGACGACAAAGTCTGCAACCACAATCTATAACAGTGAAGGGCAACAAGCCGGAATCGATGAGTAACGATAAATGACCCCAAGACAACACCATCAAGGAGTGTCGTATCCCCTGAAAGAGCTAAGGGCTGGGGCACAGCCAAGAGACCCCAACCCAGAGGACTGCAGAGGAGTCAGAAACCCCAAGCAATGAGAAAGGGAGAAGAGCATGAGTAGGCCCCACACTGGAATAACGAGGGTGGAGGGATGCAGAAGTACACGTAAACCCACCGTCCAAGAACCAGAAAGGAAGGGGTGGAACAAAGAAACAGAACGAAGCATCCCGCATGGAGGAAGTGAAAGAGGAGACTCGCAGAAGACAAGCCACCCGGAGGGAGGCGAGTGCAGAAGACCAAACTGAAGGTCCTCTCAGAACGGGGAGGAAGGGCGGGCCGTGAAGGAATCTGCGGCTAGAATCGTCTCTACCAGATACATCGTTACCGAAGGTAAGTAACTTGTACATCTGATAGAGACTACTAGCCGCAGATTCCTTAACGTAGAATAGATACCCTAGCCATACCCAGAGGGGAGGAGGGTCTGCGAGAGAACCGCACCAGCTTGGAAGAACACAGGGCCCCAACAGGGGATGTGTCATGGGGACAGGAAGGACGGCCCAGCCCCCACCAAGCAGAAGTAAAGAAGAACAAGGAGAAGGGAAGGCCAGGATACCACAAGTCTACCCGAGGGGCCAAGGGTGTCCGCCAGAGAACCCGGAGGGACAGACGGCACCAAGAGAGTACCAAAAGAAGAAAAGAACCACCCTCAAAATCCAAGTAGAAGAGGTGGAAACTGAGGCAGAGCCCGCCTCAGGAGCAGGAACGGCCCCACAGCCGAGAAGCGCAGACGTGAGAAGGAAGACAGTCGCGCAAAGCCCCAGCAGAGCGACGGACAGGAGCACACGGGTACATGCCGAGGCCCACAGGGGTGGACCATAACGTCCATGCGTGCGCATCAGGCAGCTGGTACATACTATGAAGTAGTGTGCCCAGAACAAGCTGAGCGCAAGACCAGGACCGAGGCAAGGGAACCCCAGCACAAGCCCCAAGAAGGACCGTCCCAGTGGCACAACCCGGCCCACGAAGAGAAGTGGGACCGGCCAAAAGAAAAAGAGGAGAAGCGAGAAATATGTAGTACAGACCTAAAGCCGTCAACCAGAACACAGGAGAACACCAGGAATATCCTGGCCCTCCTGGAACACAAGGTAGAGGACCAGGCCGAACGGTGGATAATAAGGCGGAAACACCAAGACACGATGCCGTAGACTGCATGACAAAAGTCGGTCTGGCGATCCAGAGGCTGAGGAGGGAAGGCAAAACACAGAGGCAGATATCCCGCAGGAACAAAGGGCAAAACGTACGACAGGCAAGCCCTGTAGAATAAGGATCGAAACACCAGCGGATACTGAGCAGGACGGAACCTGGAGCAGCGGAAGCCGCGCTAAGGCTGAAGAAAAAAGACCACACCAAGCGGAATACAGTGACGCCAGGAAACGCGAGGAACCCGAAAAGGTATCCACACCCGCCCAGCTTAGGACAGGGCTATACAATAGCCAACAAGTACCCCACCTAGGGTATGACACGCCCAAAACAAAACAGGGGAACACCTCTTAGGGAAAAACCCGCCGCAGAGGTCAAGAACAGAAAGACCTGTGGGTATCACCACAGACGGCTTACCAATCAGCCAAAAGGGAATACACAGATGGTCCAACCTGAGGACCCATACGGCTTCACTAACAGCCAAAAAACTCACACCACAAAAGCTAAAGGGCTGTACCCGCAGCCAAAAGTACAGAGGGGCCAACTGAAGGACCCGGAAGGCATTCCCAGCCGCACACAGAGGGGCCAACCGAAACACTAGGGCCAAAGAGAAAGGTGGGATAAACGCCTCCCATAAGACACCTGAGGACCGACAAGCCGAAGGTTATGGAGGGGGAGGAGGACGGAGCCCCGCAAGGAGTCGCTGAATAGCGGAGTCCACGTGGGTGTTAAATAAAAGAATCCCATCAAAGGGCAGGTCAACAAGATGCTCCCGAATATTCTCGGGAAAGACGCTATCCCGCAACCAAGCATGGCGGCGGAGGGCCACAGAACTCGCCATAGCGCGGGCGAGAGAATCCGAGACATCCAAGGCCGAACGGAGAAGAAAAGCAGCTAACTCCCGACCATCCAGCACATGGTGCCGCAGATCAGCGCGGACACCTTCGTGGGAGGCGCGAGACAGAAGGGACTCCGCGGAATCCCATAGGTCAGAGGTAGCCTTGGCCAACACACAGTGTGTTGAGCGCGCGCAGAGCAGCACTAGTGGAAGCGAAAATGTTACGCCCCCAGGAGTCCAACCACTGGGCCTCCCGTGACGGAGGGAGCAACACCGAAGGCAAGGAAGGGAAAGCAGTCTGCAGGACAGGGCCCTGGGCAGATGGGTGGGAAAAAAGGCAGACTGGATCGTGCGGGGCAGGACGGTGGCGGTGGAGGAGCGGCTGAGGCACCCGGATCCCCCGTAGCAGGACGCCCCAGAAGAGAGTTGTGGAGCGAAGCTTCAAACGGAAGAAGCGGATCCCCTCCACCAGAGCCCTGGTGGAGAACCTCCAACAAGTGATCCGTTGGGAGTGGAGCGACCGGGTTGCCCATTTGCAAAATGCCAGTGGCCGTGGAGATGGCCCGGACAAAGGCTACACTCGCCTCTGTAGGGCGACGTGGGGGAGAGAGCAACTCTTCCGTGGGCGAAGGCTGCAAACTAAGCCGCCCGTGCCCTGCCGGAGGAAGAAACGGCCAGCCCCTGTAGGATGGAGGACCCACGGACGAGTGAGGTGCCTGAGGGGTCTCCGGAGAAGGCGGAGAAGCCCGTGGGGCAACCAACTGCAAGGTGCGGAAGAGCGGGTCCGGGGACTGTGGACGCGGAGACGGCATAGAACCCGCCCCAGAAGCCGCTGGGGAAAAGGCAACGATGCGGCGTCCAGTCTCTGGTGAAGAGGAAAAAAGGAGATGACAACCCTCCGGAGAGGAAGAGTTGACGCTCCGACGCAGGGACAGCGCCGGAGAGTCCGCCATGGGCACTGGTGTGTCCTCGAGCGGCGCCGAAGTGTCCACCAGGGGTGCCGAGTCGACCTCCACCACATGCATCCTAGGAGAAAGGGGCGGGGTCGGAGCCAAAGCGGCCAATGAACGGCCCCGAAAAGGCGCTGGCTCGACCTGCGACGAGGCAGCTGCCTGCGCAGAGGTCCGAGAGGGACTCTGGGAGGCGCCCCGGGTCCCGGCCTTCACCCGTGGCACCGCCAGGGCCGGGGAGGAAAGCTGTCTGCACCGGAAAGGTGCCGGCTCGGCCTCCGGTAAGACCGCCGCCTGCCCAGAGGACCGAGGGGGACTCTGGGACGAGCCGTGAGTCCCGGCGACCTCCTGCGACACCACAGGGAACCCCGTAGGGCCGCACCTCGACGACACCACACCACCAAAACCTGAAGCCGAACGCGTCGGCGCCGGGGGCGAATCCGCCGGCGAGTCCGCGGAAGGCCCCGCACATGGCGAGGGATCCGCGGACATCTCAGGAAGAGGAGGGGGGCCCAAAGAAGCCCGCAGAGCCGTAGCGTAGGCCTTCATTTGGGCCCTTGTCGCCCCAACGCCAGTAAACGGCGGATAGGGTGGCGACGGCGCACGTCCCGAGAGGAACCCGCGCCCGCCGCAGAACGAAGACAGGGCCTCTGTGACAAACTGCAAGACTTACTGGCGGGCGAGCGACGCCCGTGGGGCCTCGGTGAAGGACGATGCCGCAACCGGAATCGGCGGCTTCTGTACCCTTTTGAGGCAGGGGACGGACGCAGTGACGAGACCGTTCTGGACAAGCGGGCCGAAAGCAACTTCATCCGGCGCTCCCGCCGGGACTTCGGCTTGAGATGCTGACAAGCGTTGCAGTCCGTAGAATCATGGTGCTCGCCCAAACACCACATACAAATAGGGTGAGGGTCCGTCGCCGACATCTGACGCGTACAAGAAGCACACATCTTGAAACCCGAAGGCATTGCACACTGTTCCCAAAGCAAAGGCGTTAAAAGAGCAAGGGAACTCACTCCGGATCCGCGTTGCACGCTGAAAAGAAGGAAACTGACGTCAGCGCGCCGGGGTGGGACTTATGTGACCTCGCTGACGTCACGTCCCGCGGACAGCGTCAGGGCGGAGTCTTGTGGTGCCACCCCCCGGCGCACAGGGATGCTGTGGCAAGAATTTCCGGATCCAGTCTCACGCCTGGGGATAATTCTATGTTAAGGAATCTGCGGCTAGTAGTCTCTATCAGATCCATATTGCACATGAAATTATTTTATCTATTGTAGGGAGACAAATACAGTCTGTGCTGAAGGAGTTGGGAAGGGGAGCATCAGAGTAATTTCCATGGTGGACAAAACATCAATTTAAAAGGGTTAACTTCCAACAATGCCAGTACAGGTAGTCAAAGATTCCTCCCTCAGGCTGAGGACGTGATGGGCACACTTGAATGATATCAAAGTAGACGGGACATAGTCCCAGGGCATGTGGTTCATCATCCTCCTGGAACTCTTGACCATGCATTTGGCTTTGATCTGTTGTTTATTAGCAGTGTGGCCCTGATGCAAATGATCAAGAAGACTACTAAGTCATAAGATAGGAGTGAGGGCAAGATTACTTTTGCAGATGGCACAAATGAAAATTTTTGCTGATAGTAAAACATCTACAGAGTTTCAATTACTTTATCAGATGAACAGAATGAACTAACTCTCCTTCGATGCAGAACTTGTTAGAAGATGACAAATAGGTCATCACCTAAGAAATTCTTGACCAGCACTTCAATGTATGGGTGGCAAACTCCAGTTGACCCACAAACTTTAGAGGAAAAAGAAAAATACCAAAACATAGTATTCAGCTTATACTAACTGGGATCTCTGGAAGACTCACTTTTGATCATCTGATTGAAACCCATTTCTGTAAGCATTTTTGCAGATCACTTTCATTCCAAAGGAAATTATTCCAAAGAACCAGCTAGAATGAGAAGGATCATGATCACTCCACAGAGGCTGTGGTTTTTCATCTCCTTCACTTGATAGAAGAAACGCATAAGATTCTGGCATACATGCTGGATACATTCTGCAGATTGACATAGGTTAAGAGTGAATTTGCTGTGATTTGAGAAGTTGGTTGATCCCTCCACGCCCCTGACATGTTGGATATATACTTTATCTTTTATAAAAGAAAAAATCAGATCAGATGGCACCAGATATAAGTTTAATATGGACCACAGAAAATCTCCATTTCTGGCATCATTAATTAGCAATTTTCTCAAAGGCCTAAACGTATATCCACTAGTGAGTTTATATCCTGATCAGGAGCTGAATATAGCATTGTATATGTATAAAATGGTTTGTGTGGGAGTAGAGGGAGCGGAGCGCTTTTGTACCAATGTTTAAAAATGTATTAAAGCACCTGTCGGCAAGAGTAGCTTTTCTGGTATTATCCCCATATACATGTAGGAAAGGCAGCCTCTGAATAATCTGCATGGAAGACATAACGCTAATTTTACAAGGGGTAAAGCAGCTACAACAGGCTTTTTAGGACTCCTCGACCAGACCAAACAAGCTCTCTGGTTGCAACAGGCCTATTGTGAACTTAAGTTACCATCGATTGGTTTTGTCGCTCATTTTCTTGCTTCTTATTCAATGGCTTGCCTCCCTTTTCTTGTGTTTGTCCCTGCCCTGGAGCATGTCCTCTTTGCAGTCCTTTACATTGTAAGAAAGTGGCTCTGTATATACTGTTCCCAAATAGGTACAGTGTGCCCAGAGTCCACAGTCCCCAGAGGTTTGGCAGAGGCTAAAGTTAGATATAACCTTACTCTCTAAAGTGGTAGCTTGGTCGAGCAGTAAGGCAGTATCAGAGGACAGTGTAAAGCATTTGTTGTACACACTCAGTCAGCAAATGGTCTCACACACTCAAGAACTGAACTCTAGGCCAATGGTTTTGTATCAAAATATATAGTAGTTTTATTTTAGAACCAACAATAGTTACTCAGAATGAGTTACTTTAGTTAAATACTTTTCAAATAGGCAATAGACTTTTGAATACAATGGTTACAGTTGTTGCAATAGGGAACACAATTTCAAACACAATAATACATTGAGCTCAATGGGAATTTCTAGTTAAATGCAATAGATTACTTTTTGGATTACTTTTTCTTACCACAGGACTGGATCCTAGATTCAGTCCTGGGACATCTCCTGTAAATAGTTGAGTAAAAACGTTTTGGTTACAGTTGTGATTTTTAAGGAATATTATTGTATTTTAAAAGTTGACACTTAGAAACTTTTTCACATAGAATCACCAATGTATGGGAGGAAATTCACTTAGCAGGTAAGTAGTGTTATCGTTATTTTTTCTTACTCAGTGTTGGATCCTGGATCCAGCACTGGTGCATCTCCTGTAAACAATTGAAAGAATGCGTTTGTCACACAGGCGATTTTTAGCAAATATTTGTAAGTTTCAAAAATCGACACTTAGAAACTTTTTCAGCAAAAACCAAGCAATGTTATCCTATGGAAGGAAATTCAAGTTACCGGTAAGTACAGTTATAATTACTTTTCAGGGTCAGTGCTGGGCACCAAGATCCAGCACTGGGATCTCTCCTGATAACAGGTGAGTATTTTCGTTTTCGTGATTCGGCTGATTTTAGATGAATATTTTAAAGTTTCAAAACTCCACACTTAGAAGAATTTCCAAGTGAAACCAGTCAATGTTACCCTATGGAAGAAAATTGAGTTATCGGCTTTTGGGTAAGTACTCGACTGGCAGAGTTAAGGTTCTGGGCATAGACTCAGGGGTCTCCCAGGGTCAGGTAGGTACAACTGTTACACCCTCAGCGGCACAGGGGCGGCCGGGTGCAGAGTGAGTAGGCCCAATGTTATCCTATGGAAGGCAGGGGGCCTTGGGTTGGTGGCTGCTGACAAGCAGGCCACGCGGCTGTGGGAGCTGGGCTCCTGGTCACTTGCTCAGGGCAAATGGGGAAGTAGATTAGAGTAGAGGTTGCACTGCCAGGGTGTGAGAAAGTGCCATCTTTCTTACATGGTATGCCCCCACTTTTTGCTGAATGGCTGATGTACTTTGACTGAGTGTGCCCTGGGCTCCTGCCAACCAGGTACCCAGGGCCTGTGTTCCTTCCCTAAAATTGCATTGATACCTACACCCAATTGACATCCCTGGCCACAGGTCAGCCCCTGGTAAATGGTACCATGGGTACCCAGGGCACTGTGACCAGGAAGGCCCTAAGGGCTGCAGCACTTGTTGTGCCACCCTTAGGGACCCTGCACCTTTACACACACACACTGCCTTTGCACGCTGCGTGTCTTGGTGCAGAACAAAAGTGAAGAGTCGACATGGCTCACATCCCTGTGTGCCATGCCTACAAGCCACTGCCCTGGCCTAGGTCAGCCACCCCTCTAGCTGGGTGCACTATGCCAGTGGTGAGGGCATAGAGGCATGAGCCCTGTGCCCCTACAGTGCCCAAGTCCATTCTTGGGCATTGTAAGTGCAGTGCTGCCATTAAGAGTATATGGTGCCGGGAGTCTGTCATTACGAACTCCACAGCACCATAATGGCCCCACTGAAGACTAAGAAGTTTGGTATCAAACTTCTCAGCACATTAAACCCCCACTGATGCCAGTGTGGGATTTAATGTAAAACGCACTCAGAGGGCATCTTAGAGATGCCCCCTGAAACCAACCCGACCTCCAGTGTCCGGACTGAGTGGCTGCCCAGGCTGCCACCACCAGACATGTTTCTGGACCCCTGGGTCGAGAGCCTCTGCTCTCAGGGGCCTGAAACAATGCACATCCCGGGACGAGGTGCCAAAGCCTCCTCCCCAGGATGGGCAGGGGGAGCTTCAAAGGCCTGCCGCCTTTGGAGTTTCCCCAGACCATTTGCTGCTTCCAGCAAACTGGTCCCCACTGGTTCTACCCCCACTCCTGGCGGGAGAACCGGCGGGAAAACCAGAAGCAGGAAATGGGTTGTGCCCACCTCTGCCAACTCCACCCCTAAGGTGGGGGAGGCGAGGTGAAGCACAAACTCGAGTCCCCGCCATCTTGAGGATGGGGGGACCTGGCCAACCAGGGACAGGCTCCTGCCCCCTCCCACTGGAGAGGAACAGAATAGGGGGTGTACCCACCCCAGGGAAGGGACCCATTGGTCCCTGCCCTTACCTACCTGTAACCACCCCTAAATTTAGTATTTAGGGCTCCCTGAACCTTCCTTCCGGAGTTCCCAAATCCGAAAACAAGAAGAGAAGACGAAGCAAGAAGACCAGCCGTGCAGCTGCTAAAAAGGAGGCGACAACAACTGACTTGGCCCCAGCCCTACCGGCCTGTCGACCTCTGAACCTGCTCCTGCGGAATCCCGGCCTCAGCAACCTCACAAACCCCGGAGGACCTGACTTCTGTGCTACAGCCTTCGACCCAGGGACTCCCACGAGCAGTGGTACTGCTCAAAAGAAAACCTACCAAAGACCCGGCCCTGGCACGGAGCCGCGAAACCTGCACACTCTGCACCCGCCGAGTCCAGCCTGTGCCTGAGTGACCAGAGACCTCGAGGACGTCCCCCGGCGATTCTGACCTGGAATCCAGTGGCCAAGGACCCTCCTCGACGACCCAGACGACGCCTGCAGCCTCAGGACAAGGGACCCCTCCAACCGCGACCAGCAGGGGGTAAGATTTCCCGACCTCAAAGACACCCCTGCACCCGGCGCCCCACGGCCCCTTGTGCCCAACTCCTGGGTGTCTACCTATCCTCCAAGACCCCAACTTACCTCCTGAAGTGTTGGTCGTCCCTGAAGAATCACCGTCCCCGAGCCTGCAGCCTTTCTTCACCTTTCACGACCTCTATTATTTAACATTGAGCGCCCGACGGCTCAAAGCACCCCTGCACCCAGCCGCCCGAGTGCCCCTGGAAGTGCAACCTCTATCCTAACCTACTTCCCTACTTGCCCTGAGCAAGTGACCAGGAGCCCAGCTCCCACAGTCGCGTGGCCTGCTTGCCAGCAGCCACCAACCCGGGGCCCCCGCCTGCCATAGGATAACATTGGGCCTTCTCACTCTGCACCCGGCCGCCCCTGTGCCGCTGAGGGTGTAAAAACTGTACTTACCTGATCCTGGGGGACCCCTGAGTCTTACCCAGAACCTTAACCCTGCCAGTCAAGTACTTACCCGAAATCCGATAACTCACTTTTCTTCCATAGGGTTCCATTGACTGGTTTTCTGCGAAATTTCTTCTAAGTGTGGAGTTCTGAAGCTTTAGAATATTCACCAAAAATCAACCGAGACACGAAAACGAAAATACTCACCTAGTATTAGAAGGGGCCTCAGTGCTGGACCCGAGTGCCCAACACTGGCCCTAAAAAGTAATCGCAACGTTACTTACCGCTAACTCACTTTTCTTTCATAGGGATCCATTGACTGGTTTTCTGTGAAATTTCTTCTAAGTGTCGATTTCTGTATTTTACAAATATTCTTTAAAAATCGAACAAACTACAAAAACGTAATTACTTACCTGTTTTAAGTAAATGTCCCAGTGCTGAACCTAGGAGTCCAGCACTGGATTACAAAAGTAACGTAAACATACTTTGCTTGCACACTGTATTTCCTTTCATAGGATAACATTGGTAATTTTACCCAGAAAAGTTTCTAAGTGTCAGCTTTTGAAATATAGTAATATTCTTCAAAAATCACTACAATAACCAAAACGCTTTTTCTTACCTGTTTACAGGAAGTGTCCCAGGACTGAATCCAGGATCCAGTCCTGTGGTTAGAAAAGTGCTCTGCAAAGTAATCAATTGTAATTAAGCATAATTTTCCATTGAGCTCAATGTTGCATTGAATTTGACCCTGTGTTGCCTCTTGCACCAACTGTGATAACCACTATCAAAAAAGTCTACTGCCTATCTGTAAGGTGAATAACCAAAGCATCTCATACTGAGAAAGTATATTTTGATCCTATTGTTGGTTCTAAAATAAAACAAGCATATATTTTTTTTTATACAAACCATTGGCCTAGAGTTCAGTTCTTGAGTGTGTGGCTTCATTTGCTGACTGAGTGTGTACAACAAATGCTTTACACTGTCCTCTGATACTGCCTTACTGCTCGACCAAGCTACCACTTTGGAGAGTAAGGTTATATCTAACTTTAGCCTCTGTCAACCCTCTGGGGACTGTGGACTCTGTACACCCTGAACCTTACTTGGGTACAGTATATACAGAGCCACTTTCCTACATTGGTGGATCAGCGGTGGGATACAAACTTGCATTTGTTGGACTACTTGGTTACCATCTGATCACACGACAGAACTCTTAAATTGCCTTTAGAATTCTGATTTTTTTAATTGGCATTTTTTTTAACCAAATTACTAAAAGTCTTGTTAGGGCCTTGCTTAAGTCCCTGTAGCATCTTAGAAAATAAAAAGTCACTATAGCCAAGGTTAGAGGGGTTAGAATTTTTTTTAAAAATGTCTCAAGACAAGAACCCAGCTATTAGTGAAGATAATAATGACATACAGGAACTGGTTGAGGAGCTCGACCTCACCCCTTATCTTCATTTGTCTTTCAAAGAGATAAGGTCCTTATGCAAACTTAAAGATATACCAATGGGCCAGCATCCAACCAAACAAGGGCTCCAGGAGCTCCTGGCTGAGTATGCTAAAGCCCACCCCTCTGAGCATGGTGATGACCCAACAGAGGAGGAAAGGAATGAGGAGGATGGGGATGGTAACCCACCTCCATCACTTCCTAGGGAAGATAGGGTCCCTGCACCCTTAACTCCAAGAATAGACCTCTGGGGACCTAGGGGCCACCTAGGTGGTCCTGGTCCCAGAGAGGACGCTGAGGATAGCCTCAGTGAGGAGGACAACTTGTTAGCAAGGTTGGCCAAACGACTGGACCTAGAGACCAGACTCCTGGCTCTAGAGAAGGAAAGACAGGAGATGGGTTTAGCACCCATCAATGGTGGCAGCAATACTAAAAATAAGGATAGGGAGGAAACTTCTGAACCTAAAATCCCCAAAGGGATTGTCCCCAAGTTTGAGGAAGGTGATGACATCACCAAATGGTTCACAGCCTTTGAGAGGGCTTGTGAAATAAGAAGAGTAAAGAAACCTCTGTGGGGGGCACTCCTGTGGGAACTGTTCTCTGGTAACTGCAGAGACAGGCTTCTGACCCTCTCTGGGCCAGATGCAGGGTCCTATGACCTCATGAAGAGTACTCTGATTGAGGGATTTGGGTTCACTACTGAGGAGTACAGAATTAGATTCAGGGGGGCTCACAAAACCCAGACCCAGTCCTGGATTGACTTCGTGGACTACTCAGTAAAGACACTGGATGGCTGGTTAGCTGGACATAATGTGCATGATTTTTCTGGACTTTACAATTTGTTTATGAAGGAACACATACTAAGTAATTGCACAAATGAAAAGTTGCATCAGCATTTGGTAGACCTAGGTCTAATTTCTCCCCAAGAATTGGGAAAGAAGGCAGACCACTGGGTCAAGACTAGGGTGACAAGGACAACCACTGGGGGTGACCAAAAGAAGGTGGTCACCAAACCCCCCAGGGGAAAGGTGGTGAGAATCCCCAAGATAAAAAGTCTGAGTCTTCCAAAGGGCCCCAAAAACCTGTTCAGGGGGTGGGTCCCAAACTACTCCCTATGTGCCTCAACCCTATAGGGGAAGAACTTTGATCCCTTGAAGGCCTGGTGTAATAACTGTAAGAAGTCAGGACACCTCACTGTAGACAAAACTTGCCCCCACAACAAAGCCCCTAAGGCACCCAGTACAGCTACTCCTGGGGCAGCAAGTTTACAGATGGGATCAGAAGTGTACCCTGAGCAAATCTGGGAACACACTGAGGCAAGTCTGGTCTCCCTAGGGGAAGTGGAATTTGCCACTGTAGCTGTGTGGCCACCCAACTTAAAGAAGTATTTGCAATACCCCTGGGTGAATGGAACTAGAGTAGAGGCTCTGAGGGATACAGGTGCCAGTGTCACTATGGTGAGGGACACACTGGTTTCCCCTGAGCAATACTTGATTGGGAAAACTTACCCAGTCACCAATGCTGACAGTGTCACCACTAGTCATCCCATGGCCATGGTGACATTAGGCTGGGGGGTTACTGGCCTGAAGCAGGTAGTGGTCTCTCCGAAGTTACCAGCTGCATGTCTGCTAGGAAATGATCTGGAAACCTCAGCCTGGGCAGAGGTGGAGCTAAAGGCCCATGCAGCCATGCTGGGCATCCCTGAATTGGTGTGTGTAAAAACAAGAGTACAGAGCAAAAGGCAGGGTGAAGAGATAGTGCTGGAGCCTGAAATGATGGCCCAGCCTACCAAGAGAAAAGGAAAGAAGACTGGCGGACCAGCTTCTACACAGTCACAAGAGCAGGACCCCTCTCCTCAGGGAGAGAACCTGGAAGCCCCAGAGGGAACTGAGCCCCTAGAGCTTGACCCTTACCAGGTTGAACTCTTGGGCCCAGGGGGACCCTCTAGGGAAGAGCTGTGCCAGGGACAGCAAGACTGTCCCACTCTTGAAAGCCTGAGGCAGCAAGCTGTTTCAGAAGCCAAGGGAGATGTCAGTGGTACCCACAGAGTCTATTGGGAAGAGGGATTACTGTACACTGAGGCAAAAGACCCCAACCCTGGAACCACCAGGAGAGTGGTAGTGCCCCAGAAGTACAGGGAGTTCCTCCTAACTTTGGCTCATGACATCCCCTAGCTGGACATCTGGGCCAAACCAAAACTTGGGAAAGGCTAGTTAGCCACTTTTACTGGCCCCAGATGCACCAAAAGGTGAAGGAGTTTGTCAGCTCCTGTGTTACCTGTCAAGCCAGTGGCAAGACAGGTGGCCATCCAAAGGCCCCCTGATACCACTACCTGTGGTGGGGGTTCCCTTTGAAAGGGTAGGTGTGGACATAGTGGGTCCACTGGAACCTCCCACAGCCTCAGGGAACAAATTCATACTGGTGGTAGTGGATCATGCCACTAGGTATCCTGAGGCTATTCCCCTTAGGACTACTACAGCTCCTGCAGTAGCCAAAGCCCTCATTGGTGTCTTCACCAGGGTAGGGTTTCCTAAGGAGGTGGTTTCAGACAGAGGTTCCAACTTCATGTCTGCTTACCTGACCCACATGTGGAAGGAGTGTGGGGTGCAGTACAAGTTTACTACACCCTACCATCCACAAACCAATGGCCTTGTTGAGAGGTTCAACAAGACATTGAAAGGCATGATCATGGGGCTCCCTGAAAACTCAAAAGGAGATGGGATGTCCTACTACCATGCCTGCTTTTCGCTTACAGAGAAGTGCCACAGAAGGGGTAGGTTTCTCACCCTTTGAACTTCTGTTTGGCCATCCTGTGAGGGGACCACTCTGTCTTGTAAAGGAGGGCTGGGAGAGACCTCTCCAAGAACCCAAACAAGATATAGTGGACTATGTGCTTGGCCTAAGGTCCAGAATGGCTGAGTACATGGAAAAGGCATCCAAGAACCTTGAGGCCAGCCAGGAGCTTCAGAAGCACTGGTATGACCAAAAAGCTGCACTGGTTGAATTCCAACCTGGGCAACAGGTATGGGTTTTGGAGCCAGTGGCACCAAGGGCCCTCCAGGACAGATGGAGTGGCCCTTACCCTATCCTAGAGAAAAAGAGTGAGGTCACCTACCTGGTTGACCTGGGCACCAGCAGGACACCCAAAAGGGTTATCCATGTGAACCGCCTAAAACTCTACAATGACAGGGCTGACATCACCATGCTGATGGTGACAGATGAGGAACAGGAAGCTGAGAGTGAACCTCTCCCTGATCTCCTCTCCCACAGCCCAAAAGATGGGTCAGTAGATGGAGTTGTCTTTTCAGACACCCTCACTGCCCAACAGCAGACTGACTGCAAGCAAGTCTTGCAGCAGTATGCTGGGCTCTTTTCCTTGACCCCTGGTCTGACAAACTGGTGTACCCATGATGTGGACACTGGTGACAGTGCACCTGTCAAAAACAAGATCTATCGTCAGTCAGACCAAGTTAAGGAAAGCATCAGAGCTGAAGTCAGCAAGATGCTGGAGCTAGGGGTTATTGAGCCCTCTGAGAGCCCCTGGGCTAGCCCAGTGGTTCTGGTCCCCAAACCTCATCAAAAGGGTGAAAAGAGAGAGATGAGGTTTTGTGTGGACTATAGGGGTCTCAACTCTGTCACCAAGACAGATGCACACCCTATCCCAAGAGCTGATGAACTGATAGACAGATTGGGTGCAGCCAAATACCTGAGTACCTTTGACTTAACTGCAGGGTACTGGCAGATTGGCATGGCCCCAGGAGCCAAACAGAAAACAGCATTCTCCACACCTGATGGGCATTTTCAGTTCACTGTTATGCCCTTTGGTTTAAAGATTGCCCTTCCACCTTCCAGAGGTTGGTGAATCAAGTCCTTGCTGGGTTGGAGTCCTTTAGTGCAGCTTATCTTGATGATATTGCTGTCTTCAGTTCCACCTGGCAGGATCACCTGGTCCACCTTGGGAAGGTTTTAAAGGCCCTGCAAACTGCAGGCCTAACTATCAAGGCATCCAAATGCCAGATAGGGCAGGGCACTGTGGTGTACTTGGGCCACCTGGTTGGTGGAGGCCAGGTACAACCCTTACAGCCCAAGATCCAGGCTATCCTGGACTGGGTAGCTCCAACAACTCAGACCCAAGTCAGGGCATTCCTTGGCTTGACTGGGTACTACAGGAGGTTTGTGAAGGGATATGGGTCCATTGTGACTCCCCTCACAGAACTCACCTCCAAGAAGATGCCAAAGAAAGTAAACTGGACAGTCTGTTGCCAAAAGGCTTTTGACACTCTGAAAGAAGCAATGTGCTCAGCACCAATTCTAAAAGCACCAGATTATGCCAAGCAGTTCATTGTGCAGACTGATGCCTCTGAGCTAGGGATAGGAGCGGTCCTATCCCAGACCAATGATGAAGGCCAAGACCAACCTGTTGCTTTTATAAGCAGAAGGCTTCTCCCCAGGGAGCAGCGTTGGAGTGCCATTGAGAGGGAGGCCTTTGCTGTGGTCTGGTCCCTGAAGAAGCTGAGGCCCTACCTGTTTGGAACTCACTTCCTAGTTCAAACTGACCACAGACCTCTCAGGTGGCTAATGCAAATGAAAGGAGAAAACCCAAAACTGTTGAGGTGGTCCATCTCCCTACAGGGAATGGACTTTGAAGTGGAACACAGACCTGGCACTGCCCATGCCAATGCAGATGGCCTTTCCAGGTTCTTCCACTTAGACAATGAAGACTCCATAGGGCAAGGTTAGTCTCATCATCTTTCGCTTGGGGGAGTTGTGTGAGAAAGTGCCATCTTTCTTACATGGTATGCCCCCACTTTTGCTGAATGGCTGATGTACTTTGACTGAGTGTGCCCTGGGCTCCTGCCAACCAGGTACCCAGGGCCTGTGTTCCTTCCCTAAAATTGCATTGATACCTACACCCAATTGACATCCCTGGCCACAGGTCAGCCCCTGGTAAATGGTACCATGGGTACCCAGGGCACTGTGACCAGGGAAGGCCCCTAAGGGCTGCAGCACTTGTTGTGCCACCCTTAGGGACCATGCACCTTTACACACACACACTGCCTTTGCAGGCTGCGTGTCTTGGTGCAGAACAAAAGTGAAGAGTCGACATGGCTCACATCCCTGTGTGCCATGCCTACAGCCACTGCACTGGCCTAGGTCAGCCACCCCTCTAGCTGGGTGCACTATGCCAGTGGTGAGGGCATAGAGGCATGAGCCCTGTGCCCCTACAGTGCCCAAGTCCATTCTTGGGCATTGTAAGTGCAGTGCTGCCATTAAGAGTATATGGTGCTGGGAGTCTGTCATTACGAACTCCACAGCACCATAATGGCCCCACTGAAGACTAAGAAGTTTGGTATCAAACTTCTCAGCACATTAAACCCCCACTGATGCCAGTGTGGGATTTAATGTAAACGCACTCCAGAGGGCATCTTAGAGATGCCCCCTGAAACCAACCCGACCTCCAGTGTCCGGACTGAGTGGCTGCCCAGGCTGCCACCACCAGACATGTTTCTGGACCCCTGGGTCGAGAGCCTCTGCTCTCAGGGGCCTGAAACAATGCACATCCCGGGACGAGGTGCCAAAGCCTCCTCCCCAGGATGGGCAGGGGGAGCTTCAAAGGCCTGCCGCCTTTGGAGTTTCCCAGACCATTTGCTGCTTCCAGCAAACTGGTCCCCACTGGTTCTACCCCCACTCCTGGCGGGAGAACCGGCGGGAAAACCAGAAGCAGGAAATGGGTTGTGCCCACCTCTGCCAACTCCACCCCTAAGGTGGGGGAGACGAGGTGAAGCACAAACTCGAGTCCCCGCCATCTTGAGGATGGGGGGGACCTGGCCAACCAGGGACAGGCTCCTGCCCCCTCCCACTGGAGAGGAACAGAATAGGGGTGTACTCCACCCCAGGAAGGGACCCATTGGTCCCTGCCCTTACCTACCTGTAACCACCCCTAAATTTAGTATTTAGGGGCTCCCTGAACCTTCCTTCCGGAGTTCCCAAATCCGAAAACAAGAAGAGAAGACAAAGCAAGAAGACCAGCCGTGCAGCTGCTAAAAAGGAGGCGACAACAACTGACTTGGCCCCAGCCCTACCGGCCTGTCGACCTCTGAACCTGCTCCTGCGGAATCCCGGCCTCAGCAACCTCACAAACCCCGGAGGACCTGACTTCTGTGCTACAGCCTTCGACCCAGGGACTCCCACGAGCAGTGGTACTGCTCAAAAGAAAACCTACCAAAGACCCGGCCCTGGCACGGAGCCGCGAAACCTGCACACTCTGCACCCGCCGAGTCCAGCCTGTGCCTGAGTGACCAGAGACCTCGAGGACGTCCCCCGGCGATTCTGACCTGGAATCCAGTGGCCAAGGACCCTCCTCGACGACCCAGACGACGCCTGCAGCCTCAGGACAAGGGACCCCTCCAACCGCGACCAGCAGGGGGTAAGATTTCCCGACCTCAAAAGACACCCCTGCACCCGGCGCCCCACGGCCCCTTGTGCCCAACTCCTGGGTGTCTACCTATCCTCTAAGACCCCAACTTACCTCCTGAAGTGTTGGTCGTCCCTGAAGAATCACCGTCCCCGAGCCTGCAGCCTTTCTTCACCTTTCACGACCTCTATTGTTTAACATTGAGCGCCCGACGGCTCAAAGCACCCTGCACCCAGCCGCCCGAGTGCCCCTGGAAGTGCAACCTCTATCCTAACCTACTTCCCTACTTGCCCTGAGCAAGTGACCAGGAGCCCAGCTCCCACAGTCGCGTGGCCTGCTTGCCAGCAGCCACCAACCCGGGCCCCCGCCTGCCATAGGATAACATTGGGCCTTCACTCTGCACCCGGCCGCCCCTGTGCTGCTGAGGGTGTAAAAACTGTACTTACCTGATCCTGGGGACCCCTGAGTCTTACCCAGAACCTTAACCCTGCCAGTCAAGTACTTACCCGAAATCCGATAACTCACTTTTCTTCCATAGGGTTCCATTGACTGGTTTTCATGCAAATTTCTTCTAAGTGTGGAGTTCTGAAGCTTTAGAATATTCACCAAAAATCAACCGAGACACGAAAACGAAAATACTCACCTAGTATTAGAAGGGGCCTCAGTGCTGGACCCGAGTGCCCAACACTGGCCCTAAAAAGTAATCGCAACGTTACTTACCGCTAACTCACTTTTCTTTCATAGGGATCCATTGACTGGTTTTCTGTGAAATTTCTTCTAAGTGTCGATTTCTGTATTTTACAAATATTCTTTAAAAATCGAACAAACTACAAAAACGTAATTACTTACCTGTTTTAAGTAATGTCCCAGTGCTGAACCTAGGAGTCCAGCACTGGATTACAAAAGTAACGTAAACATACTTTGCTTGCACACTGTATTTCCTTTCATAGGATAACATTGGTAATTTTACCCAGAAAAGTTTCTAAGTGTCAGCTTTTGAAATATAGTAATATTCTTCAAAAATCACTACAATAACCAAAACGCTTTTTCTTACCTGTTTACAGGAAGTGTCCCAGGACTGAATCCAGGATCCAGTCCTGTGGTTAGAAAAGTGCTCTGCAAAGTAATCAATTGTAATTAAGCATAATTTTCCATTGAGCTCAATGTTGCATTGAATTTGACCCTGTGTTGCCTCTTGCACCAACTGTGATAACCACTATCAAAAAGTCTACTGCCTATCTGTAAGGTGAATAACCAAAGCATCTCATACTGAGAAAGTATATTTTGATCCTATTGTTGGTTCTAAAATAAAACAAGCATATATTTTTTTTTATACAAACCATTGGCCTAGAGTTCAGTTCTTGAGTGTGTGGCTTCATTTGCTGACTGAGTGTGTACAACAAATGCTTTACACTGTCCTCTGATACTGCCTTACTGCTCGACCAAGCTACCACTTTGGAGAGTAAGGTTATATCTAACTTTAGCCTCTGTCAACCCTCTGGGGACTGTGGACTCTGTACACCCTGAACCTTACTTGGGTACAGTATATACAGAGCCACTTTCCTACACAGGGGCACTCGGGCGGCTGGGTGCAGGGTGCTTTTGAGCCGTCGGGCGCTCAATGTTATTCAATGGGAGACTTGGAAGTTGAACAAAGGCTGCATGCTCGGAGACGGAGATTCTTCAGGTGCGACCACCACTTCGAGAGGTAAGTTGGGATCTTGGAGGATAGGTAGGTACCCAGGAGTTGGGCACAGGGGGCCGTGGGGCGCCGGGTGCAGGGGTGTCTTTTGGCGTCGGGAAATCTTACCCTCTGCTAGTCGCGGTTGGGGGTTCCCTTGTTGTGAGGCTGCAGGCGTCGTCCGGGTCGTCGAGGAGGGTCCTTGGGCACTGGATTCCAGGTCACAATCGCCAGGGGGACGTCCTCGTGGTCTTGGTTCACTCAGGCACAGGCCGGGCTCGACGGGTGCAGAGTGTGCTGGATTCGCGGTTCTTGACTGGCACCAGGGGTGTTGCTTGTTTGAGCAGAACCACTGCTCGTGGGAGTCCCAGTCTTTAGATGAGGCAGGCAGGTCCTCCTGGGTTTTCGAGGTTGCTGCCTGCTGGAGACGCCGGGGTTTAGCAGGAGCAGGTTCAAGGATCAACGGGCCTGTAGGGCTGGGGCCAAGTCAGTTGGTGTCGTCCTTTTGTGAGCAGCTGCACGGCAGGTCTTCTTCTTGTTCTTCTTTCTTGTTGCAGAATCGGGATCTGAGGAAGGAAGGTTCAGGGTGCCCCTAAATACTAACTTTAGGGGCGTTACAGGTAGGGCAAGGGCAGGGACCAATGGGTCCCTGTCCTGGGGTGAGTACACCCCCTATCCTGCCACTCCAGTGGGAGGGGGGCAGGAGCCTAGCTCTGATTGGGTAGGGCTCCCCATTCTCAAAATGGCGAGAGCCCGGAGTTGTGCTTTACCTCGCCTCCCCCACCTGAGGGGTGGGGTTGGCAGAGGCTGGCACACCCCCTTCCCCTCCTTTGTTTTTCCCGCCAAAGTGGGGGTCAGAACCGGTGGGGGCCAGTTGCTGAGTACAGCAAGTGGCCTGGAGAAGCTCACAAAGGCGGCATGCCTTTGAAGCTTCCCCTGCCCATCCTGGGGGAGGAGACCTAGCACCTCGCCCAGGATGTGCATTGTTGCAGGCCCAGGAGAGCGGATGGCTCTCCACCCAGGGGTCCAGCAACATGTCTGCTGTGTGGCAGCCGGGGCAGCCCCTCAGACAAGACGTGGATTGTAGGTTAGATTCAGGGGGCAACTCTAAGTTGCCCTCTGTCGTGCATTTCACATTAAATCCCACACTGGCATCAGTGTGGGTTTAATGTGCTGAGAAGTTTGATACCAAACTTCTCAGTCTTCAGTGTAGCCATTATGGTGCTGTGGAGTTCGTAATGACAACCTCCCAGCACCATATACTCTTCATGGCATCACTGCACTTACAGTGCCCAGGAATGGCCCTGGGTACTGTAGGGGCACAGGGCTCATGCACCTGTGCCCACACCACTGGCATAGTGCACCCAGCTAGAGGGGTGACTGAGGTATGCCAGGGCAGTGTGTTTAGTGGGCATGGCACACAGGGATGTGTGCCATGTCGACTCTCTGTTTAGTTCTGCACCAAGACACTCAGCCTGCAAAGGCAGGGTGTGTGTGTGTGTGTCAGGGTACAGGGCCTCTAAGGGTGGCACAATAAGTGCTGCAGCCCTTAGGGGCCTTCTCTGGTCACAGTGCCCTGGGTACCTAGGGTACCATTTACCAGGGGCTTACCTGTGGCCAGAGATGCCAATTGGGTTTAGGCTTTAGTACAGTTTTTAGGGAAGGAACACAGGCCCTGGGTACCTGATTGGCAGGGACCCAGGGCACACCAAGGAAAAGTGCATCAGTTATCAGGCAAAAAGTGGGGGGGTTACTGCAACAGAAACCCACTTTCCTACACACATTGGCTGTCTTATATCCTTCCAATGCTCGTGTTTAAGGAACTACTTTTTTATTTTTATTCAGCACTCCCTGAGAATAAATAGGTTTCTTACGTCTTTCATGTGCTGCTTACCTCCCCTACATCTGTGCTGCTACTTGGCCCTTCCAGCAACAGTCATACTTTTGCTGGGGTATGGCTGAAGAGCAGATTTTAAGGGTTCTTTCAGTTTTTTTTCTTCTGCATGCTGTAGGAAACTGTTTTTTTGTTGGAGTAGTCCCCCCACTTTTTGCCTGGTACTTATGCAACTTTGACTGGCTTCCTGTTAACCAGGCCCCCCCAGTGCCAGTGTTCTATCCCCCAAAACAAGGTAACTGTTCAATTGATCCCCAGTTGGTCAGGCCTTTAGCACCTCTGTAAGTCCCTAGTAAGTGGTACCCCTGCGACCTAGGGCATAGGTACTAAAGAGGGTCCCTACGAGCTGCGTCCTATATTGTGCCACTCCAAGGGACCTCGCCCCAAACTTGGGCAGACTCTAAAAAGTGAAAACACGACATGGCACACACTCTGTGTCATGTACCATAACACTGCATGTAATATTTGAAAGTCGCCCCTACAGCAGGCCTTACAGCAGGGTGCAGTATATTACATGTGAGGACATAATTGCATGCACTGATATGCCCCTGTGCTGGCCAGTTCAGTTGCTGACAGTACAAGTGAACAGGGAAGCCATCTTAAGGAATATACTGGGCACTGGTCAAAACGAGTTTCTCAGCTACATAATGGCTTCACACTCTGCATTTCCATAATTTTTTTAAAATTCTATCTGTTTTCTGAGCGAGAAGTATTTGAAAATAAACTGCCATTTAAAAAGATTGAAAACATTAAATTGTGTGTAGTTTTGAGATGACATAAGATGCATTTGCTTTTCCGCCAGCATTTTGATTTTTTTTGTGTGACTTTTTTATAAACCATGTTTTATAGACAAACATTAGCAAAGGCAACAACTCTGCATTCTCATTATAAAGCGGAGACCTGTTGGCTTTGCCAATGTTTAAGAAATGTTCCAGGGACAGTGATATAGAAAGTCACAACCTAAAAATGTTTGCATTTTCAACAGGCTGTTGTCTAGACTTATTCTAAAATGGACACTCGTGAGCCAGGTGTACCTTTGTAATTTATTTGGATTAATTCATATGTTTTAAATGTAAACTTGCTATTCTCTTCTGAAGTTTGTTTTCCTTATTCTCTATCATTAGAATCTTTGCGGAATAGATAAAGTACATGCTCCTCTTCCATGCGCCAAACCAGCAAATGAAGATAGTTATGCTTACTGACTGTCATATCTAAAGGCTCCTATATGAACTGACTTTCAACAGACCTCTGTTTATGATCCGATCTATGGCATACGTTTATAATGAATGTTTTGTTTATAATCTTTGCACTTCTCTTGGGCCTTGTGGGCAATATTGCATCCTTTAAAATCTGTTGAGTATAAATAGGCTCTGAACTGGTTTAGATCACTAATGCTTATTATTCAAAGAATTATAAATGCGTTTTTATTTTTATTTTTTTTTAGCTAAAGGGACGCAGCAAACTGCAGTGTCTTTGGTGTCTCTGCCGGCTCCTGCCCAAACCGTCCCTCCAGTTATCACACAGACTCCTGTTATAGCTGCAACTCCAGTGCCAAACCTTACTGCAAACGTCACACCTGTACCCGTGCCCACACCTATCCCTCCTGTTGTCGCTCCTCCCCCGATACCTGTGGTACCTCCAGCTCCACCTGTCATCAAGGTAAAGTATTAAGCTTTCATGTTATCAGAGTGAAACACATGTCCTACGAAGCTTTGTGACTATTGCTTTGTGTAAAAATCTACTGGTGAGAGGTTAGTCTGCTACAGGACCTTAGGCAGAGTGTGTAATTTACAGTTGTGGGAAAACACTTGGAATATCTGGTTTTGTAAGATTTAGTACTAGGTTTGAAGCAAATTGCTAGTTTTAGGGTGGGGATTCCAGCAGTAAATGGGTGTAAAATTATCATTTGGGAATGTTACCTCAATTTACAGTGCAATGTTCGATGTTGGTAGCCAGAAAGTTAACTTTACTGGCAATAACGCAGGTACTACCAGCTGTTGACTATTCTAACTGGAGATAGTCACAAAATAGCTTCCTGGATGTACGTCCCCACATTTGAGCGCCTGCCCGCCCGACAATTTCTGCAAAGAAACAGCTAGTCAAGACTAAGGTTACCCCAGATGACCCAGTGTACATCAGGAGCCTGGTCCCACCTGATAAACTAGTGCTCTGTGCCGCTGGTAAAAGGCCCTCAGTCTGGCAACAGGGGGTTCTCCTCCGCAGCCAAGGAGAGCAAGAAGATCGATGGGGTAGGTAATCATATGGTTGTTGGGGCAACCACACACTGGATAATAGTCTATTCAGTCAGACTGTAGTGCCCACATTTGCTGTATGTTGGATGCTGCGCATACACCCAAAGGCCAGGGTACCCCCAGCATCAGCCCTTTCAGGATTTGCAAACAGTCAAGTCCTTGGGCAGGAGTGGATAATGTGGTAACTCCCCTCTCCATTACTCCCCCCACTCATTCAACACCTGTCAGGTAAGACTGAGATTCTTCTTTCTTCAATGGGAGGAAATGACTTCCAAATGTGTGCTCTTGATGGTGCAGACGGGGTGTAAATCCCAGAGTTTCACAACAGCAAGCATAATACTTCGCCTCCATGTCCCCAGTTGCATACAAATGCCACACCTAATTGAGCAAGTGAATGGGTTCCTAGTCTCAGGGGACATCGAGCTGATGCTTTCACACCCGTATGGCAAAGTAGTATACTCAATGTACTTCTTGAACCTCAATAAAAGATAAGACTTCTCGTTAGCAATTATGGCAGCCCATTTTCATCATCATTTTATACATGTCTGTACCTGGACGATTAAAGGGAAACAACTCTAAAATTCCAAACCCACACAGGAGGCCATCCACTTCATACAGAATCCTGGTTCACAATCAATGTGAAGAAACTTCATTGTGATGGATACTTCTAACTGCGGATTCCTTGTCTTGGAATGAGGCATGCCCCAGTCATGTATGCGAAGGTTACCTTGGACTGAGAGGAGAAGCTTTACACTGGCCAAACTAAGAGTCTAGACCTCTGGGAAAGGCCTGCTCCTGGTCACGAGAGCAGATTATCGATCACTTCCAGGGTTGTTCTTGCAAGAGGTCAACCTCTGTCAAGATCAGTTTCAAAGCTGAAAAATAGAAAAGCGAAGCTACTCTCCACCCCATCCCCCCACTCCCTACCCATGAAGTGGGCACGAGGGTGTCGGTGTCAGTTGACTCGTCTCTCGTTCCCTGCAGAGCTGATTCCTCAACTGGTCTCTCTCCTCCAGAGTTTTCCTTACCATTGGTGACAACGCAGCAGATGGAGGCCTTCAAAGAATCCATGCAGTAGTTTTTAAGCGAAACCATGCACTAGGTTTTCAGCACACTTGCGGCTCCCTCTGGTATGCTTTCAGGTCCCAAGGGCCTGCAGGGGCCTACATTCGGGTTCTCACTGGTGGGTCCTTCCCTGGTGTGTCCTGCCCTGGTGCTATCTAACCCAGTTATACCCATTCCGTGTCCAGTACAGACTCAAGTACATGACATCCACTGCGACTCCAGGACCTATGCTAGACTGTTCCTTGTCTACACCGGTACCAACACTACATACTACCAGTCCCTGCATAGATCCTGGTGCTGATTCAGATGTCTGACCATGAGCCAGCTTCAGCCCAGCCTCTACCGATTTCGCGCTAGGAAATTACTAAAGTGCAACTGGCCGTCCTACAGCCTGACTCTGTTCCAATGCCTCTAACAGGGCAGACACATGAGCAGAGGCTCTATTATCTTTTTGGCTCTGACTCTAAGCAAGGTACACCCCAGAAGGAAATGATGACGATGGTGTGGATGGGAATGGATGCCTTCGTTCGAAAGAGCAAACTCAAAATTGCTCTTTTGGGTGTGGAAGAGTGTAGGAAGCTGGCTCTGTATATGGTATGCCACTAAGTGGTTATACCGTGCAGAGTCCAGAGATTCCCCTAGAATTATACAGGGCTCAATGTAAACCCAAAGTGCTCTATTAGTGATCGTGTGGGCGAACAGCCTTAAGCCTAACACAGAGGAGTGTAAGACATTTATTGCACACACCTTGACCAATAACTGACGCACGACTCGAAAAGGATATCCACACCAATTTTAGAAAAATGAGCTTTGTTTGAGATTTATTTTAAGACCAAGATCTTCACAAAAAGGTAAGTACGTTTTTCAGGAAAAATACTTTAGTCTTTTAAAAGTCAACACTTAGTGCAATTTTCAAACCGTTCAATGTTCTCCTATGGAGGAGAACAACAATATGGTTTCACAGGTAAGTACTCAACTTACAGTTCCAGTCTTCGGGGCTTAAGATCAGCAGAGGGCAAGGTTCAGATAAGCACAAAGTTTGCACCACCAACGTCACAGGAACGGCTGGTTGCAGAGGTCAAATTCGGAGATAGGCCCAATGCGTTTCAATGGAGATTGGGGGCGCTTATAGCCACGCTGCTTGCAGGTAGGTTAATCGGTTGCAGGAGCCAAGCCTCGGGGGTTAGAGCAAGCACGGGGAGGTGGGGGGTCACAAGGTAGCACCAAACATACACCACCAGCGGCACTGGGGCAGCTGGGTGCAGGGTGCAAATACAGCGTCGGGTGCCCAATGCTTTTCAATGGAGGAACTTGGATTTGAAGACCGACTGCAGGCGACAAACTGGAGGCTCCACGCAGGAAACTAGCAACAGCAGAAGTAAGCTGAGATGTTGAGTGTCGATCTCCCCAAGGCACAGGGGCTTTGGGTGCAGTGGTGTCTTTTGACGTCCGATTCTTCTTGCTGGTCGGGGGAGCCTTTGGATTCACACTGCATGCGTCGTAGTGTAGTCCGGGAGGGGTCAGCCATCGCTGGATTTGGACACAGGATCGCTGGGGAACCTTTTCTGACTGAAAAGGTGTACTTCAGCTCGCCTCCTTCACCGTAGGTGTGGAGTTGGCAGAGGTGGGCACACCTCCTATTTTTCCCAGGTTTTCCCACCCAAAGTGGGGGGGTAAACTAGGGGCTGCCATCTGCTAGCAACAGAGGCTGGGGATCGCATTACAAAGGTGGCAGGCCTTTGAAGCTTCCCTCTCAAGCACTGTGCTCATCCTGGGGGGAGGAGGTGTGACACCTCCGCCCAGGATGTGCTTTGTTTCTGGTCCCAGAGAGCAGAGGCTCTTGACCCAGGGGTTCAGAAACAGGTCTGGTGGTGGCAGGCTGGCTAAAGCCAGTCTGTGGCCACACTAGGGCTGGTAGGTTTTCAGGGGCCCCTACGAGGTGTCCTCGTAGTACATGGTTCAATAAATCCCACACTGGCATTAGTGTGTTTTTATTGAGAGGAGTTGTTTGATACCAAACACTCCTGGGTTCAGAGAAGCCATCACGGTGCTGGGGAACTAGAGTTGTCAAGTTTCCAGCCTATGTACTCTCTATGGCTTCCCTGGCACTTAAAATATCTAAAAATTGACTTAGATAGTGTAGGGGCATATCTGCTCATGTGCTCAGATATGCCCAC
Source organism: Calotriton arnoldi (assembly GCA_963921515.1). NCBI lineage: Eukaryota > Metazoa > Chordata > Amphibia > Caudata > Salamandridae > Calotriton > Calotriton arnoldi. Next base: position 419,549 of record CAWUFW010003156.1, read on the forward strand.
ACCTGTGGTATAGTGCACCCTGCCTTAGGGCTGGAAGGCCTGCTAGAGGGGTGACTTAGCAATACCTCAAGTAGTGCTGCTTTGACATGGCATACAGGCAGTTTGCCATGTCGACTTTGTTGTTTTTGTCTGCAACAAGGCAGGCGGACTGCAGTGCCAGTTAGCATGACCTTGGTGACGGGTCTCTAGGGGACCCTCTTCAGTCCCAATGCCCTAGGTACCAGGGATACCATTTACTAGGGACTTACAGGGGGATCTTTAGTTGTGCCAATCGTGGTACAGTTTTAGGGAAGGAGCTCTAGCACAGGGGACCTGGTTGGCAGGGACCCTGTGCACTTTAAATCAAAACTACATCATGTTCCAGGCAAAAAGTGGGGGACTAACCATGTCAAGAGGCACTTTCTCACAACCAGTCAGGCCGGGGTCACAGCTGCTTGCGTAGGGCCGCACAGTATCACCAACCTCTGTCTGCTGCTCGGGAAGCCGGCCGCTGTTGTCATAGGGAGCTGCCCAGGGGTGTCTGGCCTTCGGTGCTGGCGGCTGCCATCTTGCCTTCCCTGGGGCTGTCGCACATAGTCAGCGGGAGGCATCCTCGCAGTGCCATGAACTCCCCGCAGAACCTAGAGAGGGTCTTATTATGCTGGTGGGCTGTCGTCGCTGCAGGGGGAGGTGGCGTGGTTCGGGCGGCAGCCCCATGGCTCATGCGGCCGCCATCTTGCTTGACTCGCAGTTGGCCGGGCGGCTGCTATGTGGTCTGATCCTCTCGAGCCAGAACAAGCCCAACGATGAGGGCACAGCAGTGTCAGCAGCGTAAGGGAAAGCTGCACGGCTTTCGCTTACACCAGGACACCGCTGGCTGCAGCTATAGATAATACGGGTGGCAAAGGAGCAGACGGTACGTCTTACTCTGCCGTCATCTTGTCCACGCACCCTAAATCTAATTTTAAAAAGCGTTATGACCCAGCCAGGGCTACTGCTTTGTTTTTTTTTTTCTTTTTTTTAAAGTGCAATAGTACTGGATGTGTCTTGGTTCTTTTTATTATTTTTAGCCATGCTGCACAGCAGCCACACTATTTGATTTGTATACAGCATGGTACAAATCATTACCAAGGTCGGTAATACCCTTGCAGTACAGCATTAACAAAAAGAAATGTCAGAACCAATCATCTCAAAGGTGAGACAGACTGGCTTTGCCAATGCTTGTTAAGTCTTGGCACAACAAACCCTGTGACTGTGAGCAAATCAGTTAATCTCTCCGTGCATGAAAATGAAGGACATTTGGCTAAAAATCCTGTCGCATAAAGCAGTTGCCCCCATCTCCATTTCTTAGTGAAAAGGCAATTGGAAGCAGATAACCCCTGTTTTCTCAATAAATATCTATTTCAAAGGAGAAAAGGGTTTCTTTGAAGTGCCTGTGGCATAGTAAAACATAGCTACAAATGGCAAGAGGTTCAACAAGGACTGTGGGGAAGAAGAAAAAATAAAAGTAGTGCCTCAACCACAACGTTATCAGAGGAAGAACTGAAATCAAGCTGAAGCAATCCGTACGTAGTCCGTGCTTCAGCCAAAGTACGAGTAAGTGAAGCCGGTAGACGATGGCCAATTAGAAGGTAACAAATGAGAGTTACAGTGAAGCCAACAAATGTTAAGCAGTGAGTGGACTGCAAGCCACTTGTATAAAATATCTTTTTCAAGCGAGAGCACTTTGTTTTCAATGCTGGTTTGAAAACTTGAATTCAGCTCATCAGGAGAGGCAATTTATTCCATAGACTCTTACCTGCTACATTAATTAGTTTACCTCCGGATTCTACGTCCTTTGATTTTGTAATGGCCAGTGTAGGGTCTTGTGCTGAGCGTATAGATCCTAGAGTATTTTTGGAGCTGTAACTGGTTTGGCAAGTACAGAGAGGAAAAATATTGGTTAGCAACCCATCAAATGCCACGAATTCAACATGCTCTTCTATTTGAAGCCAGCCTAATGAAGTTATTGATGTAAATGGGATACTTTGTCAGGTATTTGGAGAACCTGGTTGTTTACATGCTGAAGGACATCTCTAAATATAAATCTTTTAGGGACACCACCGAAGATTAGAAAAACCTAGGAAATAATGACGCCTGAACTATTTGAATGTAGTTGCCATACTCTATGAAAGGCCTTGCTCCCCGGGAGCAAGACTGAGGCAGAACTATGCCTATCCTGAGGAGGAAATACAGATTATCTGTACTGGAGTCTGTGTATTTCTGGTAATGTTCTAATTGGCATAACAAATAAAACACTCATGCATGCCAGAAGTTGAAAGAGAGGCTTAAAATAACAAGCATTGGCAAAGCCAATAGGTCTCACCTATACACGATCTATTGGCTATGTCAATATTTTGTGTCCATGTTCATTGCAGCTTGGCCGCTCTGCAACGAGTCTTAAAGTTTAAAAAAAATGAAAGCGCTATGACATGGCAACTCTTGTTTACTTATGCTACTGCTAGGATATTTTTTGACAAAAAAAATCTAACAAAAATTATCATTTGCAACGCCAATTGCTCAAAGTTTCACTAATGCGAGACCTATTGCAGTGCAAATGCTTGTTATTATTTTACAATCAGTGCGGAGTGAGCCAAGCTCAAGTGGTATTCATGTAAGGTGTTCCCAGACACACCCTTAAAAAGTGCAGAAAGCATAAACTAACGTGAAATAAATAGTCATATGTCTAACTTTCATTGAAAAGCAAGGTTATAATTCCGAAAAATCTGTTTACAAAAAAAGGCTTCGAAAACATGTGGGGTGCATTTGCTAGGGGCGTAACGCAGGCCCGTGAAGCCCCTCCAACGCTTCACGGGGGCCCCTTAATCAGCAGAAAACCAATGAATTTCTCTAAGCTATTGGAGACTCTCTGCAGGGGGGAGCATCAGTTCTTATTACGCCACTGCCATGTGCTCGATGGTTATAACTTAAATAAACATTTACTCATCGAACTCGGAAAAAAGAAAGTGTCTGATAAGCGAGTGCTGCTGCTATATACGAGACACGCGTTCGAATCTCGGTAAGAGAAGTAAAGTTAACAGAAAGGCCATGTTCAAATGAATGCGGATGACTTTATATGGCGTTCTCTGAGCTTCACGCCTGCTGACCCATTGGTGCAAGAAGCTGCCTTGGGCCGGCCATGGGCACATTAATGTAAATAGACTGAGCAGGGGCAGAGGGCCTGAGTGGAAGGGGCCTCACTGGAGTCTAGGTACGAAAGGCCATTATCGCCACCACAAGGGGCTGGCAGTGCTCCTTGACTACCGCCACTCTCACTGATGGCGCTGGTGGGCAGGAGGTGATGGCCTGCGCGTCTTCAAGTTCTGCCCTTCCGTGCCTAATAAGGTCATTCAGTCCAGGTTTTATCTCTGCCTTCAAAGATTAGTGGCCCTGCTGATCCCAGCATGCAATAACGGCCTCTTTACCGGAATGCGAAGAATACACCTACACTGGATGAGCTATTCATGCGCTGGCCAGGGAAGCTGGAGAGCTCTGCAAGCGGCGCCCAGGAGAGGCGTGCTCTCTCCCTACAGCGATGGACTGATCGTGCTGGTATCTCTCACTGATGTTCAGATGGGGTTCACCCCTATCCATGCACAAGGATGCGTGCTGGCAATGTTTGCGCTTATATCAGTGAAGCTAAGAAAACAAATGTTAACAGTCAACATGTGCTTGGGGGATCTTTACAGCTAGTCTGGCAGCCCAGTAGGTTACTGGACTTACTGCATGATGATGGTCATCACACTGTCACTGGTTCGGTTCAGTCAGGGCACAAGTGCTAAACAAGACGCGCGGCCAAGAAACGCGCTCTCTGGTGAGGGAGGGGGAGGAGGGAGGGGGAGGAAAGGCAGATGGCGCCTCGCCAGCGATGCGAGGAATGGAAACGCGCTCTCTGGTGAAGGAGGGGGAGGAGGGGTGCGGGAGGGGGAGGAAAGGCAGATGGCGCCTCGCCAGCGATGCGAGGAATGGATGGCAGCTGTGCGCGTGCACGCCATCGTGAACGCAAGCTGGTCGCCAGCCGAAAGCCAGTGGGTTTGCACTTCCATAACCCGCTTACTAAAAGTCTCGGCCAGACCAGCGTAAGCACTGGTGCAGGCCGAGACCTAAAAACAGGTTGCAGTGTTCTAAATGGTGGTAGAGAGCACATTTGAATCTACAGAGCAACAAGCTGCTAACTGGTTGTTTAAGGTGAGTAACATTTTCCTTCAATTACAACCATTTTTGGCATAAGTACACAGCTATAGATGGAATTCAGGTAGCTTGTCATCCACCGACAGTTAATTTTCATGTTTTCAAATCAAGAGTCTTGGTTTACAGAAGGGTTTAGAACTACTAATAAACCAATGTTGTTATAGGTAATATTTTGGCCCTTATTTTCAGTGTCTGTTTAGAGTAAAGTTTTTCTAAAATAGAATTAAATGCACTATTAAACAGAGTGGCATGTTTTCTGAATCGATGCCTGCTAATTTGTTTTATCTCACGCAGTTAAATGCTAAAACTGTTTTCAACTTTTTCAGAAAAAGGGAGTGAAGCGAAAAGCAGATACAACAACACCCACGACTTCAGCCATTACTGCAAGCCGTAGTGAATCGCCCACGCCGTTATCTGAACCCAAGCAATCCAAGATCTCTGTCCGGAGAGAGAGTGGAACGCGGCCTATCAAGCCACCAAAGAAAGACTTGGAAGAAGTAGAGTTGTCACCCCAGCATGTGGGGAAGAAGGGCAAACTTACTGAGCATCTTAAGTACTGTGACAGCATCCTTAAGGAAATGCTCTCTAAAAAACATGCGGCGTACGCCTGGCCATTTTACAAGCCTGTGGATGCTGAAGCCCTCGATCTCCATGACTATCATGACATTATAAAGCATCCCATGGATCTCAGTACTGTTAAAGTATGTCCGCCTTAGTTTGTTCCTTCTTCACATTAGACTTTCACATGTACAAGTTGGCATGCAGCTCTTTCCACAAAGTTGTATTAAAAATCGGTAGTCCATCTGCTACGTTTCTGATCCTAACCCCACCCCCTCTTTCACCTTGTTGCACAAGATGCAGTGATGATTTATGTTAAGGTTTGATTTTCTAGTATTCATGGAGTAAAAGTTTGGCCGCACATTCATTGGTTTAGCCAGTGCACAATAAGGAAGAGTGATTAAATCAAACCATCTTGGTGGCATTTGTGGGTTTGAATTTTGGAGTCGGACACACAGCTGTGAAAAATGTAATTTAAATTTTTCTCTCTACTCTCGATTGCACTGCTCCCCCCTAGTCCAGTACTTTGGACAGTGCTGGATATGTCTGCTCCTCTAGTCTTGATCAATGAGGGGTATACCTTTCTCACTGCAAGTGTATAATCCACGCCTAAAACCGGTTTATATATAAAGCTAAGGGTGTTAGAGCTCATGAACACAAACTTCTTGTCGCTAATGAGAAACCCAGAACCCCAACCCTCAAAGATCTAGACCATTTAAAAGCCATTTTAAAGAGTATTTTTTAAAGTTCTTATTTTGAATCTGATCAAAGATGCTTGCGTGCGTAGCTCACCTGGTAACCTATTCGACTCCTTTGCAGCTGCGTAGGAAACTGCTCTTCCGCCATATAAGGAAGTGTGTGTAGCTTTTAGTAATATTCAAGGTGAATTTGCCACCAGAGCAAAGAATGCGGCATTGGGAGTAAGAATGAAGTATGTTAGACAGAAAAGGAGCTCAATCAGGTCACGTGGGATTTTTAAATTGGATTCTTTTGGCCACCAGCAGCTGCCAATAAAAATGAATCAACGAATGAATAATGCGGTCCTTAATAGCTCATTTAACAATAGTACAGGCTGCCACATTTTGGATTAATTGAAGCCTTCTTATCAATTTCTTAGGAAGGGCCAGCTATCCACAAATAACTTGGTCTAGCCGTGACTGGGTGAGTGAGGTGATTGCCCGTTTATGATTGGACAAAGGAATTAACAGTAAAATCTTATTCAGTAGCTTGAGATGCCAAGTGCAAAAACTAGTGCCCAGGTCAATTTGGGATTCAATGGTGAATTTTGCATCAAAAATAACACCAAGATTTTTAACCTTATTCGCTGCTGCTCGTATGGGGGCCCCATGATGTCTGCCTTTAAGGTGGGATGCTATTTCCCTCTGCAGTTCTTGGTGATAATCACTTTTGTGTTAATGGTTTTAGACAGTTGGGAGCCATCCAGTGACTTTGACAAAGGATGTCAGCCTTATTAGGACAGACAAGCGGATGAGTTCAACCCTGGCACACGCACACCATGTAACACGAACACGGGGGTCATGTAAAGATGACTAGTAAAGGAGACCAAATAGTTCCTGCAGCACTCCACATTCCACAAAATTGGTTATAGATTGGGCAGACTGGAAAATGCCTGCTGACAACCAGTTAAAAATGTAATCCACTTTGATGGGGTGACCAAAGAGTTTGCTCCTACGAGGTGTATGGAATGGTCTTAGTTATCAAATGCTACGGAGTGGTCGAGCAGCACCAGTGCCCTAATCTCTATACGATCCACTATCATTTGCATATCATTGAGATCCGAAGTTACCACAACTTTGGTGCTCAGACCCTGCCCAAACCCCACTTAAGTAGTGTTGGCAAATTGTTTGATTGTATAAAAGTTTGTAAGCTTTTCTTAATTTTAGCTAAAAAAAACTTAGTTATTGGTTTGATAGTTTCTGGATTTGTTTTGAGATAGTGATGAAGGCTTCTTTAATAAAGGTTTTACCATCGCTGCATGTGGGACTTTGCATATAGTTAGGTTAAGAAAGATTGGGATCTGTTTGAAATCTTTTTGTTGCACTTATACCTGCAGAGGCTTAGTTGATCTCAGAAGTGAGTATATATTTATTTTATTTCCTGGTGGGAAAATAGCTTGACAGTCAACCTTCAATAAAATATTTCATATTCTCTTTCCCTCTTAAGTGTTAACAAGTGATTAAGGCCTTCTTCATGGATTTACCCTGCTTGTTTGTTTTTTCTTACTAGTAGCCTGCTAGAGCAGCCAGCTGGCGAGGTTTCTCTCACCGCATTCTGAAGTCTTTGCTATGACAGTATTTTTAGGATTTGTATGACTGCTGTTATCAGAATTAAGAATTGTCCTTTACTTTGACTTGAAGAAGGTGAATTGCTTAACCCCACAGAAATGGAATGGCTATTGTAAGCATATGTTTTTGTCATGATTCCTCTGAGGTGACAAATCTTTTAAAGTTGGCTGCTGTATGGGACAGTGATTTCGTGACTCATTCATCTGTCTACTATCGGTGCTCCAATTTATTGTTCGGCTGTAACCGTTCTATGGTTGTAGCAAAACAGTGGCAAGATATGTGCTTATATTAGAGTTTTAGTGCTGTAAGCATGCTCAAGGTATAATACGTTCGGCGTGAACAGCACGTGTCTTGCTTTGCAATGACTGTACGTCTCTAAAATATGTTCCTACCATATAGCCGTGGAAAGTGTACACAGTTATTTGTGCTGAAATATGGGTTTGGTTTCTGCATAGCAATATTGTCCCCTTACCTCAGTCTGTAGGTATTACATCTCTATTGCTGGTTAGACCAGTGCTGGCCAAAGGCTAGTTCTTCTTCAGGTTCTATGTACCAACGTGCTTGGCTGTATTTTAGCAACCTTCCTTCGTATATTGTACCTGGAATGGTACACGTGCTCATTGCATTCCTCCACTTGCCTACAGAGTAGACAGACCAGATGTATAGAATGGCAGAATTGTGTCTGTACCTATTCCGTATAGACACACTGTTCCTTGCCCTTTTTTCGATTGAGAATAGTGCTGGTGGTCTTGGGGGTCGCCTTAGGTTCTGGAAGTGTTCTTTGAAGGGTTGCTTTTTTAAGAATCCGTCGCTGCAGCATGTTTATAGAATAATGTTAATCTTCTAAATCTAAGGCACCAAATCTAGGTCTGGGACCTTTTTCCTCATGGCATTTTATAAAGTGAGCATGAACCTATAATAGAACACATTATCTGCTTTCCTGTGATAAAAATGAAAAACGCAGGATTTGTTTTGGTACTCAAAAGGTTTTGAAACCTAAGCTAACAAATGTGTAGCAATAAAGTCAATTCATCTGCACGCCAGTGATTCCTCGGGATACCATGTATTTAGTAGTTATCCTATGAAAAGTGAATTTTCTTAAGCATACCTGGAAGAAAAATTAAACGGGCATTAAAATCTTTGACACTGGTATAGTCTGTAGTTGTTGCCCTCACCACCAGGACTTTTGAATGGATGATGCACAGACAAAAAAGACTTTAGCCCTCATTGCCTATACGTAAGCAATCCTTGAGTTTCGCTCTGCAGATATTTATGTATTTTTGTGGACGGAATTCAATAGTGCCTCCAAGTTCCATTGAATAATTATAATTTCAGTGCATCTCTGAGCAGTTATTTATGATTTACCCTACCTTCCAGAGACATGATTGTTCACCCTTCAGTGTCTGCAAAACATGTTCTTTGCTTAATTGACTTTGCTTGTTTTTTGCATTACGGGACTGCTATTGGTGCTGTTACCATGTTTCTCTTTACCTGAACTATGTTATCCAAGTATGTTTTGTATAATGGATCAATTTGTTCTTCTTAGTTATATTTTTACATGACTAGCATTAATTACTCTTGCTTTCCTAGCCTTCAACATTTCAGTGTAAATTTCTGCAGCCAGCGGTTCCTTTGAGCATTGCGTTATGTAGAGCATATTCCTCTACATGGTGTGGTAACAAGAATGGAACGTTGAATTGTCTTGTAGATATGCTTTGGAAATTTTGAGAGTGGTGGATATTGGTTTCTATTTAGTTTTTGGTGGTACCTGATACTTTTCCCATCATTTGTCAACTGAATCCATTGTTTTGGATTGAAGAAAGATCTTCACTAAGTGTTCTGAAGCAAAGCTTTACATGCATTGTTTTGGGTTAAAACTGGCTGGCAAATTAATCGAGGTTTGGCTCTAGTGAGTCAGATTTGGTACAAAGACAACTTGAAACTAAGCAAGAGCTCAGGAACATCTTATACGAGTAGCTTCTGGTTTGGGTTGCCAGTTGGTTGCCTAGAAATTTTAAGAAATGGAGTGCCATCGCTTTGGAAGTAACCTATACCAGGTTGAACTTTATACTGGTTTCTACAAGGGAATTTAGGTATGCAATTTTTCTGCCTTCCATTTTGTTGTAATATTAGTTACTGTTGACTGAATTTTTGTACAAGTCCCCCTCCCCAATGCCCTATAAAGTAAATGGTTTGATTTAGATTCATGATATTGCGAAGGATGTTAATTGTTCTGTGTCCTCTGCAAAAATGTTTAAATGTTCATGAAAATAAAGAAATCAACCTAGCTTGGAAGGAAAACTGCTGGACCACAACTGAGTTTGACAGTATTGCAATAATTGTTGCATTTTGTGAGCTATACCTGAAGGCCAGGACTGAAACAATTGTACACTTAAACAATGTTTTAGCTATGGCTTGTCCAAATATGCCATTTGATGTCTATTCATTTAGATAGCTCAGTCCATGGCAGATATATTTGGCCTGGTTTCTTACACAAGAGCACTGAAGCTCGGTTTCTTCTTTCAGAACCAGTTGAGAGCTTTCAGTTAATTTAGTTAGTAGTCATTCTTTTTTGGGTGTCTGTTGTACTAGGACACCTATGTACATGGTTGGTGTTTGTACTTGATGTGTATTTTCTGGTTCCTTGTGCTTTTCATGACTCCAATTTATATGCTATACTTATTAGTTGTGTGGGTCTGTCTGTCCCCGATCACATTGCCTCATACCAGTACGATTTGGGGATTTTGAGGATCTGTGACAGACGCCAGGGAATTTTGTGCATAGCGGGCAAAGTAAGAACAAGATTACAGGAGCGCAGCCTGTATGTAGCCCAGCTGTGAATTTGAGAGTGCCAGTTGGACTTGATTAGTTGTGTAATTCACTAGTGTATGTAGCTTCCACCCCTTGCCTTTTTGACGTGATTACTGGTCACAAGACTGAACTAATCTCAAAGACTGATTGTTCACTGTAAAACAAGCAAAGACTGCTCCAGTAGAATAGATTTCCTTTGAACCCCATCTGCGAGTTCTGGTAGGCAACATCATGCATTGAAGGGGCATGGCTTGGCGTGGATCTGCGTATTCAGCTCTTGACTGATAGGCCTTGGACCTGGTGATGCAGCTTGTAAGAGCAGGCGAAATGGGCTGGACCAGGTGGACTAGAGGTGATGTAATTAATGCTGAGATTTCAAGACAGATGCATGAAGAATGTTAGAAATGTGCTGGGAGACCCCTACCGCCCAATGCGTCTCCCTAACCCAGTGGGTTTTAAAAGTGAGGCATGCCTTCCAGGAGCTTTTGATGTGACTTGGCTATGTCCGGGTGCCTTTTGTGCGCTTACAGGGGATTTCAGAACACACTAACGGGAGAAGCCTGGCCTGCACAGAGAATAAATACGAAATCCACAGCCACTATGAAGAGTTAAGGGAGCGTACCTGAATAGAACAAATGAAATGTGCACATAATCTGGCTGGTGTATAACCTTACTTATTAGAAAAAAAAATACCAGAGCCCTAAATCATCAGAAGCTTTGGACTGGCGTGGACGCCGACAAGCTCCTGAAAGTTGACTCTGATCAGATAACTGTGCAGAGTCACTGGAAGGTTTCACCTGACTCGTGAGCATAGTTTTAGGACTGCTGTATTTAGTGAAGTAGATACTTGAAAGAGTGAGACGCTACATGTATTTAAGACAAGCTACCTGTCTATACATCTTGACTGACAGACAAAAGGTGGTTAGAACATAGAGGCCAAGTACAGTGCATTGCCTTCCTGGATGTTCAGTTTAAGGCTTTGTGGGAAAGATGTAGCAGGTACTGAAACTCTCATTCAAGAGGACCTCCAGCACATCGACATGAGCCTATGTGTGTAGAAATTAAACCTGAACTTCCTTGTTGCCCCTACCTACTAGTTTTATTCACGAGTACCTTGACCATAAATTGGACTTGAGTGCATTTCTGGCAATTTCTAATTCATTGTCCAATTTTGAGATTGCAGAGGGCTCAGAAGTCACATCTTCCTCGTTTGAAAAGTTCACTTTGTGTCTTTCACCCATCCCCACACTCTTCACTTTGCCATATTGGTGAATAGCTAAAAGTTTTCAGATCTTCCATATGGGCACAAAACTTGACAGTACCAGGCCTGTCCTGTTTTTGGTACGTAGCTTTAAGAATGGCAAAGTTGCATTTTTATAGATATGGCTACTGTATACTCTTGGAGTTTATTACCCTTGTGCCTCATCATTGGCTCTGTGCCACGTAAATGTTTTAAATCTGTCGACATGCATATTGTATTGAGTTGTAACATTGGTGAAGTGCATTCCTAGCACTGGTGTGGTCCAAGACACTGTCTGATACAGGTTAAATTTGAACGTCTAGTTGGGAGAGTGTATAGTTGGTGTCATCTGCGTGGGAAGTGTTACTTTGCAGGATGATCCAGTTGTAGGACTGTGGACCTATTATTGCCGAAGGGTACAAGATCATCGTGCTTGTGAGTACTTAACAACTAGTTTCACTGGTCTGTGCATTCGATGTACGTTCATTGGTGGCAGGAAAGATAGGTCAGCTAGATCTTTGCAGCTTTTTGAAATGCCAGGTAATTAAGGTTTCTGATTCTTGCTGGGAGAAGGTTCTACAGCTTGGCTAGCTGTGCCATGAAGGTAGTCCGACAGATGAGTCTTCTTTCTGAACCCGGTAATAGTCCGGATGGGTTGCTCTGGAAAGTTATCACCATGATGTTTTGAACCTAGGTCTTACCTGGAGATGCACACCTATGTACAAAATGGATTTCTCTGTACTGGTGGTTCTTGAATGCTCGTTGGAAGAAGAGTTCAGTTTTTGTGCATTCTTATGCGACCGTGTTAAAGGTATCCAAATGTTTGTGTGGAATGATCTCAAGTTGTATCCAACTGTGGAAGTTGTGTGCACACATCTTTTCATGTTATCATAGTTGGTGCCTTGCACATGTACTTTTTTCTTCACTGATGACACAGTGAACCAATTGTTTTATGACGTTATTTGTTAGCTGTAGTTATTCTTGCTGTATTTGAGTTGCCGCTGTTCATTCTGTGTTCACTTGCCTTACTTGCCTCCGCTTACTTGACATCTGTCTGTGGTTGTCACTAGTATTTTACATTTACTTGACTCACTTGAGGCCTATTTCCTAGTTGTGCGTGTTGGTTAATGAGGTACTGACTTTGTGATGTTTTTTGCTTGCCTTATGACTTTGTGCTCCGGTACCTTGTCTTATGTTTATTAAATTTGTCTGTTCTTGTATGTTTCATTCACTCATCTTACCTTTATCTTGGGAGTCTTTCTCACTGCCCTGGTCTTGCCCTTTGTATTGTTGCTTGTTGCTACAATGTTTACAAGTGTTGGGGGAAATACTAATTATTTTTTGTGCTGAAATATTGGACCTTTGTATCGGCTTGTTGGATCTTTCATTATTTCTTGATGCTCTTCATTGCAAGACAGAGTAGGTTTTTGTTCATTTATGTTCTACTGGTTCTTTTTGGATGCAAGAATCACAGCTACTGTTTTATGGTGTTTAAGAAGTATAGGTAGGTGTTGCATTACTTTAGATTTTACTGCTAAGACTTTTAGTTCCTTGTGGTAGGTGTGCTAGGTATGCTTACCTTTTATACCTCAATGCAAACCTTCATAGGACAGACTAACTGAACCATTTATTGGCACTGAAGAAGTTGGAGCTATGGACCCTCAGTTTTGAACCTTAGATCAATAGAAAACCTTGGACATTTAATCTTCCCATTTCAATGTCTACTTCTAATAACTCTGTTGCAGCTTGCACCCACCTCTGTCTCAAGTGTTAGAGCAAATGAGCTTTAACATCAGAAATCGTGTTATGAGTTACATGGCATGTGTTGTACACTTATACCTTATATTGTTGTGGTGTGCTTAGGTAGGCCATGTAACTGTCTCCTGCAAGAGACAACAATGTCGATTGATTTTTTTCTTTTTCTTTTCGGTTGACGATGTCCCTGTTCTTATAGCTTGGAAGAATAGTATTTGTCTACTCAGCGCAGAGCATTTAATGTTTTTAAAGCATTAAACTTCCTCCTCACAAGTGAGATTTACAATTTGGAAACCCAAAGGCTTTGGTTTGTAGCTTGATCTGTGCACACTGGCATGAATACTTGAATGAAATCATGATAGGCAGTGTGGACCTGTGGTTCACTGTGCTATTTGCCGCTTAGGCCACTAACACCCTAACTGCTCCACTGCTGGAAACTCTTAGCCCGCGTGGGAAATAAACGTGAAGTCTAATCAATACACCTGTTAAGGTAATAAAATATTCTGTTTTTTAAAAATAGTCTACTGTATTTCAGTAGCTTCACTTTAATTCAACACCTTTTTAGGTATGTGAAATGTATAAATCCTTGGCCCTTGTTGCTGCATCCCAAATACACTTCCTTCAGTATTATGTTTTTGAAAGCTGTGTATGTTATTCCCATAGATTGTACTTTGTGTGCTGTAATGTCTATTAAAAGTAGAACTAATGAATGATCCTCACTTAAGGGTATATGCTGTAGTGACTAGAAATGTATATCCCCTTTAGATTTTAAGGGGAAACTTACTGAAATGCATCCCTATTTTATTCGGCTACCTAAGTGTGCATCTCTCAAGTAATGCTGCCTTGTTATTTAATGGGAGTAGGTTCTTCACACTCCATTGATTTAAGCTGTAATTGGCTTTCAAATATAATAATTTCAGTATTTTTGGAGCAATTGTGCCTTAGTAGATTCACTTCGTTGAGGATTTGTAACTTGGCTTTCTCAAAGTTCTAAATTATATTTTGACATTTTGGTTCATCCATTGATGGCTCGCTGTTTTGTTTCAGAAAAAAATGGATGGGCGTGATTATCAAGATGCACAGGGTTTTGCAGCTGACATACGGTTAATGTTTTCCAACTGTTACAAATATAACCCTCCAGATCACGAGGTGGTGGCAATGGCAAGGAAACTCCAGGTAAGCATTAAAAACAAATTAACTACCTTACTTTAAAACAATAACTGCTTTCACATATATATTTGAGTTTTTGTACAAGCTAACATTTTAGGATGAAAGTTCTCTGCATAACTTTGTGAAGCTATGCCATCCTGCCCGTTTCTTCTGCATAACTTTGTGAAGCGATGCCACCCTGCCCGTTTCTGGACAGCTTTGTTTTTTCCATTTAAGTTTGATGAACAAGCATGCTCTTTCGAGGTACTTTTGTTTAACTGTCTGTACGATATTATAGCCATGCATAGATGTGATGGGTGCTGGCTGGGCAGTTTGGGTGCCTCCTTAACATAAGAGCGCAGTTGTGATATCCCAGGAAGTTTAAGTGTACCTCCAGTGGGTTTGTTGCGCTCTTTGGGTGAAAATTCACCATCCTATCTAGAAACTGAATAGGGCTTCTCTGTTTCACAAAGCCACGTGAGGCCTTCTGTCTCATGTTAACTCAATTATGGGTCTCAAAATGTATCCACCCATTGGTTTAAGCTTGGACTACTCGATCCTGCTACCTGGATAGTCAAGGGCTTAACGGAAGTACTTAGTTGATCAGTTATAGTGCATTACTATTGGGTTCATGGGACGGGCGAAGTGGCGGCTGCCCAGTACCCTTTGCATGTTTCAGTACCCTAGAAAGGGACTCACTAGCAGTGTGATGTGTTTGGAAATAAGAGTAGGTTCTGCACCATTGGATCTTTCATAAATAGCAGTAAACGGTATTGAAACAGCATATGCCCAACAACCGTTCATTGAAACAAATTCATACTTGAGAAAATTAGATGGAGGTGTTGAGTTCTCTACCGCCCCTTATAGCCTACCACAGCCTATATATCTAATGCATGTCATCTGTTAAGTAGTCCCTGAGCATGAATAGCAAAAGATTTTTTTAATAAAAAAAATCTTACAATTGGGTAATATAATTGCCTATTGGGTAATGTAAAGGGGATTGCTACACTCCAGTTTTAATTGAGAATGAAAATT
This sequence comes from Calotriton arnoldi, assembly GCA_963921515.1. NCBI lineage: Eukaryota > Metazoa > Chordata > Amphibia > Caudata > Salamandridae > Calotriton > Calotriton arnoldi. The sequence continues at coordinate 434,612 of CAWUFW010003156.1, forward strand.
TGCCTAGCTGTGGTGCTGGTAAGTTTCAATTCTATTAAGGACACGGAGGCGAGGATTATGCCTTCTTCCTTCGCTTTATTTTCACAGCAGCACATTTTAAAGCACAGTAACCAACTACATTTCCCATGAACAATAGGGAAAAGCACAAAGTCTCAACAGGAGTCCTACCTCGCTGTCCGCACTCCAGCCAGCCTAGTCCCTTCACGCTGTTTCCTCTTTCTTCGCGCGAACCATTTCCTGTCGGATTTCACGCTTCTTGTTTGGTACCATCATTTCCTGCAAAATAGGTAGTGTCAGATGACTGAGCTGGAACCAATTACAGTATAGCACAAGCAAACAGCAGATGAATAAAATCATCAAGTCATTATCACAGTCCTAAAGACCCATGAACGATTTACTTGCATTAGAACGGGGAAGGGTCCACATCCTCAGAGGTCATTGGGCGGTATAATCCTCGCCTCCGTGTCCTTAATAGAATTGAAACTTACCAGCACCACAGGTAGGCAAATTTTCATTCTGTCAGGACCGGAGGCTCAGATTATGCCAGAACAAAGCTTGTCGACTACTAGCCTTGCCACCACCAGTACCGGTTTGAAATAAAACCTCTTAAAGGTGGAGTCAGAGGACCAATCGGCTGCGCGCATCAGATCTTCCAAACGCGCTCCTAGGGAAAAAGCCTTTGAGGCCATCGCTCCTCTCGCCGAGTGAGCACCAAACTGCTTAGTATCAATCCCCGCCTCCTGCATTACCCAACGCACCCATCTGGTGATGTTCGGGGACGAGACTGCTCTGTACGGTTTACGTAGCGCAATGAGCAGCTGCTTCTCACCCGGAGGGCGAGTTTCCTCAGTCAATTCTTCATAAGCACGGAGGCACTGCACCACACACAGCTTAGGGGAGTCCGGAAATGCTGGGTACGAAATGACCCTGGTATTACTCTTGGTCCTTCTACTTACCGTGAACGATACCCCCTCCGGGGAAAACACTCTGGCTGATATGTCCAAGGCTCTCACTACTGAGACGTGCCTGCATGAGACTAGGCATAACAGCATTGCCAACTTGGCAGTTACTTCCTTACGAGACAGAAACCTGTTTGGTTGCCAGGAAAGAAAAAGGTTCAACACCCGGTTCATGTCCCAAAGGACGGAATACCGAGGCTCCGGAGGGAGGGAGAGGCGAATCCCTCTGAGAAGCCGACAAACCAAAGGGTGTTCACCCACCGGAGAGCCCTGCACCATAATGTGACTGGCTGAAATCGCGGAGCGGAAGGTATTAATTGACCGATAAGCCAAGCCATCCTCCGCCAAACTCGCCAGGAAATTAAGGATGTGGACTACATCTGCCCCCACGGGATCGACACTCTGTCGCACACACCAACGACGCCATATGTGCCAGGCTGACCGGTATCTCTTGGTCGTGCTGTCCGCCCATGCCTTGCTGAGCAAGTCCTCAGCCTTTCCCGAAAGGCCTGGGAGCGACCAGCGACACCGGAGATCCGCCAGGCCATCCTCCTCAACGCTCAACGTTCCCTCCGCTACTAACCGATGGGGGACGATGTCGGGATTGAGGAGAATGTGAGGGAAGGGGGGGGGGGGGGAGTCGGATTGGAGAATCCCAAGAAAGTTCCAGTAGAACCGGAAACCAGACTTGAGACCTCCACAAGGGCGTGATCAACACCACCTCCGCCTGCTGGCGGCAAAGCAGACACTCGCGTGATCATGGACAACAGAGGGAAGGCATAGCCGTGCTCCCGCTGCCAGTCCTGCAGCAACGCATCCGTTGCCTCCGCTTGAGGATCTGGCCGCCAACTGAAGTAACTCGGTAACTGATGATCCAGTCGTGACGCAAAAAGGTCGACCGAGAAGGGTTTCTCCGACAACTGAGAGAAGACCTGAGGGTCCAGCTTCCACACGCTGGCATACAGGAGATGACGAGAGTGCCAGTCAGCCACTTCGTTCTCCCGTCCCAGAAGGTACTCCGCCGTCACCGAAATCTGGTTGTCTAGGCAGAAGTGCCAAAAGTCCTTGGCTAGGTTCGCCAACATTCTGGACCTGGTGCCATCTAGGTGGTTGATGTACCGGACCGCAGAGATGTTGTCCATTCTGAGAAGGACGCGCGATTGTACCCTGTCCTTTGTCCAGCATTGCACCGCAAACGACCCTGCCAGCAGTTCCAGGCAGTTGATGTGCAATGACTGTTCGTGAGTGGACCAGGCTCCACCCGTGGAGAACTCTCCGCACCTGGCCCCCCAGCCGGAGCAGCTGGCGTCGAACTCAATGACGATATCCGGAGTGGAGCCGAATATCGCTCGACCATTCCACGCCTCCATGTGGGTGAGCCACCAATCCATCTCGTCTCTCACATCGTCCGTCAGAGGTATCGACTGGGAGTGTACTTCCGGGGAGATCAGGGCACCGGATACCTTGGCCTCTTCGGCCATGTCAAGAATTTTGGTGACAGGCCGCACTGCATCCAGCAGCTTGTCCTGGCATGTGCGCCAGGAGCGATCAATACCCTTTTTAGGGTCCCTTACAAACTTTGCCAGGATGGTTGCCATCTTAGGGTCTATTTCTGGGATTAGGGCAACTTTTCCCTCCAAACTAGGACGAAGGGCTCTCTGTCCGAAGGCGGTTGCGGGCGTCTTTGTCCATTGGTTTGCGCAGACGGCTCGCCACATACTGGGCTACTTTATCCCCGGGAACCCAATCCGTAGACCTAGGGTGGACAATGTCGTCCGGGTCCAACATGTCGGAGGCCCCCCCTGGGGCAGGAGTGGCGGTCGGGAGCCAAGCCCTAGAGGAACCTGCTCCCTCATCCGTGTCGCCGGGGGAATCACCATTGTCAAAGGGGTCTGGGGAAGCAGTGCGCGGAGGCGTTGGGGTGCAGTCCGCAGGAGGCGCCGGGTCAGGCTGCGGGGGCACCTGCACCAAAAAAGCTTGCTTCAGACGCGCGAACTCATCTACATCAACCCACTGGGTGCACGGTTTCTTGGCAGGGGGGGGAGGTAGGCTGAGGCACTGGGGGGGGGGGACTTGGGGGTAGCTGGCGCAGGAGCAGCCCATCTAGCGCACTCTTTAGCTATCTGCGCTGACAGGCGCTGCTCTAAAGGCTCCATGGCTTGATTGACAGCCCTATATATGGAGTCATCCACTGCCTGATAGAAATCATCATCCCAGAGGAGGTAAGATGAGGGATCCTCCTCCTGGTATTGATCCTGCTCAGCCTGCATGATGAGGTAAGTATGGCTCTGCAGGGACACACAGGAGCGACGGGCAGCTTGGTGCAGAAGCACTATTTTAAAGAACTGAAAGGCACAATTGCAACAGCTGGGAGGGAGCCCAGGCAGATGTGGGTGGCCGAGGGCACACAATTAGCGGGCAAAGCCCTAGGGACACACCAGCCCTCTGGATCACAGGGCAACCACCCGGGACAGTGTCCCACAAGCACCACGTTACTCGGTGCAGATTGCCGAAAACGGGTGTAACACCGGGTGGCAGGAGGCAGCAAAACTCTCAAGGGCAGTGCTGGTCAGGACTCTAATGCCAGTGCCTGACTAGCGCGGCCCATAGCGCACTGCGCCCCCTGGCGGTGGAAGGACCACACCGCACCTTAAGGGGAACACCAGTCGCGTCAGGCACCCTCTAAGCGTCCCGTGACTCACAGGGAATCTGCCAAATAGAAAAAGTCAAAAGCGCTACCACAAACGCCACCAAAGACATTAAATACAACCCCCCAAACCAGGAGAAGAATAGAAACCGACTTATCTTGCTGCTGAGCAGTGAAGGAAGAGGAAACAGCGTGAAGGGACTATGCTGGCTGGCTGGAGTGTGGACACCGAGGCAGGACACCTGTTGAGACTTTCTGTTTTTCCCTATTCATGGAAAATGTAGTTGGTTACTGTGCTTTAAAATGTGCTGCTGTGAAAATAAAGCGAAGGAAGAAGGCATAATCTGAGCCTCCGGTACTGACATAGAATTAAGACTAAAGGAACAAAGACCGTTCAGTCTCTTTCAGCGTGTCTCATTCCAAGTTGAACGCTGAAATTGAGAATTGAGACAAAAAGAATAAACATCGGCTTCATAATTTACAGTAGATTGTTATATTATGCAATTGAGAGAAATTACATTTTATAGATCAGGTCTTCCTAGACACACAAAAGGTGCCCTCTAATACTTGTCCAGCATTATTTAGCATTTGCACTGCACCAAATCTGGCTTTATTATAGTATCCTATCTCTGTTCGAAATATGCTGCTATTTTCCTTGTGTAGTCTTCTAGTAAAAGGTACCTTGGAAGATTATCCGTGAATAACTATTTTAATTCGTTTTTGAAGTACGAGTTCTTATTTGAACCCATAAATAGTTGTAGGCTATTATTTGTGTATAGTGCATGTATAACATAATTTAACATTATTGATGTAGACAAAGGTTTTGTTCACTACCTAGGCATCTCGGTTGTGTAGTGCATGTATCGTGTGTATATATACCTTGGCGGAATGTGGATGCAATAGTTACCGGCTTGGCCCTGCCGGAGAAACACGCACCGACCCCAGGAAGAAGCGCGACGTTCAATCAGGGCTGAGAACGGAGAATATATATATATATATATATATATCTATATATATATATATATATAGAGAGAGAGATTGATTAGAAAAAGGTTAAAGTGACATTATAGTTTGGTGAAAATGTCAGTTAAAACAAAATGTTTGAAACTATTAAAAGCACTGAAATTTACAGGCACAACGATTTTGTACTCTACTGCAGTAATGATACCGGTACTGTTAATCATTTTGTTTTAACTGACATTTTCACCTAACTATAGCATTACTTTAACCTAAAATGACAGATGCAACTTTTTCTTCAAGTTGCGGCCAGCCAATCAGACCCTTAATTTCTGAAACTAAACGGGTATACACCAGATCTGAAAAAGTATGCTTTCTGGTTATAGATCTAGCTTTCTACCATATTTGGTAGAATTCCGTTCAACCGTTATTTCTGAATCTTTTGTTCAATTTTCCTATGGAAAATTGGACGGGGAAAACACGTTTTGGGACACCCCTTTTTCTCTGCTTCCGCATGACAGATCATGTGGTCCCATCTTCAGCTATGTGAGATGCTTGTGTGTGTGTGTGTGTATGTATGTGTATATATATATATATATATATGTATGTGATATATATATATATATATATGTGTGTGTGTGTGTATATATTGGATACATATATATAATTTTACTTTTTACAACACATTGTAAGCATTATAAATACATATTGAGGAGGTAGACATTGTTTTAGGTAACATCACAAGAAGACAAATTGGATTCATGTAAAGAACCTGCAATAAGAGAACAAACACACAGATATATGTAAAACACCATACACATTCACTGAGATCCCTAACTGTTACATCATAAATTTATAACTTGAGTGCATGTGGTTACTGGGTATACATATATGCTATATGAAGTTTAGAAAAGTCATCAGGTTTTCTTTTTAGGATGGCCAGAGAGATGATCGCCTAGGTCTACACTCCCAAACAATACTTAAGGACAAAAACTGCACCTGGAAGTGCAGCTATGAATCGTGCATGGTTAGCGGTTTGGTTTGTACTTTCTGAGGTGTACTGTTTTTCTAGATTACATCTGTATGTCTTAAGATGATCTTCATTGTTGGGTGCAACTTGAAGGGTTACTAGGAGCTGTATCTTGATCTGGGTGGTAAGATGAATTAAATAGGTGGAAGGTTTAGAAGCTTTCTGTGAATAATGTAATACATGATAAAGCTTTTATATTGGTGTTCTGTAAAGAAAATCTAATTTCTGCAGGACGTTTTTGAGATGAAATTTGCAAAAATGCCAGATGAACCTGCAGAGCCACCACCTCCTCCACCCCCAGCAGCACCAGTGGTCAGTAAAAGCATAGAGAGTAGCCACAGCAGTGGGGAGAGTTCTTCTGACTCTGACAGCTCTGATTCCGAGGAAGAACGAGCAACCAGACTGGCAGAACTCCAGGAGCAGGTGAGATCCAGTGACCAGGTAACCTCAAAACCTTCTTTTGTATATCAATAACAATGTTTATATGCATAATCTATAAAAAATGTATATGAATTTGTTTTAACTGTTAATAGAGCTCTGTGGCCAAAAACATAGGGGAGGGTGATCTTAAGCGTTTTAATAAAAAAAACAATGTTTTAGCAGGCTTAGCTCCTGCAATGTAAGGAAACTAAAGCATAGATTCTGAGCAATGAGTCTGAGTGGGTATGCCTACATTTCCCTGCCCAGTTCCCTTTTTGCTTATAACCCTTTTAGCTGGGAAAATATGCTCTCCAATGTAGAATTACAATTTTATTAAATATATGGACCCTGAATCATATCAACAAGATGCTCTCTGTTGCGTGGTCAGTCATCTACAGATAACTATTTATCTTTATGTAACCTTTTAGTGATTTAAAAAAAATACCTTGATGGATCGCTCACTCACCTTTGAGTGTTTTTACACTTCATCCTTGTATGTATTTCACTAAACCTATATTTCCTAATAATATTTAGCTTAATCAAAAAACGTGAGGGGATCCTTTAATGCTTTCTTGTTGACATCACAAGATTGCCTAAGGTTCTGTTCTTGAGGCACCTGGTCTCTCCCACATTTAGTGTCTTTCTCCATTATAGGATTTTTGGGGGAAAAATGAAATATGCTCATGAGGCATCTAAGTAAGCCAGTTAGACAAAAATGTGCCACTTACAAAAACATATCTTTGAAAATGTCCCTCCTGAAAAGCATTTGCACTATGTTTAAGCTTAGCGTATGTGTTTGTGAGAATACCTCTGCATTTAGTTTTCCTAAAGGCTTTCTTTTGATTGTAAATAATTTTCTGCTTGCATTATTTTTTTGTTGATCAGATATTAGTAGCATGTGTGCCTCCAAATTCAATAACTTTTCTCCACATAGAACCATCTTAAGGTCCCGTTTTCAGGTTTCCCCTGCGCTTGTGAAATCTATTGTTTTTAATAAACTTAAAAGGTGCTTACATCCCGACCCCCCCCCACCCCCTCTTTCCTGGATTTTCATTGTTTCCTGTGCTTGCCACTTACTTTTCCTCCATGTCCATTGGCTGTAGCATATTTTCCTGCATTTACCAAATCTTGTTCCTCGTTTACTTCTCTTACCAGTTTCCCATCGCAGAAATGCTGTTAACATCTGCTTTGGTGGAACTATGTTTTCATAAAGTTTAGCCTCTTTCTGCTTTTTGGTCTTGCAGCAGATTTATATAGGGTAACTTATTACCCGGAGAGTAAGTGATTTGCCCAGAATCATAGGATGTTGTGCTACAGAGACTCAAACCGGGATCCCCAGCTTTCAAATCAGCAGCTCTTGCCACTGCGCCACATGCTCTCCACTCCTGTGATGCTTCCCAGGGAGCTCTTTCCTTCGTCCTGAACGGTGATTGATAAAAACAGCTTATTATTCATTACATAGGTGAAACCGATGCATTACCAATGCTTGTTAGTTCATGGCAACTTGTCACCTAGGTTTCTTTGATCACCAGGACTACTGATATATGCTCTTCATGAGGTGGGAATAGGTATTGCAATGGTGACCATGGCTTTTGTAGGAAGCTGGCTCAGTATATGGTATACCACTAGGTAGTTATACCGTGCACAGAGTCAAGAGATTCCCCAGAAGTGTACAGGGCTCAATGCAAACCCAAAGTGCTCTACTAGTGGTAGTGTGGAGGCGCAGACTTAAGCCTATCACAGAGGAGTTTAAGACCTTTTTTGCACACACATAGACCTATAAGGTACACACGGCTCAAAGGAGATCCACTCCAATTTTGGAAAAATAAGCTTTATTTGACTTTTATTCGCAAAAAGGTAAGTACGTTTTTCAGGAAAAATACTTTAGTCTTTTAAAAGTCGACAGTGCAATTTTCAAACAGTTTAGTGTTATCCTATGGAGGAAAACACAATGCTGTTTTACGAGTAAGCACCTAACTTACATTTCCAGTCTTCAGGGGTGAATGTCAGCACAGGGCAAGGTTCAGGTAAGCACAAAGTCTGCACCACCAGAGGCACAGGGGCGGCCGGGTGCAGCGGTCCAATTCGGTGAATGCTTTTTAATGGAGACTGGGGGTGCTTGGAGCGACGCTGCTTGCAGGTAGGTAAATCGGTTGCAGAGGCCAAGCTTTGAGGGTTGGAGCAAGCACAGGTGGGGGGAGGGGTGGTCATGAAGCGGCACCAAACATACACCCTCAGCAGCATAGGGGCTGCCTGGTGCAGAGTGCCAAGTGTCAGGCACCCAATGCTCTTCAATTGAGAAACTCGGTTGGACAAACAGGCTGCAGGCATCACACCGGAGGCTGTAGGAGGGTGTCCAGCGACGGCAGAGGTAAAGTTGAGGTATTGAGGGTCATAGGGGCACAGTCGGTTGAGCTCACCAAGGCCCAGGGGCTTCGGGTGCATGGGTGTCCTTTGACGTCTGATTCTTCCCACCGGAGCTGGTCGGGGGGAGCCTCTGGATTCAGTCTGCAGGTGTTGTCTTGGAGTCCAGGAGGGGTCAGCCAACGCTGGACTTGAGGTCACGGATCGCTGGGGAACCTGTTCTGGATTGGTGGGCCACCTGGACTTGGCCCAGAGGCATCTGGTGCAGAGTGGGCAGGACTTGCGGATCCGGAGGGCACCAGAGTCCTTTGTGTAGGTTTCTTGGGGACAGATCTGCTGTCCTCTGGAGTCTCTGGTCTTTGTCAAAAGGCAGGCAGTCTTCCTCTGGTTTTGGAAGTGGCTGGCTGCAGGACAAGCGTTGTCTTTTCGCAGTGTCTTTGAACCTGGAGACAGGCCGGTAGGGTCAGTAGGTGTTTTCAGTCTTCGCTGCACGGCGGCGTCTTCGTCCTTAGGTCGGCAGGAACAAGTTTCCAGGTCCGGGGGGGAGCCACCTAAATACTAAATTTAGAGGCATTTTAGGGAAGTAGCAGGTAGGGCCCATGGGCACCTTACCTGGGGTGACTATGCCCTCAATTATGCCATAGGGGGCATAGTCGAAACCCTGATTGGAGGGGGTCTCACCATCTTCAAGTTGGCCGGGACTGAAAGATGTGCTTCGCCTCGCCTCTCCCACCTTAGGGGTGGAGTTGACAGAGGTGAGCACACCTCCTATTCTTCCTAGGTTTTCCTGACTGTTTGTTTTCCGCCCAAAGTGGGAGTGTAAACTGGGGGCTGCCATCTGCTGCTAGCAGCAGAGGCTGGGGATTGCACTACAAAGGCGGCAGGCCTTTGAAACTTCCCTCTCGAGCACTGTGCCCATCCAGGGGGAGGAGGTGTGACGACTGTGCCCAGGATGTTCATTGTTTCTGGTGGCAGACTGGCTACAGCCAATCTGTGACCGACCACACCAGGGTTGGTAGGTTTTCAGGGGTTACCTCTGAGGTGCCCTGTGAGTACATGGTTCAATAAATCCCATTATTAAGATGAATAGTTTGGTACCAAACACTCCTGGGTTTAGAGAAGTCATCATGGTGCTAGGGAACTAGAGTTGTCTAGTTTCCAGCCCATGTACTCTCTGTGGCTTCACTGGCACTTACACTATCTAAGAACGGACTTAAATATAGTAGGGGCATTTCTGCTTATGCAGATATGCCCACACTCGTGGTATAGTGCACCCTTCCTTAGGGCTGAAAGGCCTGCTAGAGGAGTGACTTACCTATTCCTTAGGCAGTGCAGTTGGCATGGCACACAGGAAGTGTGCCTCGTCAACTTTGTCATTTTGTCTCCACCAGGCCAAGCATGCAGGGGACCTCTTCAGTCCCAGTGCCCAGGGTACCCAAGTACCATTTACTAGGGACTTGCAGGGGGCTTGAGGGGCCAATTGTGGAATAGTTTTAGGGAAGAAGTCTGGTTGGCAGGTACCCTGTGCACTACAATTGAAACCACAACAAATAGCATTGCACATTTTAGTGTTAAAGGGTTTGTGGCTTGACCTTTTCCAACAAATTAAGAGTGTCATTTAAAACCTATGAAATCCTTCCTGATGTGTCATTTCAAGGACTTTTCGCATTAACTCTTAATGCCTTCATTTGTGCCATGTCCAGCTGAAACCAGACAAGACAAAATAAGACTCCAGAATCTAATCCATTCATCCCAAAGGAAAACTGTCCACCAGATTCTTTTAAATCCTGTGGTCTTCTTCCTATTCCTTACGAGGCTATTCCTCCACACATCTGTAGAAGATAAGTAAAGGAATGCTTTGCAGCATGAATCCTTTTCTAGATTCATATGGTGTTCATTATTCTGACATCTTGCGATTGGAGCCAGAATCTTGTTAGTCTTCTTTTTTTGCACTCTTTTCTTTTTTTTTTTGTTGCTGTTTGGGCGTCGTGTGTAGCCATGTGGTGCTATGTCCGTCCGCCTATGACTTCAGACATGCTCCCCATGGGCCTCTGTTCGTGGTTGCCTTTTTCAGATTCTTTTTTCCACCATTGGGCCTGGAAGCATCAGCCGGAACTCTACGGACGACCAAAGAATCCCCAAAGGAAATACGATGGATCATTGATAAAAGGAGAGAAAGTCAAAGAGCAAAAGATGAATAACTGTAAACCACTAAAATCACAGCACGGGTGACCGAAGATCACCGGAGAAGGGAGCGGATCGCGTAAATCATAAAATTGTAGACCACGTGGTCAGAGAATGCATTGATGGGGGGAGAGCCACCGGGGGAAATGGAAAATAACATTTTGAGATTCTGCCCTTGGTGCCACCGAAAGTTTGCCCGCAAGGACAACCAAAAGGTTTGCAACCTCTACCTGGCAGAGTCCACCACACCAAAAGCTGTGAAGCTTGCGCAGAGTTCAGAACATAAACCCTGAGGGCAAGGGATAGATGAGAACACCAAACAACCATGAAGACACAGCTAAAAGGGAGCCTGTCGCTGAAGGACCTTGCCCTGTCAAGCGAGGACAACTTCTACGACAGAAGAGGCTCAAACGGAAGGCTCCGACGCAGAGGTGGAAGAGGCCAGCAAAACAGAAACCAAACAGCAGACGCAGATATCTACGGATGGAGACCCTCAAACACTAGGTAACATTGAAAAAATCATGGGGCCGATCCGAAGTCTTCCAACTCGAAGCCTCAAAAAACTACCTCGGCGACTAAGTGCTGGTTGACCAAAGGGCAGTCCAAGTCCAAAGAGCCTCTCGGGTCCTGAAAGACACTGATGGCTGGCACCCCTCGGAGAATTCTTCAACATCGAAAGGCGATCGGCCAAAGCGCTGATACGCAGAAAAGAGCGTTAAAATGTCTCGACTCCGAAGAACGGGTCTTCCAAATTAAGAGAAAGATGAGGGGGGTCAAAGGTAAAAATGGGGGTGATCCTGCAGAAAAAAACATTTCAAGGCTCCAATGAAAGAATTTTGAACTCCCTCGAAATCCCCAGTGGGAGAAGAGGGGGAGGAGGAAGAAAAGCACTGGGAGCTCTACTCTCCAGCACCCCACTCACCCCCAACCCACAAGAAGAGGAACTAGAGATACTCCTCTAAGAGGACGACCTGGAAGATCAAGGGATCTTCTAGGATGGCAAAAGCAGCGACGAACAGTGGCAGGACCTCAAAAGTGATTTGCCTGAGGAAGCAGTCTACACATATCCCTTGAATCCATCACCGCCAAATGACATTATAATGTATAATGCTCTGGCGAAAAGAGCAGCTTATAAGTACAGGGTGCAACTAGAGGAGGAGATGACAGCCTGTTTTATCCCAGAGATTCTGTTACCATCCCTGAGCAAAAATCAGTATCTCCCCATGCTGCCAAGCATTTTAGATCAGTGGAGGGAAGCTTTCAGAGAGCCAGTATTATGCAAGGCTGTAACGCAGAGAATAGAGAAATATAAACATTCCTTCAAGGACCCTGTTTACATCAAGGGCAATGCAGTGACGGATTCCAACATTGTGACCACGGCAAGGAAGAGAGCAGATGTCCCAACATCCATGGGACCCCCACCAGAGAAGGAAAGCAAGAGTGGAAATGGTAGGCCGAAAAGTAGAGATGGAGGGCTGAGACAAAATGGAGTATCGCATACTCAAACGCACTCCTCAACCGCTGTGATCACAGCCACTAGGACAAGGTTGGCGAGCTCTTAAAACACCTCCCAGAACAATCACCAGAAAAGAGGAGCTGCACTTGCAGAAATCAAAGTAATAGCCTATGTGTAATAGTCAACACATGCATGAAGTCTGCGTTGTATAAGGCAGACACAGCCACTAGGCAGCATGAGGAGGCTGCTACGGGTGACTGGTTTTTGAATTGATGTTCAGGTGAACATCATAAACATACCCTTCTCAGCAGAGAGTTGTTAGGATCTGCTGTAGACAATAATCTACTAAAACAGATAAAAAATAAAATGACATTGCAAAGGACATGGAGGAACTGCAGTGCTGTGCACAACCTACAAATGGAACAACTCCAGTGAGAAGACGCGCAGGCCGGTGAATCTTTCAAGGTGGAGTGCCACAACCATGTTACCAACATCTGGCTCCAAACCAGGGAGTGCAGCAACAGTGGCCGTTCACAGCACCGCAGCGTCAGCCAGAGGAAGGGGTGAACTTTTCAGGGGAGCCAGCACCTCCAGCAAGTGACTCCGCCTATCGACCGCCCTACCACATAGGGGGCAAGATAGAGCCCTGCCTCCAGGATTAGCAGAGGGTCTTGTCCGATAAATTGATCCTCAACATCACTGAACATTGTTACTGCATAGAACTTGTAAATAAGCTGCCAGGGGTCAAACGAAAGGAAAGACCATATATCAGGAGGAGGAAAGGTTCTGCCTGCAACACAGAGTGCAGAAAGTACTACAAAAAAGGACAATTGAGGGTCCACAACAGAAATCAATCAATGAAACTATTCTGCATACTTCCTCATCCAAAAACCAGAGAAGTCTCTAAAACCAGTCCTGGACCTGCGCTTCTTAAACAAGTTCATAAAGACGCAAAAATTAAAAATGACCACACTGCATGAGGTTATCTGGTGGCTGCGGCAAAGGACTTTGACATCCATAGACCTGAAGGACGCTTATCCACACATTCAGATGAACTTCAAAAACAAAAGATATCTGCGGTTTGTAGTCAACAAGAACCACTACCAATTCAGTGTGCTCCCCTTTGGAATCCAGTCCTCACCCAGGGTATCCACAAAATGCCTAGCCGCAGCCCCCTTAAGATGCAAGGGAATACATGTCTACTTGTTACTTGTACCTAGACAACTGGCTAATCAAAGAAAACTCTTAAATTGCGAAAAAGACACCAGGACATTCATGGACACACTTCACGGACTAGGATTCAGTATCAACCTATAAAAGTCTCCTTGAACCTGCAGAAAGAAAAAACTTTACTAGAGCGAGAATCAACACTGTGGTGGCAAGAGTCTTCCCCAACCTTGTGGATTCAGGCAATCTGACAATGCTCGCCGCTACCACAAGGGTCAGTCTCTGACAGTGAACTGTGGGGAAGATGATGGGCATGATGGCCTCCTGCGTTCCACTGATCCCACATGCAAGGCTACAAATGAGGCCACGACAGGAGTGGATCCAAAACGAATAGTCCCCGAACACAGGAAGTTTGGAAGATATAGTGGTTGTAGCGCAAAGAGTACAGGCAGAGATGATATGGTGGAATGTGAACAACATAACGGTCGGTAGGCTTTTCATGCCACCATCTCAAACGGTGACCATCACCATGGATGCGTGCCACACAGGCTGGGGAACGCACATGGGAGAGCTAAGAATCCAACGGATATGTAGAGGAGAAGAAGCGATTCAAAACCTAAATGTCCTGGAACTAAAGACCGTCTTCATGGCCATAAAGGCTTCTCAGACACAGATCAAGGAAAGACCGGGCAAATCCAGACAGACAACATGACCACGATGTTCTATCTGAATATTCAGAGGAATAACCTTGAGAACAATACAGTTTTGCAGCATAGACGTCTTATAGATTCACAAACTGTGCATATTCCGCCATCTAGTGGTTGGAGTCGGAAGTGTTTTGTATTTTGTTTTTTGTGCTGGGAGGTTGCGAAACCTGATCCCCCTGGTCAGGCTACAACCCCCTTTGTGTGTGTGCAAGCGCTCAGATTATTTCAGAGGAATAACCTTGAGAACAATACAGTTACCAGGCGTGTAGAACAGAGAAGCAGGTAGACTAAACAGACAAGCATCGATATCGCACGAATAGGACCTAAATGAACTAATGCTCCAAGAGGACTTCCGTCATTGGTGCACCCCAGAGATTGATCTGTTTGCAGCCCCAGAAAGTGCAAAATACCAAGACTGCGCATCCTGGCTCCTGAGGACATAGTTTGGACACTTGAACCTTCCACAACGTATCATGGACGTTCTAAAGGAAAGAAGAAGAGCAAGTAGAAGGAAATCCTATACGGCAAAATGGAAGAGCTGTACCAGTCACTTATGATACAGTTTCTGATGGCGTCATATACGTGAGGAACACCTAAGGTGTACAGCTGCTGGAAATGAGGGTTTTTCAAAATGAACCTCCTTGTAGATTTACTTTCTGAGCATTATTTAGCCATCAGTTGGTTGGGTCTGGAAGTCTCCTAAACTGTAAAAGTATTTTTAACTGGTTCTTTGACTAAGGCTGAGTCAGTATGACTCGCTATGTCCATAAGTTCTAATGCCCCAGTACACTACCTTTGTTTTTAGATTGTTTTTTCCATCCGTGGGTTTGTAGGTGATGGAGAAGAGCATTGAAGTGATGAAGAAAATGTCACTCCAACGAACATTGCCTCAAAGCACAAATTGCAACTTGACATTGAGGAAAGCAGATTTTTAAATCCGGAGAGTATATATCGTGGTTGCTTTTACCTTTTGACTTTTCAGTGAACCATTTTATAGATTAGACACAAACTTTCAGATGCAATGCAAGCAAAATTGGAACAAACACCCATTTATGGGTGTTCTGTCCTCTGAAGACCGTTTACTTTCTGCCTCACAGCAAGCTATCTATTCAGACTTTCTAACTCAATGCGAGGCTTGCTATTGCCATCCCACATCGCACACAATTTCTGGTAATTTGGCTCCTATATTGAGAATTTTGATACTTGTACTTGAATCAGGAATGTATGGACATGATCAAGGACCTGGTGATCTAGTGTATGCAGTTTTCTGTGGAAAGATTTACCAATCGGTATTCTTAATTGTCTGTTAATTCTTTACATGGTTCTGCTAAGGATTTTGCTCAAAATCTTTTAACATTACAGCAAAGCGGGTTAGCTTACAGATCTATTAGTGTGCCCTTGGCAGCAATAGCTGCTTGCTGATAAATTAGAAATTTAGGCATCTTGTAGGAAGCTGGCTCTGTATATACTATACCAAAATGAGGTATAGTGTGCGCAGAGTCCAGTGGAACCCAAACGGTAGGCAGAGGTAAAAGTAGAGAGCACCTTACTCTCTATTTGTGGTAGTGTGGGCGAGCAGTAAGGCTTTATCAGAGCATTTGTTGCACACACTCAATCAGCAAATGATGTCACACACTCAAAGACTGAACTCAGACCAATTTTGTTTGTATAAAAATATTAAGTTATTTTATTTCTAGAACCAAGCCAAGCCTGTCACAGGTAAGTGAAATAAATGCTTTGTAAAATATTATGCAGTGTTTACTAGTGAATGCAAGTTCAAATACAGGTAAGTCAAGGTATTGAAATTACTGTACAGATTACTTTTTAGTTACTTTGTAGATTCCTTTTTAAGTTACTTTTTCTACTCTGTGTGATATGCCTAGATATCACACTGGGACATTTCCTAGAGAAAAGGTAAGTAAAATCAGTTTTGCACAATTGTAATTTTTCAGGTTTCCATGCAAATCAACTCCACACTTCAGAGAAAAATAGTCAATGGGTTCCTATGGAGAGAAATGAATTTATCGGTTACCAGGTAAGTACTCGGTCTTTGGGGTTGAGTTTCTGGGGTTAGAACAAGGGTTCCCCCAGGGTCGAGGATGCACTCTCAAAAAAAACCTCAGCGGCACTAGGGCAGCCGGGTGAAGAGTGCTGAGGCCCAATGTTATCCAATGGGGGATAGGGGGCCTCTGGTTGGTGGCTGCTTACAAGCAAGCCACTGGGTTGTGGGAGCAAAGCTCCTGGTGTTAGGCTCAGGGCAAAGGGTGATCCTGTTAAGCACACAAAGTGCACCCGCAGTGGCGGCTGGGTGCAGGGTGCTGGTTTGGCATCGGGTGCCTTGTTGATTTCAATGGGGATTCTCCGGTTTCAACAAAGACTGCAGGCTCTGGGAAGAAGATCTTCTGGAGGTGACCACCGGTTGGAGAGGTAAGTTGGGATGCCTGGGGATGCTGGGACACCGTCTGTTGGGCCACCCAAAGCCGTGGGACTTCGGGTGCAGGGGTGTCTTTAGGCGTCTGGTTTCTCTTACCAGCTCCGGTCGGGGGGGATCCTCCAGAAAGAGGCTGCAGGCTTCGCTGGGAGATTCAAGGCAGGTCAGAGATCACCATATCTCGGGTCAGAATCGATGGGGAGACCTCCTCGTAGTGTTGGACCACTCTAACTCGGGACGTGGGCAACGGGTGCAGAGTGGTGCAGACTCGCGGATTTGGCCGGAGCCAGTCTGTGGGTGAACAAATCCAGTGTTCACGGGAGACGTCTTTTCTTTGGAAGGCAGGGCAGGTCCTCGGGGTTCTTGAGGTTGCTGGCTGCAGGTCACACTGGAGTTTCGCTTCTGCAGGTTCGAGGTGGGACAGGACGGTAGGGCTGGGGCCAAGTCAGTGGGCGTCGTCCTCTACTTAGCTTCAGCGCGGCTGTTCGGTCCTCCTTCTCCTTTTCTTCTTGGTCGTTTCTTGTCTGAGGAGGCAAGGTTCGGGGGTGCCCCTAAAAACTAGATTTAGGGGGCGTTACAGGTAAGTAAAGGTTTGGACCAATGGGTCCCTTCCTTGGGGTGGGTACATCCCCTATTATGCCACCCTCCAGTGGGAGGGGGGCATATGCCTCACTCTGATTCGCTGGGTCCCCCATCTGCAAGATGGCGGGGGCTGAGAGTTGTGCTTCATCTCGCCTCCCCCACCTGAGGGGTGGGATTGGCAAAGGTGGGCACACCTCCCTTCCTCATTTGGCTTTCCCGCCGGTTCTCCCGCCCAAAGTGGGGGTCAGCCAGTGGGGACCAGGTGCTGAGAGTAGCAAGTGGCCTGGGGAAGCTCACAAAGGCAGCAAGCCTTTGAAGCTTCCCCTTCGTGAACCCTGCCCATCCTGGGGGAGGAGGCTTGGCACCTCGTCCCAGGATGTGCATTGTTTCAGGCCCCAGAGAGCAGCAGGCTCTCGACCCAGGGGTCCAGAAACATGTCTGGTGGTGGCAGCTGAAAGCAGCCACTCAGCCTGGACACTAGTGGTAGGTTAGTTTTCAGGGGGCATCTCTAAGATGCCCTCTGTGGGCACTTTTCATTAAATCCCACACTGGCATCAGTGTGGGTTAATGTGCTGAGAAGTTTGATACCAAACTTCTCAGTTTTCAGTGTAGCCATTATGGTGCTGTGGAGTTCGTAATGACAAACTCCCAGCACCATATACTCTTAATGGCACCACTGCACTTACAATGTCTAAGAATGGCCTTGGACACTGTAGGGGTACAGGGCTACTGCACCTGAACCCTCACCACTGGTATAGGGCACCCAGCTAGAGGGGTGACTGATCTATGCCAGGGCAGTGGGTTTTAGGCATGGCGCACGGGGATGTGTGCCATGTCGACAATTCACTTTGTTCTGCACCAAAACACGCAGCCTGCAAAGGCAGTGTGAGAGTGTAATGGTACAGGACCTCTAAGGGTGGCACAATAAGTGCTGCAGCCCTTAGAAGCCTCTAGTCACAGTGCCCTGGGTACCTGTGGTACCATTTACCAGGGGCTGACCTGTGGCCAGAGATGCCAATTGGGTTTAGGCTTCTTTTTATTTTATTTTTTATTTTTATTAAGCCAATATAATCAACATACATTTACATTGAGATCATTTAAACAGATAGAAAACAAAGTGAGAGGGATCAGAGCATACTTTGTCACCCTACATTTTTAAACTTTACACAAAGATATACGTCATATCAGAGCCAAAGAAAAAACGGCATAATCAAAATCATCCTGGGAGAAGAGGAGAGCAAAAGAAATAAATAAAGGTAAAAGTAGCGAGAAAAATAGCGAACAGAAGAGAAGGAGGTGACCAGGACATATAAATATGCCAGAGGAATCATGACTTATATTTAACGATTATATACAGTTATATTGTAAGCCGGGGCATGCAAAGCACATAGGTTAACCAAACTTATATTTATTTCAAATACTCCACTAGCGCCCCCCATATCTTAGTGCCTAATCTACGTTTCTGTAGTCCCTTGAGGGCATAGAGACTGTATTCTAGGTTGCATATAGCAAAAAATCTGCCCCTCCACATTTCAAAGGATGGAGGTTCTTTCTCCCTCCATAATGACACTATACATAGTCTAGCCACCGCCACAGCTATGAATATAAAATACCTGAATTCATGCATGCCCTGTGCGGCTAATGATTCCTCCAGTACTCCCAACATCATCCCCATAGATGTAATCACAATCTGTACCCGTCACCTCTGCCAAGAAAGCCTCCATTTTATCTATGAATTGTCTCGGGTCTGGACATTCGAAGAACATATGAAGGCTATCAGCTTGGTATGTCCCACAGCGCGTACATTTACCCACATTTAGCCCCCCCCTCCCCCCCACCGTGCAACTTTGACGGGCGTATAATATAAATTAAATATAGTTTTATAATGTTGCGATTTGAGACTAGAGGAAATCAGATGCTTATCTGCCAATGCGATTGAATTTTGTAGAATATTCCCTCCCTGATTTAGTCTATTATTCCACTTGAGATTTTGAATTTCGAGATCATCCCCTTGTAGTTCAATAAGGCTCTGATATAGAATGCCAATCCTCCCGTGCTTCCTAATTGCCTCCAACAGATTACTTTTTTTAGCCAAATTCGTTACATCTACTCTCTTTTTTTAAATGATCTCAAATTTGTAGATATTTTAAAAAAATCAGTTTTGGGGAGATCATATTCGGATACCAGCGAGGAATAGGTCTTAATACCACTGCTGTCAATTAAGTCCCCCAAGGTCATAAGTCCCTTCCGTCTCCATCTAGCCATGACAATATCAGAAAAAATGAGGGGAGGTAGTGCTAAGGAGGAGGTGGGTGTATAAAAATTAAGTTTACCAATCTTCAGATATTTTCGTATCTGTAGCCATACTTTTGGGGTAGCTTGGAGCACCTTAAATCGAATTCATTTATAATAGCTGGGCTCTAAGTTTAGAAAGAAATTCCTCTCTGTTTTTGATCCCAACAGCATCTGAAAAATATTCGGGAACTCTTCTACCTTTCCCTCCCCTGCCAACAAGATGTCCATTTGTTGTACTAAACACACCCAATAATAGAACAAAAAATTAGGAACAGCCCACCCCCCCTCGAGATCGTGGTAAGATCATGTACCTCATTGCTCGCCGGGGCTTACCTTGCGCACACAGCAAGCTACTACAAATAGATTGCAGCTTCTGAAGTTGCTTCAACGTGAGTTCCAAGGGGACACATCTGAAATAATACAGCACTTTAGGCAGAACATCCATTTTTAAAACATTACATCTGCCAACTATTGATAGATGCAGGCCTTCTATTCTATCCAGTTCCTTTTTTATTTTCCGCACCAGGGGTTCCCAGTTAGATACTACCATCTTGTCCAAGCATGCATTAATACGAATCCCCAGATATGTAGCCTCCTCTACAACCCTAGAATCATTAATACGTACTTGCTCAGTACAGATTATTTGTGTTTTTGTTGTATTTAACTTAAATCCCAATCTTTCCCCAAATATAACTGCTAGTTGTTCAATCTCTTTCATAGTTTTGATTGGATCTGGTGAGATAACCGCAATATCGTCTGCGTATGCTAATATAGTAGCCTCCAACCTGGGTCTAGCCAAGAGAGCATTTAACCTATTTTCCAATAAATTCAAAAGGGGATTAATATGGAGGGCAAATAATAAAGGGGGAGTAGGGGCATCCTTGCCGGGTACCTCTTGATATTGTGACAGAGTGAGACTCCAGTCCCAGCGCGCATGTTTTTGCCTTAGGTGATCTATACATAGTCTAGAGAGCTTGAATAAACCCAGATCCAAAGCCTTGCCATCGCATCGTTGCCCATAAAAACTCCCAGGAGACACGGTCAAATGCTTTCTCTGCATCGAGTAGCACCACGCCACACGGTATTTTCCGTACATTAGCAGAGTCCAACATGGTGACTACCCTGCTAACGTGGTTGACCGTGCCTCTTCCTGGAATAAAGCCATGTTGACGGACAGACTATAGGAGTTAACACTCGGGAGAGGCGTGTTGCCAAAATTATCGCATACATCTTCCCATCGCAGTTTAAAAGCGAGATGGGTCGATATGATCCCGGCAACATAGGTGGCTTCTCTTTTTAAAAAAAATAACTATACTTGCTTTGTCCCATGACGATGTGGCGTCCCCTTTCTGTGCATCGCGGAGAACCGTAAGCAAATCTAGTTGTATCTCGGTTAGAAAAATCTTATAAAATTCAAGCGGAAGCTTATCGGGCCCGGCAGCTTTCCCTGTTGCTAACGATCCAACCGCCTCCTCTAATTCTTCCAGAGTTATGGGTTCTTCTAAATGTGCACCATCTACCACACTTAATATCTTCCTATGTGGGTCTTTATAGAATTCTTTAGATCTATCCTGATTAACATACTCCTCTGTATATAATCCCTCATAGAAAACTCTAAAAACTTCTAAGATCTCTGCCGGTGTTTCTACAGTTTTCCCATTAACATCTTTAATTGCAGTAATTGCATCTTTTATCTCCCTGCTCCTGATTTTCTTCGCTAGGCACTTTCCCGTCGTCTCCCCATACTCATAACATTCCCTTCTAAATGTTTGATATTTACTAGCATTATCTTTAGCCCATACCCCATTTATCTTAGTCTTACATCGTGCTACTTTAGTTTGTGCCTGAGAAATATCCAACTTCTCCCTCACGGCATGCATTAACGCATATTCCGCTTGTTTAAGGTTAGCGTACAATTCCTGAATAAACTGTCTCTGCTGTTTTTGAGCATACAATCCAAAGCTCAGAATTTCCCCTCTGAGTGCGGCCTTTAAAGCATCCCACATAATAGCACTGCTAGTGGAGTTCTGGTTTATGACAAATTGTTTTAGCCACTGTCGTATATGACTAACAAACTGGTCGTTTAGCAACAGTTTTCGATCAAAAGAAAAGGCCCCCCGGACACGAGCCACTCCTTGCATTTTAATCTTTAGTAGTAATGGATTATGATCCGAAGTAATTCTTGGAAAAATCTGTAATTGTGCTTCGGATAAGAATGCTTTAGTGACCAAGAAGTAGTCAAGCCTTGCTAACTTCTGGTGTGGACAAGAAAAGTGCCTATAACCAGGATCTACTTGATTTAATCTGGGCCAAGCATCATCCAGCCCATGCTCATATGAGTTGCTGTAATGCCTTATAAACCTTGGGTTTTCGACCATGATATTTTTCTCCAAAGGGGCCCTGGGTGATTTCTTCCAGCTGAATGTTGAGATCCCCACACAGTATCAGGGGAGATACCCAAGAGGCTAGTTCTAGGTTCAGATGATCTAGTATCTGCGCTTCATCATGATTTGATCCATATACCGAGCAGATTGTGAACTTTTTATTAGCGACAACACATTCAACAATTACCCAGCGCCCATATTTATCCGAAAGGCATTTCCCTACCGTTAGATTACTTCTTTTAGCCAAGATGGCCACCCCTCTAGTTGTAGTCCCTTGTGAAGTACAAGCCAGTAACTCATACCCTAACTCTGTAAGCACCTTATGCTTGATCCAGGGGATATGAGTCTCTTGAAGACAGATCACATCGGGGGACAGATTTCTAATTTTTTGTGCTACCCTTTGCCGCTTAGCCCTCTCATTAAGACCCCTCTCATTAAATGAGCATATCGAGAACATATTCATCATTAACCTATTTCAAAACTAAAAAGACAGCTCCCTCTCTCTCAACATAACAGATCACTTTTCGTTTGCATAAACTAATTTATTGGCTTTTTTACCCCATTTATTTAGTCCCTGTGCCCCCCAGCAGCCTCTTCCCCCCCCAGTGCCCCACCCTTCCCCACCCCTTTGTCTCTTCTGCCAGCAGAGACCCCCCTACCCACCCAACCATAGAGGCTGCAAGACCCGTGGGTCTTGGTTGATGGAGAGCCCTGCCCCAGCGCTGACCGCCCCCCCACCCCCCCTCCCTCCCCCCAAAGTTCTCCCCACTAGTGTATTATTGAGTCCGAGTATTCAGGCTCATCCCAACAAATGTAGAAAAAACCAAAAAGGGGAGATGAGAACACAATTAAAGCTTATACTTATAGATTTTTCACATGCTACGAATATATAAGTGTAGCATCCTTCTGTTGTAAATTCAGTCTTAATCAGCTAAAAGAGTTAGGTTTTAATGTCCTGGAGATAGTCTTTAGCCTTAATTGCAGATGTGAAAAACCGGGTACTATCCTTGTGTATGACCTTGAGTTTGGCAGGGTTCAGAAGGAATGCTTGGGCACCTTTGACCTGAAATGGAGAAATTAGTTGCCGGAGCTGCCACCTTTTTTTCCACGGTTTGATGACAGTAGTCAGGGCGAACAAAGAATTCAAACCCGTTCCCCCTTCTCTTTCTACTAGCCTAGCCAGATCATACAGAGCCTGCCTGGATAAAAAGTTACAGAGCAATAAGGATTTTGCAGCGTGAATCTTTCTGGATTCACTATGCTGTGCATTATTCCGCCATCTCGTGGTTGGGTCCGGATTCGTAGTCTTTTCTTTGTTTTTGTGTTTTTTTTTGTTGGCCCAGGTGGGCGGCGACGCCCACCATTTGGTGTCTTCGGTGACGTCGTCGCGCCCGGCGGAAGCTCCCTCCTTTGGTAGCCATCTTCAGATTCTTTTCCGCCGTGGGGTCTGGATCGTTGCCGAGAAGTTCCAGAAAATTTTGGACGAAGAATCTCGAAAAGTCGAAATATCATCACAGAGGATGGATTCCTGAGACACCGGACGACTGACACAAGTACCGGAGACAACAAGAAGGACGACGAGGTAGAAGGTCCACGACCGAAATCTCGACGCCACGGAGAATGCGCTCGCAGGGGGCTCCCTGAGCGCGGTTATGGACAAGACTCCGTTCAAGTTTTGCAAAAACTGCCACCACAAGTACGCCCAAAAGACCAGCACCCAGTCTGCAACCTCTGCTTACCGCTCGACCACATCAGCGAAGACTGCAACGCGTGCTCGGCGTTCACCCGAAGACCCTCCGGGTGAGAGACAGACAGAGAAGGGCGAACTACAACATGCAGGGCCAGGGACCAGCACCATCGCTCCGAGACCTGGGCCTCTCGAGCGGAGAGGAAGACAACATCGCTGAGGGACCAGAGGACTGCGCTGTCGTCGAGGTCCATAAGAAAACGTCGAAGGAGGTAAGGGAGTCGTCGACCCCAAAACACCAGAGCGACACTCGAAAGAGTGAAGCCAGAACACCTAGCGACACTACTAGAAGTGTAGCAAAGTCCTCGAAGGGAGCGTTGCCGCCGAAACCTCGACTGAAAGCAACAGCGTCCAAGGACAAGCAGTCGAGCGGATCCTTTGATAAGGACTCACAATCGGCGAAAGCTTCCGAAAAACAAAGGCGTCGAAGGTCACCTCCGAAAGGGAAGCCTCGGCACCGAGAAAGGAAGGCCCGGCGTCTGTTTCGACGACCGCGAAGAGAAGCACTGCACCACTCGACGCCGAAAAGGCCCACGAGATGGCGAAAAGAAAAGGAGGCTCGAGGCAGAGATGGCGAGCATCCTGCAACGGAAAAAGACTTCGACGACAAGATGAAGCAATACGCTATCCCATCGAAGCCAGCCCACGAGGCGCTCGAGGAGTTCGAAGCCGAATACATCGAGCCCCCGACAACACCTGAACCACTCGAAGACCAGGACGAAGAAGACTACTACTTCGAAGCCGAAGGCGAAGAAGAGATGCAGTCTTACCGGGACTCGGCGTCCTCGGAGGTACAAGAAATAGACTGGCAAGACCTCGACGCAGAGACACCAGAAGAAGCGGTAGACTCTTACCCCTCGAGGCCTTCGCCGCCAGACGACATCGGAGTCTACAATGAGGTCGTCCAGAAAGCTGCAAAGACATATGGGGTCGAAATGCAGGAAGAAAAAACAAAGGCAGGTTTCCTCTTCGAAACCCTGCTCCCTCAACAGACAAGGAGCCAATTCCTACCCATGTTGCCTGGCGTCCTCGACCAGGGAAGGGAGGCCTTCAGGGAACCGGCAGTCTGCAAGGCGGTTACACCTAGAAGCGAGAAGAAATATAAACATTCTACAAAAGACCCGGCGTACATCCAAGGGTCAGTACCAGCAGACTCCATTATCGCTGCAACGGCCAGAAAAAGGGCCGGTGTGCCCACCAACACAGGCCCACCTCCAGACAAGGAGAGCAAGCGAATAGACCTCACAGGACGAAAAGTGGAGAGGAACGCAGCCATACACTGGCGCATCGCCAACTCCAACGCCCTCATCAGCAGGCATGCGTACCAGCATTGGGCAGAAATGAGTCAGCTCATTAAACACCTGCCAGAAGAACACCAACAAAGGGCAAATTACCTAGCGGAGGAAGGCAAGGCCATCGCTAACACTTGCTTAAAGTCAGCTTTGGACGCAGCAGAGAACTCCAGCAGGCAAATGATGATAGGAGTAACTGAGAGGAGACACGCATGGCTCAGGATCTCCGGCTTCAAGCCAGAAGTACAGAGCAACATCATCAATACACCTTTCGACGGTGAGAAACTGTTTGGGGCAACAGTCGACAACAAGTTGACTCAACTGAAAACGGACAACGAAACTGCAAGGTCCATGGGAGCGCTGCAGTTCAGGGGCATGAGAAGAGGAAACCCTCAAGGCGACCCAGTGGTAGAGGGGGCAATGCACCCACCACTTCACACCAATCACCCCAGCAAGGATATCAGGGGAACAACCAGGGCCAAAACCTGCAGGGACAACAGCAGCAAAATTGGCAGTACCAACCAAGAGGACGGTCCTTTCGAGGGCGCGGGTACGGACGGGGACAGACCCGAAGAGGGGGCCAGCAGCCCACCTCAAAGTGACTCCAGACACAAACCACACCCTCCCCAGTTAACACCAAGGGAGAGGAGAAGTCCACAAAGGAACAAAATAAGGAACACACACATACAACAAATAACCACCGAGCATACAACACCGGTGGGAGGAAGATTAGGAAAATTCCTCACACAATGGAGGGAAATTACCACGGACAAGTGGATACTAAACACCATACAGCACGGGTACTGCATAGACCTCCTAAAACACCCGCCGGGGAAAAACCAAGACATCGGACAATACCCACAAGGGAACTCGCCCTCCTCCGTCTAGAAGCAGAGGAGCTGCTACAAAAAGAGCAATAGAACTAGTCCCAAAAACCAAAGAAACAAGGGAGTATACTCAACATACTTCCTTGTGCCAAAGGTAGACGAAACACTAAGACCAATACTGGACCTCAGATTCCTGAACAAGTTCATAAAAATTCAAAATGACTTCACTTCAGGAAGTAATACCACAAATCCAAGAAGGGGATTACATGGCGACCTTAGACTTGAAAGATGCATATCTGCACATACCCGTCAACCACAAACACAAACGTCTATTAAGATTCGTGATAGGCCACGAACACTACCAGTTCACAGTGCTGGCCTTCGGACTAAAGTCCGCACCAAGGGTGTTCACAAAATGCCTAGCAGCAGCTGCTGCACCTTCGGAGAAAGAGCATACATGTATACCCCTACCTCGACGACTGGCTTGTGAAAGCAGGATCATACAAACTCTGCAAAGACCACATCGAACAAGTCATACAAACACTGTCCACACTAGGTTTCTCAATACACTGGGAGAAATCGTCAACAGAACCTCAGCAGATCAAAATATTCTTAGGGGCGCTAATAGACAGCACACAGTCCAAGGTGTTCCCCAGCGACAAGAGAACTATAGCGCTCCTGAGGGAAACACGTCATTACCGCAAGGGGCAAGTTCTGACAGTGAGGACGGTGAGCAGACTAATGGGAATGATGGCATCATGCATTCACCTTGTCCCACATATCAGACTGCACATGAGACCGTTCCAAGAATGGATACAGCAGCAGTGGTCACAAGCGACAGGGAGTTGGGAAGATCTAGTGGTTGTCACACACGCAGTGCAGCAAGAAATAGCGTGGTGGAAGGAAGAGAACATATTACAGGGGAAGCCATTCACACAGCCAACTCCAACAGTGACCATCACAACAGACGCCTCACAGCAGGGCTGGGGCGCACACATGGACAGACTCCGCGTCAGGGGGCTGTGGTCACAACAAGATGCAGTGAAACACATCAACGTCCTAGAACTAAAAACGGTGTTCCTAGCCTTAAAAGCCTTTCAAAAGCAGCTTTACGGGAAGCGAGTGCTGATACAAACAGACAACACAACAACAATGTTCTACATCAACAAACAGGGTGGAACACAGTCAACACCGCTATCAAGCCTGGCACAAGAGATCTGGAGATGGGCCATCCCTCTAAGGATAGACCTGCTAGCAATACACCTTCCAGGAATAGACAATGTGGAAGCAGACCGACTCAGCAGGCAGACGTCTGCATCCCACGAATGGGAACTCAACCAGCAGGAGGTGCAGCGGCTGTTCCAAAAGTGGGGAACACCACGGATAGACCTGTTTGCAACACTCCACAATGCAAAATGCCAACATTACGCATCCAGACAACCGGATCAAAGGTCCCTAGGGAATGCGCTATGGATAAGTTGGTTGAACTAATTTGCATACGCTTTTCCCCGATACCACTGTTACACAAGGTACTCAGCAAATGCAGGAGCAGCAGCATGACACTGATATTGGTGGCACCTCAGTGGGCCAGACAATCATGGTTCTCACAGATAATGGAAATGGCGCAGGAACCAGCACACAGGTTCAGCAGAAGGAAAGACCTCCTCACAATGCAAGACGGAAAAGTGCTCCACCCAGAACCAGACAGCCTCAGCCTAGCAGCATGGCTCCTGAGGACCTAGAATTCGCACACCTCAAACTACCTCCAAGCACCATGGCAGTACTCAGAGAAGCAAGGAGACCCACTACAAGAAAATGCTACATTGCAAAGTGGAAAAGGTTCTCACAATGGTGCATTACAGAGGGACTGCAACGAAAAGCAACAAAAGAATCAACAGTACTGCGATACTTAACACACCTACTACAAAGCGGGCTGAGCTACTCGTCACTAAGGGTTCACCTAGCAGCCATAGTGGCCTACACCAGGGGAGAAGCGGTCAAAAGCTTCTTCACCTCCCAAGTGGTCAAAAGATTCCTGGAAGGAGCTAAAAGAATAGCCCCCTAAAAGGATGCCAGCCCCAAGCTGGAACCTCAACACTGTACTGACACAGTTGATGAAATCACCATTTGAACCCATACACAAGATCACACTGCACATGCTCACACTAAAAACGGCTTTCTTAGTGGCTATCACGTCACTGCGAAGAGTCAGTGAACTGCAGGCTCTCACACTACAAGAGCCCTACTTGCAAATACACAAGGACAGAATTGTCATGAGGACGGACCCACACTTCCTGCCAAAGGTGGTGTCGCGGTTCCATATCAATCAAACAATACAGATACCAAGTTTCTTCCAGAAACCTTCAACACCCTCAGAAAAGGCGCTACACACGCTGGACGCCAGAAGGGCAGTGATGCACTACATAGAAAGGACGAAGGAATGCAGGAAAACAAAACAACTCTTCGTTTCCTTCGCAAGCAGTTTCCTGGGACGACCAGTAACAAAAATACCATTGCACGGTGGATTGCACAAGCAATACAACTCTGCCACAAGCAGGCAGGACAAGAATTACAAGGAGCCGCCCAGGCTCACTCAACAAGGAAAAGGGAGCAACGGTTGCGTTCCTAGCGAACACACCTATACAAGACATTTGCCAAGCGGCAACATGGTCTTCCGTGCACACGTTCACCAAACACTACTGTGTTGATATCCAAATGAACAAAGAGGCACAAGTAGGACAGAAGGTCTTACAGCACATTTTCAGCAACCAATGCTCATCTTCCACCCAACCACCGCAATAACAAAACCGCTACTAAGTCTATGCACAGCATAGTGAATCCAGAAAGATTCACGCTGCAAAACGAATAGTTTCTTACCTGTCGGTGTAGTTTTGCAGCTTGAAGACTTTCTGGATTCACTAGCGATCCCACCCGCCTCCGCCAGGAAGATAACATAGGAGGTTAAGGGTACAACTAGACTACATACAAGGTTTAGAGGGATCAAAGAATAATTGAAGGATTAAAGGTTAAAGACATAGACAGCAAAAAACTGTAAGAGGAAAAGAAAAAAGAATCCGAAGATGGCTACCAAAGGTGGGAGCTTCCGCCGGAAGCGCGACGACGTCACCGAAGACACCAAATGGTGGGGCGTCGCCGCCCACCTGGGCCAACAAAAACAAAAAAACACAAAAACAAAGAAAAGACTACGAATCCGGACCCAACCACGAGATGGCGGAATAATGCACAGCATAGTGAATCCAGAAAGTCTTCAAGCTGCAAAACTACACCGACAGGTAAGAAACTATTCGTTACTCTGGGTTGAGCAGAATTGCTATCCCCCTGGTTGCAATTCTGCCGAAAGGGGAACCGATAGGCCCGTTGCACCTCATTGTCCCACGCCCAATGAGTCTGCTCCGGGAAAACTTTTGTAAACAGCCCTACCACAAATTTCCGTGGATCAGACCCCCTCAGTGCCTTCGGGGACTTCCAAAATTCTTAAGTTATTTTGGCGGAGCCGATTTTCCATGTCCAAGTTTCCAAGCCATATCACTGCGCTGCATCGTCAGGTCATCTGTCACCGCTTTTTGAGCGGTCATTACGTCCTCCAGATTGGAAATCCTATTCTCAACCTCCGTTATCCACTCAGCAAACTCAGAACAGGATTTGGCCACTCGCCGAAGTGAGTTTTGTAATTTCCGACACGCTCCCTGCGTTTTCTGGCTCTCTGCCCGGGTTTCCTGTCTGTGACATTATTGTCTCATAAATGACAGCCAAAGAAATGTCTTTCGTGTGATCTAGTGATTCGTACTGCCCTTGTCGCATTACCTCTAAAGTCTCAGTCGGACCTGACTTGAGCATAGGAGACAGTATTTGACCGGTTGAGGCCGCTGTGACAGACGCCTCTCTGTGCATTGCTGTTGGTGTTTTTTCCGTATAGTATCTGGGCCAGAGTTCCTAGTCCAGTTCACCGGGGTCTCATCTTGATATATACTGCTAGTCTCGCTCCACCGTCCACTTGGCGAGCCGGAGGGGCCATCAGATATTTGTACAGACTCATCACCTGATGAGTTGGAGTGATCAGACAGTGAAAAAGTGATCGCCCAGTTCTGCTTCACGCAGTTCTTGTGATTCTTGTGAATTACTCGGATCATTCTGATTTCCCATTAGTGGCATATCACAGGCTCTTTTATCCATCACTGAGTTATCAGTAGCTGAATCTATAGTATTTACAACATGTTCTGCCCCTACGGTAATATGGGTTACAGCACACTGTCCCCCTGTGCCATCACCGGCTCCCAGGGTGTACAAAGCAGGGTCAGTGTCCCCCTGCTCTCCATTATTAGGCTTGTTCCCTGCTGGCTTCAAAGTATTATCAGTTGCCCCTACGTTTCCAGAGCTCACCTCCTCCCGGCATGAAGTCTCCTCTCCATTCTCCTCCCTGGGCACATCCAATTTACCATTCTTTCCTTTCCTGGCGGTGAGGAAAATAGCAGGAGTGGTTCTCTTCCCGGGCCCTGCAGTTCGGGTGTTCCCAGGTTGCAAGTTACTTCCTGGATCTACTGCAGCCTCTCCCTGTCATTGTCTCTTGGGCGCTTCCTGCCGGTTTCGGCATTGCAGTCGCTGCGGGGGCTCCACCGTGCTGCTTAGCTCCTCGGGTGCTCTTGGGAGGCATCGCCGCTCCGACCGCTCCACACCAAGACCTATCAGAAGTCTGGCGAGCTCCCTGGACCAAAAGCCACACCAACCGCAGGAGCCGAGTCCGGAAGCCAGGCAGAGATGAAGACCGATGCGTAAGTACACTCCAGAGCATTTCCCAAATGCAGACACTGTATATCAAGAAGCTTTCACAAGTCTGTATTTTAGGACATAATAATCTCGGCTATGAAATTTTGGCCGTATCGGATCCGAAAAGGTTTTGGGGGAATTGTGAAGGGCGGTCACCAGCAGGCTCTCACTCGGCCACATATGCGGCCGCCATCTTGCCTCCGGGGTTTAGGCTTCAATGCAGTTTTAGGGAAAGAACATAGGCCCTGGGTACCGGATTAGCAGGAGCCCAGGGCACACTCAGTCAAAGCACATCAGCAATTCAGCAAAAAGTGGGGGCAACCATGCAGAAAAAGGGCACTTTCTCACAGGTATAGCCTATCCAAATCGAGCCAGAATCCAGTCTTTTCAGTCGTTGTTGCCCTTGTTTCAACCAAATCAACAACTAACAATCCGAACAGTCCTGTACCCTCTAGGCATGATGGGCTCCTCATTGCCCTAGTACCTCATGGCAGGCTTCAATGCGTCTGTTGCAAGAATGTTTAGCACAACAGTGGTCTCGGGTGGAGGGTCATTGGGACGATCTAGTGTTGATCGACTATCGTACTCATGGCTCTCTGTATTGGTGGAACACCAGCAACCTGTTGCAGGGGCAGCCTTTCCTCGACCCAGTTCCGCACAGGATTGTTCAAATGGGTGCCTCTCTTACAGGGTGGGGTACAGAATATGACAGTACAGGTTCAGTGGGAGACAAGGTACCAGCGCCTCCATCACCTTCCTGGAATTATCAGTTGTTCACCTAGCGTTGAAGACTTTCCTGCGTCACCTGAAAGGCAAGGTTGTTCGGACAATAGGACAGCCATGTTTTACCTTCAGAAACAAGGTGAAACACTCTTCACAGCTGTCTCTGCTATCCCGGACCATTTGGCGTTGGGATCTCCGCCACAAATTTAATTTGTTAGCAGAGTACCTTCCTGGGATGGACTATGATTTTTTTCAACCTCCTCAGCAGGGTGCGGCATCTAGTCCAAGAGTGGGAACTCCATGCACAAGTCTTCCTCAGTTACTTTCTGTGAGAAAGTGCCTCTTTTACATGGTTAGCCCCCCACTTTTTGCCTGATTTTGATGTGGTTCCAAATGTAGTGCACAGGTTACCTGACAACCAAGTGCCCTGTGCCAGTGCTCCTTCACTAAAACGAACTCCCGAGTGATACTTCTGCCCCCTGCAAGTCCCTCATAACTGGTACCCTGGGTACCTAGGGCTTGAGAGCTTAAGAGGCTCCCTTGGGACCCCTCTCAATGGGACCATGCCACTGCCCTTGCAGCCTTCATGCCCCTTTGAGAGAGAAAACGATAGTCGACATGGCACCCTGTCTGAGTGCCATGCCAGCTAACACTGCTAGGCAGCATAGGTAAGTCACCCCTCTAGCAGGCCTCACAGCCCTAAGGCTGGGTGCACAATACTATGGGTGAGGGCATATCTGCACGAGCAGATATGCCCGTACACTATTAGGCACCATTTCCCAATATTGTAGGTGCCAGTGAAGCCATAGAGTACATGGGCTGGGAACTTGACAGCTCGAGTTCCACAGCACCACAATGACTACTGAATATAGGAGTGTTTGGTACCAAACTACTCCTTTCAATAAATCCATACTGATGCCAGTGTGAGATTTATTGTACCATGTACTCGGAGGGCACCTCAGAGGTGCCCCCTGAAAACCTACCAACCCTGGTGTGGTCTCTGACTGGCTTTAGGCAGCCTGCCACCACTAGACATGTTTCTGGACCCCTAGGTCGAGAGCCCCACCAAAGTGGTTTCTCTTTTCCAACTCAACCAAAAAATACAGCGATCAGTCTTCTTTCCTCACTCAGACTCCGTTTCGGAAATGGCCCTTCACACCTTAGACATTAAGAAACCAAATGTACTACATTGACAAAGCTAAGGTTGGAGTAACCGTAAGAAATTTCATCTGTATTATTCACTGACTATCCATCCCTTAGGGGAGTACTGCTTTATAGTCTGTTAAGAGCATTGGTATATCTACATCCACACGTACTACGAACAGAAATTATTACCCTTTAAGCATCTGTTCGTAGCTTGTAGTGCTGTATATTTACATGTGCTCACCCTCCTCACCAGAATCAGTGTCTTGTTGCACATCTCTGTAATATTGACATCCATTACTATTATACACATTCGTTTGGTCACCATATTCTCACTACTCCATACCTACCCTCACCCGCTTTGTGAGAAACAATGTTCGAGGGATGTGTGGCTGTAGATGCACATGCTTTGCATACTTGTGCCATCTGCTGTTGGGTCTGGATGTGTGAAAATTGTTTTCTTCGAAGAAGTCTTTCGAGTCGGGAGAAAGAGTGACTCCTCCTCTTGTTCATAATGCATATGGACATCATCTCCATTGTTAGATTGTTTTCTTTCCACCGTCTGGTTTGGGTGTGTGCCTGCTTTCCGGTTCAACACTGTCAGTGCTTTTTTCGGTTCGTGCAACACTATTCCTCTCGTCCGTTTAGTTTCGATTGCGTTTTCCAGTCTGCATATAGAGGTGCATCTAAATCGCTCATCCAGTCAAGCCACTACAACCGCAGCCCCTACAGGGCCTTTCTTCAGTCTCCATCAGGTTCTTCAGAGAATGCCTTGCTTGTGATGTACCAGACACCCTTCTGATACTGCCCTCACTGCCACGCGAAGTATTCCCGAAACGACGTACACCAGGTCTGTAACCTGTTTATCACCAGAACACAAAGAAGCAAATTGCAACGCCTGCCGCTTCTTCCACTCCAAGAAAATCCTTCGAGACTGTCTAGCACGACGGCTTGATATGTTCCGGACAAGCATCTTCCAAGATATCTTCAGTCATGAAGACTTCGAAGAACAGGAAGAACACCCTCAGTCGTTGGCTGCGAATGAAGAAGCGGTTTCCATTGAGGGCAGTTCTTGCTCTGACCTCAAGGTTGACCTGCAGATGTGGAAATTTATGCCGGCTCAACAGTTTGAATACAGTACCCCCTGTCCCTCAACACAATGTTGAGCAGCCCAAAAGACATTTGGCCCTCTGGAATAGCATACAGGCCTTCGGCCCACCACTGCCTTCTGGCCATGGTCTGCACCGGGCAACTGGTTCGGACACCCCGCCTTCTGGCTCGGGCCAAAACAACAAAGAAAGCCAAAGTTTTCCCCATTGAGCACTTCGGTCCCAGAACGCCACTTGGTGCCCTCACGAACCTCCATCCCGAGCCGACTATCACCATCGACTGGCACTGCTTTGACGCTTATATCAGGAGCTTTTAGGAAGAGCTGCTGTGTTCCATGACGTACACCTCCATAAAGACTTTAGAAGAGCACTTTCTTTGAAACCCTTTCCACCACTCATTGGGCTACAAAGTATCTCCATATGCAAAAGGGCATGTTAAGATACAGAGGACATCTTTAAAGACCCTATTAGGGCTAGGGTTATCTCTCCCAGGGTAGATCAGAATTAAAAGGCCTCCCCATCTGATCTCATCAACATCAAGGGCAAATTACCACCACACTTGCATGTCATCACCACTGCTCGCAAGCGTCCCAAGCTAGCGCAGATGCTCTGCCACCCGACAAAGAGAGCAGGTGCATTGATGCGACGGGGAAGAGGGTTGCGGCAAAATCCGCCAATCGTTGGCGTATTGCCAATTCAATGGACCTACTTGCTTGTTACGATTGTGCTCACTGGGATAAAATGGAAGATCTGCTCCAATTTCTTGCAGAGGAACCAAAAAACGTGGACAAGAACTTGTCTCTGTTGGCAATTTTATTTCAAATACCTCAATACGGTGTCCCATAGACTCTGCCAACTCTGCATCTAGGGATCACCAGCATCTTGCTCAGACACCATGCATGGCTCCGTATTTCTGATTTCAAACCAGAGGTGCAGCAGAATGTCCATAATATGCCATTTGATAAAGAACTTCTGTTTGGTCCCCAAGTAGACCAAACACTAGAAACAATTGAGAAGGATATGGAGACAGCAAAGGCAATGGGGGCCCTCCAAACACCTCCTCCCCGTGGTTACTTCAGCTGCTCCCAACTATCGTGAAGCTTCTAAGGAAGCCTCTTCCGACACCTCCACTTCCTACCACCGTAATGAAAGTCTGCATACCTCCTGGAGAGGTTATTTCTGAGGCTCCTACAGGGGCAATAATGGCAGAGGTAAGGGTGCTTCCCCACGTGGACCAACACCCACCGCCTAGCAATGACTTCCCTCTCCTACCCCCCTCCCCCGACCGTATGACACCTGTTGGGCGACGCTTATAAGATTTCCTACCCCCAATGCAAACCGTTACATCAGACCAGTGGGACATTATACAACATGGCTGTTGTCTGGAGCACATCACCACACCTCCCAACATTCCACCTCGCACTCAGGCTATCACCGGAACATCAAACATTGCTCAAGCAGGAAGTCCAAGCTCCTCTTCTCAAAGGAGCTATAGAACCCGTCCCTCTGTCAGGGTTCAGGGGTATATTCTCTATACTTCCTAATAGCCAAAAAGAATGGATCTTTACGGCCAATTCTAGATCTCAGACTCCTAAACGAGTACATCCTGTCAGAGCACTTCCATATAGTCACCTTACAAGACGTGATACCACTTTTCCAACAAGGCGACTTTATGGCTTCCCTAGACCTAACGGTCACCTATTTTGACATACCAACACATCCAGCACATTGCAAATATCTCAGGTTTGTGGTGGGCGGAAAACATTATCAGTTCAAAGTCCTTTCTTTTAGGGTGACTACTGCACCTTTGGTATTCACCAAAAGCCTAGCGGTGCTAGCACCCCATCTACGCAGACAAAAAGTCCACATATTTCGATATCTGGACACTTAACTTATCAAAGCCAACACTCATCAGCAGTAATAATTAGAATCAAGAGGCACACGCAAATAATATTAGGCAAAATCAGTACAATATATAGGATGAATGACAGAGAAGAAATGTGGGGCCGGAGCATCCGAGAGAGTAAGCTTCAGGCAAGTTTGTCACACAAGCACGGAATAAACCCATGAAGTCAAGAAAAGACTTCTGTCATTCATACTATATATTGTACTGATTTTGTCTAATATTATTTGCGTGTGCCTCTTGATTCTAATTATTGTTGCTCAATCTTTGGATTGGATTCTTTGGGGGTTGGGTGCATCTCCCCATCATATGAGAGCACCACGTTTGAGAACCCTTGGAGGAAAACTTCACCTTCAACCTCTGCAGGTTCAAACCTATCTATCGGCTATTTTCAACACACAAGTAGGATTAGCCAAGCCCAATACTGCAAGAATACAAAGTTTCCAAGGTTTAATGCCCCAATTCCAAACAAATCCACAACTCAGTGAGGAAAGTAATGCGTACTTTAGGTATGAAGGCCTCCTGCATTGCCATAGTACCTCATCCGCGATTACACGTGTCCGTTACAGGAGTCTCAGTTCAGTCACAGGGTCACGTACAAGATCTATTGTTAAACTGCCGCACTCTTCACACTTTGCATTGGGGGAACACCTACAACCTATGACAAGGGCTGCCTTTCCTCGACCCTGCTCCCCACATCACTTTTACAACGGACACATCACTCATGGGATGGGGTGCACACTTGCAGGACCTCACAGTACACGGTCTCTGGGACACCAAACACCTGGGTCTCCAAATGTAAATCAACCACCTAGAGCTTCAAGCTGTTCACCCAGCATTGAAAGCGTTCCTGCCTTACCTGATTGGCAAGGTTGTCCTAGTCCGGATGGACAATATGACAGCTATGTATTATCTACAAAAACATGGGGGACACATTCTCCACAATTCTCATCTATCTCAAACCATTTGGAGATGGGCTCTACCTTACAACAATTATCTGTTAGCAGAATACCTTCCGGGAACAGACAATTTAGCATACCGCCTCAGCAGGATGCAGAAACAAGTCCACGAGTGGGAGCTCCACCCCCAAGTCCTTCTCCCATACTTTCACAGATGGGGGTTCCCTCAAATGGATCCGTTCACAACCGCAGACTTCAGATGCTCTAACTTCGCGTCAAGGTTCCCACACCACTATCAAAGGGCAACGCACTATGGATGAGTTGGTCAGGGATATTTGCCTAATCTTTTCCTCCTCTCCCTCTCCTTTCATTTCTGGTTCGGAAGCTCGGGCAAATATCTCTCACACTTATACTAGTGGCTTCCACATGGTCCCGTCAGCCCTGGTTCACAACATTACTGGACCTCTCTGTAGTTCCCCACAAGACTCTCCCAAACAAGCCGGACCTTCTTACTCCGAACCATGGAGCAAAGGGGCACCCAGACCCCCAAGGCTCTCAACCTGGCAATCTGGCTCCTGAGGTCATAGAATACGGATACCTCAATCTGCCACCTGAATGTATGCCCATTCTTAAAGAAGCCCATACGCCCACTCGAGCATGATACGCGGCTAAATGGAAAAGATTGTGGTTATTGTCATTTAATACAAATTGATCCTTTTAATGCCACAGTACAGAACATTTTTGTTACCTGCTTCATTTACAACTCTCTGGGCTAGCATTCACCTCCATAAGGTTACATTTTGCTGCAGTAGCTGCCTACAAAATGGGCAGCTCATGTCTTTATTCAAAATACCAGTTATTAAAGCCTTTATGGAAGGTCTTAAAAGTAATTCCACCACGGTTTCCACCTGCTTCCTTATAGAACCTTAATATCTTTCTTACACAACTCATGGGACCTCCATTTGAGCCCCTGCATACCTGCCCCATTCAATTTCTCTCTTGGAAGGTGGCATTTTAATTGCTATTACCTCACTTAGACGTGCTAGTGAGCTCCATGCATTATCCTTGGAAGAACCCTTTCTCCAGCTCCACAGAGACGGGGTGGTCCTTCACACCAACCCCAAATTCATTTCAAAATTTCTCTCACTTTCACCTCGATCAATCAAGTTACCAGTTTTTCCCCCCCCAATTAGATTCCGTTGCTGAGAGGACTCCCATACATTAGATGTCAAAACAGCCCTTATGAGCTACATTGATAGGACGAAAAGTTTTAGGAACACTAAACTATTCGTTGCTTTGTCAGCTCCGGACCCAACAGTAGATGGCATTAGTATGCAAAGCATGTGAATCTACAGCACTACATGCCACGAACAGATGCTTACAGGATAAGTAACATATTTCTTAACAATGAAGTCTGTGCCCATGCCCATTGCCAACTAAGGTAGGAGTGAAAGGGTACCTTGTGACTCCAAAAGACTCGTTCCACTTGCGCCTTCCAACTCTAGGTGGCAGGAGTATGCAGAGGTTGTAAATCTACGGCACTACATGCTACGAACAGATGCTTACCAGTGTAAGTACCATTTTCCTTCTCACATTGCAGTGAAATCCCAGATTTAGAATCCAGTATTCATGCTAGTAGTGCTCAGTGAGAGCTGTACATGCCAGCATTAAAGGTGGAAGGTGCTGCTTTACAGTCTAATCACAGCATATCATCTACAGCAACACATGCTGCAAATGGGAAATGTTTTACCTGTAAGACGCAATTTGCAGCTTATAGTATTGTTCATTTGTATGCACCTCCTTTCAGTAGGGCTATAATGGTTGTAGTTTTCTTACGTTGCGTATAGCACATTCGGACACCTATATTCCTATGTGGAAAAACATAGTCCGAGATAGTCTGTGCTGATGTATTGTGGGTTTAGGTGAGCATGTCCATGAGTCCTTCTGCCCAAGCTGTGCCTGAAAATAAAGACTTCAAGCATACAGTATTCTGAACCCAAATGTAGATGGTAGGACAGTGCACAGCATTTGACACTATAGACTAGAGGTTTACAAGTGAGTAATTGATCCTTAAATATAGTATGTTCTCAGTCGTAGACATTTTCACTTTAAAATCGTAAAAATCCCATCCTCTGCTCTATTTGCCAGTATCCTACTTGTCTTTATACATCCTGGTCGAGGCTTGTGTGCTGTAGATACACATGCTGTGCAGAAGTCCACCATCTAGTGTTGTGCTCAGATGATTGCAAGTTTATGTTCGAAGAAACTTTTCGAGTCAGGAGGCTGTGCGACTCCTCGGTGATACTGCACATGGTCATAGACTCCATTGTTAGATTGTTTCTTTCAGCCGACTGGTTCGGATGTACTCTCTCATGCTCCAGTTCGAAATCCTTTCGGGTTCCCTTTGGTTCACCAGTAGATCCCTTTACTCCATGGTATTGTCTCAATTGCATAATCACTCTTGCGTTCCGAGCAAAAGAACAATTTTGTGCGCCAGGTTCTTAGACGGCTCTAATCGAAAAATGAGCTGCTGATGGAACTGACTCCGTTCAATTTATGTCCAAATTGCCATTCAGAATACCCTCACAACGACCTGCATTCGGTTTGTAACTTACATCTGTCGCCCGATCTTTGGGAAGATGCCTGTAAGGCCTGCAGGTCATTCCAATCTAAGAAAACCCTTCGGGATAGACGTGTGTGGCGCCTAGAAATGCAGTGCAGACCAGCAGACGACACACTGACGTCTTTGGTTGACAGAACGAGAAAGAAGAGGAAGCCTCAGCAGCCCAAGAGGAATCAATCGTCATCCATGAATCAGATCCTGAGGCTGAAGAAGATCCAGTTATCCTGTAGTCTTCTGAGAAGCGTTGGACCGTGAGTACACCTACCCCCGTTATGAAGCCCAAAAAATCTGCTCCGGCCGATAAAACTGCTCACGGGCCGCCACTGCACGAGCCATAGCACACACACCGAAGTACAGACTCGGACGCCCCACCCTCTGTGCCGAAACAACTGCCTACAGCAGGGGCCTCCACCAAATCTGATTCTGCACAGACACATCAGACATAAAGTTTGGTACCGAAAGACAAAGGGCACAGTGCCTCGGCTCCGACCACACCGGCACTGAAAACTAAACATTTACAGGCACCAAAATGCTACACCTTCGGACCAAAAACTCCACCCGAACCTGTCCTCAAAATCATGCAAGAACTTGATCCGAGGCAATAGACTTGGCAAATTCAGCCCAGAACAAAGATTATTATTCTTCAACCAGCAATGCCTCAACCCTCTAAAAGACCCTTGTCTTTAGAAGAGGCGATTGATGCTCCAATTCCACCTCTCAAGAGGAAGAAAAAGGACATTGCCACTAGTCCTTTACATAATCCTGTTACTACCTCCCCAACTCCACCACCTGCTTCGCCAGACTAATCTGAAGGAGATAGTTCACCACATTAGATGATAATGATAATATAGGAGAGGAGACATGTCCTAGGGACCCATTGGACACCTGTGATATAGAGTCGCAAAGGGATACAAATCCATACTTTTATCCTGCACGCCCATCCTCACCAGATGATGCGTCAGCTTATCAGGACTTAATAGCCACATCTCCAGCATACCACCAGGTGCCCTTACATAAGGACCCTGTAGAGGATGACTTCCTCTGTGAGACCCTCACTACTGCTCAACAAGGGTCTCCATGATATATGTATATATGTGTGTGTGTATGTGTATATATATATATATATATATAATACATGTGTGTGTATATGTATGTATCAGACTCTTTGGTAGTAGCCAATGCAAGGAAAAGAGCTAACTCCCAAAAAAGTGGGGACGCACCTCCCCCAGCCAAGCAGTCAAAACGTATTGATGCCTCCGAAAAGCGGGTTGCAGCCCAGTCTACTAATCTGGCGCATCGCCAACAACCAAGCCCTTTCAGCACGCTATGGCTGGGACCACTGGTATGAAATGGAGGGGCTCCTCCAGCATCTCTCAGAGGAATACAAAAGAAGGGGTTATCAATTAGTCAATGAGGGGAAGTTAATTGCTAATAACTCCATCAAATGTGAGCTAGATTCAGTGGACACTGTTGCTAGAGGCATAAATACCAGCCTTCTCCTGCGAAGAAACGTTTTGCTTTGTGTCTCAGATTTTAAAACCGAAGTTCAGCAGGCAATATTTAATTTTCCCTTTGACAAACAGCACCTCTTTGGGCCACAAGTAGATACGGCCCTTGAGAATCTGAAAAAAGACACAGAGGTGGCGAAGTCTATGGAGGGGCCCTTTAAACTCCCACCTATCATGGTTCTTTTCATCGCCCCACTTTCAAACAGGGTGCCAAATCTGCCTCTACAGACAAAACCAAAGAACAGTCATCCACCTCTAAAAATCTTCTACCGGGGTAAATATAGAGGCAATAACTTCAAACGCCGTGGTCGCGGAAATTCTACCCGTACTGCAAATACAAACACTAAACAATGACTTGCTCACCATTTCTCCCCTCCCCCTTCCCCCGAACAACTAACACCTGTCGGGGTACGTCTTCAAAACTTTTACACCGCATGGGAATCCATCACAACAGATCAATGGGTGTTGGACATTATCCATTAAGGTTACTGTCTGGAGCTCATTACCACTCCTCCAAATATTCCACCTGTACGTACATGAAACTTAAACATTGTGTTAACAAGAATCATGGGACCACCATTTGAGTCACTACATAAATGTTAAATACAATTCTTACCATGGAAGGAGGCTTTCCTTGTAGTGATAACGTCCCTAGAGGGTCAGCGAAATACATCTGCTCACAATTAAAGAACCGTATTTTCAAGGCTTCCAAGATAAAGTGCGTTTATGCACAAATCCAAAGTTCCTACCTTTACATTGAAATCAAATTTTAGATTTACCAGTTTTCTTTCCAAAAACAGAAACTGTAGCAGAATGAGCTTTACATACACTTGATGTTAAACTTGCTCTTCTGTACTATTTGGAACAGACAAAAGCCTTCAGAAAAACACAGCAATTGTATCTTTCTGAAATCCACACAAAGGTAATGCTTTTTCAAATTCAGGAATAACAAGATGGATAGTCAAATGTATATATATTTGCTATGCCAAGCTAAAATGAACGCTAACCACTATGCCAAGAGCTCATAGAACAAGGAAAAAAGAAGCAACAATGGGCTTTCTAGGGAATATTCCTCTCATTGACATTTGCAAAGCAGCAACATGGATAAACCTGCACCCTTTTACAAAACACTTGTGTAGATGTACAAGCCAGC
Source organism: Calotriton arnoldi (assembly GCA_963921515.1). Taxonomy (NCBI): domain Eukaryota; kingdom Metazoa; phylum Chordata; class Amphibia; order Caudata; family Salamandridae; genus Calotriton; species Calotriton arnoldi. The sequence continues at coordinate 475,907 of CAWUFW010003156.1, forward strand.
CAACAGGCTCTAGTCGGACAGTCTTCCGAACATTATTTCAGGCAAACGCACCTTCTCATTCCTAAAGTTACCGCGAGAGGGGTGCTGCTTTACAGTCTATTCATAGCATGTGTATCTGCAGCCAATACATGCTATGAATGGAGTATGTTACTTACCCTGTAAGCTTCTTCTCGTAGCTTGTAGTGCTGAATATTCACATGCTCCCTCCCATCTCCCCGGCAGGTGTTAGATGGTGACAAATATATTCACAATACAGAATGTTTAAAAGCAAAGCTAACTTAGCAGACTATATCCTCACTCCCTATATCACGGGGGAAAAAACATTAGCAACAAACAAACTTGTATCCTTATTGAAACTACTGCTTTTCAGAAAAAGAACCAGTACTTGCCAATGTTGAGAAGCATTCAGAGAGCAGGCCTCTTGCAAAGCCGTAACGCCCAGTGTGAAGTATAAGCATTCTACCAAAGGATCTTGCCTATATCAAGGGCAATGCCACAGCTGATTCAATTATGTCCTCAGTAAGAAAGAGCCACTTCTCCCTCATCCACAGGGGGAAACATGGAGAGGGCAGAAGCCATACAGTTTCGAATAGCTAAATCAAATACCTTCTCTAAAAGATGGACATCAGCAGGTGGTAGAGATGAAAGCTGATCCCACACACGCTGAGTGTTGCAGCAACAAATGATGGACGGAATGCTGAATGAATCAAACATTCTCCCCCAGTTAAGAGATCTGGGTTAAATCCATCATTCTTTTGCTCGCTACGCCACCTCCAGTTTGGACCCAGCCATCAGCAAATCAGTCTTGACCCTGTTCCTCATGGGAACTGTCAAGCCCGAACTGCCAAGCCGGATACTCCCTGGACCAGAAACAAGCATCCTGGGACCGGTTTCAGGGTGACACCCCTCATCAGCTAGGCTAGCTTGAATCCAGTGGCAGAGCCAGCATAGACCAGGTACACTACCAGTTCAGGATAGTTCTTTGTGGGATAATCGGAGCACCGCGAGTCTTTACAGAATATCTTGTCGTGGTGGCAGCACACTTAAGTGGTCAGGGATTACACCCCTTCCCCTCACCTGGGTGAAAAACTGGTTAAAGTGAGCTTGCTGATCTAGTGCCAGAGAAGCATACAAACGGTGATGCTAAGGAGGGAGAAGGCTTTTTTTGAGGGAAGATTAAATTTGAGGAAGGCCAAAGCATTCCCAATACAAAAGAAACTTCTGGCGCGGACAGTAAATTCTCCTTTAGCAGAGGGGACATTATCGCACTGTGGGGACTATATTGTAAACCAATAGAAATGATGGTCTTGTGTATACCTCTTATTCTGCAAACTAGGCTCCACATGAGACTAATTTCAGAATGACTTCAAAGTTAATGGTTACAAATAACCCGGAGCTGGGAGGACCTAGTGGTTGTCACACAAAGTCCAAAGAGAGATAATGTAGTGGATAATGGAAAACATTACAGTAGGAAGGCCCTCAGAACAGCCAACTCCCTCTGTGACCATTACTACGGATACATCCCTTGCAAAATTAGGAAGCTGAGCATCTGGGGTCTATGGGGCCTATTCGGAGCAGTGAAATACATAGATGTGCTAGAATTGAACTTTTTTTTCTTGCACTAAAGGCTTTCTGTGCACATGTCCAGGGGAGAATAGTACAAATTATGAAGGGCAATACAACTATGATGTCCTCTCTTTTAACAGGGAGTAGCAAAGTCGCATGTATTGTCCAAACTAGCTCAGGACCAATGGAAGTGGGCCATACAAAGGAATATACTTATAATGGCCATACCTATGCCAGGCATTTATAACTTAGAAGCAGACATGTTAAGCAGGCAGGCAAGCGCCTCCCACAAATGCAAGCTAAAGCAAATTATACTGAAACAGGTCTTCCAGAAAGAAGGGCAGAATAGAAATTAATCTTTTTCCAAGACATCCAATCACAAAATGCCAAGACTTTGGGTCTAGGTAGCCACTTCACCAAGTGATTGTCCTACCGATAGAAAGGTCGTGGAAATGTACATACTCTTTTCCCTAGTCATGCTGATACTGTTCTCAGAAAATGTAAACAGACATTCGATAAACGTTAATCTGAAAGAGACACGTTAGTGACAGATTCCTTACCTTAGAATATCCCCAGGCGTCAGGCTGGATCCGGAAAGTTTTTGCGTAGCAGTACCCTTGCGCGTCGGTAGGCGGCGTCGTGCGGCTCCGCGTCCGTCGTCGGGCGTCGTGATCGCCGGGATGACGTCGCTGGGCAGTACTTAGGCGCCGCCCCTGCGCGCTGACATCAGTTCTTCTTTTTCCGCGCCAGCAAGCGCAGATCCGGGAAGAGCAGTGCCCTAGTCATTTTTTGACTAAACTTTTTGGTGAATTTTTCACTGTTTTTCTTCGAATCGACTTCAAGGTGTCGTAGGGATGCCCGGGTTTAAACGTTGCGGCGCCTGTGCTCGGATGATGTCCATCACAGACCCGCATCGGGAGTGTCTCTTCTGCCTCGGCCGAGGCCACGACACGGAGTCTTGTTCCGACTGCCGGGCCCTCAACCCGAAAGCTTTGCGAGAGCGGTCTCGAAAGCTCCTAGAGGCCCGGCATTCGGCTCCGCTCAAGCCCCGGTCGCGTGAGAGGTCCAGGGGTCGATCGCGGAGTCCACACCGGTCGTCGGCATCGAAGTCTTCTTCGTCCGGTAAGTCCAAACACAAAAAGTCCAAAAAGCATCGTCGCTCTAGGACTTCGCCTCGCCGGTCTCACGACTCGGCTGAGGCCCCTCCCGGCACCGTCCCCGCCCCGCGGCCCCGGACATGCCTGTGGAGTCCGGATCCGGCCCAAGTACAGGAATTCCTGTCGGCCATGGCCCGCCTCTTCGGGCCCCGCGGGCCCTGATAGGGTTGCTCCGGCGTCGCCGACGGCTCCGGCCCCGGCGTCGCCCGTGCCTCGATCCCGGCTCCGGCCCCGGCCTCGATCCCGGCTCCGCAACCCCCATCGACGCCGGTCGACCTAACGACACCTCCGCCGGCGCCGATGTCTCCGGTGCCGTTCTCGACGCCGCCTGGGGCTCCGGGCGGCGTCGTCCCCCAGTTCCTTCCGGCTCCGGACATGGACCCGGACCGACGTCGCTCGACGCCGGTTCCGGCGCCGATGAGACCTTGGGTCCCAAATGTCCCTCCTCCCCCTTATTTTGAACCAGAGGAGGACTGGGAGGGGTCTGATGACCCTCTGGCACAACAGTGTCAGTACGATGAGGACTGGACAGAGGGTCTAGGGGATGCCAGTGGTCTAGATACTTCCCTGACACTGGCATGCTGTCTCCTCCCGTGGCTACGGAGGAGGGAGCTAAATTCTGCAACGGTGTTGCGTAGGGCGGCTGGAGCCTTACATCTCCAACTCCCTACTGTGGCGGTCAAGACTAATCTCTTGACAGAGGTGCTTCAGCCGGCAGCCTCCTCTACGGAGACTGTGCTGCCGTTTAACGACGCCCTCACTGACGTTCTTTTGGGCGCCTGGTCCAAGCCCAACACAGGGGCTCCTGTGGATAGGAACGTGTCCCGACGCCATCGCCCAGCTCCGGGCGACCCCCTGTTTCTCTCTGTCCACCCCACTCCTGAGAGCTTGGTTGTCCAAGCCTCCGCTTCCCAAACCGCCTTCCCTACCGCCCCTCCGGATAGGGAATCCAAACGCCTGGATCAATTTGGGAAGAAGGGTTTTCTTCCTCCAGTGCTGGCTTGCGGTCCATCAACACCGCTTGTCTTTTGGGCCGATATACCCACTCCTTGTGGGATTCGGTGGCGAATGTTTTGCCCCATGTTCTGAGGAGGTCCAGACACTGCTTTCCCGCGCCATTGCGGAAGGAAGGGATGCGGCCAAATACACGATACGATGTGGCCTTGATACCGCCGACTCGCTGGGCAGGTCTATTGCAACGACGGTGGCGCTGCGACGCCACGCCTGGCTGAGAACCACTGGTTTTTCAGGGGATGTCCAGAATACTCTCATGGACATGCCCTTTGATGGAGTCGGTCTTTTGGGTCCAAAGCAGACCATGCGTTGGAGCGCTTTAAGGACTCACGGGCTACTGCCAAGTCCCTGGGCCTTTCTGCTACACGCCCTCCGCTGACTTCTGCTTTTCGCCCCTATCGTGGCCACGGTAGGGGTGCCCCTTCACGTCAGCAGCCCAGCCACCGGCCCGCGCAGCAGGCGTCTTCGCGTGGCCGAGGACGTGGATTCCGCCGTGGCGGATCGGGCAACCAGCGTGCGGGTCAGGCCACCACCTCCAACCCGTCCCGCGGCCTCCAAACCCTCCTAGTCCCTCCTTTCAGGTGCACAGCACGCCAGTAGGGGGCAGGGTCCGCCATCACCTTCCCCACTGGCGTACCATCACCTCGGACAGGTGGGTCTTGGACATTGTCCGAAGGGGCTACTCCCTCCCCTTCGAGACCAGCCCCCCAGCCATGCCACCTCAATTCCACCGCATGTCAGGGGATCACTTGGTACTTCTGCAGAAGGAAGTCACGGCCCTCTTGGCCAAGAGGGCCATCGAGCATGTTCCGACCCCAGAAGTAGGGCGTGGTTGCTACTCCCACTACTTCCTGGTGCCCAAAAGGACAAGGAGGACATGCGTCCTATCTTGGACCTCCGGAACGTCAATCGCTGCCTCCGGAAGGAGAAGTTCAAGATGCTCACCCTAGCTCAGGTCTTGACTGCCCTCGACCCTGGAGACTGGTTGGTAGCGTTGGACTTGCAGGACGCATATTTCCACATCCCCGTCCTGCCGGCCCACCGGCGTTACCTTCGGTTCACGGTAGGCCCAGAGCATTTTCAGTTCACCGTGCTCCCCTTTGGCCTTACCAGTGCCCCTCGGGTGTTCACGAAAGTGATGGCGGTGGTCGCAGCTCATCTGCGCCGGGCAGGAGTTTCAGTCTTCCCCTACCTCGACGACTGGCTGCTGAAGGCGGGCTCGTCCCAGGCAGTCGTCTCCCACCTCCAGATTACGGCCGAACTCCTGCACTCGCTGGGGTTCTCCATCAATGTGCCGAAGTCTCATCTGATTCCTTCTCCACAGCTCCTTTTCATCGGAGCAGTTCTGGACACGACGCAGTTTCGGGCCTATCCTCCCGAACGGCGAGTCCGGGATATTCAGGCTATGATTCCGATCTTTCAGCCTTTATCCTGGGTTTCGGTACGGATGACCCTGAGGCTGCTGGGCCTCATGGCCTCCTGCATCCTGTTGGTCAATCATGCCAGATGGCATATGCGGGCTCTGCAGTGGGACCTGAAGTTCCAGTGGGCGCAGCACCAGGGCAACATGTCCGATCACGTCCAGGTCTCGGAGGGGACTGCAAAACAGTTGCAGTGGTGGCTCTCGAACCGGCAATGGGTCATGGGCAGATCCCTCTCCCTTCCCCAGCCAGAGCATACAGTTGTGACGGACGCGTCCCTTCTGGGATGGGGCGGTCACATGGGAAGGCGGAGATCAGAGGCCTCTGGTCTCCGGCGGAGTCCCGGCTCCATATCAACATTCTGGAGCTCCGGGCGATCCGACTTGCACTGAAGGCATTCCTTCCCTCTGTCAAAGGGAAGGTAGTGCAGGTGTTCACAGACAACACCACCGCCATGTGGTACTGCAACAAACAGGGCGGGGTGGGGTCTTGGACCCTTTGTCAGGAGGCTCTGCGCCTCTGGACATGGCTGGAACATCAGGGCATGTTCCTGATGGTTCAACACCTGGCAGGTTCCCTGAACGCCAGGGCGGACGAACTCAGCCGCAGGTGCATGATGGATCACGAATGGCGTCTTCACTCGGAAGTGGCGCAAGGACTCTTTCTACAATGGGGAGAGCCTTGGTTAGATCTATTCGCCACCGAAGAGAACGCGCAATGTCATCAGTTCTGCGCGTTGGAATTTCCAAGGCGGCATTCGCTCGGCGACGCTTTTCGTCGCGAGTGGAGTTGCGGTCTGTTGTACGCCTTTCCGCCTATACCACCTCTACCCAGAGTGTTGAAGAAGATTCGGCACGACCGGGCCCAAGTCATTCTTGTAGCTCCGGACTGGGCTCGAAGAGTTTGGTATCCCGAGCTACTCAATATGAGCGTAGATCCCCCGATCCGTCTGCCTCTTCGGGAGGATCTTCTGTCCCAGCAGCAGGGGACGGTCCTCCACCCGAACCTGTCCAGTCTACACCTGCTTGCGTGGAGATTGAGCTGCGGCAGTTGATTCCTTTCGACTTGCCTCCCGAAGTTTGTGATGTGATTCTGGCAGCCAGGCGTCCCTCCACTAAGGTGGTATACGCCTGCAGGTGGAACAAATTTGTGGCATGGTGCACAGCAAAGGCTGTGAATCCCTTTCTGCCCCTCTTTCTGAGGTCCTTCTGTTCCTTCTCTCTCTGGCCCAACAGGGTTCTGCCCTGGGTACCATCAAGGGTTATCTTTGTGCTATCTCGGCCTTCCTCAGGCTCCCTGATCAGCCCTCCCTTTTCAAGTCCCCTGTTAACAGGTTCTTAAAAGGCATTACACACCTCTTCCCTCCTGTTCCGTTTGTGATGCCTCAGTGGGACTTGAACTTGGTTCTTACCTTTTAATGTGCGCTCCCTTTGAGCCTCTACATAACTGTCCTGTTCGTCTTCTGACTCTGAAGACAGCCTTTCTGGTGGCCATCACCTCCGCTCGGCGGGTGAGTGAGCTCCAGGCTCTATCTTGCAAACCTCCCTTTCTGTCTGTTCTTCCAGACAAGGTTGTTCTTCGGACGCGTCCGTCCTTCTTGCCAAAGGTGGTTACTGCTTTCCACATTGGGCAGACCATCACTTTGCCCACCTTCTTTCCGCCTCCGCATCCTTCCAGAGAGGAAGAGAGGCTCCACCGTCTGGACCCAAAACGTGCGCTCTCCTTCTATATTGACCGCACAAAACACTTCCGGGTGGATGACCAGCTCTTTGTTGGCTACGTGGGCGCCAAAAAGAGTCGGGCGGTGCACAAGAGGACCATCTCCCGCTGGGTTACCTTGTGCATCAAGACCTTCTATTCTTTGGCTAAGAAGGAGCCTCCTGTTGGGCTGCGTGCCCATTCCACCAGGGCAACGGCTGCTACCACGGCCTTGGGCCGCGGTGTTCCGCTGCCGGTTATCTGTCCAGGCAGCTACGTGGGCCTCGCTGCACACGTTTACAAAGCATTACTGCCTTGACAGTCGGGTCCAGGACTTCCTTGTCTGATCTTTGTTCGCAGACCCACCACCGGGGTTGGTATTGCTGGGGTATCTATTCTAAGGTAAGGAATCTGTCACTAACGTGTCTCTTTCAGATGCACAAGTTACTAACTTGTGTAACGATATATCTGTAAGAGACAGTAGTTGGTGACAGATTCCTACCGCCCACCCATCCTCCCCGTTCTGCGAACTGATTTCTAAGGTTAAGGACATCCCTTTCAGGGCCCTAGTATTTTTCAGACACCTATGTCAGCTTCTTGCATGGCTCTGCGTTCCTGGCGCGGAAAGTCGTGTACAGAACTGACGTCAGCGCGCAGGGGCGGCGCCTAAGTACTGCCCGCGACGTCATCCCGGCGATCACGACGCCGACGACGGACGCGGAGCCGCACGACGCCGCCTACCGACGCGCAAGGGTACTGCTACGCAAAAACTTTCCGGATCCAGCCTGACGCCTGGGGATATTCTAAGGTAAGGAATCTGTCACTAACTACTGTCTCTTACAGATATATCGTTACACAAGTTAGTAACTTGTGCATTAAAGCTCCACAATGTACCAGATAGACATGGTTCTCAGACATGGTAGCACAAAGCAGGGTAATAATGTTCTCCTCCCCTCAGGATCTGCTAACAGTGCAAAAAGGTATGCCACATGGAGCCAGCCAGTCTACGCTTAGCAGCATGGTTCCCAAAAACATAGAATTCAGACACCTAGGACTTGCAAAAGAATGCATGGAATTCCTGAAATAGGCTGGAAGACCTACAACACGACATTGTTTTACTGAAATTGGAGCAGATTTATCTGCTGGTGCAGTTGGGAAGGATTAATTGACTGCATGACAGAGGACACTTAGGTTGTCAGTTAACTAACACACCTTTTAGATGAGAAGCTTTCTTGTACATTACTAAAAGTGCATTTGTCAGCCATAGTGGCGTGTATATGGGGCACTACAGGGAGAAGCTTCTGAAGCACACCAGTCATTAAAAGCAAATACAGTGGTACTACCAATGTCTGCACCCACAGTGTGCAGTCTGAACCTGCCAATAGCAAATTTAATGAAGCCTCCCATTGAGCCCATGAATAAAACGGGACTCTGATACTTAACACACATTGCAGCTTTTTAGATCACCATGACTTCACTGTGAGAACCTTGCCTGCAGATACTTGGGGATAAGGGTGATCATGAGGACGAAGTTCATTTCATACTTCCTAGTCAATCCTGCTGTATAGCTACCACTTTTTTTTTTTTCCAACAACCAAAGGCAAGGCAGAAATGGCCCTATTCACAAACTGTGTCAGTAGGGCAGTCATGTATTATCTAATTCTGTATCTCCTTTATTTCAGCAAATAGGGAATAACCGGTCCCCAAAGAGACTTGCAAGATGGTTAATCCAAGCTATCCAAGCATGTTATAAGACAGCAGGTGTAGCACTAGGAGAGAAACAAGAGTGCATTCAAAAAGGAAGAAGGGAACTGCACTAGCATTCATCGCCAATGTTACTGTAAACAGCTTATGCATGAAAGCCACTTGGTCGTCCATACATACTTTTACAAGACACTGTTGCATGGACATAGAAGCCAAGAGGGTGGCTCAGATAGGACATAAGGTATTGACCTTTCGTAACTGCACACTCATTTCAGCCCAGCCCCCAAAGGAAGGGAGAAAACTGCTACAGAATCTATGCACAGCTTGTAGATCCAGAATAGATCCACACTACAAAATGGTTACCTATAGCAACAGTTTGCAGCTTTAAGAGTTTTCTGAATTCACACTGTGACCCTCCCACCTCCCCAAGAAGTGAGGTCAGTTGGAACAGAATGAAGAAGTGGAGTATTTAAAAGGAGCATGAAGCCCAACAAATGGTATAATTCACCATGGGAGGAAAAAAAGAATCTGAAGATGGCAACCACTCTTTGGGACGTCTGGGGGCATACATCTGATGTAATTGGGGGATGGTCATACCACCAAATGGTCTACAACACCTCAAGGAGTAAAAGGGATAAGGAAGACACAATTCCAGGGCCAACCTCTAGATAGTAGAATAATGCTCTGCGCCAAAATCCAGAAAATTCTTCAAGCGTCAGATACACTCCTAATAACCATTTAACTGTCACAAACGAGTTACGGAAGGAGATACAATGGTGGAATACAGAGCATAAGATATAATGAAGACGTTACACTCAACTGCCCCTCATGTCCATAATAACGGAGGAACAGTCTAAATCTTTGCGACCATTGGTCAGAAACCAAGGTTGTAAAACACATAAATGACCTGGAACTGAGTAGCATTTTTCTAGCTCTAAAAACTTTTCAGTATCCTTTTAAAAACAAGGCTGTACAAATGCTTACAGACAACACAACTCCAAATGTTTTATCTCAACGCACAGTAAGAAACGTCTGTTTGTCCACTGTCTAAACTAGTACAGGAAATATGGATATGGTCAATGGCACGAAACACAACACTGTTAGTACACCCACGTATGCGATGTAGACCATGTTCTGGCAGGCAGTCTGAACAGACTGGGGTAATACATGATTGGAAGTTGAAGCGGGAAATACCTGATCAATAATTGATTCATGAGGAAATACAAACATAGACCTATTCACAGTGCACTAAATGTCACAGCTTCTCACCCAGGCATTGCAATCCATAGAAGCAAATACACTGTTGGGACAGAGAATTTGTGTACACATTTCCTCTGATTCCTCAGGCTGAAACTAATAAATTCAGAACTTCTGAAATGGGTCTAATATTGATAGCACCCAGGTAAGCGTGCAAAGTATGGTATTCTCACTTTATGGAGATGTCACTACAAAACATCAAATTGCAAATATCTGCTGACAACACAAAAGGGGAAGGTTTTTTAGTTTTTTAAATCTGGCACTGCAGGATCTACAGTTAGGAGCGTGGCTTCTGGAATCGTACAGTTTGAACATTTAGAGATCACAATTAACAGACATTAACTAGTAAAACAGTAATTATACCATACATATGTTAGTCTGGATTCAGTATTCATTGGTAGGCTATTAATTATAGTTGGGGGTCAGTGGTGTGTGTATATTTAGCTAGACTCGCCGCTAATATCTCATACCTTTCAATATAGTATATGAGTGTAATGTTATATAATCAGTTGGGTACTGATCATTGTAAGAACCCACACACACACACCTCCAGTAGAGGGTCACCCATGTTCATTCAACGGAATTGAACAAAGTGAAAACAAAATTGCACATCCTAAGTAAAATGTACCATTAAGATGGTATTATGTCAAGACTCCAACTTTATGATAAGAATCCAGGCCCTACAGAGAAGGTTACAAAACAGCTGGAACTTTTATTGATGAACAGAAATCATCTTGTAACAATAGTGAGTGTTAAACCAGCTTAATAGTTCTAAATGCAATGTTCTGAGGCATGAACTAAGACATAGAAACTGTTCTTGATTGTATGGTAAAAATTTGGATAACATCTGGTATATCATACTTTCTGGCTCTTTTGCAACCTTCTCTATATGACCTTGAGCCTCACTAGAATACCTTAATTGCATCCTTTACTTGGATGCATAGTCAACACATCCCATAGAGCTCCGCCTGCCAGTAATTAATGGAGGCACCAGAGGATTTCAGATAGTACCAGTTATTTAAAGATCTCTTGAAGGGACTAATAGGCTTTACCCTTCTCCTAGAGTTCCTCCACCCCATTGGAATTCAAATCTGGTCTTAGCTGGGTTAATGAGATTACCATTTGAACATGTGTACAAGATGACTTTAAATTATCCTAAAGACCGCTTCTTAAAAGCAAATGTGTTTAAGAACGCCTAATCTATGCAAAGCTTATGAATCTAGGAGGGATTCCATGTTGCCAACTATACCAGTTACTTACCTGCAAGTATGGTTTTGCAACTTGAAGATATTCTAGATTCACATGTGGCCATCCCCATGCCCAGTGATGGAGGCAGTAGATACAGAAAATAGAATTTAAATTTCTGTCACACAGGGGAACATTTTGGGCTTTCGGTCACCGTCCTAGTGAGTCATGCTGCTCCCCCTGTGTCAACACCCAAGCGAGAATAAATATATATTTCTGGTGCCTATTTCTAACTGCAGATTCCTTACCTTACAATTAATTACTCGCCAGGCTTGAAGACTGGATTCGGATACTTTCTCAGCATTGCACCTATGTGCCCCTAGAATGTGCCATGCACCTCTGTTCTGGCCCTGAACCATCCAGGAAGTGATGGAGTGGAGCTGCATGTAAGCACTACTCCTGCATGCTGACCGTTCTTTCCGCGCCTTCCGACGCGGATCTTAAGCTCTGCTCGCACATTCATCTGCCTTACGACGATTCTAAATCCTTCTGAAGCCAGTATGCTAAGAAAACATGCTTAAAGCCATGCTGTAATGGCAGAAAGCAAGTGTTTGTTGCCTACCTGATATCTGATATTTTGGCTCGGGACACAAGACATGTGACAAGTGCATCCTTGCACCTAAACGAGATCTGGGACTGGGAGGCTAAGCTGTATGTCACCAAACATAAGAAGTCATAATGACCCTCGTGTAAGTCCCACTCCAGTTAGCTGGAGCAGTACATTCAAGAGGTCAAGCCCACGGTCAAAGTCCTCCAGTAAGTCCAAATAGGAGTTTAAAAGCAAACCTAATAAGGTGAATCAGGACTCACCCCATTTAGCCACTCCATGTCAAAGGAGAAGCCACAAGGGCATCCTGATGTTAATCTCCGCGGGGTCTCCAAGCGCAGAGTGATTACCTGATGTCTGACCCTGCACAGACATCAACTCAATTTCGACCAATGTTGTAAGAAATTACTAAAATGTAACCAGTCATCATATAGTCTCATTCTGCACCAATGCCTCTACCAGGGTGGTTACACCAACAGTATCTTTTCAACTCTGAGGAAGTTACTCGACTAGAGAGAGATGATGATAGTGTAGTTAGCGGTGATTTCTCACCTCAATTTGATAGTTTTTATATGGATTTGCAAGCTGCCAGTAGGCTTGATAACTTTTCTGATACGTGGTTGACTCTTCAGTTGGACCACTAACTGAAGAGGGTGCGTCATTTGTGGTTGTGGTCCGATGGGCAGCTGATGTCCTGAATTTGCAGCTGCCCTTCTGTCGATACAAAGTCTAATGTCGATACAAAGTCCTTGTTCCTGTTCAACAAAGCCCTTGCTGATACTTTGATGGACACTTGGTAAAAGCCCCGTTACTGGCCAACAGTGAATTGGCAGGTGGTCAGGTGCCCCAGACTGACACCTGGCAACCCTGATGTTATCAATAAACATCTTACTCCACAGAGCCTCATGGTTCAAGCTTCAAACAGTAAGGTTAATCCCAACTCTTTCCCCAGGACTAGAGTATTGAGGCGTTTGGAAAACTAATTCTCTTCGGTCTGCCTTGTGCTGAGATTGGTTACTGCAGTCTTTTTGCTGGACCACTGTATGCATGTCCTCTGGGACATGGCCAGTGAAATTGTGACAATGATTCTAGTAGACCTGACTCAAGAAATTCATGGACTGAACGTGGCCACATATGTGATATGTGCTGGCCTAGATACTAGAGGCTGCCTGGGAAGGGCGGTTGGCACCAGCATTTTGGTCCACCACCCAGCGTGGATGTTTCACTGGGTTTCCTCGATGTGCAAGGCTCTCTCATGGGAATGCAATTTGATGGCTTGTGTCTTTTTGGACAAAAACGCTGATTCGTCCCATGAGCTTTAGAAGCACTGTAGGGCCATGATATGCTCCCTGCGTCTGTGGACTCCTGCCAAGCAGTTCCTGCGTCAGTTTAAGAAATTTAAGGGCTACTCTAAAAGCTTAGTGTACAGACTGCCTCAATCACCCCAACCTCTGTAGCAGTCACCTCAGTCCTTGTAGCAACAGTCTCTAAGCCACTTTAGCTTGCCCATAGCAGCACACCCACCCTGGAGGGCCAGAATCCAGTATTTCCTCCCAGTGTGGTGATTCATTATCCCTGACAGATGGGTCATACACATTATATACCATGGTTATGCCCTATTGCTCTGCCACATCTTAGCCCCGCATCGGATTCACTTTCAGCAGAGCACCTCTATTCTACTACATGAGGTGCAATTTTTGATTACCAAAGGTGCTATAGGTAGAGTTCCAGATTTTGAATGAGCAGAGAGTTAAGTTACTCTCACTGTTGTGCCGAAAACGGATGGAGCCTGCCGCCCAATATTGGACCTTTGACCTCTGAATGCTTTCATGCAGAAGGACCAATTCAAAATGCTCATGTTGGCCCAGATTTTAGCTTCTTTGGACCTAGGAAACTGGGTGGTGTTAATGGAACTGCACAACACATTTTCATATACCCGTTCTGCGATCCCAGAGGGCTTTACATATGGGTTAAGGTCAGCCAGGAGCATTTCCTTTTGCAGTGCTCTCCTTGTTTCCACCATTGCCCCTCAGGTGTTCACAAAAGTGATGGAGGTGGTCGCAGCACACCTTGGGACATTGAGGATACCAGTTTTCCCCTATATCTCAGTACGTCGTAGACCATCTCCAGGTAACAGTAAATTCTTTCTAGAGCGAAGAGTGGTGATGGATGCAGCACTGCTGGTTTGGATTTAATCTGGGGAAGGTGGACATCAGGGAACTCTGATTTCTGGCAGAAGCCTGCCTCCATATCAATCTATTGTTGTGAGCCTTTTATTTTGCTTTGAAGACCTTCCTGCCATCCATCAGAGAGGGCTGGTGCAGGTTCTCACGGACAATACCACCACCATGTAGTATTGCAACGAGCAGGGCCAGGTGGGGCCCTTGGTCCTGTTCCGGCAGGCTCTGTGCATCTGGAGTTGGCTTGAGCATCTGGACATTTCCCTAGGCGTGAACCACCTGAATGTATCTTTGACTGCTAGGGCAGTTGAGTGCAGCTGGTGCAGTTTTGCGAATAGTGTACTGAATCTACATCCAACATGGTGCAGGGAATCTTCTGACAATGGAGAGAACCCTAGCTAGATTATTCTTTGCCACTGTTGAACGTGCAGTGTCAAACGTTTTGTCGGTTGGAGTTTCAGCAAAGATAATAACAAGGAGATGCATTCTAGCCTTGCCCCTGTACCCCTTTCCACCCTGCCTCTCCTGTCTGAGTTCTGAAAAAGACCAGGAACCACCCACCCCATGTCATCCTTGAGTCTTGAGATTGTTGGGGAGAGTGTGGTACAGAGAACATCTTGGTATGACCATCTGTCCTCCGATTAGGCTACCACTTGGAGAGGATCTTCGTCACAGCAGCAGGCTAAAGTCCTTCAGCCGAACCTGCGCCATCCACACCACCTTGCGTGGAGATCGAGCAGTAACAGTTAATTGAGTCTGATCTGCCACCTGAAGTGGTTGTTATCATCCTTGCTGCCAGATGCCCTTCCACAAAGTCCATTCTTAACGGGTGCTGAAACATTTGTGGCCTGGAGTTAAGATGCTGTAGGATGTTCTCTTTAGTTTTCCTTGGAACTGTAAATCCTCGTAGTGGGCACTATTAAAGGTTATTGTGAGCCCTTTTGTCCTTTCTACATTTACTGGACCAACCGTCCTTGTTAAAATCACCTGTGATGTGGTTTATTCATTGTTTGAGACACCTGCCCTCCCAAACAGTTAGTGACGCCACAGTGGGACCTTAACTTGGTCTTGACGTTTCTCATATGTCTGCCCTTCGAACCAGTGCACTTCAGCTCCTTGCCGGAGTGAATTTCCAGGCAGGGTTTTTACCAGACAAACAAATGCAGAGGACTTGTGTGACCTTCTTGCCTATAGTTGGGACTCCCTTAAACATTGGGCAATCTATCACCTTGCCACCCTTCTTCGCCCCTCCTTGCCTCTCAAAACAAGAGAAGCTTGATTGGCTTGACCCCAAAAGGGCTTTAGGCTTTTACATTGATCATACCAAGGAACACAGTGAGGATGATTAGCTTTGTGTTGTTCTCCAGTGCAAAGAAAGGGAAAGCTCTACAGGGAGTCAACAAGGATGGTCCGCTGTCAAGATCTGCTACTCAGCGGCCTAGAAACATCCCCTGGGAGATCTAATAGTCTATCCCAGGCTGCTGCCACTGTTGGCACGCTGAGTACCTGTCCTTGATATCTGCCAGGCTGTGAAATCTGCTTTGGAACACTTTCACAAAGTGCTGCTGCCTTGATGATCAGGTCTGCTATGAAAGCCATTTTGCCCATTTATAACTGCAGGACTTCTTGGTCTGAGCCCACCCCGACAAACCCTCCATTGTGGGGAGGTCCTGCTTGGATATTTAATCTGAGGCGAGGAATCTGTGTTTAGCAAGTATCCATAGGGAGAACAAGTTGCTTACCTTTGGTGGATACTCTAACCGCAGATTCCTCACACTCGCTACTCTCCCACCTCTCTGTTCTGTGGAGTGGCTTCTATTGAACTTCTAAACTATTCATAGTGTCATTTGGCACACTGACACTAACAATTGTTTCACGCTCTGAGTGTGTGGAAGGAATCAATCAAGCAGCACGCATAGTCGGCACGTTTACGTGGCTCCTCTTGTCACTTCTGGGGCGATATGGAGCTGGTGCGCAGCTGCATGCTGCCACCAAGCGGTGGCCAGGAGTTTTGCCGCGGAAAGAAAGTTTCTTGCGCCTGGGCAGTATCCTAATGAGAAGAATCTGCGATTAGATGGAAGATCCACCGGAGAGCTTTGCCTAAGATAAGTAACTTGTTTATTGCTACATACAGCCACTAGATGGTGGAATTTTGCAAAGTGCTTACGAATTAGTTAATTAGTTATAAATTATCCAGACTGAACTTGTATGTGAGTAACATTCGGTAGAGGTGCAAAGTTGTGTTTTCTTTTTCTCTTCCCTTTGTTTATTACCTTGTGGTTTTAATGGTATTTTCCTCCTCAAGTGTTTTTTTTTTTTTTACATTTTAAGTGGTTGTCTCTGATAAATATAGAGTGCGTGCAGAGAGATGTTGAGACGCCCCCTCTCCAGAATACCCTTATGCCTTTATATGTCAGATATGCCCATTTTGGATTGTCAAGGAACTTCAATATAGGAGAATTAGTTCCTTCACTTATCAAATTTCAAAAGCATTCATAGGAAAGGCAGCTTGAGTATTTCAAGTAAATAAAGTACTGCAGAATGACATTTCTTTTGGGGTATTCCCTGTAAACTCAAATTTGACACCCACTGCTTTACCGACCTCTCAGTTAAAGCGCTCTTCTATCCAGTCAAAATGGAAATATAGCTTGGTCTAGTGTACTTAATATTATAAACTTGAGTCCAGGATGTCACTGGGTGCACCCTTTTCATCCTTTAAGTTTTACCTAATCCCTTCTTTGTATATAGTTCAGAGAAATGAAACGAATTCTGTTGGAATTGTTATACATATAACTGTACTGATTTAAGTGATGTTTTTGTTATTATGCAAATGACACCTGTAACCCTTTCACATTGTTTAACCATGTAATCTTCTGCTTACAGTCTTCACAGCTAGTCAAGAAAATGTTGTTGCAAATAATAGTCGCGTGGCAGAGTGGTTTATCGCATGAAACAATGACTATTTATTGACTTGTTGTGTTAATTTCAGCTATAATGACCTTCTTGGTGGTTTGCACTTTTTGAGGTGAACTAAAATAAGTTGACAGTTGAGTAAATGAGCTGCCTCATCTGGTTGATTTAGTAAAAAAGAAAAAAAACATTTATCAACAACCCCAAGAAGTACTGTTAAGTTTGAGAGCCCAATTAAAATGCCCATGTGAAAGAAGAAGGTCAGTTTTTATTTTTTGTTATTCTTTTACTCCGTTACTGAGGAAGGAGCTCAAATCTCTTCTAGGCAAGATAATTAATAACTTTGATATCCTTTGTGCTCACTTGAAGCCACAAAATGTTTGTTAGCTGATTGGCTGAAACAGAAATTGTGATTTAAATTCGCCTTTAGTTTAATAGAAGTAACCGTAGCAGAAAAACACCTAGTCAAGATAGTCATATGCTGTAGCAGCATACAGCTTTGTCAAAGGTAAAGTTCTTTCCATCAGGGAATCTGGCCCAACATGTTTCTAATGAGGCCCTGATAGTTCCTAGGATTAAAAATGCTCCAGATAAAAAGAATATTTGGGGGAGATAAGGTTTGAATAAAATTCTTGGTATAAAAATTTTAAACAGCGCAGACTGTTTGTGCTTTAACCTTAGTGAAATCAAAAGTAAATATTAACATTGAAACAATTTCCCCTGCCTTAATAAATGCCACATCACATGATTGTTCCTAATGTCCTTTTTCTGTTCTGTGAAGTCACCATATAAATGCTTGCTGGATTCAATAATTTTGTCTCACCTTATATTGACAATCATTATCCTGGTCATTATGGCTGAATCTTCATTGTTGAATGTTGGCATCATTTAGTTTTACTTGGTGATGGTTTAAATGTGTTTGTTAGCTGTGTGTAGTGTTAGACGTGGAGTAGGGGTGTTTTGGAAAGGTTACATATTGGCTGTATCTGTTACTCATGTTCTAGTAATGTCACACCTCCTCATGCCCTTGGCTGGTGCAGTTTGCAATCTGTTTCTGGCATTGTACCATCACAATTCTTGCAAATGTTTAATTGTTCATACTTGTGTGCTATGTGTTTGACAGTGTTTGTGTACAAAATTAAATAAAGTTATTAGAGCGAGATTCTTTTCAGATCTTTAGCAAGTCTAACTCTGCTCTGAGAATCTGTCCTTTAGTGAAAGGAGGAGTGGTGGTATGGGGCACACAAGACCCATTTTATTATTTTTTTTTTTTTTTTTTTTGTAATATACATCTTCTGATTTTGTCTTTGATATAATGTTCAAGACAAAGTTCCCTTGTTAAAAAACCTAAATAGGGCAGTCTACTAGAGCCCAGAATGGTAAACATCGGAAGTATTGGTCTTTTATTTAATAGTAAGAAGGAACTGTGCACCTTACATTGCTCAAAAGCAGCAATTACAGGCACAAGCTTTATTAGCTAATACATTTATATTTTCAGATCTTTTTCCCTGCAGATGAAAATTGTGCTCACTCTATTTATTATTGTAATTAAAAGAGGAAATCAACTTCACTGTTAAACCTTTGTTCAATAGAGGATGTTTCTTCTAACACTCATTAAAGTAGCAATTTATTTCATGTTCGTTTACATTTTTCTGATTCATTTTCTTCATATTACTTTGTTAATAATTTGGCAGAAGATGTGATGAGTATTTTCTCATTACTGCATAAGTTGTAGTAGACCAAAGCATAAACCACATTCCTTTTGCTGTGGGAATTCCCAATTCACAAGTTGTGTAGTTTTAGAAAATTATCAGTTGCAGTTCTTAGACATAAAGGGGTTGATGGATGATCTGCAGCTGCTCTGTAGCTCCTAAACTAGCTATTCAAGGCAATGCTTGTCTTATGAAGGACTTTTCAGTCCAGGTCCTAATTGTTGGCTGTCTGGCTTCTAAAGCATCATTTGTTCCTCATCTTTAAAGCAGCAAGAAATGGCTTAACTGTACCTAATTGATTTAGTGTATTGCACTTTGGATGGCAGCAGTTCCTCAATCAGAGACGTAAGACTATTGTTACTGAAAGGAGACTCTCAGAGGATGGTAGTGTGACTCCAGAAGTCATTCAATTTACTTTTCCTCCTCGGTAGATTTTAAAGCCTCAGCTGAGCACTTTAGTTTGATAAAAATGTTGGCTTCTCCGGAGTCTGAAGTTAATAGCGGGCATGCGGTGCTACTGGTTCCTTTAAAATCTACCTTGCAGGTTTTTGCTAGACTGATAACAACTTTGCTAGCGTTCAAATACAAACCTCAGTCGGACAGTTTTACTATTTCTATAAATAACAAATGTTACTGTTCTCCAGTTTTATGCTTAGGTACTCTGTTTTTCCAGAGTGAAATGAAAAACTAAGTTTGTTATGCCAGGATTCAAGTATGTGGCCTGCAAGTCACGCAGTGTGCCAGCAGTGTTTTAAAAAAAAATGTATTTATTTCTTTTTTATAACAAATGTGAGGGCTGTTGTTCAGCCTGAACTGGTCAAGTAGTGACTCGTTTTGCCTCAGACTGGACACTCAGAAGCTCATGAAATTGACTAGCAACAAAGGCCAAATTCTCACATGTTGCCAGTACTTTAATTCTTATAGTCTGTACCCAGAGGAACAGAAGACACCGGATCAGGAATTGAGCCACCTGCTTAATCAGTAGGGAGTGGCAGCCATACAGCAGTAGTAATACTACTATCCCCACTGAAGAGAAGGAAGACACACCTGCCTGTCCAGGACTGGACTGTGCCTGCCAGGAGGAGTGTCCATGACCCAAGAAGAACTGCAAACGCCTGCAAGCCAGACCATCATAAGCACAGCTTGATCAAGTGAATCTGGCTAGGAGGCAGCCACAATGTAATCTGCATCTAGGGTGTCTACCTTAGCTTTTGCACATCAAGAAGGATGAGTCAGCACTGTTCTCAGCCATGCCTGTTGGATACACTTTTCTGGTATCTCTTCAAGGAACCAAGAAACAGTTTAAAGACCTCTAGTATAGAGTGTGCCTCTTCATATTTGAGGAAGGTCTTCCTGATTCTGCAGATAGACCATCTTTTAATGTTCTAGGAGTTCTGGAGATGTTGCTGCTCGAAGCTGAGGTGAAGTTTGACTCTACTCGGAGTTCCTGTTCGGTATTGTCAACAGAGAACACAGTGGTTGCCTCTGATCTAAGAGAGTGGCTCCACCACTGGAAAATCTTGGCAGCAACTCGTAGATTCTGAAATTCAGTTCCCTAAATTTGGGGACTCCGTTGGGTCTCCTAAGTGAGAGCTAGCTTTGAATTTTTCATCTGCTCCTTTGAAAGTATAGTGACCAATTAAAGTTCTTAACTGCTGCCTTGACGGAAGTTGTCAAGACGGTGCCACTAAGTGATCATTAGGTCGCCAGGCATGGAGATCCCAAACACTTCTATAGGGTAAGGAACTCTTTTGGGTGGTGAATGTTTTGGTTCACTTATTAGTAGACTAACTTCCTTTATTCATCCCATGTGGTACCGAAAAAACATTGCTTAGGTTAAGTTTTGTATCCCTTGCCCACCTTTGAGGCCATTTTAGTGGAAATCTAGCATCTATTAAGAACCATAGACATAAACGTTTAAACATATACTAGTCTTGGCTAAAAATGTTCCCATATGTTAAGAACAATTTGAGAACTATAATTACATATAGTCATATCACCAGATGATTCTTGCACCTGGTTCTTACTTTTTTAATACTGACCTGTTTACTTGCATGTTGAAATACATTTTGTTTATTTTTCCACCTTTAAATACTCACTGTATGTGTATCATTCCGAACTGAGTTTATTGCTCAACCACCTCCTAGAGGCAGGTTTGATCAGGCCAGCTTGTGAGTCAACTTCCTGACTGAGCAACTTTACTGTCCAACCCTTGCGCACCACCATGGTGGTGCCGACTCATCAGTGGCAAATGACTGCACCCATTCGAGATACTGTCCGGTAAATCTGATAGCCCCAGCACTCCAATAAAAAGCTTTATATCTCCACCTGTATTCTTGCTGGTTTCCCAGGCTGTGTGAAGAGAGGTGGTGCCCTATATGAGCTCCAAACCACATAGCGCACTTTAAACCAGTTTGGAATGTGACTCTTGGCTTCAGAGCTCCAGAGACTTGGACAGCAGCAAGTAGATGCAGTCCACCAGGATTGAAGAAGTGCTTGAAATTTGAAAAAAATGACTGTTCGAGGCATATGAGCTGCAGATTGCATACTTGTGCATAGATCGCCATCTGGTGTTGGGCTCGGATGTTTGCAGTTTGTTTTTGTTTTGGAAGAGTCTTTGTAGTCACGAGATAGGTGACGACTCCTTAGGACGATAGTGCGCATGGGCATCGACTCCATCTCCAGATTGTTTTTTCCCGCCATCGGGTTCGGATGTAAAACGTTGCGGGTCGGTGTCGTATTCGATCCCCCTTCGCGCAATCCTTCACCGCTCGACGGTATTGTTTTGCTCGAGTTCCCCTTCGACGCGCATCCAAGGAATATCCGCCAAGACCTTCGATTCCGTTCGTCGACGCGGGCTATTGGGCCTACCTGCGCCATCAGGCCCTGCAGTAAATGGAAATAACTCCATTTAAGAAGTGTCCTTTATGTGGTGCTAAATTTCCACACACAGACCTCCACGAGGTCTGTAACCTTTGCTTGTCTCCAGAGCATGAGGACAGGGATTGCCAGGCCTGCGATTCCTTTCGATCGAAGACCATACGTGATCACCGGGCTCGACGTCACACGATGGCTCGATCAACTTCCTCTGTGCCGGACGACATCTTCGATGCCAAAATCCAACAGGAATCGGAAGAGGGAAACATCAGCGTCTCCGAGGCAGCCGACTCCGATGCCGAGGATCAGCCCATTACTCCTGGACAACGAACTGTGAGTACTGAACTCCACGCTCCTCTCCCAGTAAAAATACAAAAGGCTCCGGTGACACCTTCGGGCTCAGGCAAACACCGAGAAGTCTTCGGATGCCCCGCCCTCGGGCCTGGCTCCAAAGCCGAAAGAAAAGCCTTCAGGCGGCTCGGGACCGAGTCAGCCACGTACCGGTGCCGAAAAACGCTCCTCTGCACCGAAAGAAAAACCAGGCACAGGACCACGCCCTGTTATATCGGCACCGAAGTCGGCCTCCACGCCCAGCACTTCGGCACCGAAGCAGCACAAAGACAAGTCCTCGGATCCGAAGAAACACCATACTCCTTCGGAGCCGAAAACTGCTACAGAACTAAAGACTCCGACAAAGCTTAAAGACAGTTCTACCACTCCCAAAGCTAAGTCAAAGCACCACTCTGACCCAAAACCCTCGGTGCCGAAAAAACCGGACGCCTCCGAAGAACTGTTTCTGCCGTATCCATTGGATCCAAAGCAGAAAACTCTGTGCATTGACCCTCATACAGGTCAGGTGACCACAGTTCCACCAAAAAAGAGGACATTGGCTGTTCCAGACCCATCTGAGATACCTTTAAAGAGGAAGAACATTGCTACTTCTCCTCTTAGACCTATCTCTCCCCTTCAAAACCTTCCACCTATGCATCTCTCTCCTACTTCTTCCCTATCTCCTTCTTCACCTGCCCTTCAACAGGATGAACAGGACTTTGGGGGTGGGGATGACCACAGTGATGGGCATTTCCAAGAGGATGATGATGACCTACATAACATCCCACCACAAGACCTTTGGGATGATTATCATAATATCCCAGATATACCTGAGCCAGACTCGTACCCATCCAAACCATCCCCACCAGATGACAACATTGGCTTTGCACAACTGATAGACAGGGCAGCCAAGTACCACCAGGTAGAGTTACACTCAGAACCTGCGGAAGATTTCTTAATGGAAACTTTTACTCGCTCTCAAAAGTCGTCCACTACCTTGCCAATGTTAAAAGGCATCATTAAACATGCCCCAGAAATCTTCAAAGACCCAGTCAGGGCTAGGATAATCAACCCACGCATTGACAAAAAATATAAGCCAGCCCCAAACGACCCAGCTTATATTAAAGGACAACTCCCTCTAGACTCTCTCGTAGTGTCAAATGCCCGTAAACGGGCTAATTCTCAATAAACAGGGGAGGCCCCTCCTCCAGACAAGGAGTCAAAACTGCTGGACGCATCTGGCAAACGGGTCGCATCTCAAGCAGCCAATTACTGGCGCATTGCCAATGCCCAGGCTTTACTCGCCAGGTATGACAGGGCGCATTATGATGAGCTGGAGACACTTATGCAGCACCTTCCAGACCAGTATAGGGCCAAAGCCAATGACCTTATACAGGAGGGAAAAACCATCACTAATACCTCCATCAAATGTGCTTTGGATGCAGCAGATACAGCATCCAGAGCAGTCAATACAAGTGTTCTGCTGCGCAGGCATGCATGGCTGCGCATCTCTGGCTTTAAACAGGAGGTGCAGTCCCAAATTCTTAACCAGCCATTTCACCAGCAACATCTATTTGGCCCTTCTGTAGACACATCATTAGAGGAAATGAAAAAGGACACAAACAGCCAAGTCCATGGGGGCCTTACAATTTCCGGCAAATAGAGGGTCTTTTCGTCGCTCCACTTATAGGGGCGCCTCCAAAACCAGTGGCACAGACAGCACATCTTCATACAAAAGTCCAACTCAATCTTCCCCTAGCAGAGGATATTTTAGAGGGGGCTACAGGGGTAATAATAACAAAGGAAGAGGTCGTGGTAACAAAACCCGCACCTCCCCCGCCTCAAAGCAGTGACTTCCCTACGCTCCCCCCAGACCATTCCACACCGGTCTGGGGAAGACTATCACAGTTCCTACCTGTGTGGCTTTCCATCACCACAGACAGGTGGGTGGGACAAATTATCCAGTATGGTTACTGCCTGGAGTTCACTTCTACTCCACCAAACGTGCCTCCCAGGCATCGACCGATGTCCACGGAACATCTAACACTTCTCAAACAGGAGATTGCCTCCCTTTTACAAAAGCAAGCAATAGAACCAGTCCCCCTACATCAGAAAGGCTCAGGGGTCTACTCCCTTTACTTTCTCATTCCAAAAAAGGACGGTACTCCGAGGCCAATATTAGACCTCAGAATACTAAACCTGTACATACAGTCTGACCACTTCCATATGGTCACCCTGCAACAGGTCCTCCCACTGCTCCAACAGGGCGATTTCCTTTCCACTCTAGATCTCAAGGACGCCTACTTTCACATCCCCATTCATCCTGCTCACAGGAAATATCTACGGTTTGTGCTGGATGGTCAGCACTACCAGTTCAAAGTCCTCCCATTCGGGGTAACTACAGCACCCAGGGTATTCACAAAGTGCCTCGCAGTAGTAGCAGCACACTTGCGAAGACAACACGTGCATGTGTTCCCTTATCTAGACGACTGGCTCATAACAGCCAGCTCACACAACCACTGTGTTCAACACACACACAAAACAGTTCAGCTCCTGCACGACTTGGGATTCACAATAAATCTCACCAAGTCACACCTGCAACCGTCCCACATACAACAGTATCTGGGCGCTACACTAGATACTTCGAAAGCCATTGCATATCCCAATCCACTCAGGATACACAGCATACAGGCTCTCATAAAAAGATTTCAACCTCAACACTCACTCCCAGCTCGAGTGTTCATGCAACTAATAGGAATGATGGCCTCTTGCATTTTCATAGTGCCTTACGCAAGACTCCAAATGCGCCCATTACAGGAATGTCTGGCACATCAGTGGAACCAGGCCCAGGGCCAGCTTACAGATCTGGTGTTGGTGGACAGCCGCACACATCGCTCTCTGCAGTGGTGGAACACACAAAACCTATCCAAGGGGCGGCAGTTCATAGACCCGGTTCCACAGATTGTGCTAACAACGGACGCATCGCTCACCGGCTGGGGAGCGCATCTCTTACATTATACCATTCAGGGCATATGGACCCCTCGGCAAAAATTACTCCACATCAATCATTTGGAGTTACTGGCAATTTTTCTTGCGTTAAAAACATTCCAGGTACATCTAGTTCACAAAGCAGTCCTAGTCAGGACAGACAAACATACAAAAACGGGGGGGGGGGGGGGACACTCTCTGCAGCTTTCCCGCCTAGCGCAAACCATATGGAGATAGGCCATTCCGCAAAAAATATACCTGTTAGCAGAACACCTACCAGGGCTACACAATCAAATTGCGGATCTACTTAGTCGTCAGACACAACAGATTCACGAATGGGAACTTCATCCACAAGTTCTTCATCCATTCTTCCACAAGTGGGGCCACCCAGACATAGATCTGTTCGCCACACACTTAAACGCAAAATGCCCAAACTTCGCCTCCAGGTACCCACACCCATTGTCCAAAGGCAATGCGATATGGATGAACTGGTCAGGCAAATTTGCGTACGCTTTTCCGCCTCCCACTCCTTCCATTAGTGGTTCGAAAACTCAGACAACAGTCGCTCACAATGATCCTGGTTGCTCCAACATGGGCTCGACAACCATGGTTCACAACCCTGCTGGAACTTTCACTAGTACCACATCAAAAGTTGTACCTTTCTCCAGAACTTCTCACGCAGAACTATGGAGAAATAAGACACCCAAATCCAGCTCAATTGAACCTAGCAATCTGGCTCCTAGAGTCTTAGAGTTTGGATACCTTAACCTACCTCCACAATGTATGAATATTATTAAGGAGGCTAGACGTCCTACCACTAGAGCCTGCTATGCAGCCAAATGGAAAAGATTTGTGATCTACTGCAATAACAATGCACTCGATCCTTTAGATGCGTCCATTCAGAACATCATTGGTTACCTTTTGCATCTACAAAACTGTAATCTAGCATGCACATCCATGCGGTTACACCTCGCAGCCATAGCTGCTTACCTACAAAACAGACAACATTTGTCGTTGTTTAAGGTACCTGCTATCAAGGCTTTTATGGAAGGCCTTAAAAGAATAATTCCTCCCAGAACTCCACCAGCTCCTGCGTGGAATCTAAACATTGTCCTTACTAGGCTCATGGGCCCCCCATTTGAACCTTTGCATAGGAGCGAGCTACAGTTTCTCACATGGAAAATAGCTTTCCTTGTTGCAATCACATCTCTCAGAAGAGGTAGTGAGCTCCAGGCCTTAACCATACAAGAACCCTTCTTGCAAATACATCACAACAAGGTAATTCTTAGGACAAACCCTAAATTCTTACCAAAAGTCATGTCTCCCTTCCACCTTAACCAGTCTGTTGAGCTACCAGACTCCGTGGCAGAGAGGGCTCTTCATACACTAGATGTCAAAAGAGCTATCCTTTACTACATTGAAAGGACAAAAACTTTCAGGAAAACCAAACAACTTTTCGTAGCCTTCTCACCACCACATAAGGGCAACCCCATATCAAAATCAGGACTTGCCAGGTGGACTGTTAAATGCATCCAGATATGCTACCTAAAGGCAAAGCGTACATTATCTGTTCCTCCTAGAGCGCATTCCACACGCAAACTAGGGGCTTCTATGGCATTCTTAGGAAACATCCCCATAGATGACATCTGTAAAGCAGCAACATGGTCTACACCGCACACCTTCACAAAGCACTATTGTGTAGATGTGCAAGCAAAACAACAAGCTACTGTGGGCCAGGCTGTATTAAAAACACTTTTTCAAACTACTGCAACAGATACAGGTGGCCACCGCTAAGGAGATAACTGCTGTGTAGTCTATGCACAAGTATACAATCTACTGCTCATATGCCTCGAACGGAAAATGCTACTTACCAGTATGCATCTGTTCTTGGCATGTAGAGCTGTAGATCTGTATACGCCCACCCTCCTCCCCGGTTGCCTGTAACTGTTCCAGTATTATCTTACTTAGATAATTATACATGGGCATCTTTTTTCTATTACTATTATTATTTATATTTCTTTCTAACTCCATCACAACCCTTCATGGCGAAAACAATCTGGAGATGGAGTCGATGCCCATGCGCACTATCGTCCTAAGGAGGAGTCACCTATCTCGTGACTACAAAGACTCTTCCAAAACAAACTGCAAACATCCGAGCCCAACACCAGATGGCGATCTATGCACAAGTATACAGATCTACAGCTCTACATGCCAAGAACAGATGCATACTGGTAAGTAGCATTTTCCTTTTTGTCCCTGACTTTCCACCTTGACCACTAGAAGAGAAGTAGTAAACACGTTGAATAATTCTTAGAAGATCCTTAGAATACCGAAGAGGCATGCACACCAATTTAGAAAAGTCATCTGACTGGAAGTGGAACATTTTCTGTGTTTCTGCTGTCCCTCCATATCTGGCCCAAGTCTGTGTAGCATGGGTGAAGCTGCTCTGACCTGTGGACAGATGTCAGCTTACCTGCATGAGGAGTTGGACTGCACCTGCCGGAAGGAGCCGATCTGATTTCAGGAAGACCCGAACAAGTGCCCAGCTTAGTAGAAATGCTGTGTAGAGGATGTATCGAAGGACTGAAGTCTCTAAGGAGGCACACAATCCTCAAAGCTGCAGCTTGATCTCTCATTTATAAGAGGTTGCACGTCCATTGTCCCAGATTAACTACGTGCCTATAGAATGCTTTTCTCCCCCATTACCCATTGGACTAAGAGGCAGTCTGCCTTGATACCGCTTAGGTTGGTGTCTCTTTACTTGGCACGGTCTTCATTATTTCAGAACAATTTTAAACTTTTCTTACTTGTACAGACCTGGAATTATCAACTTTTATCCCATTCTAACTCGTAAGTGGGAGTTTATAAACCTATTGATACCAGTGTGTCCTTCTGGTCTCATAGATTCACTCAGCACCAGAACCTCTTGGTAACAAATGTCAGATTGTGATGCGAGCCCTTAAAGTTTTAGAAATCCTTGAGCTTCCTTAGAACTAGCCTGTAACTACAGTTAAATTGAACTAAAACCCAGTCAGTTGGTTTTTAACAATTTGTCGAACTTAAGTGACTTTGTACTATTCTAGCTTGGCAAAGTTGACTGAACCCATGGTTGCAATTGACTTGAGGAACTGTGTGTTCGAGGCATATGAGCTGTAGATCATATGCGTTAGCATAGATCGCCATCTGGTGTTGGGCTCGGATGTTTGCACTTTGTTTTTCTTTGAAGAAGTGTTTGTAGTCACGAGGTAGGTGACTCCTCCTTACGATGATAGTGCGCATGGGCATCGACTCCACCCCCAGATTGTTTTTTTCCGCCATTGGGTTCGGATGTGTCTTGCGGCGCTCCGGTTCGGTATCGTCTTCGAACCTTTTCGACGCGTAATCCTTACTACTCGACGGTATTGTGTTCGATCGCGTTTTCCCTTTCGACGCGCATCGTAAAATCCAACAGCTTCCATCGGTGCTTAGACGCGGGCCGTGAGGCCTACCCGCGCCAACCACGCCAGCAGTCCATGGAACGGACTCCATTTAAAAAATGCCCCGGGTGTGGTGCTAAGTTCCAACACACGGACCTGCATGAGGTCTGTAACCTCTGCCTATCCCCGGAGCATGAAGAAATCCACTGCGAGGCCTGTCGATCATTCCGATCGAAGAAAACAATTTGTGACCATCGGGCTCGACGTCACGAGATGAGACGCGGCACTAGTCCGGTGCCAGACATCTTCGGAGAAGAGTCGGAATTCCAATCCGGCGCCGAAGAACACATCTCCGTGTCTGAAGCAGACGACTCCGACATGGAAGAGGACTCGAACATAACTCCGGCTCAACGAACAGTGAGTAACGAGCCCCAACTGCCCACAAAAACACCAAAGACTCCGGTTACACCTTCGCCCTCGGGCTCAGGTCGACAGCGTGATACCATTTCAGACGCCCCGCCTTCGAGCCCGGTTATGAAACATAGAGACAAGTCTTCCAGCTCAGGATCGAGCCGACCCCATGCAGGTGCCAAACCCACATCTTCGGCACCGAAACACAAGGCTAAGCCTGACGCTCTGCTGTCGGCACCGAAGACCTCTTCGGCACCGAAAGATTCGCAGAAAGCAAAGGCTTCGGAGCCCATACCACCAAAACCAAAAGCTTCGGAACCGACACCGGCTAAACCGAAAGCATCGGAGCCGAAACCGGTTAAAGAGAAATCTTCGAAGCCGAGACCACCTAAAGAAAAGCCTTCGGATCCGAAACAGGGAAAAGTCAAGCCTTCGGAGCCGAAACATCCCGCACGAAGAGCACCGAACCTAAAAAGCACGGAAGCCCTCTTAAACCTTCGGAATATAAACAGACTCCATCCAAAGAACTTCCTCCACAGGAATCTTTGGATCCCAAACAAAAACAGTTGCATATTGACCCGCAAACTGGAAAACTTGAAGCAACACTTCCAAAAAAACGGAAGCTGGATCTCCCTGAAGACTACCATATACCTCTTAAGAAAAAAGACATGGGTACTAACCCCTCTCCCCCTTACATACCTCCCTCTTCTCCACCTTTTAACCCAAATTTACTGATTTCACCAGCATACTCACCACCACCACGTTTCTCACCTGGGCCACAGGATGATGGGGAGGATAACGAGGACCCCTGGGATGATTGATACTAATGACCCCGATCTATATCCCTCCAGACCATCACCACCCGATGACAATACTGGTTTCACACAGCTTATTAATAGAGCTGCTCAATACCATGGGGTGGAATTACATACTGATCCCTTGGACGAGGATTTTTTAGTGGAAACTTTCGCTCCACCCCAAAAAACCACTAATACTTTGCCCATGCTGAAAGGTATGATAAAACACGCCAGCGAGGTATTCAAAGACCCTGTTAGAGCTAGAATACTTACGCCAAGGGTAAACAAAAAATATAAAGCCGCTCCTACAGACCCAATTTACATCGGGGGTCGGGTACCTTTAGATTCTCTTGTCGTTTCAAATGCACGCAAGAGGGCCAATTCTCAAACAGGTGACGCCCCTCCTCCTGACAAGGAGTCCAAACTTATAGATGCATCAGGCAAGAGAATCGCATCTCAAGCTGCCAATCATTGGTGTATTGCAAATGCACAAGCTCTCCTGGCGCGTTATGATGGAGCTCACTATGACGAGCTAGAAAAACTGATGCAGCACTTTCCAGACCAATACAAGGCTAAAGCTCACGACCTCATTCAGGAGGGTAAGCTCATTACAAACACTTCCATCAAATGTGCCCTCGATGCAGCTGATACAGCCTTGCGTGCCATTAACACCAGCGTTTTGCTACGCCGACACGCTTGCCTTCGAATCTCAGGATTCAAACAAGTACAATCAGCGCTACTTAATCAGCCATTTGATCAGGAACATCTTTTTGGCCCCACAGTCGATTCTTCATTGGAAAAAATGAAAAAAGACACTGAGACTGCTAAATCCATGGGGGCATTACAACTACCTTCTAATAGGGACTCCTTTCGTCGCTCCTTTTATAGGGGTGGCTCAAAGACAACTGCATCAGAAAACACCACCTCCGCTTATAAAGGCCCCAATCAATCTTCCTCATCCAGAGGATATTTTCGGGGAGGATACAGAGGAAATAACAGAGGAAGAGGCAGAGGTAACTCCACCCGCACTTCCCCTACCACCAAACAGTAACTTCTCTCCACTACCCCCGATCATTCCACTCCTGTCGGGGGACATCTCTCACAGTTCCTACCTGTCTGGAATTCCATCACAACAGACAAGTGGGTAAGACAAATTATCCAAAATGGTTATTGCCTGGAACTTACCTCCACTCCACCAAACATTGTGCGATATCCTCAGAACATCTCACCCTCTTAAAACAAGAAGTTCTCTCCCTGTAACAAAAACATGCAATAGAACCAGTCCCCTTAGCTCATCAGGGCACAGGGGTTTACTCATTCTATTTTCTCATCCCAAAAAAGGATGGCTCTCTCAGACCAATACTGGACCTCAGACAGCTAAATCTCTACATTCAATCCGATCATTTCCACATGGTCACCCTCCAACAGGTGCTCCCATTGATTCAGCAAGGCGACTTTCTTTCCACTTTGGATTTAAAGGACGCTTACTTCCACATTCCCATTCACCCCGCTCACAGGAAATATCTCAGGTTCGTGGTGGACGGTCAACACTACCAGTTCAAAGTCCTCCCGTTCGGGGTAACCACAGCACCCAGAGTTTTCACCAAGTGTCTAGCAGTAGTTGCAGCTCACTTAAGAAGACAACACATTCACGTGTTTCCTTATCTGGACGATTGGCTCATAAAAGCCAAATCACAACAAAGCTGTGTTCAGCACATCCACAAAACAATTCAGTTGCTTCACCGCTTGGGATTCACAGTAAACCTCACCAAATCCCACGTCCAACACACAAATATATCTAGGAGCTACAATAGACACTTGCAAAGCTCTAGCATACCCCAACCCAGTCAGGAGACGCAACATACAAGCTCTAATATCACAATTTCAGCCTCAACACTCATTACCAGCTCGAGTGTTCATGCAATTAATTGGAATGATGGCCTCTTGCATTCTAATCGTCCCTTATGCAAGACTCCAAATGCGTCCTCTGCAGTAATGCTTGGCACGTCAGTGGAACCAGGCTCCAGGCCAATTGACACATCTGGTGTTGGTAGACAGCCGCACCCATCGCTCTCTGCAGTGGTGGAACACACAAAACCTTTCCAAAGGGCGGCCGTTCCTCGACCCGGTTCCACAGATAGTGCTAACGGCAGACGCATCGCTCACCGGCTGGGGAGCTCATCTACAAACTCATACCATTCAGGGCCTGTGGACTCCACAACAAAAACAGTTCCACATAAACCACCTGGAACTTCTGGCAATTTTTCTAGCATTAAAAGCCTTTCAAGCCCATCTACTACACAAAGCTGTCCTAGTCCGTACAGACAACATGACAGCAATGTACTATATACAAAAGCAAGGAGGTACAAACTTCCTACAGCTCTCGCGGCTAGCTCAAAGCATATGGAAATGGGCCATTCCTCAAAAGATATATCTCCTTGCGGAACACCTTCCAGGAATAGACAATCAGATTGCAGATCTGCTCAGTCGTCAGCGACAACAGATCCACGAATGGGAGTTACATCCTCAAGTTCTCCTTCCATTCTTTCAAATGTGGTGCTACCCAGAAATAGATCTGTTCGCCACACACTAGAACGCAAAATTCCCGAACTTCGCGTCCAGGTATCCACACCCATTGTCCAAAGGCAATGCGCTATGGATAAACTGGTCAGAAATATTTGCTTACACTTTTCTGCCTCTCCCGCTCATTCCATTAGTGGTTCGAAAGCTCCAACAGCATTCACTCAAAATGATCCTGGTTGCTCCCAAATGGGCTCGACAACCGTGGTTCACAACCCTGTTAGAACTATCTGTAGTTCCTCATCAAAAACTACACCTCTCACCCAAGCTTCTCACTCAGAACCATGGAGAGATAAGACATCCAGAGCCCAATCAACTCAATCTTGCGATCTGGCACCTGAAATCTTAGAGTTTGGCTACCTCAATCTTCCACCAGACTGTATGAACGTCATTAAAGAAGCTAGACGTCCTACCACAAGAGCATGCTACGCAGCAAAGTGGAAACGATTTGTAATTTACTGTACAAACAATCAAATCAATCCACTGGATGCTTCCATTCAAAACATCATTTGCTATCTTTTACACCTACAACGCTGTAACTTAGCATACACATCTATACGATTGCAGCTCGCTGCAATAGCTGCTTATCTACAAAACAGACAACACTTGTCTTTGTTTCGAGTGCCCGCTATCAAAGCGTTCATGGAAGGACTCAAAAGAATCATTCCCCCTAGAGTTCCACCCTCTCCAGTTTGGAACCTTAATATTGTCCTTACAAGACTCATGGGTCCACCGTTTGAACCTATGCACCAATGTGAGCTACAGTTCCTCACTTGGAAAGTAGCCTTCCTTATAGCCATCACATCTCTTAGAAGAGTTGGTGAGCTCCAGGCACTAACCATACAAGAACCATTTTTACAAATTCACCATAACAAAGTGGTTCTTAGGACTAATCCAAAATTTTTACGTAAAGTTGTTTCTGCCTTTCACCTCAATCAGTCTGTTGAACTACCAGTGTTTTTCCCTCAACCAGACTCAGTGGCAGAACGTGCTCTTCACACACTAGATGTCAAAAGAGCAATACTCTATTACATTGAAAGAACTAAATCTTTTAGGAAAACCCAAAAAACTCTTTGTTGCTTTTTCACCACCACATAAAGGCAATCCCATTTCAAAAACTGGTATTGCACGATGGATAGTTAAATGCATCCAAATATGCTACATTCAAGCCAAACGCACATTAACTATTCCCCCTAGAGCGCATTCCACACGCAAACTAGGGGCTTCTATTGCACTCTTAGGGAATATACCCTTAGATGACATCTGTAAGGCTGCAACTTGGTCTACACCTCACACCTTCACAAAAGACTACTGTGTAGATGTGCATGCAAAACAACAAGCTAGTGTGGGCCAGGCTGTCTTAAGAACACTTTTTCAAACTACTGCAGCGGATACAGGTCAGCCACCGCTGGGAAAATAACTGCTGTATAGTCTATGCTAACGCATATGATCTACAGCTCATATGCCTCGAACGGAAAATGCTACTTACCCAGTATGCATCTGTTCTTGGCATGTAGAGCTGTAGATTCATATGCACCCACCCGCCTCCCCGGGTACCGTTTATCTGCTACAGTATTATCTTACTTAGATACAACACACATGGACATCCCTTTCTATTCTTACTAACTCCATCATCACCCTATATGGCGAAAACAATCTGGGGATGGAGTCGATGCCCATGCGCACTATCATCGTATGGAGGAGTCGCCTACCTCGTGACTACAAACACTTCTTCGAAGAAAAACAAAGTGCAAACATACAAGCCCAACACCAGATGGCGATCTATGCTAGCGCATATGAATCTACAGCTCTACATGCCAAGAACAGATGCATACTGGGTAAGTAGCATTTTCCTTTCGGGAACTATTTGGTGGCCTGA
The DNA here is from genome assembly GCA_963921515.1 of Calotriton arnoldi. Classification (NCBI taxonomy): domain Eukaryota; kingdom Metazoa; phylum Chordata; class Amphibia; order Caudata; family Salamandridae; genus Calotriton; species Calotriton arnoldi. The sequence goes on from CAWUFW010003156.1 coordinate 509,596, forward strand.
TTTCCGGGAATCTTGTTGTTTGGGATTTTGGCTTCTCTTTTTCTTAAGTACTGCCCACTCAGTAGATTAGGCTTCAGTTCTCTAGTATGTCATCATTGGTGGAAGTTTGGTCCATGCATCTGTATGCATTGTACAAATCTGAATGACTTGTAGGAGAAAGCTCTTGCAAAGCCAAGAGATCTGATGGTCCTTGAGATTGCTCAAGATCATTCTCATAAATGATATACAGAGTTGTGCAGTGTCTGGGCTGTTATAGACCACAATCTCTTGGAGACTAAAGGCAATCCAATGCAACATGCGAATTTCCAGGCGTTTTTGCAACAGGCAGAACTACAAAATACTTGTGCTGCCACTACATTTTCAGACCGTGCAGCCTACAGTTCTCTGGTACCAGTCACAGAAGTTAAATGCATGCTGCAGAAACACAGTAAACCGGTTCCGATCCTAGACATATGCCTGATACGCTTGTAGATGGATCTGAAGAAATGACTAGAGGAATCATGGGGCGAATCAGAGTGATCAGATCTGAATGCCCTCATACACCCAAGAGTGTGCCATGCTTCATCATAGTGTTCACCTTTTGGGGCCGCGTTTCAATGCCAGACTGGCCCCTAAATGGGTGCTGTTTAGTGGAGATCTTTTGATCTTAGTAGTATGGTGAGTGCAGGTGACTGGGTGTATGTGTAGGGTGGTGCGCAGGTGGTTAAGAGTCTAAGGGTAACCAGGAAAGGATTTAATAAAGCAGAGGTCCCCTTGACACAGTAAAAACAGGGGAGCTGTCTATTGTAATAATGTACTAAGCTTCAACAAAAGTGAGAAAAGGCCACTTTTCTTGAAGCTATATATGCACTACCCAACACACCCCCTACCTCCCGACCCACAAGGAACTGCATGCTTCATTACGCTATATTGAGCTTTGGGCCGTCATAGGAGAATGACTTGTTTGGGATCCGGTATGGGAAATACAACATTTTGCAGTGTGAATTTTTTCTGGATGCGCATGCTGGGCATTATTCTGCTATCTAGTAGTTTGGTCTGGAAATCACCAGTGTATTAGTAGTCAGTCTTTTTTTTTTTTTTGTTTTGTTATTCACCCTCCCCGGAAGGCTCCATGCGTTATCGCCTTGAGATTCTTTTTTTTTTCTTTCTTTCAGCCATTGGATCTGGATGCTTAGCTTAAGGCTCCAATCTATGAAAACAAGAGGTTTTGCAGCGTGAATCTTTCTGGATTCACTATGCTGTGCATTATTCCGCGGTCTAGTGGTTGGGTCCGGAATCGTCGTATCTTTTCTTTTTTGTGTAGCCCAGGTGGGCGTCGACACCCCACCATTTGGTGGCCTCCCGTGACGTCGGCGCGCTTCCTCCGAAAGCTCCCACCCCTGGGCGCCATCTTCAGATTCTTTTTTCCGCCGTTAGGTCTGGATCGTCACGAGGAGCTCCAGAGTTTTTGAAGAGGAGAAAAGAGGGAAAAAAGCAGAAAAACACAGAGGAATTGGAGTTTCTTCATGACACGACAAAGAACATAGAACCGGGACGACGAAGTAGGTGAGAAGGAGGAAAAACTTTGACGTCCGACGGAGAATGCGCACACAGGGGGCTCCCTGAGCGCGGGAATGGACAAGACACCATTCAAATTTTGCCGTAACTGCCACCACAAGTTCGCGCAGAAGGACCACCATCCAGTCTGCAACCTCTGCCTGCCGATCGACCATCAAAGTAACGACTGCAACACCTGCTCGGCATTCGCCCCCAAGACCCACAGACAGAGGAGAGCAAACTACAGCATGCAGGGGCAAGGACAACCTCAGTCGCTTCGGGACCTGGGCCTCTCCAGCGGAGAAGAGGACAACATCGCCGAGGGACCAGAAGACTGCACGGTCGTAGAGACCGATAACGAGTCGAGGAAGGAGGTAAGGGAGACGTCGACCCATAAAACCCCGACAGACTATCGAAAAACAGAGCCAAAGTCCTCGAAAGGAGCACTGGCGTCGAAGCAATCGACAACCACAGCTGCGTCCACGGACAAACAGCCCAGCGGATCCTTCGATAAGGACTCCCGGCCGGCGAAAGCTCTAGACACACCCCGGTCGTCGAAGCACGGTTCCGAAAAGCCGCACTCGACGCCGAAGGGAAAAGAGCAGAAGGCAACTTCGACGTCAACATCCACGACCTCGAAGAGAAACGCCGAAACTCTCGACGCCGAACAAGCGACCGAGATGGAGAGGAAGAAAAGAAGACTCGAGGCCGAAATGAACAGTATCCTCCAGAGGAAGAAGGACTTCGACGAACGGATGAGTAGATACACCATCCCTTCGAAGCCCTCGACGGTTGTCGAAGCAGAAGTCCAGGAGGAGTTCGACCCCGCCGAAAACTCCCGAACCGGCGGAGCAACAGGACGAAGAGGGCCTGTATTATTACACTGAGTGCGATGACGACCAGCAGACGCACTTGGGTTCGACACCCTCGGAGGCTCAGGACCTGGAATGGCAGGACCTCGATGCCGAAAACCCGGAAGAGGCCGTGGAGACGTATCCGTCGAGGCCTTCGCCGCCAGACGACATTGGCGAATACAATATGGTCGTCAGGAACGCTGCAGCAACCTATAGGGTGGAAATGGAGGAAGAAAAACCAAAGGCTTGTTTTCTCTTGCAGACACTGCTGCCAACCCAAACTAGGAGCCAATTCCTTCCTATGCTCCCAAGTGTGCTGGACTAAGGCAGGGAAGCTTTCAAGGAGCCATCAACCTGCAGATCTGACACCCCCAGAACAGAGAAAAAGTACAAGCACTCTTCTAAAGATCCAGTATATATCCAAGGATCCGTACCAGCTGACTCTATTATAACAGCGACAGCCAGGAAGAGGGCCAACGTTCCCACGAACTCAGGGCCACCTCCAGACAAGGAGAGCAAGAGAATAGACCTCAGAGGGAGGAAAATTGAGAGGAATGCGGCAATTCACTGGCGCATCGCCAACTCCAATGCCCTAATAAATAGACATGCCTACCAGCATTGGGAAGAAGTAGGGCAGCTGCTCAAACCTCTCCCAACCGAACACCAGCAGAGAGCAGCGTACCTGGTGGAGGAAGGCAAGAACATGGCCAACACCTGCCTGAAGTCGGCCTTGGACGCAGCGGACACATCAAGCAGGCTTATGATGATCGGAGTAACAGAAAGAAGGCATGCTTGGCTGAGGATCTCGGGGTTCAAGCCCGAAGTACAGAACAATATCCTGAACATACCCTTCAACGGGGAAAAGCTGTTCGGCACACCAGTGGACGAAACGCTGACACAGCTGAAAAAGGATAACGAGACTGCAAGATCCATGGGAGCACTGCAGTTCAGAGGGATGAGAAGGGGCACCCCCTCACGAAGACCAAATGGCAGAGGAGGGAGCCAACCGGGAACATCGCACCAGGCCTTCCAGCAAACCTATCAGGGAAGCAACCAGGAGCAACAAGGTCAGCAACAACAAGGCTGACAGAACCAACAGAGGGGCCAGTCCTTTCGAGGTCGACCGAACGGACGAGGCCAGACAAGGAGATGGGGACAGCAACCCGCCCCCAAGTGACTCCACAGTACCAAACGTTCCCACACACACACACCATCCCTAGTGGCGCGGCACAACAAAAGCCTCAAAGAACAATTAAAAATCAACGATCATGTTACACCAGTAGGATGCAGACTAAAGCACTTCTTCCAGGAGTGGAAGAAAATAACAACGGACAAATGGAAACTCAACATCATACAGTTCGGCTACTGTATAGAACTGGTAAAAAAGCCACCAAACAGGAGGCCAACCAACAAAACACGCTCAGCAGAAGAGCTATCACTCCTTTGGCAGGAAGCACAAGAACTCCTCCACAAGGAGGCTATAGAAAGGGTACCATACAAGGAAAGAAACAGGGGAGTGTACTCCAACTACTTCCTCGTACCAAAAGTAGACGAAACGTTAAGGCCCATACTGGACCTACGGTTCCAAAACAAATACATAAAAACTCAAAAGTTCAAAATGACGTCCTTACAGGAGGTGATACCTCAGATAAGGCACAGGGATTTTATGTCCACAATAGACCTCAAGGATGCCTACCTGCACATTCCCTTGAACCAAAAACACAAACATCTACTGAGATTTACCATCAGCAAGACGCACTACCAGTTCACGGCCCTAGCCTTCGGCCTAAAATCCGCACCAAGGGTCTTCACAAAATGCCTAGCTGCCGTAGCAGCACACCTGCGGAGACAGGGATTACATGTATACCCCTACCTCGACGACTGGTTGGTAAAGGCGAACTCCTACAACCAATGCAAACTACATACTCAGCGGGTCACACATACGCTGACAGAACTAGGCTTCTCGATACACAACGGGAAGTCCTCGCTAGAACCAGAACAGGTGAAGATCTTCCTGGGTGCACAAATCGACACCATTCAGGGCAGGGTGTTCCCCAGCGAAAAGAGAACCTTTGCAATGCTGAAGGAGACTCCTCAATACCAGAAGGGGCAATGTCTTGACAGTGAGGACGGTGAGCAAGCTCATGGGGATGATGGCGTCCTGCATACACCTAGTCCCCAATATTCGACTACACATGAGACCATTCCAGGAATGGCTCCAACAACAGTGGTCACAGGCAACCAGGAGTTGGGAAGATCTAGTGGTTGTAACGCACGCAGTGCAGGAAGAGATAGCATGGTGGAACAAGGACAACATAACGAGGGGAAAACCATTTACACCACCAACTCCGACAGTGACCATCACAACAGACGCATCCCAGATGGGGTGGGGAGCGCACATGAACCTGCTCAAAGTAAGGGGTTTATGGACACAAACAGATGCCGTCAAACACATCAACTACCTAGAACTAAAGACTGTGTTCCTTGCACTAAAAGCGTTCCAGAAACAGGGCAAAGAGTGTTAGTACAAACAGACAACACCACAACGATGTTCTACATCAACAAGCAAGGAGGAACGCAATCAGTGGCGCTGTCAAATCTAGCGCAAGAGATATGGAAATGGGCAATCCCATTACAAATAGACCTCCTGGCGATACATCTACCAGGGAAGGACAATGTGGAAGCGGACAGACTCAGCAGACAGACATCAATCTCACACGAGTGGGAGCTCAACCCGCAAGAGACGCAAAGGCTATTCAAGAAGTGGGGGACCCCACAAATAGACCTGTTTGCAACACACCAGAATGCAAAATGCCAATACTTCGCAGCCAGGCCAACAATCCCAAGGAAATGACCTATGGATGAGCTGGTCAAAGACATTTGCCTACGCTTTTCCGCCGATACCGCTGATGCACAAGGTGCTCAGCAAGTGCAGAACAAGAAACATGACGCTAATTCTGGTGGCACCACAGTGGGCCAGGCAGTCCTGGTTCTCACAGGTAGTGGAAATGGCACAAGGGCCACCATACAAGTTCCCAAGAAGAAGAGACCTGCTCTCGATGCAAAACGGAAGTTTGCTCCACCCAGAACCAGAGAGCCTCAGCCTAGCAGCGTGGCTCCTGAAGACTTAGAGTTCGCTCACCTCAAGCTTCCCCAAAGCACGCTGGCGGTGCTGCGAGAAGCAAGGAGGCCCACTACACGGAAATGCTATGCAGCAAAATGGAAAAGATTCACTCAATGGTGCACCAAGGAAAAGCTCCACAGGAGAATCACCAGGGAATCAACAGTGCTAAAATACTTATCTGAAAGAGACACGTTAGTGACAGATTCCATACCTTAGAATATCCCCAGGCGTCAGGCTGGATCCGGAAAGTTTTTTGCGTAGCAGTACCCTTGCGCGTCGGTAGGTGGCGTCGTGCGGCTCCGCGTCCGTCGGCGGCGTCGTGATCGCCGGGATGACGTCGCGGGCAGTACTTAGACGCCGCCCCTGCGCGCTGACGTCAGTTATTCTTTTTCCGCGCCAGTAAGCGCAGATCCGGGAAGAGCAGTGCCCTAGTCAATTTTTGACTAACTTTTTTGTGAATGTTTTCACTGTTTCTTTATCGAGTCTTCACGACTCCTAGGTGTCGTAGGGATGCCCGGCTTCAAGCCATGCGGAGCCTGTGGTCGCATGATGTCGATCACAGACCCGCATCTAGAGTGTCTCTTCTGTCTCGGCCGAGACCACGACACAAAGTCGTGCCCTGACTGCCGGAAACTTCACCCGAAGGCTTTGCGAGAGCGGTCTCGAAAGCTACTCGAGGTCCGGCAGTCGGCTCCGCGCCGCACCAAGCCCGGGTCCCGGGAGAGGTCGAGGGGCCGGTCGTCGGAGTCCAAGTCTCCGCGCTCCTCGGGTAAGTCGAAGCACAAAAAGTCTAAGAAGCGTCATCGCTCTAAGACTTCGCCTCGCCGGTCTCGCGACTCGGCTGAGGCCCCAGTCGGCACCGTGCCCGCGGCCCCGGACATGCCTATGGAGCCGCCCCCGCATTACCCGTCCTTTCCGGGTTCGGGGCGACTCCGGCCGAGCTACAGGAATTCCTGTCGGCCATGGCCCGCCTCTTCGGGCCTCCAGGTCCCTCCGGTGCGCCTTCGGGCCCCGCGGGCCCTGATGGGGTTGCTCCGGCGTCGCCGTCGACTCCGGTCCCGGCGCCGCCTGTCCCACCAGCCTTCATCCCGGCCTCAGCTCCGGCCCCGGCCTCGATCCCGGCTCCGGTGGTACCGCAACCCCCATCGACGCCGGTTGACCTAACCACGCCGACGCCAATGTCCCCGGTGCCGTTCCTGACGCCGTCCGGGGCTCCGGACGGCGTCGGTCCCCGGCTCTCTCCGGCTCCGGACATGGAGCCGGACATACGTCGCTCGATGAGACCTTGCGTCCCAAATGTCCCTCCTCCTCCATATTTTGAACAAGAGGAGGACCAGGAGAGCTGGGAGGGGTCTGAGGACCCTCTCACACAACAGTGTGAGTATGATCCGGACTGGGCTGAGGAACTTGGGGATGCCAGTGGTCTAGACACCTCCCCTGACACTGGCATGCTGTCTCCTCCCGTGGCTACGGAGGAGGGAGCTAATTTTGCAACGGTGTTGCGTAGAGCAGCTGGAGCCTTACATCTCCAATTGCCTACTGTGGCTGTCAGGACTAATCTCCTGACGGAAGTGCTTCAGCCGGCGGCTTCCTCCTCGGAGACCGTGCTGCCGTTTAATGATGCACTCACTGACGTTCTTTTGGGTGCCTGGTCCAAGCCCACCACAGGGGCTCCTGTGGATAGGAACGTGGCCCGACGCCATCGCCCTGCTCCGGGCGACCCCTTGTTTCTCTCCCAACATCCCACCCCCGAGAGCTTGGTTGTCCAAGCCTCTGCCTCCCAAACCGCCTTCCCTACAGCCCCTCCGGATAGGGAATCCAAACGCCTGGACCAATTTGGGAAGAAGGCTTTTCTTCCTCCAGTGCTGGCTTGCGGTCCGTCAACACCGCTTGCCTTTTGGGCCGATATACCCACTCCCTGTGGGATTCGGTGGCGGCTGTTTTGCCGCAGTGTTCTGAGGAGGTCCAGACACTGCTTACCCGCGCCATTGCGGAAGGGCGAGATGCGGCTAAATACACCATACGTTGTGGCCTTGATACCGCCGACTCGCTGGGCAGATCGCTTGCGACGACGCTGAGAACAACTGGTTTCTCGGGTGATGTCCAGAATACACTCATGAACATGCCCTTTGATGGAGTCAGTCTTTTTGGTTCAAAGGCAGACCATGCGCTGGAGCGTTTTAAGGACTCACGGGCTACTGCCAAGTCCCTGGGCCTTTCTGTTGTACGCCCTCCGCTAACCTCTGCTTTTCGCCCCTTTCGTGGCCACGGAAGGGGCGCCCAGTCACGTCAGCTGCCCAGCCACCGGCCCGCACAGCAAGCGTCTTCGCGTGGCCGAGGACGTGGATACCGCCGTGGCGGTTCAGGCAACCAGCGTGCGGGTCAGGCCACTACCTCCAACCCGTCCGCGGCCTCCAAGCCCTCCTAGTCCTTCCTTTCAGGTGCACAGCACGCCAGTAGGGGGCAGGGTCCGCCATCACCTTCACCACTGGCGTCCCATCACCTCGGACAGGTGGGTCTTGGACATTGTCCGAAGGGGCTACTCGCTCCCCTTCGAGACCACCCCCCCAGCCATGCCACCTCTAGTCCACCGCATGTCAGGGGATCACTTGGTGCTTCTGCAGAAGGAAGTCACGGCCCTCTTGGCCAAGAGGGCCATCGAGCATGTTCCGACCCCAGAAGTAGGACGTGGTTGCTACTCCCACTACTTTCTGGTGCCCAAAAGGACAAGGAGGACATGCGTCCTATCTTGGACCTCCGGAACGTCAATCGCTTCCTCCGGAAGGAGAAGTTCAAGATGCTCACCCTAGCTCAGGTCTTGACTGCCCTCGACCCAGGAGACTGGTTGGTAGCGTTGGACTTGCAGGACGCTTATTTTCACATCCCCGTCCTGCCGGCCCACCGGCGTTACCTGCGGTTCAGGGTAGGCCTCGAGCATTTTCAGTTCACTGTGCTCCCCTTTGGCCTTACAAGTGCCCCTCGGGTGTTCACGAAAGTGATGGCGGTGGTCGCAGCTCATCTGCGCGGGCAGGGGTTCCAGTCTTCCCCTACCTCGACGACTGGCTGCTGAAGGCGGGCTCGTCCCAGGCAGTCGTCTCCCACCTCCAGACTACGGCCGAACTCCTGCACTCGCTGGGGTTCTCCATCAATGTGCCGAAGTCGCATCTGATTCCTTCTCCACAGCTCCTTTTCATCGGAGCAGTTCTGGACACGACGCAGTTTCGGGCCTATCCTCCCGAACGGCGAGTCCGGGATATTGAGGCTATGATTCCGATCTTTCAACCTTTATCCTGGGTTTCGGTACGGATGACCCTGAGGCTGCTGGGCCTCATGGCCTCCTGCATCCTGCTGGTCAATCATGCCAGATGGCATATGCGGGCTCTGCAGTGGGACCTGAAGTTCCAGTGGGCGCAGCACCAGGGCAACCTGTCCGATCACGTCCAGATCTCGGAGGGGACTGCAAAACAGTTGCAGTGGTGGCTCTCGAACCGGCAATGGGTCATGGGCAGATCCCTCTCCCTTCCCCAGCCAGAGCACACAGTTGTGACGGACGCGTCCCTTCTGGGATGGGGCGGTCACATGGGAGAGGCGGAGATCAGAGGCCTCTGGTCTCCGGCGGAGTCCCGGCTCCATATCAACCTTCTGGAGCTCCGAGCGATCCGACTTGCACTGAAGGCATTCCTTCCCTCTGTCAAAGGGAAAGTAGTGCAGGTGTTCACAGACAACACCACCGCCATGTGGTATTGCAACAAACAAGGCGGGGTGGGGTCGTGGACCCTCTGTCAGGAGGCTCTGCGCCTCTGGACATGGCTGGAACATCAGGGCATGTTCCTGATGGTTCAACACCTGGCAGGTTCCCTGAACGCCAGGGCGGCCGAACTCAGCCGCAGGTGCATGTTGGATCACGAATGGCGTCTTCACTCGGAAGTGGCGCAAGGACTCTTTCTACAGTGGGGAGAGCCTTGGTTAGATCTATTCGCCACCGAAGAGAACGCGCAATGTCATCAGTTCTGCGTGTTGGAATTTCCAAGGCGGCACTCACTCGGCGACGCTTTTCGTCGCGAGTGGAGTTGCGGTCTGTTGGACGCCTTTCCGCCTATACCACTTCTACCCAGAGTGTTGAAGAAGATTCGGCACGACCGGGCCCAAGTCATTCTTGTGGCTCCGGACTGGGCTCGAAGAGTTTGGTATCCCGAGCTACTCAGTATGAGCGTAGATCCCCCGATCCGACTGCCTCTTCGGGAGGATCTTCTGTCGCAGCAGCAGGGGACGGTCCTCCACCCGAACCTGTCCAGCCTCCACCTGCTTGCGTGGAGATTGAGCGGCGGCAGCAGTTGATTCCTTTCGACTTGCCTCCCGAAGTTTGTGATGTGTTTCTGGCAGCCAGGCGTCCCTCCACTAAGGTGGTATACGCCTGCAGGTGGAACAAGTTTGTGGCATGGTGCACAGCAAAGGCTGTGAATCCCCTTTCTGCCCCTCTTTCTGAGGTTCTTCTGTTCCTTCTTTCCCTGGCCCAACAGGGTTCTGCCCTGGGTACCATCAAGGGCTATCTTTGTGCCATCTCGGCCTTCCTCAGGCTTCCTGATCAGCCCTCCCTTTTCAAGTCCCCTGTTAACAGGTTTCTAAAAGGCATTACACACCTCTTCCCTCCTGTTCCGTTTGTAATGCCTCAGTGGGACTTGAACTTGGTTCTTACCTTTCTTATGTGCGCTCCCTTTGAGCCTCTACATAACTGTCCTCTTCGTCTTCTCACTCTGAAGACAGCCTTTCTGGTGGCCATGACCTCCGCTCGGCGGGTGAGTGAGCTCCAGGCTCTTTCATGCAAACCTCCCTTTCTGTCTGTCCATCCAGACAAGGTTGTTCTTAGGACGCGCCCGTCCTTCTTGCCAAAGGTGGTTACTGCCTTCCACATTGGGCAGACCATCACTTTGCCCACCTTCTTTCCGCCTCCGCATCCTTCCAGAGAGGAAGAGAGGCTCCACCGTCTGGACCCAAAACGTGCGCTTTCTTTTTATATCAACCGCACACAACACTTCCGGGTGGATGACCAGCAATTTGTTGGCTACGTGGGCGCCAAAAAAGGTCGGGCGGTGCACAAGAGAACCATCTCCCGCAGGGTAACCTTGTGTATCAAAGCCTGCTATTCTTTGGCTAAGAAGGAGCCTCCTGTTGGGCTGCGTGCCCATTCCACCAGGGCAACGGCTGCTACCACGGCTCTAGGCCGCGGTGTTCCGCTGCAGGATATCTGTCGGCAGCTACGTGGGCCTCGCTGCACACATTTACAAAGCATTACTGCCTTGACAGTCCGGTCCGGAGGGACGGCTTCTTTGGCCGTTCTGTCCTCCGGGACTTCCTTGTCTGATCTTTGTTCGCAGACCCACCACCGGGGTTGGTATTGCTGGGGTATCTATTCTAAGGTAAGGAATCTGTCACTAACGTGTCTCTTTCAGATGCACAAGTTACTAACTTGTGTAACGATATATCTGTAAGAGACAGTAGTTAGTGACCGATTCCTACCGCCCACCCATCCTCCCCGTTCTGCGAACTGATTTCTAGGAGTTAAGGACATCCCTTTCAGGGCCCTAGTATTTTTCAGACACCTATGTCAGCTTCTTGCATGGCTCTGCGTTCCTGGCGCGGAAAGTAGTGTACAGAACTGACGTCAGCGCGCAGGGGCGGCGTCTAAGTACTGCCCGCGACGTCATCCCGGCGATCACGACGCCGACGACGGACGCGGAGCCGCACGACGTCGACGCGCAAGGGTACTGCTACGCAAAAAACTTTCCGGATCCAGCCTGACGCCTGGGGATATTCTAAGGTAAGGAATCTGTCACTAACTACTGTCTCTTACAGATATATCGTTACACAAGTTAGTAACTTGTGCAACACACTTGCTAAAGAGTAACCTAAGCTGCACCTCGCTAAGAGTACACCTGGCAGCAATAGTAGCCTATACAAGAGGAGAAACCGGGAAAAGTTTCTTTACATCTCGGGTGCTAAAAAGATTCCTAGAGGGGGCCAAGAGAATAGCCCCACCAAAGAGGATGCCACCGCCTGCATGGAACCTCAATGTAGTTCTAACACAGCTTATGAAAGCAACTTTTGAACCCATTCACAAGGCCTCTCTACATATGCTCACAATAAAGACGGCCTTTCTGGTAGCAATTACCTCGCTATGCAGGGTGAGCGAATTGCAGGCGCTCACACTACAATAACCCTACATTCAGATTCACAATGACAGGGTGGTAATGAGGACGGACCCACACTTCATGCCAAAGGTGGTGTCCAAGTTCCATATAAGTCAAACAATACAAATTCCAAGTTTCTTCCAAAAACCATCCACCAGCGCAGAGAGGGCACTGCACACTCTGGACACCAGAAGAGCAGTAATGCATTACATCGAAAGGACTAAAGATTGGAGGAAGACAAAGCAATTCTTTGTGTCCTTCGCAAGCAGTTTCCTGGGCAGACCAGTGACTAAAAACACCATTGCACGATAAATCGCACAGACAATTCAATACTGCCACAAACAGTTAGGCCAAGAACTACAAGGAGCAGCACAAGCTCACTCTACCAGGAAAAAGGGAGCAACGATCGGCTTCCTGGCAAACACGCCCATCCAAGACATTTGCCTGGCGGCAACATGGGCTTCAGTGCACACGTTCACTAAGCGCTACTACGTGGATATACAGATGAACAAGGAAGCACAAGTAGGTCAAAAAGTGCTTCAACATATATTCAACAACCAACGCTCATCTTCCACCCAGCCGCCACACGCATGGCAAACCACTACAAAGTCTATGCACAGCATAGTGAATCCAGAAAGATTCACGCTGCAAAACGAATAGTTTCTTACCTGTCGGTGTAGTTTTGCAACTTGAAGACTTTCTGGATTCACTAGCGAACCCACCCGCCTTCGCCAGAAAGATGAGACAGGAGGAAAGGGGGACTAGGAAATGGAAAACACCTTTAAAAGGATAAACAGGAAAAGCACAAGACAAGAAAAAAAGAATCCGAAGATGGCGCCCAGGGGTGGGAGCTTCCGGAGGAAGCGCGCCGACGTCACGGGAGGACACCAAATGGTGGGGCGTCGACGCCCACCTGGGCTACACAAAAAAAAAAAAAAAGAGACTACGGTTCCGGACCCAACCACTAGACCGCGGAATAATGCACAGCATAGTGAATCCAGAAAGTCTTCAAGCTGCAAAACTACACCGACAGGTAAGAAACTATTCGTTTTGGAAGAAGTTTTATCGAGGAAACACTGGAAAAGTCCACCGCAAAGGGGTACCATAGAAGAATTGATCGAATTTAAACGTCGAAGGCGAACCAGAGAATGCCCTGTTCCGCTTGATATGGAGAAGACACCTTTCCAATTCTATCCGAAGAGCCTGCATAAATTCGCCCAGAAAAACAACCATCAGGTGTGTAACCTTTGTCATCTGCTCGACCACAAGAGCGACGTCTACGAGGACTGAGCAGACTTAAAGCCAAAGACTCTAAGGCAAGGGACAATGCAGAGTCAGGCACACAGCGCCATGCAGAAGCAGACTCAATCGCTAAGAGACCTGAGTTTGTTGAGCTTTGACGAGGATAATATCGCCGAAGAGGCAGAAGGAGAAATCTTGGATGCCGAAACGAGAATTATCTATGTTGAGAGGGAACAATGCAAGCACAGACAGAAACAGCCCCAGGTAACACCAAAGAAACATACAGAGGGAGAGTCTCGAACATCGGATCCCAAATCGCAGAAGGCTGCCTCTGCGTCAAATCTGGTTGACCGAAGGCAAGCAGAGACTGAAAGAACACCTCGGGTCCACATCAAGGACACCGTAGGTGGGTGCACACCCGAAAAGAGGACTACTTCGAAAGATGGACTAGGTCGAGAGGTGCAGAAAAAAAATGCTTGGTGATACACCGTTGAAGGAAGCGTCTACGCCGAAGAGAAAATCTGGACACCACCCGACTTAGCGATTTCTGAAAAAGAAAAGGGATTTCGTCGCATCCTTCAAGAATTTGTAATCCCCTCCAAAGACTTTGATGGAAAAAGACAGTCAACAAAGATGTCCTAAAATTAGAGCCCCTATGACACCAGAGCGACAGGAGGAAAAAGAACAAGTGAAGGAATACTAATTTGACTAAGATTATACTGAGACCTTATCCTTCGGTATTTTTCAGTGGATGGTAGGGTCGGAGTATATGGAGACTGTGGCAAGATGTCGAAACAGATCCCCCCCCCCCCGCCCCCCAGAACAGGATTTACAAATATCCTGCAAGGCCATCGCCTCTGGATGATATTGCAGGGTATGGGCAGCTGATTAAAAGCGGCTCATAAATATGGAGTGCAACTTTAGGAAGAAAAAACACAATTGTGCTTCTTCCTAGAGACATTAATGCACTCTCAAACTAGGAACCAGTTCTTACCATTGCTACCAAGCATTCTGGATCAAGGTAGCAAAGCCTTTTGAGGAACCTGCAGGGCTCTAACCCCAGAGGGCAGAGAAAAAATACAAACACTTTTTCAAAGACCCTCTATATATAAGAGGAAAAGAACTAACATACCAATGACTTCTAGGTCACCACCGGATAAAGAAAGCAAAAAGATTGATATAGTGGGGAGAAAATTTGAGGTGTGCAGCAACTTGATGGCAAATAGCCAACTCAAATGCTCAGCTAAAAAGATACGCATACCAACACTGAGATGAGATGGCAGAGCTGCTGAAGCATCTTCCAGAACTGTATCGAAAGAGGGCAGCTTCTCTGGCAGAAGAGGGGGAAAAAACATTGCAAATACTTGTTTGAAGTCGGCACTAGACTCCGCAAGTAGATAGATGTTGGCAGAAGCAATGCTAAGACATCTTGCCTGGCCAAGGGTGTCGGGTTTCAAGCCAGAGGTACAATTAAGCATAATCAATGGAGAACTGTTCAGAAGCAGAGTGGATAAAACCCTACACTAATGGAAGAAAGATAATGAGCTCGAAAAGTCTATGGGAGCCCTGCAATTCAGGGGAAACCTCCGCAGAGGATCAACACTGGTCGAAAGAGCGGCAGACAGAGGAAGTTTCTCAAGCACAACTTTTCATCAGGGGTTTCAGGGCACAATCCTAACTCACACACCTTCTCAACAATGGTAGTATCAAACACCAGGACGAGAACCCTTTGGGAGATGTGCACGAGGAAGAACGCAGACACACAGGAGGAGCTGCATTCTCCAGCAAGCGACTCCCTACATCACCAACTCCCTCACCCCCCCCCCTCATGCACACCTGTCAGGAGTGGAGGAAGGTGACCTCAGACAAATGGATATTAAGCTTCATAAAAATTTGCATATTGCGTAGAACTGATAAAGACACCACCAGCAAAGGGACCAAAGAAAGTGGTCCATAAAAAAGAGGAAACTGCGTCTACTGAAAGAGGTAAAGGAATTGCTGGGAAAAAAGAAATAGGAAAAGTACCCGAGAAGGAAACCAATAAGGGAAATTGCTCAACAGATTTCCTAATTCCAAAGCAGGATGGAATCCTATGTCCTATACTGGATCTCGGTTTTATAAACAAGTTCATAAAGACCCAAAAATTCAGAGTGACTACACAAGATGTCATACTTTAACCACAACTAGGAGATTATATGGCAACTATAGATCTCAAAGATGCTTACTTACACATCCCAATGAATCGCCAACACAAAAATATTTGCGTTTTGTGGTTAACAAAACACATCAGTTCAAAGTGCTGGCCTTCGGGATAAAATCTGCACCAAGAGTGTTTACAAATTGCCTAGCAGCAGTGGTAGCACACTTAAGAAGGCAAGGGATACATGTATATCTATACTTAGACGACTGACTGTTCAAAGCAAACTCGTTAAACAAATGCAAAAAAGATATACAAAAGGTAACCAACACTTTTCAGGCTGGTACTTTCAATAAACACAGAAAAATCGTCACCTAAACAAGAAAAGAAATCTTTTTGGGAGCATAAATCAACTTATCAGAAGCAAAGGCTTATCCTTGCGAAAAAAGGAAGTTTTCCATACTTCAAGAAATTCGCCTCTACTACCAGAATGAGCAGTCTGACAGTGAGGACGGTGAGGAAAATACTGGGGGCAAAATGGCCTCCTGCATACCTCTGATACCTTATGCAAGGCAACTTATGAGACCAATTAAGGAATGGGTTCAAAACCGATGATCACAATCCAGTGTGAGTTGGGAAGATCTAGTGGTTGTCAACCAAAAGATACAGGAGAATATGGTGTGGTGGAACAGGTTACATTTAACTGCGGGACACCATTTGTACACCCAACTCCCACAGTAACCATTACGACAAACGCCTCATATGGGTTGGGTAGCTCATATGGGCAAACTCAAAGTCAGGGGAATATGAAAGGAAAAGGAAGCGGTACAACATATCAATGTACTAGAGCTAAAAAGTGTCCCTGGCTTTAAAAGTCTTTCAGAAAGAGCTGTGGGGAAAATCTCTATTAATTCAAACAGACAATTTAACGACGATGTTCTATTTCAACAAGCAGGGGGGGAACACAATTTTGTTCTTTAGAGTCTAGCGCAGGAAATCTGAAGGTGGGCAATTCAGAGACAAATAAACTTAACAGCAATACATCTTCCAGGGAAAGACAATGTTGAAGTAGATATGCATCTTCCTCCCACGAGTGGGAACTCAAACAGTACTCGAGCAGATATTGAGGCAATGCAGAAAACCAAAAATAGATCTACTAGCAACTCCAGAGAACGAAAAATGCAAATTCTTTGCATCCTGACACCCACACCACCACTCCCTAGGGAATGCTCCGTCTATAAAATGGTCAGAGGCATTTGCTTACGCTTTTCCCTGATACCTCTGTTACAAAAGGTAATCAACAAATGCAAACAATCCAAAATGCCGCTAATACTCAATGGGCGACACAAACTTTTTCAGACCTTCTAGAATTAGCGCTGAACAACATTCGGAGATAACGGAGGCAACAAGACCGGTTATCTATGCATTTGAGGTGAGAGTTCTCCCTCCAGAACTAGAAATGTTGAGTTTAGCAGCATAGCTCCTGAAGACTGTGTGGTCATCTAGGTCTAACAGAAAACACAATGAATATTCTTAGAGAAGTAAGAAGCCCAACAACAAGAAAGTGTTACATAACTAAATAGGAAAAAAACTCAAGGTGGTGCCAAAACAAGGACTACTAAAGGACAATACTAAGGACACAACAGTCCTAAAATACCTAACACACCTACTAAATTGCATGCTAAAATATGCCTTGCTAAAGTTACATTTAGCCACAATAGTGGCCTACACAAGAGGTCATATAGGTAGGAGTTTCTTCCAAAACACCGGTAATAAAGAGCTTAATAGAGGGAGAAAAGTGAATAGCACCACCTAGAAAGGTGCCAGCCCCTACGTGGGACTTAAACTGGTATTAATACAGCTAATTAGGTAACCTTTTGAACCATTACACAAGGCTCCTCTAAAATTGATCACTTTGAAGACCGCATTCCTAATTGCAATAACATCTCTTCGCAGAGTAAATGAACTATAGGCACTCACAATCCAAGAACCATTGTTGCAAATGCACAGAGACAGAATAAGTCGTAAGGACAGACCCTCAATTCCTACACAAGGAAATCTTGCATTTCCACATAAATCAATCAATTGAAATACCTAGTTTCTTCCAAGAACCAAGCAGAAGGCGCGTTACACATATACGACGCAAGAGGAGCAATCATGTACTATATGGAGAAAACAAAACTAATCAGGAAGGCACTTTTTGTGTCTTTCACAGACAACATGGGGATATCGGTGCCGAAAGGTACAATCTCTAGCTGGATTACGGATGCAATCCAAATGTGTCACAGAATGGTGGGCATACAACTACAAACCAAGAGTACATTCTACTTGCAAAAAAGAAGCAACAATACCCTTTCTGGGGAATATACCATTGCAGGATATGTTATGTTATAGACATTTGTATCGCGCACGGCTACTCAAGAGTGTCCCGGCGCGGAAGCCCAAAAAAAAGGAGAGGAGCTAAAAGGCAACTGCAAATTAGATAAAAAGCAGGGTTTTTAGCCGTTTCCTGTACCTGATACTTGTATAGCAGCTACTTGATCCTCAGTGCACACGTTCACTAAACATTATTGTATAGACATTCAAATGAACAAGGAAGCTCAAGTGGGGGAAAAAGGTATTGGAGCATCTATTTACAAACGCATGCTCATCTTCAACCCAACCTCCACAAGTGTAGAAAACCGCCACAAAATCAATCGAAAGCTTGTGAATCCAGAAAAGATTCACGCTGCAAAACCAAATGGTTTCTTTCCTGTAGAAGTAGTTTTGCAACTTGAAGAATTTTCTGGATTCACAGGTGACCCACCCACGACGGGAGAGCAGCAAAACAAAAAAGCATCTGAAGATAGCGACAATGCGTGGAGGCTTCCTAGGTGGGCGTATGACATCAGTAAAAGGTTAGATTAGACAACAAATGGTGGGACCGTCAACGCACAATGAGTAATCTTGGAGATGGCAAAAAGAACTAACGAATGGCCCACTGGACAAACACACCTGCAGATGACATTTGTCATTGACTAGCTAGCATATGCTAAGCATGTCCAGCCTGGCTTTTAAGGATCCTGCCAAATGGCTGACAGTCACTGAAATTTCCCTGAACTTCAAGCCAGCGCCTCAGGCATGAGACATGACATCACAGTTGTGTTATCCTTTACAACTTGTACAAGGCTAGCCTTGATAAAATGCAGAAATGCCTTGACAGCAGCTGCAAGGCACTTGGCTCCAGAATATTGATGAGGTACCTCTGCTCCATCGGAGACCAGAGGCTTTGATCTCCACATTATCCATGTGGTGGCCTCCCTAACCAAGAAGCGATGCATCAGTTACCACTATGAGCTCTGGATGGGGGTAGGAATAACAGCCTCCTGCAAGTTAGGTTGGGATCCTTCATCCACCATTGAAGGTAACTGGGCTGCCTAGTCTGAAACACTGATGCTGTGCATCACCAGTGCTGAGCGCATAGAATGGTGAGATTTCACTGTAGAACCTGCATGTGCCAACTAACACGAGGAACCAGTAGAATACTGTTGGCCAGGAGATCATGAAGCCTCAGGGCCAAGCCCAAAACATCAGTATCATGTCCTGAATGGCCCAGGGTTGCCCTGAAGTTAGTAAGGCTTTGAATGCCACCATGTCCAGAACAGGCGCTATAAAGGAATCCTATGCATTGGCACAAGGTAGTATTGCAGCTCATTGATAGTGAACCCAATGAAAGATAAGAGCAAGATAGCTTTTTATAGGTGGTCCGCAACTAACTGAGCAGCTTGCTTTCAACAGCCATTCGTAGGAAGCATGAGAATACGTGCTTTCATGTCTTCCAAAAATGGGCTGCGACTACCACCGCCATCTTCAAAAACACCCCAGAGGGCTGAGGTGTGGGAAAAGCTGGGACAGTAAACTGAAAGTGTTGCTCCCCCAGAACGAATGGGTTGATCGACCTGTGAGGCTGCAGAACAGGTAAATCAGATATGCATCCTGCAAGTACACCCGACTTTCAAAACTGGTCTAAGCCCACTTTACACAAAAGTAGTGGGAGTGACCATTAAAACTTTCTCTGTAGCTGCTTCTGTTGCCCCTTTGCCCATCAATGACTGGATCTTTTTGGCAAGGATGGGATGCATGCTCTACTGAGACCTGAGTGAAACAGAAGGAACAGTGCAGGGGTTGACAAAAAGGGGAAGGTGTTGTAACTATGACAGACTACCTGCAAGATCCACTGGTCGGAGGTAGCTGCACGCCAGTTAGACAGGTAAACACATTGTTTATAGCATATGTTGCTGTAGAGGCGCATGATTCGCATACTCCCATCTAATGTTGGGCACGGACATTCACATTTGTTTAGGTAAAATAAGATTCGAGTTAGGTGCTGTAAAATGATTCCTATCCTAGCTCCACAATCCTCTAGGACCAAGACTGCTCCTCAGATTGGTTTTTTTCCACCCTCTGATTCATCGTTCCAAATCCATGATAGTCCACTATTTCTCCTGGACCTTCGATGCCATTTGTCGAGGATTCAGCCCCAGCAACAGAAGAACTCTCAGATTGGTGACCACGTGGATTTGACATTGACCCGCTCAATGTAGCTTTATAAACTGAAATCAAATGGCATTGAGAAACTGTTAAGGCCGATTTTTATGATGAAAGTGCCCTTTGTTTTGTTCTAAATGCAATAATTATCCATGATCCAGTCAACATCTGATGTGTAAATCTGACTATCCCCAAAGTATGTAGAGTCGACCTGTTGAGCATGCAAAGCATTCAAGTTTAAAAAGACTATTTGCTATTCCCAAGTACTCCTGGGCCCAACACAAAATGCATTGTTAACCCTGGACCTTTCAGCCTTGAACCTCTAGGGTGCCAAGCACGACAGAGGTACTAAGAGTATCCAGCTGGCACAGGGAGACTGAAGCCCCGAAGTCCTTTCCTCTGACGCATTGTAGGGCGAGGTGGAGGAACTTACTGCGACACATCACTGGGCCAAGGACAAAAACTAGAGCCTCCATTTCTCCATCTTCAGTTGAGGATCAAGGTCCTCAATGTGGGGGAGGGGGTTATGAGGGAGCGAACAAGCGATCTCACATGGAGGCTGAGCATTGAGGGTGTTGGAGTACTGAGGCAAGCCAGAAGAGGCAGTAACCTTTGGGTTGAAGTTCTGGCTCAAAGACACCTCTACCTCGAGAGACTCTGCCTCATTAAAGCCTTCGGTGAAGAGCACCAAGCAACTGCATGCATCCATGGCGGTTCACCCAAGAGGCTCGGCGAAATCACACTCTGAGTCAAAACCATTCAACACCAAAACCAGCTACAAGAAGGCCTCTTCAGCGAGATCTGACTGTAGTTTCCCATTTCCATCGAGCTCCCGGAGGTGCCTGATATTAGGAAGATTTTCATCCAAACTTCTTTTAGGGAGATCTTAGTACATCCAGCCCCACAGGTAGAGCAGGTTCACACACCACAGCCAGGAACTTAGCGGAAACTCACACAGCAGATATCTGAAGAAATGCAGGCCTATCTGATCCCCCAAAAAGGGCCAGACAGTCCACAACTGCAGCTCCCTCCTGCTAAGCCCCAATCGCAGCCCCAACTTGTGATACTACCGCCTCTTCCCTCACCACAGCTGTCTGTTCCCTCGGACAACACGGATTCAGATCCACATGAGCCATACCAAGACACTCTGCCTCCCCAGGATGTGTAGAATCCTTGGGAGGATTATTTCGTGAACCCAGAAGGATGTAGACCTAGAACCATATCCTGTCAAAGCTAAACCTCCAGATAACACCACTGCTGATTAGTTATCCAAAGGGAGGCACAACACTTCAAGCTTAGGCTCTAAGTTTTTGATGTGTAAGACCACTACTTAGTAGAAACCCTCTAAAACCAAGATGTCTGTTTAGTACTTGCCAGTGCCAAAAAACATGACCAAGTGTCATACTGACAACTTGTTCAATGTAAGAGTCGTCACCTCACAGTTGAGGAAAAAATGTAAGGTTACCCCAGACTACTCGGTGCACATCAGATGACGCATCCCACAAGAGTTTCTGGAGGGGACACGTCCACCACAGTCTCAACTCTTGGCCTTGGCTTGCTTTTCCACATCGATCCAAAGTGAGAAGTACATTTAATTGGACCTACTTAATGTTTCAAGCTTTGCACCTTGGGTGTGAATAACTAGAGACCCTGAGCTCCCTATAATTACCCACTTAAGAGAATTGGTTTTTGACAGTTGCATATAACTCTCCGACTGAGGAGGTAAGATCAATCAACTACTGAACTATTGAGCACTAAGAGCAGACAGTTGAAAAAATTAGCTTGGGCCTTTCTTACTGGAGTAGCCATCCGCATTTTCTAGTCATGAAAAAAAGACTTGATATGCTATAGATGAACAAAAGGCATGTAGTGTTAGACTTCAACATCATCTTTGCGTCTTGAAAAATTGAGCAAATAAGACTATGAAGTATGTGTGGGATAGAGGAGAAAAAATAGGCCAGGTGCTAAACTGGAAGAGCAACTCTGGTTAGTATAACAAATAGGTGGTAAATCTGAAATTAATAAATGAATGTATGCTCGATAATGGTTGTGTGAAACCTAGTATGTGGAGCATGCAAAAGCTGAATACAAGCCAACAATAGTAATTGTTCTGCTACTCGCTTCAAATTAATGTTAATGGTTTCATTTTAGTGCAAGTATTGATAAATTATGTTGATTATGTCGCTGTTTCTAATACAGTAAGTTTAGGATAATAGTTGGAGGCACCTAGCCAGCTTCTTTGAAGTGGATGGTGTCTTCCATAGATTTTACCTCAATGAACCACTGAAATTATGGTAATGCTTTCTTCTCAGCTGAAAGCCGTTCATGAGCAGCTAGCTGCATTGTCACAGGCGCCGGTGAACAAACCAAAGAAGAAAAAAGAAAAAAAAGAAAAGGAGAAGGAGAAGAAGAAGAAAGACAAAGACAAGGACAAAGAGAAAGATAAGGAGAAAGACAAGGATAAGGAAAAACACAAAACAAAAATAGAGGAAGAAAAAAAAGTTAAAGCGACACAGCCAGCCAAAGTGGCACAGTCAAAAAAGGCGCCAGCCAAAAAAGCGAACAGTACGACTACATCGAACAGGTGTGTGAGCGCTCTACAATGTTTGTTTGGGGGTATTACAAAGGGTTTGGTGCAATAGGATGGCAAGTGTTTTGCTTATTGCTGTGGTTTTTTTATCAGCCTAAGTTTTATCTTATTTTTCTTAAAAATACATAAAAATCATGAGTTATAGAATATACCATTGTTGAAGTGATATCTTTATTTGTTTCCATCTTGCAGTATTTTTACAGTATTTTCTCATGTCTGTCCATCTTTTGCATTTCGTCATATAAATCATTTATGAGCTTAGCACGTAATAAGGAATTTCTTTGCCTTGCCCAATGTAGCACGGAAATTAATTTTATTTAGTTGTAATAGAAATATTTTCAACTGATTTATAGCTTCTCCTTACTAATACTTTCCCTTCAACCAAAGACAACCTCTCTTAAAAAGGATGGGAATAGTTCTCCCTCTTAACTAGTGGCTTCTGAATTTCCATTAAATAAGTGCATTTGTAGCTAGGCATTCCATCACAACCAAGGAATCACTGAGTATTGCACCAAGACCATCAATTCATCACATTTGGAGCATCCTAAAAGCATGAGCATAGGAAAGCATCTCCTAGCCACCTGTAGCATTATAATATTCTTTCACATCCTCCATCAGGAGTTCTTACATCCCTTCAAGAAACTGGACTACTTCTACCACTGAAAACACTGTCCGCTCAACCACCATTCTTTATCACTTATCTCACCTAGTCGCCATGTGATGGGAAATTTACTTTGTACTTCAACACCTATGTGGAGCAGCCAATTTTTTTGTGTATTGCACTGCTTCTGGAATCTCAAAGCAGTTTTTAGTTTATCACTCAATCCACAATATTCCCCTTATATTTCGTAGCCATGCGCTCAGAATCTACATATGCTTATCATTCCACCAGTTTCATAAGCACTTTCTGTGAATTACAGTAATGACATTTGTGGTGGATACTTCTTACTGCAGCTTTGGCACCTTTAGAGTGTTCTGAGGCACCAGACTGGATCCAGAAGATTTAAACCACTTTGCTCCCGTGCACTCCGAACTTTAGGTTGAGCATTAGAGACCTCTTGCATATGCTTTATGTACTTCTCTTGTGGGCTTAATGCTATCCCCCTACTTTTCATTTGTTTGTTTTAGTGTCCTTTAAAACTCCTTGCTTGCTAGTGGTCAGTCCTGCCTCTTTGTCCTCCTTTTTCTCTTTCATTCCTCCCGTGGAGCAGGGACCATGTACTATATCTTTACGCTTTGATTGTTTATATGTTGTTTGGGGGACTATTTTTTTATATTTCTTTCCTGATCGTGTTACACTGTGGGTGTGAGTTCAGCTTTGGCGACGTATTTCATCGCATTTTCCCTCCTGCTCCTCTTCTTGACCCCTTCTCACAGGCCGCGGCACACTTTAACCACTTTAAAAAAAAAAAGAAAGAACACTTTGGCGTCTTTTATTATCTTTAGTTATGGGGCACATCACTTGGGCACGGGGAGAGCCAGTGCCAAGACTCGCACGGGGAGAGCCGACACTCGGTATGCTACTACTTCTGTCTGTTCATGACGAAACTTGACTGCAACACTTTTATTCATGAGGACGAGTGGCGTAGCAGAGAGCTGTCAAACGGGGTGGAGCTTAGATGCACACAGCCAATAATGTATGAAGAGGGAGGAGTTCTGAAGAGAGAGGAGGATCGGTGGGATACACATTCTGTGGGATATCATATATCATATATTTACTACTCCGTTTGAGCATGTGAAGTGCTTTTTGCTGCCCAGACAGATTCCAGCCTGAACGCAGTTAAATTCTGGCGGCTGATCACCGTCATATGCTGGTAGTTGGCAGCGTGCAGCTTTGCGGCACGTGGATCACGCAGCTCCATCCTGGCAGGACTACGAGATCCTGCTGATAGTACTGGGAGCTGAGTTGGCTTGCACTGTACAATGTGCAATCACATCTGCCAGGAGGGTGAGCAAATTGAGGGCTCTGTCATCCAAGCCTCCTTCCCTGACCATCTTCCCTGATAAGTTGGTGCTTCACACTAGGGCCTCTTTCTTACTTAAAGTGGTAACACTATTCCACATTCGGCAATCGGTCACTCTGCCCACTTTCTACGCTCCTCCACGTTCCTCCAAAGAAGAGGAGCGACTCAACCGTCTGGACCCAAAAAGAGCGTTGTCATTCTACCTTTACTGTACAAAAGAGTTCCGGGTGGACGACCAACTCTTCGTGGGGTTCGTAGGAGTAAAGAAGGGTTGTGCGTTGCCGAAAAGGATGATCTCTCGATGGGTCGTGCTTTGCATCAAAATCTGCTACGCTCTGGCCAAAAAGCAGCCTCCTAAAGGTTTAAGAACCCAGAGCAAAGGCTGCTACCATGGCATTGTAACATGGCGTCCCAGTCCTCGACATTTGTCAGGCAGCAACGTGGGCATCTCTTCACACATTCACCAAGCACTACTGCCTGGACAGTCAAATCCACAGGGACGGTCTTTTTGGCCGCTCTGTCCTGCAGGACTGCCTGGTCTAAACTTGTCTGCGGTCCCTCCTCCGGGTATAGTATTGCTTGGGTATCTATTCATAGGTAAGAATCTGTGGATAGATGTCTAGGTTGCTTACTTTCTTTTCTAATTATTAGGCTTGGTGATAATTCAGAATGTCTCCTAGGTTGCATCTAAGAATTGAAGCCTATAAAGGCACTGAAAACTACATTTGCCACCATTTTCACAAAGCTAATTTCCTTCCCTCTAAAACTGCTGTTTAGGTCCACAGTATTATTTGTAGATTTTTATGAGTGTAGTTTGGCAACTTAAAAATTCTCAACCTTTCATCTAGTATTTTTGCTTCTCCTAGAGCTGAAATTTGTGTGCAACTGTTTTCCAAAAATGTCAGTTCTGCAGAATTTGCGCAATGGTTATGCCAGCAACTCCTTTACTGCATTTCGTGCACACATCTGTAGCAACTAAGTTTAGTTTTTGAAAGTCTGCTAAAGCCTACAGCATGCTGAGAAAATCTGCTAGGCACATCAGTTATAGATTTTGGAAAATATTAGAAGTGCATCTCATTCTGAAATGTATTCCTATACTAAATTTTCAGACTAGTCCATATTTCAAACCTGCTTCTTAAGATCATTCCAGATTTGGGAATGTAACATCCGGTCAGTAAGGTGTGGTTAGTAGGGTTTTTAATGGCAGGAACACTCTATCACTAATTTGTATTAGACATTAAAATCCAACTATGTAGGTGTTGTTTGAGGCGATATAATTTTTCTTAGAAATTCCAAACCTTATTCGGGAGCATTTCCCCCAGGTTCACTTTCCAGTCAGCCTTCTTTTTTGCCACAATCCACTCTAAAGTAATGCAGCCATGTAGAGGAGAAGGATGAGGTCGGTCTGTGAAGGGCTGTCAAACTTCACTTAAAGGGTGTTTGGTAAATTTTTTATTTTGGCGCTAAAGTAGCCAGCATTCTCTATTTGTGCATTATCTCAGTACCTTAAATATATTAACACTTCATATCGAAACCAGGGTTTACCCATTTTGGAAATTCTGATTGTTTTCTTTATAGCTGGTTGCTCCAAACAAAATTGAGCTGGGAAGGCCAGTTCAACAAAATAGTGTATGGCAGTCATCTACAGTGATTGTACATTGTTGAATGATATCTCATGGCTTTTTTTTCCTTCTAATGTTTTAGAGCCCATAACAAATCTTTAATTTTGCATGGTTCAGTTCAGCCATCTTTAGGTTTACTCCATCCCTCGGAGGACATAATGAGATGAAGCTTAGAGCTTCTTTAAAGTCAAACAAATAGTGAAACCTAGTCCCCCGCCTTTTTAATAAAAATTACACATATGTTGGGCAGACATGTTTCTGTTCCCAGAAGTTGTGCTACTGATGTTTTAAAAATACTGAAATCTCTAAAATAGCTGTACAGGACACTCATTTTTTTTGTTGCCAGTTCTACACATGACAAAGGTGTATATATTGCAGTAAGATTTATAGGACATATGGACTACTGTTGAAGTACATGGTGTATGTTTATGTACCTTGAGGAAGGTCTCAGGGTTCAGATAGTCCGACGCTACAAGTCACGGGCTCTGAGATGACTGATCTTCAAAGGGGGACAGACGTACACTTTGTATCTGAGCTGCATTCTATTGCATGTATTGCATTGGTACAAAGCCTACACTATGCACACAAACGTCTGAGTCATATTTCGTATATGAAACCCCAGAATAGGCATTTTCAATAGCAAAATGCTTCTAAATGGGAGTATATGGATTATAGGATATTAAATTGCCACTTAATGCAAGCAGAGCTGGATGAATGGGTTTGTTGTGGTGCGTTGTTGGGCTATAGTGCTTTCTACTTGGTGTTTTTCTGTAGTTATTTTGTTTTGTTGTGTTATGTTAAATAGTTTTGTGTTCTGTTGTGATGTTTTATATTGCCTAATGTTTCTTTGGTGTTAGCATTTTGTCATTGTTTTTTGGTAGTGTTCATTAGAATTTGAATGTTTACCTTTGGTTTAAGTTTCATTATTAGCTTTTGATAAAACTATATTCGGGGCTGGAGGGGTCCAGAGGAATGTTTGTGATTCTGTGGCTGCAGTGTTTAGAAGATAATTATTTAACACACTGTAGGAAAGTGCCCCTTTTTGCATTGTTATCCCCTACCTTTTTGCCAGATACTTGATGCCAACTTGACTGTGTGTGTACTGGGACCCTGCTAACCAGGCCCCAACATGTGTTCTTTCCCAAAACTGTACCTTTGTTTCCACAATTGGCACACCTCTGGCCACATACAAGTCCCTTGTAAAAGGTACTCCTGGTACCAAGGGCCTTGTGAGACCAGAGAAGGGCGTCTGAGGGCTGCAGCATGTATTATGCCACCCTCAGAAACCTTCACCTTAACACCCACACCCTGCCATTGCAGGCTGTGTGTTTTGGTGCAGACCAAACTGAAGAGTCGACATGGCACACATCCCTGTGTGCCATGCCCACCAACATTGCCTGTGGCATGGGTCAGTCACCCCTCTAGCACGCCTTACAGCCCTAAGGCAGGGTGCACCATACCACAGGTGAGGGCATGGCTGCATAAGCAATATGCCCCTATAGTGTCTGTGCCATTCACAGCCATTTCAAGTGCAGTGAAGCCATTTTGAGTACATGGGCTGGTAGTTTGTCATTATGAACTCCACAGCTTCATGATGACTCTACTGAAAAGTGGGAAGTTTGGTATCAAACTTCTCAGCATAATAAGCCCACACTGATGCCGGTGTTGGATTTATTATAAAATGCACTCAGAGGGCATCTTAGAGATGCCCCCTGAAAAACTGCCAACTTCTAGTGTATTGGCTGACTGGTCCTCACCAGACAGGTTTCAGACTTCATGGGGTGCGAGCCATTGTGCTCGCGAAGGTCAGAAACAAAGTCTGCTCTGGGTGGAGGTGCTTCACACCTCCCCCTGGCAGGAACAGCAACACTTGGTGGTGAGCCTCAAAGGCTCTCACCTTGTGATGTGCTGATTTGGGCAGCTCCAACTAGTGGAGATGCCCACCCCTCTGTCCAGGCCCCACTTTTGGCGACAGGACAGGCGGAAAAAGTATTAAGCAGAGTAGGAGTGTCCACTTTGCTTGGCACACCCCTATAGTTGTCAGGAGCTGAGGTGAACGCCTCTCTTAGAGATTCTCCATCTTATATTGAAGAATTAGACCCAATAGGAACAGGGATATGCCCCTCTCCCCAAAGGGAGGGAACACCCAAAGGGTGTAGACACCCTAGGGGACAGTAGCCCTTGGCTATTGCCCCGACCTCAGTAACGCCCTTAAATTTAGTATGTAGGGGCCCCCCTGAACCTTGTTCCTCCGATTGAACAACCTACAAAGAAGGACCGAAGAGACTTGCAGCAGTGGTGAAAGACCACAACTGGCTTGGACCCAGCCCTACCAGCCTGTCTCCTCCCTTCAGCGACCCTGCTCCAAGAAACCGGCGTGGCCCGCAGCCAGCATCCTCCAAGATCCCTGGGGACCTGCGCTAGACTTTTGTGTCCCGTGGACACCAGATTTCTCCGGCCAAGAAACCAATACAAGGACTCCGGATCCAGGCAGGTTCGTGGCACTAGCACCACTCTGCACCCGACGCCCATGGCCCAAGTCCAGGTGGCCCACCGACCAAATGAAGTCTCCCCGGCGATCCTAACCTGGGATCCAGCGTTGGACGACCCCTCCTGACGTCCCCCCTTGACGCCTGCAGCCTCAACCTGACCGGATCTGGTGAGAAAACCAGACGCCAAAAGACACCCCTGCACCCGCAGCCCCCCAGCCTTAGTGTTCCCAGCCGACGATGTCCCAACATCCCCCTACTATCAAACTTACCTTTCCAGTCGTGGGATTCCTTCAGCCGACCTTCGGAAACGAGCCTGCAGTAGTTTTCCCCAACTAAGGGTCTCTATTGAGTTCAGTGCCTCCCCCCCACTGACGCCTCCTTTGCACTCTGCACCCAGCCACCCCTGCGCCACTGGTGGTGCAGTCTCAGTGCTCTTTGGTGGCCCCTCCAGTGATGTTTACCCCCAGGGTCTGTGTCCCTGAACAACAGGTACTTACCTGTAACCGGTGTGTCTTCGAGGTGCCCCCAGCCTCCATAGGATAACACTGGGCCCAGTGACCTCCGCACTCTCCGCCCCAATGCCGCTGGTGGTGCAGGTACCTACCTTGGTTTGACCGTGGCTCAGTGTTGATCCAAACCCCCTGAGACTAAACTTGAAAACCGAAGTATTGCACAAAAGTCTACTTTCGTTTTACTCAGTTACAGGTTGTTCCTAGAAATAAAAGTAACTAAAGTAATATTTATCTACAAACATTGGCCTGGAGTCAGTCATTGAGTCTGTGTTGCTGACTTGTTTGAGTATGTATACCAAATGCATTCACACTACCCTCTGATAAGCCTAACTGCTCAGCCCAGCTACCACTAAATTGAGAGTAAGGTATCATCTACTTTAACCTCTGTCATATCTTTGGAGACTCACTGGGGACTCTGTGCACACTATACCTCTTTTTGGTATAGTATATACAGAACCAGATTCCTACACACACTTACCTCATTTACAAATTTAAACGCAAAATGGTGTTTCTAGTTTAAATGCATCAAAATAATTCTGCCAGATAATATGCCACACATTTCCTTTTCTTGTGGCTTAATGTAGATAACCCTATGGCATGATTCAACCATTGCCACATAATCCTAGTTGCTCTGATAATGGTGACTGAGGCAGTGGCTTGTCAGCTGTTAACCCATTTCACAGTATTTTGTGAAATTTTTTCCTTGTTTCATGTCCCTGTGAAGCATGGGTTTTTATTCAACTTAACAATTTTGGGTACTTTAATTGAACAAAATTAAGTAGATAATCACCGTTCTGTAGTTCTTAGCCCAGCTAAATATCTGCATGTCCAGCTTTTTTCTAGTGAGTTTACTCACCTAAACAACAAACACTGTTGCAAAGAATTACAGCAAAGACAGCATGAAACAAAAAATGTAATAGGCCCCTTTTATGGTTTAGGGCAAGTCCGTTCAGTAGTGTTTGAGATACTTAAAGTACAAAAATGTGTTGTTCAGTCAGGAACGTTAGTATATGTTATCCCTTAATTTGTGGACAAATGGAGGATTCAAAGATCCAAGATATGAAGGCATAAACACTTTTAAAAATAGGAGCATTAGAGTCCAGTGCGGGGTCCGCAGATCATCCGAGGATTTGAAGATCTAGGCAGTCTGACTAGCTTTCAGCAACAGATGTTTTGTGGCTGCAACTGGTAGAGCAGTGATGCCCAAATTGCGGCCCGGGGGCTGCTTGCAGCCCTCCTGACCTTTCCATGCAGCCCCTTGGTGAACAGCAGCACTGGTCTGCTGTTTACTTGACTAAGCACTAACATTCAGAATGGATGTAAATAAGGCTTCCTGCACCACTTAACTTTAGAAACGCCTTCATTTTTTTAAAGACGGCAAACGTGTAAAAATGAGATTCTCTTCAAAATTAAAAAATGTGTATTTTCTTAACATGCTGAACCTTTTCACTTCAGTACATCCGATAATATTACTGCATTGAGAGGTATTTTTTTTAATGATTTTCAAATAAGAATTTAGAAACATACATGCTTCCACTGACCCTGACAGTAATGCCAATAGTGAACTAAGAGGCAAGTCGGGGTGTACTAGGTTGGTATTATAAATGGACAACATAGTAAATCAAGCACAAGAGAAGGAAAAGGAGGTAAACTGGGGGAAAAAACAATTGGCTAGGATCACACAATTTGATCAAAGTGGGATCCCAGGTTTCCTGGGTTTGCATTCTGCAATTCAGCCGTTACATGTACATGCTGCGCTTCCCCTACACCACCTTACAAACCCCATATTGCCCGACCTTCACCCTGCTGCCATCAATGCAGTCCTCGGTTACACCACAGACCATATTTTGTGGCCCTTGGGAAAATGTTTGAGAGTACCCATGCATTAGAGGGTGCCAGGCACAAAATTATTTGCCTTGAACAAAAGTGACAATGGAGGTATAACTGGGCTGTAGTAGACTCTTTTGACTCCATGGAGCATATAGTTGCCACTGGGGCAGATACCTCCCCCAAAAATATTTTTGTTTCATGTGGCATTTGGAGTCTCCGAATCAACCTGTGGGAGACTTACTTTTTTTTTCTTCTTCTTACAATTAATGGATCGCGGGTGGGATGGAATCTGCATTATGTATGGTCAAAAATCTGATATAGCATGCTAGCATTTGGTGCATGTCTTGGGCATTTTGTAGCTAGTTTAGTGGCACAATGCTCTGACGGGGGGCCTGCACCTAGGCCCAGCAGCTCACGGCCGCAGGCTATGCACTCAGCTAGTTCGCAAGCAGCTGTGCATGCTGGGGAGAAAAAAAAACTAGGGCCTGCAATTGGACAGTGACCATGTGTAGGAAGCTGGGTTTGTTGCAGTAACACCCCCCCCCTCTCTTCCCCCCCTCCCCCACACACACACACACACTTTTTGCCAGATTTTTGAGGCACTTCGACTTGATGTGCCCTGGGTCCCTGCTAATCAGGTTCCCAGGGCCTGTGTTCTTTCCCAAAACTGTACATTGGTATTCACAATTGGCAACTAGCTGGCCACATTTAAGTCTCTTATAATGGATACCATGGGTTCCAAGGGCACTGTGACCAGGGAAGGCCTACAAGGGCCGCAGCACATAATGTGCCACCCTTCGAGGTCCTGTACCTTAACACACACACACACACTGCCATTGCAGGCTGCGTGTTTTGGTGCAGAGAAAAGTGAAGAGTCGACAGGGCACCCATACTTTTGTGCCAGGCCTGCAACCCACTGCCTATGGTATAGGTAAGACACCCCTCTAGCTGGGCGCACTATACCACTGGTGAGGGTACAGTTGCATGAGCACTGTGCCCCTACAGTGTCTAAGTCCATTATTAGGCATTGTATCTGCAGTAAAGCCATAAAAGAGTATATGGTCTGGGAGTTTGTCATTAGAAATTCCACAGCACCATAATGGCTTTACTGAATTCTGGGAAGTTTGGTAACATAATAAACCGACACTGATGCCAGTGTGGGATTCATTATACCATGCTGTCAGAGGGCATCTTAGAGATTCCCCCTGAAAAACGACCCGCCTCTGGTTATTTCCCTGACTGGTAAACCCCAGCCTGCCACCACAAGACATGTTTCTGGACCCCTGGGGTGGGAGCCTTCGCTCCCTGGGCCCAGAAACAAAGCCTTTCCTGGATGGAGGTGTTCACACCTCCCCAGCTCAGGAGGAGGCGTCTGTGGCGGGGGAGCTTCAAAGGCCTTGCTACCTTTGTAACACGACCCCTAGCCTCTCCTGCTATCAGGAGCATGCCCCCTTCCTGTCTCACCCCCTTTTCGACGGGAAGACAGGCAGGAAACATTATAGCAGCCCACAAGGTGTGCCCACTTCTGCCAACCCCACCCCTCAGGTGGGGAAGTGAGGTGAAGCCTACTCTTCAGTGCCCGCCATCTTGCAGATGGCAGGCACTCTCCGATTAGGGATTGTGCCCACTCCCCCACGTGGGGTGAGCACACCAAGGCTGTAGTCACCCTAAGGTCAGTAGCCCATTGGCTACTGACCTCGAGACCCCTAAAAACACCCCCTAAATACAGTATTTAGGGGGCAGCCCTGAACCAAAAAGGCAGATTCCCACAACCTACGAAAGATGAAAGAAGACGCCCAGCAGAGGAGACTGCAGTGAAGAACTGACTTGGCCCAAGCCCTACCGGCCTGTCTGCAGTTTTCAGAGATCTTGTGCCAAAAATCGCCTTGTCCTGCAGCCAGCATCGTCCAGAACCCTTGGGAGGACTGACTGCGTTCAACAAAGACCGGATCTCTTGTGAACAGCAGCTTTGTTCAAAAGAATCTCCAAAGAAAGACTCCGAGCCTGCTGAATACAAAAAACCTGATGCCTGGAACCACCACTGCACCCGACTCCTACGGCCCGAGTCCAAGTGACCCACCGGTCCCAGCGAGGTCCCCCAGCGCTCCAGAGTCCGAGTCCACCGTGGGTTGACCCCTCCAGGACTCCCCGACGTCGCCCGCAGTCTCTGCACAGAGACCCTCCCACCCCAACCGCGAGTGACCTTGTAAGGTGAAATCCAACCTCAAAAGACACACCTGCATCCAGCCGCCCTGAACCCTGGAGAAGAGGACCTGTGGTGCACCTATGTCCCCGAGCACTCCAACTTACCTGCCCAGCTGTTGGTTCCTCCCAGAAGACTTCCTGGACCGAGCCTGCAGCCAAAATCCAAAACACACAACTCCCATTGAAAACAGGGCACCCAACGCTAAATCACCACTCTGCACCCGGCTGCCCCTGTGCTGCTGTGGGTGCACCTTGTGTGCTAACTCTGATCCCGTTTACCCAGAGCTAAACACTAGGATCTTTGCTCCAACATCCAAGTGGCATGCCCGTGAGAAGCCATCAACCGGAGGCCCCCTCTCCCCCATTGGATAACATTGGGCCTCAGCACTCTGCACCCGGCCGCCCTAGTGCCGCTGAGGGTGCTCTTTGAGTGCATCCTTGACCCTGGGGGAAACCCTTGTCCTAACCCCAGAAACTCACCCCTCAAGACAGTTTACTTACCTGCAAAACAATAACCCTATATTCCTCCATAGGATTGCATTGACTATTTTCGTCTGAAAAACCTCTAAGTGTGGAGGGTATTTGTATGGGAACCTAAGAAACTGTGCTTTGAGAAACTGTTTTACTTACGTTTTATCTATGAAATCTCCCAGTGTGATATCTAGTCATATCACACAGAGTAGGAAAAGTAATCTGAAATGTAATCATAAAGTAATTACAAATTAACTGCAAAGTAACTAACTGTTTCTGATCATTTGACTTACCTGTAACAAAGCCAATTGCTTTCAACTGTATTATTATTGAAAAGTACTATTTTACTTACCTGCACCAAGTCCTGTTTGGTTCTAAAAATAAAATACAACAAAGAAATATTTTTATACAAAACAATTGGTCAGAGTTCAGTTTGAGTGTGTGCAATCCTTTCTTGCCTGAGTGTGTGCAATAAAAGCTTAAAACTACCTTCTGATAAAGCCTTAGTGCTTGCCCACACTACCACAAATGGAGAGTAAGGTATTATCTACTTTTACCTCTGTAAGCCTTTGGGGGTCCACTGGACTCTGTGCACACTATACCTTACTTTTGTATAGTATATACACAGCCAGCTTCCTACACCATGCACATCAGGGAATGTTGCTGATATGCCCTGCAGCAAATCCCATTGCACAAGTCTAAAGGGTGATCAGCTGGAATTGGTCAGACTGGAGGTTTGTATGCTGTGGCCTGCCCAGTTGGTTGGACAGTGGGTTGTGTGTAGCCAACTCCAGCACAGTAGCGGTTTACCACAGGCCACCTGGCCGAAGGCTACGCTTAGTAGCAGTTTCCTGCTCAATGTCTTAGGAACAGTGTGGTAACACAAAAAAATAATCTTAAACATTCACTGGAAAAAACTTTGAGTAAGCTTGTTTGTTCAGCTCATAGGATATTGACTGATTTTTTTAAACTAACATTCTCTGGACACAATACAGGTTAAATGAAGTTTAGGTTAAGAAACAAACCTAAAAAACCCTTTTTTCGTTAAACTACTCTGACTATAAACTACACATCAGCGTTTTGTAATTAACATGAAATCTAAACTGAGTATTTGCAAAATATCTTGTAGTGGTGGCTTTTTCTACAGAGGTAAGAATCATGTGTATCCCTGCCTAGACAACTGGCTGTTGAAGGAGAATTCTGTCCAAAAATTCAACATACAACCATGTTGTTGCACAAATGCTGGATTCACTGGTAGTGGCACAAAAAATCACACTTTCACACAACAATGTGATACTTCACAGGGAATGACATGTTTCTCGGTCCAGGGGATAGCGTATCATGCAGCTGAAAGAGTTCTGGCATTCCCGTGCCAAACTGCATATGTGCCCACTTCGGGATTGCTTAATGAGTCAGTCGCTGCAAGTGATTGGTTCATGGTAGGATGTAGTCAGTCAATCAGTCCAGATTTGTTGTGCATGGCTAATCGCCCACGAGGGTATCCAGTCGCTCTGTTCTTGCTGGGTTCAGTCAAAAAGCCAGGTCTTGAGTCCCTTTCTGAATTCAGGGAAAAAGGTGCAAAGGGAGGTCATTCCAGGACTTGATGGCAAGGTAGGAGAAGGACCGTCCTCCACTGTAGCTTCGGCGGATGCTTGGAGTGAGGGCGAGGGAGGCAGAGTGCAGGTGTCTGGAGGGTTGGTGGAAGTTCAGACGATGGTTGATGTATGCTGGTATCTGGTCATGGAGGGCTGTGTGGGCCTGTGTCAGTATCTTGAATTGCCATCTTTTCTGGATGGGGAGCCGGTGGAAGTTCCTAAGGTTGGGGGTTGAGGGGGGGTGATATGAGTCCGTTTGGGGAGGTTGAGGAGGAGTCTGCCATCTGCGGTCTGTGTAGTCTGAAGTCTCCTCAGGAGTTGGCTGGTGATTCCAGTGTACGGCGCTTTGCTGTAGTCCAGCCGACTGGTGAAAAGGGTTTGAGTGATGGTCTTTCTGGTGCTGATGGGGAGCCATCTGAAATCTTTCAGAGCATGCGGAGGGTTGTGGAAGCAGGAGAAAGACTGCGTTGATCTGGCGTTTCATTGTGAGTTTGCTGTCCAGGATGATGCCAAGTTTGCGGGCGTTGTCTGTTGGTGTGGGTCAGAGTTCAGTGGGCCACCACGTGTCGTTCCAAGGGGAGTTGGTCTTCCCAAAAATCAGCACTTCTGCCTGTGTTGAGCTTCAGGCAATTGGACTTCATCCAGTCGGTGACACTAGTCATGCAGTTGTGGAAGTTGGTCCTAGTGGTGAAGGGGTCTTCCAAGAGCGAGAGGATGAGCTGGGTGTCTGCGTAGGATATGATGTTGAGGCCGTGGGTTCTGACTATGTCGGCCAGGGGTGCATTTAGGTGTTGAACATGGTGGGGATGGTGGATGAACCTTGAAGGACTCCACAGATGATGCTCTTGGGTTCCGAGGTGCAGGGTGGTAGGTGGATTCTCAGATTTTATCCTGAGAGAAAGCATGCAGTCCATTTGAGGGAGTCTCCCTGGATCCCAGCGTGGGGAGTCTTATTCTGGGGTTAGACTCGGGGGGGTCCCCCAGGGTCAAGGATGCACTCTTGTTACACCCTCAGCGGCACTAGGGTGGCCGGGTGCAGAGTGCTGAGCCCAAGTTATCCAATGGGGGATAGAGGGCCTCTGGTTGGTGGCTGCTGACTAGCAGGCCACTGGGTTGTGGGCGCAAAGCTCCTGGACTTAAGCTC
The DNA here is from genome assembly GCA_963921515.1 of Calotriton arnoldi. Classification (NCBI taxonomy): domain Eukaryota; kingdom Metazoa; phylum Chordata; class Amphibia; order Caudata; family Salamandridae; genus Calotriton; species Calotriton arnoldi. The sequence goes on from CAWUFW010003156.1 coordinate 545,629, forward strand.
AGGGCAAATGGGGGTTTAGGCCAGCACAAAAGGTGCACCCTCAGCGGCACTGGGGCCACCGGGTGCAGAGTGCTGTTTTGGCGTCGGGTGCCCTGTAGCTTTCAATGGGGAGTCTCCGGTTTGCAAACACACTGCAGGCTCGGGGACGAAGGTCTTCTGGGTGCGACCACCACTTGGAGAGGTAAGTTGGGATGCTGGGGGTTGGTTGGGCACCGTCGGTTGAGCCACCCAAGGCCGTGGGTTGTCGGGTGCAGGGGTGCCTTTTGGGGTCGGATCTTCTTACCAGCTCCTGGTCGCGGTTGGGGGTCCTTCCGGTTTGAGGCTGCAGGCGTCGGCTGGAGGCTTGAGGCAGGTCAGGGGTCACCGGATATCTGGTCAGGATCGCCGGGGAGACCTCCTCTTGGTGTTGGGCCACTCGGGCCCATGGGCGCCTGGTGCAGAGTGGTGCAGACCCGCGGATCCTTGCGGAGCTGCAGTCTGTTGAACAAATCCGGTGTTCACAGGAGTCAGTCTTTGGGATGGAAGGCAGGCAGGTCCTCCAGGTTTCTCGAGGTTGCTGGCTGCAGGGGACACAGGGGTTTCGCTGGAGCAGGTTCGAGGTGGGGACAGGCCGGTAGGGCTGGGGCCAAGTCAGTGGGTGTCCTCCTCTTGTTAGCTTCGGCACAGCTGTTCGGTCCTTCTTCTTTTCTTCTTTTGGTTTCTTGTCTGAGAAAGCAAGGTTCAGGGGTGCCCCTAAATACTAGGTTTAGGATACTTACAGGTAGATAAAAGGTTGGGTCCAATGGGTCCCTTCTCTGGGGTGGGTACACCCCTATTATGGCACCCTCCAGTGGGAGGGGGCATAAGCCTTTCCCTGGTTGGCTGGGTCCCCCATCTGCAGGATGGTGGGGACTGAGAGTTGTGCTTCACCTCGCCTCCCCACCTGAGGGGTGGAGTTGGCAGAGGTGGGCACACCTCTCTTCCTCACTTTTTCCTGCCAGTTCTCCCGCCCAAAGTGGGGGTCAGAACCAGTAGGGACCAGTTGCTGAAAGCAGCAAGTGGCCTGGGGAAGCTCACAAAGGCGGCAAGCTTTTGAAGCTTCACCTTTGTGAACCCTGCCCATCCTGGGGGAGGAGGCTTGGCACCTCGTCCCAGGATGTGCATTGTTTCAGGCCCCCGAGAGCAGCAGGCTCTCGACCCAGGGGTCCGATACATGTCTGGTGGTATCAGCTGAAAGCAGCCACTCAGCCTGGACACTAGTGGTACGTCGTTTTTCAGGGGGTATCTCTAAGATGCCCTCTGTGCGTTTTTAATTAAATCCCACACTGGCATCAGTGTGGGTTTAATGTGCTGAGAAGTTTGATACTATAAATACTAATGTCCTCTTAAGGAGGCACGCCTGGCTCCGTGTATCTGGTTTTAAACCTGAGGTTTAAACCTCCATTTTAAATACCCCATTCAATAAGGAACATCTATTTGGCCCAGCGGTAGATTCTTCACTTGAGAAAATGAAGAAAGATACTGAGGTAGCCAAATCTATGGGAGCCCTTCAGTCCACACAGGGTTGTGCTTCCTTTCGGCGCTCCTTCTACCGAGGAGGTTCCAAAATTACCTCATCAGAAGCCACCTTCACCTAGAAGGGCAATAACCAACCCTCTCCATCTAAGAGTTATTTCAGAGGAGGGTACAGGGGTAACAATGGTAAGGGCAGGGGATGGGGTTCAAATTCACGCAACTCCCCCGCCAACACAAAGCAGTGACTTGCCTTCACTTCCCCCCGACCACTCAACACCTTTCGGTGGAAAACTGTCAGATTTTCTACCAGTCTGGCAATCAATAAAAACAGACAATTGGGTACTCCAAATTATCCGTTCTGGTTACTGCCTGGAATTTATCAACACGCCTCCAAATATTCCACCAAAACCACAGAAACTGTCACCAGACCATCTATACCTCCTCAAACAGGAGGTTCAGTCTCTACTTCTAAAACGGGCCATAGAACCTGTGCCGCCTCAACATCAAGGGTCGGGCGTATACTCTTTTTATTTCCTGATTTCCAAAAAAGGCGGTTCTCTCAGACCGATCTTAGATCTCAGAGAACTCAACAGGTACATTCATTCAGACCATTTCCACATGGTGACACTTCAACAGGTACTTCCTCTCCTACAAAAAGGCGATTTTCTATCTACCCTAGATCTAAAGGACGCCTACTTTCATATACCAGTTCACCCTGCTCATAGCAAATTCCTCAGGTTTGTGGTAGCGGGTCAACACTATCAGTTCAGGGTACTCCCATTCGGGGGTCACCACCGCCCCCAGAGTCTTCATAAAATATCTGGCGGTAGTAGCTGCTCACCTAAGGAGACAAAGCATCCACCTCTTCCCATACTTAGACGATTGTTGGTACGTGCTGGCTACTATGAGCCAATGTCGGCAGCACACTTTCAAAACAATTCGGCTACTGCATCAACTAGGGTTCACAATCAATGTGCCAAAGTCACATCGCCAACCAACCAATACAAAGGACTACCTAGGAGCCACAATAGATACTCAAAAAAACTCTCGCTTTTCCCAGCTCAGACAGAATTCGAAATATTCAGGCTTTAGTTCTCCGCTTTCAACCCAACAGTTGGATTCCAGCTCGTACTTGCATGCAGCTACTGGGAATTATGTCATCCTGCATTATGATAGTTCCCCATGCCAGACTACACATGCTTCCACTTCAAGAATGTTTAGCCAGTCAGTGGAACCAGTCTCAAGGTCTATTAACCAATCTAGTGTTGGTAAGCGGCCGTACTCATCGCTCTCTGCAGTGGTGGAACACACAAAATTTATCAAAAGGACGGCTGTTTATAGACCCGGTTCCACAGATAGTACTGACAGCGGACGAGTCCCTCACTGGCTGGGGGGGCTCATCTACAACAACACACAGTGCAAGGCTTGTGGAGCCAACGACAGAAGTTGCTCCACATCAATCACCTAGAGCTGCTTGCAATAATCCTAGCACTCAAGGCGTTTCAAACTCACTTTGGTATGGTATATACAGAGCTAGCTTCCTACAATGCAGGATCCATTTGAACCCAGCTAGCTTGCGGTCTTCCCTCCTGTTCTTTAGATTTTTTGTTGGACTCCTTAATATCCAAGGGATTATCAAGAGATTTTAGCTCTCCAGCCCCAACCAGTGCCTGTATTGGTCTCTGCACTAACTGAAATGTTCTCTGTCCCTTGCAGTGGACCTGTCACTTCTGACGCTCCTTTTAATCAGACAACTGTCCTTTCTAAATCTGGGTAGCAGAAACTGCAAACAATCTGGTGTAAGAAACTGACTCTATATATACTACACCAAAATGAGGTATAGTGTGTATTGGGTCCAGGTGACTCCAGAGGTAGGCAGAGGTTAAAGTTAGATAGAACCTTACTCTCTAATAGTGGTAGCTTGGTCGAGCAGTAATGCAGTATCAGAGGACAGTGTTAAGCATTTGATGTACACACTCAGTCAGCAAATGAATTCACACACTCAAGAACTGAACTCTAGGCCAATTGTTTTTGTGTAAAAAATATACTGTTGTTTATTTTAGAACCAAGCACGCCTGGCACAGGTAAGCATAAAATACTTTGTAGTAATAAGTTACTGAATGTCGAACAGTTTGAAAATGCAATGGAAATTGTACTTTGTTTGATTTACAGGGGATCAGTAGTATGCAACACTTAGCAAATGCAGTACATTGGAATGAATAGGCTTTTTCAGTAAATTGCAGGTAAGTTACTTTTACGTTACTTTTTCTAACTCAGTGCTGGATGCCTCGATTCAGCACTGGGACATTTCCTGGAAACAGGTGAGTAAATGCGTTTTTGTTATTTGTGCAATTTTTAAAGAATATTTTCACATTTCAAAACTCCACACTTAGAAACTTTTTGGAGCAGTACATTGAAATGAATGGGCTGTTTCAACAAATTGCAGGTAAGTTACTTTTACGTTACTTTTTCTAACTCCGTGCTGGATGCCTAGATTCAGCACTGGGACATGTCCTGCAAACAGGTAAGACACGTTTTGGTTAATTGTACCATTTTTAAAGACTATCTTTGGTTTTCAAAACTCCACACTTAGTCGTTTTTCGAAGAAAAATTGTCAATGTTATCCTATGGAGGAAAAACAGGTTATCGGTTTGCAGGTAAGTGACGACTGTGGGAGTTAAGGTTCTGGGGTTAGAACAAGGGTTCCCCCAGGGTCAGTGATGCACTGTTGTTGCACCCTCAGCGGCACTAGGGCGGCCGGGTGCAGAGTGTTGAGGCCCAATGTTATCCTATGGAGGATAGGGGTCTCCGGTTGGTGGCTGCTGGCAAGCAGGCCACTGGGTTGTGGGAGCAAAGCTCCTAGGGTTTAGGTCAGGGCAAATGGGGAAACAAGTAGGCACAAAAGGTGCACCCTCAGCGGCACTGGGGCGGCCGGGTGCAGAGTGGTGTTTCGACGTCGGACGCCCTGTTGTTCTCTATGGAGAGCCTCCGGTTTGAAGAAGGGCTGCAGGCTCGGGAGGGGGGGTTGGGGGGGGTTCGGGGGGGGGTGCGACCACCACTTCGAGGGGTAAGTTGGGATGTCTTGGGATGGTTAGGCACCGTTGGTTTGGGCACACAAGGCAGTGGGGCGTCGGGTGCAGGGGTGCCTTTTAGGGTCGGATTTTCTTACCCGCTCTGGTCGCGGTAGAGGGGGGCCTCTGGATTGAGGCTGCAGGCGTCGTCTGGAGGCTTGAGGCAGGTCAGGAGTCGCCGGATCTCTGGCCAGAATCGCCGGGGTGACCTCCTCGTGGTGTTTTTCCACTCAAGCTCGGGCCGGGTTCGGCGGGTGCAGAGTGGGCTGGATTCGCGGTGTCTGGCCGGAGCCAGAAGCTGCAGTTTAAACACGACCGGTGTTCACGGGAGAAACGGTCTTGGAAGTGAAGGCAGGCAGGTCCTCCGGGGTTTGTGAGGTTGCTGGTTGCTGGACATGCCGGGATTTCGCAGAAGCATGTTCGAGGGGAGACAGGCCTTTAGGGCTGGGGTCAAGTCAGTGGGCGCGTTCCTCTTGTTAGCTGTGCACGGCTCTTCGTCCTTCTCCTTCTTTTCTTCTTGTTGGTAGGCTGGATCTGAGGAAGTAAGGTTCAGGGTGCCCCTAAATACTGAATTTAGGGGCGTTACAGGTAGGTAAAGGGCAGGGACCAATGGGTCCCTTCCCTGGGGTGGGTACACCCCTATTCTGCCACTCTCCAGTGGGAGGGGGCAGGAGCCTGTCCCTGGTTGGCTGGGTCCCCCATCCTCAAGATGGCGGGGACTCTAGGTTGTGCTTCACCTCGCCTCCCCCACCTGAGGGGTGGAGTTGGCAGAGGTGGGCACACCTCCCTTCCTCACTTGTTTTTCCCGCCTGTTCTCCCGCCCAAAGTGGGGGTAGAACCAGTGGGGACCAGTTGCTGAAAGCAGCAAATGGTCTGGAGAGGCTCACAAAGGCGGCATGCCTTTGAAGCTTCTCCTTCGTGAACCCTGCCCATCCTGGGGGAGGAGGCTTGGCACCTCGTCCCAGGATGTGCATTGTTTCAGGCCCCCGAGAACAGCAGGCTCTCGACCCAGGGGTCCAGAAACATGTCTGGTGGTGGCAGCCTAAGCAGCCACTCAGTCAGGTCACTAGAAGTTGGTCAAGTTTCAGGGGGCATCTCTAAGATGCCCTCTGGTGTGCATTTTACATTAAATCCCACACTGGCATCAGTGTGGGTTTAATGTGCTGAGAAGTTTGATACCAAACTTCCCAGTCTTCAGTGTAGCCATCATGGTGCTGTGGAGTTCGTAATGACAAACTCCCAGCACCATATACTCTTAATGGCAGCACTGCACTTACAGTGCCCAGGAATGGACTTGGGCACTGTAGGGGTACAGGGCTCATGCACCTGTACCCTCACCACTGGCATAGTGCACCCAGCTAGAGGGGTGACTGATGTATGCCAGGGCAGTGGTTTGTGGGCATGGCACACATCGGCATGGCAGATGTGTGCCATGTCGACTCTTCACTTTGTTCTGCACCAAGACACGCAGCCTGCAAAGGCAGTGTGTGAGGGTCAGGGTACAGGACCTCTAAGGGTGGCACAATAAGTGCTGCAGCCCTTTGAGGCCTTCTCTGGTCACAGTGCCCTGGGTACCTGTGGTACCATTTACCAGGGGCAGACATGTGGCCAGAGATGCCAATTGGGTTTAGGCTTCAATGCAGTTTTAGGGAAGGAACATAGGCCCTGGGCACCTGATTAGCAGGAGCCCAGGGCACACTCACTCAAAGAACATCAGCAATTCAGCAAAAAGAGGGGGCATACCATGCAGAAAGAGGGCACTTTATCACATCTGGCCTTTATTCTCTAGACCCTTTTATAATTTTGATTCGTCATTGATGTAAAAAAAAAAAAAAAACCTAGGGTCTTTGGTGGTTATGAGGCAGTCGAAAACATGCATTGGGAAGGCAGTGGCTCTGTTCCTAGAGCACCATATGCTTCAGTGATTTCAAGTATCCTGCCATGGATATACCCCCATTGCGAGTGGCACAGGAGCCTGAGAGAAGTGAGGACCTTGTTCAAAGAGCCAGGTCTTCATCTTCTTTTGGAATTCAAGAATTGAAAAGGAAGCTCTGCTGTGCAGTGGCAGGTTGTTCCAGGGGTGATGTACGAGACCGTCCTACCACCTGATCTGGTCTTGTGTATGTGTGGGATGTGTGCTAGAAGTAGTCGGGCCTAGGGGAGGTTTACGGATGGAGGTACAGCTATTGAGGTAGGCCCGGCCGATGTCGTGTAGCACTGTGAAGGTGTTTGTGAGAAGTTTGAACTGTGCCCATTTGTGTATTGGAAACCATTAGCGCTCCTTCATGTGTGGGTTTATGCATGAACTAAAGAGTCGCTAAGAAAATTACAAACACAAGTGAAATTATAAATTCCTCATGACAATAAAATATAAAGTGAGTGCTTTGATGTAAATCAAAATTGCAACACAGTTTGCCCAAGAGCTCTAGATTCCTTTATTTGTGTACTTTGTCTAATTGCTGAGTAATCAAAAGAAGTTGAGAATTGTGCGAGACCCTCGCCTTTTTGGGGGGTGTGGGGGGTGACCGCTACCTTTATGGTGACTCAGTTACTTCTAGTCTGCAGTCTTTCCAATCCGAGCACCGACCAGTCTTCCCTTGGTCATCAGCCATATCCACTACACCACATTTAAAGAGAGAACTGGCTGGATATGCACTACAACACATACTCTTCACCTACTGTGCAAAACGCTGGATTTCTTTCAGAGGTTATATCTACTCCCACTGTAGAAGGTGCGGTACCCCCAGGTTGTGAATAGATAAGATCTTTATTTGAATTAATAGGGTCACCTTAATTATATATTTTTGTTGCGTGAATATTTGATAGATTCACACGTGAACCACTCAGATTCCACGAGGTGAAAAGGGGTAGGTAGGAAACAAATATGTAACTGTTAAGTCAAATATTGTGCCTGTGATGGATGCCGATGGAAGCTTGCAGTCAGGTGGCACCTGTAGTATGGGGCATTAGGTGCTTTTATTTCAAAGTCATAGGCAGTCCTTATTGAGTTTGTAGTTTAGAAAAGAACAAGACACTATTTTAAATCCCACAATACATAGGGAAAGTGCTAGTTTGTGCTTTTGTACTAGATAACAAGCAGCAAAGTTACTGTTACAAGTAGGTTACGTCTCATTATTGCCTTGCGTGCTGTGAAGTCTAATATGGAGCATCTCAGCATCCCAAGTGTGACCCTTCCTCTTATGATTCACATTCTGTTCCTGATACAGAGGTGAATAGGGTTGGGGAATGTCCTCTTAAGAAAAAGTTTGCAAAAAATGTGGTTGGTACCAAGCTTAATTTGGAAATGTGCTTGCTGTGGTGTCTTGGTTGTTACCATCCTGGGAGGTTGCACCCATAGGTTGTACTGGCTTTGTTCTCATCACTTTTCTGGTCTGGTTGCACCCATAGGTTGTACTGGCTTTGTTCTCATCACTTTTCTGGTCTATCTATGTAAACCTTTATTCATTAAGATATGTTGCTATGCATAGATTTTGTTTTTCAACATGAGCCCTGAAAACGTGGCCTTGTTTCGCGGTCACTTTGTTGAATTGTTAGTTTGTGGCAGCTTTGAAGTTGTCACTGACCGTGCTGCCTTTTCCACTCCAGTAGGCCAGCCAAGAAAGGAGGTAAACAGCAGATTACTACCGCCGCTGACTCTGAGGAAGAAGAGGAAGGTTTGCCAATGACCTATGATGAAAAACGGCAGCTCAGCCTGGACATCAATCGGCTACCTGGAGAGAAACTTGGCCGGGTTGTGCACATTATACAGTCACGAGAGCCTTCCCTCAGAGACTCCAATCCAGATGAAATAGAAATAGATTTTGAAACTTTGAAACCCACCACGCTGAGAGAATTAGAGCGATACGTCAAATCTTGTTTACAGAAGAAACAAAGAAAACCCTGTTGTAAGTGAAAACACCTTAATCTATTTGTTACTTCGTGCTTGGTGGGCTGCCTTCGTGGGAAGGATTACAGTGATTGCAAACCTACTTCCGGTGTGGAGTGCATGCAATATAAAGAATTGCATCTTGAAATTTAATCCGCTACCTGAAACAATATCTGGATTACTTTGCATGCAATCCAAAACAAAGTGTATTCGGTAGGAGTCATTAAACTTTTTCTTTTCTAAAATCTTCAGTGCACATGGGAATCACGTTCTTTTAGGACCATAATGAATAGGCTTGGTTTAATTCATATACATGATGTTGCCTCTTCTAAGGCATCTGAACATTATTTGGTTAGATATGAACTTCCTAAGAATGTTCTGGCATTTTAAGGACACCAACTAAAAGTTGGCTGTAATGTGCCTTTCTACCATCTTTCTAAAAGAGGGAACTCAGTTTGTGCTTCAATTGAAAAACTTAGTTAAAGACTCCTTTGTTCCAAATTGTACTTGTCTGGTTTCATTTGAATGTATACATGTATGCTTACCCATGTGTTAATACACCTAAGATATGGGTATGTATGTCCCTATGGTGAGCTTTTTTTTTTTTTATGGAGCGCATCTGTACACCAAAAAAACTCTATAGCTGCCTAGTGGTTGGTGTAGTAGCTGCCCTCCTTAAAACGTTCTTTATTGGTGTTTTGCACATACGTAAAAATGTAATGTTGTATTACATCTTATTAAAGGGAAAGGCTCCCAAAGAAGAAAGCGTTTATTGCAATAATGGACCAAGTCAGAATTTTTATGTTCACCTTTTTGTTGTTTGTTTCATACATATCCGGTCATATGAAAGTGCTTCAATTTTTAGGTTGAACTTGGTTTTGGTTAAGCATGGTGAGTAGAAGAGAAACCATCATAAAGACATATAAATGGATTTTAGTACACTTCTAGAACTTTGCATAACCGTTTCATTCAATTCAGTAGTTGAACTATCTTCTGTAGCTGTCAAGGCTCAACATTTTTTTCTAGTGCAAGAAGTGTTGTTAAAAAGCCGTTCAATCTATGCTTCCAGTGATAGATTAGGGTCAAAACAAATTCTTTAATACCAAATATTGCAAATGTTCATCCATTTACTTTTAGATGAGACTGTTCTTGGCCTAGTGCAGGGGTCTCCAACCTTTTCTGTAAAATAGGTACGTGTATAGCCAATGAGAATTAGTGTTGTAATGGTGATTACTTCAGACTATATTACATTAGTGAGCACCATATGCAAGATTATGAGCAGTAACTACCTCAGTTCATCAGGCATGGTTGCCAGCAGTAATGTAGAAAATGCTTTGCCATTGTTTAAATAACTCTATGTAAGTAATGCATAACAGCCCTAGGTGAAATGTCAGGTAGTAACAAGAGTAATAAGTATCTCCAACACTGCATGAATTATTGCTCAAATATCACCTTTAAATATATTTTAGAAATGCATTTAACCATTTCTCTAAAGTTCTGAAAATATACACACATTGAAATCTCAAATACACTCTTATTAACTTCGGTCCACGTACATTAATTCATCTGAGTAGAAGCTTATTATTTATTAGGCTGGACTGCACACAGGAGAGCTACTATTGAGTAGCTGAAGAGCTACAAGCAGCTACAAATTGTAGAAGCCTGGTCTAGAGTGTAACCTTTTTTTTTCTTTTTTATAAGCTATTAACACTTCTTCCAGGTTTTCATGCTGCTGAACTATTTCATCAGTTAATTGTGCGTGTGATTTGGTCAGTGCTCATTGTGGTTGTGCTTTTACCTGCATTTATCCTGTTCCCATAGAGTATGGCTGTCTCTCTGGTCTATAATATGTGTAGCCCAATTGCCTTTGCTTTACCCTGTACTTTATGTACTGTCTCGTGTCCTTCCTAAATTTAAAGCTTTGCTTTTAAGTCAATATGCTTTACTTGTAGTATCATCTATGTTTTTTTGTTGGTCAGTGTTTTGCTGATTGGTACACTAAACATAGCTATTTATTTTCCCTGCCCCACAATTGCAATGTTGTCGGGTCCTCTAGAAGCTACGCTTCTCCTTCATGGGCTGCTCTCCGATGCTCAAATAGCATAGTCTCTCCCGCCTGTGCTTGATCCAGGAACACACTTTACATATATTCAATCTGAATTGAAATCACTGTACTTTATAAGAGGCACAAGTATGTCATTTTCTTTCTAATGGCTACTTCTAACTACAGAGTCCACACCTTCTGATTAATTCTGGGTGCCAGGCTGTATCTGGAAAACTCAAAAAGCAGTACCTCCTGCACACACAGGTGGCAAGATGAGTCTCACGCATCGACTCCGTTCTGCTCCAGAAGTGACAAGCGGAGCCGCATAGAAGTGCCACCCATGCTCCCTGATGTCAGTTCCTTTTCTTTATACATCTTTAGATGTAGATCCAGAGCTCCACTCCTCTCTTTCTGTACTCATTAAAGAGATTTCTTTCCTTCAGTTTCTCCAGTGTTCAAGGGAACATGTCACCCCCCTGGAACTACAGGTTTTAAACCTTGCAGAGACTGCCTCAAACAGATGTCTGTGACAGATCACCAAAAGGGTCTCTCTAGTGCTTGAGTTCGGCGCACTACTCTAAGGCCTACAATGACGCACCCAGATGAATCTGAAAGCTATCCAGGAACATGAAGCGCTGCCTTGCGAAACACCTGAAGACACCACACAGGTCTCACTCAATGTCTAATTTGAGAGTTCAGATCCAGTGCTGCACATATCTGTGTCTGAACTGGGGTGGCAAAGTGAGCTAAAGAATGATGATGGATTCAACCCAGATCTGTGACTGGGGGTGAGTGTTTGAAAAGTTTCAGCACTCCGTCCATCATCTCCTTGTGTTTGCTTTGTTCGCCCTAAGTTGGCAGGGTATGCCCAGACGTGGGTCCCTTGCTCACTTTGCCACTGGATTCAAGCTAGCCTGGCTGATGAGGGCTGTTAGCCCGAAACCGGTCCCAGGATGCTTGATTCCGGTCCAGGGAAGACATGGCTTGGCAGTTCGGTCTGGACTGTTCCCATGAGGCACAGGGTCAAGACTGATTTGCATATAGCTGTGTCTGAACTGGGGTGGCAAATTGAGCTAAAGAATGATGATGGATTCAACCCAGATCTGTGACTGGGGGTGAGTGTTTGAAAGGTTTCAGCACTCCGTCCATCTCCTTGTGTTTGCTCCTAGTCCCGAAGCACGTCCTGGACACCTCCCAATCCGGCTTCTGAAGCAACCACCGCACGAAGACTGCACTCCTCGCTGCCACCAACATCCGCTCCTTCCTCAACCGGGGCAAGACCGCAGCCCTCCTACTAGACCTCTCGGCCACCTTCAACACCATCTCCTACCACACCCTAATCACGAGACTCCACGACACCGGTTTCTGCGACAAGGCACTTGACTGGATCCACTCCTTCCTCACCGGCCGGACTCAGCGAGTTAGACTACCACAGTTCCTCTCAGAACCCACAGAGATCAGCTGTGGAGTGCCCCAGGGTTCTCTTCCAGGGGATACTCATCAATAGTCATAAGCAGTGAATAATCTCCGCCCACGTGCGGGAACCCGGAGCATATATAAAAATACATATATATGTGTATGTAGTAGAAAAGGAGTACATAGTACGAAATAACACACATATATACATGTATTACATAAAAAATATGCAGCCTCAAACATATCCAATAGGCTAAGAAGCCAGAATTACATGTATTTCTCTAGTATGAAAATGCCATATAAACATATAATGTAAGAGAAGGACATGTACAGTAAGAGCATTCCGCAAAAAAACCTTTTATTTTCATCAAGAAAACAGTAATGCCAGGCAATTAGCCCAAATAAGGCTGCATAAATAAATAACATCCCTGTACAGAAAAGGAAAAACTGGCACCTCGCCTTTAAGGCCTCAGAGACTCTGAGCACTATGCCTTTAAGACCTCCAGGAGCCCCTGCTCCCATCATGCACCTAGCTGATCCTCTCCCTCATCAACGAACCCACAACTGCCAGAACCAACTTGGAATGAAGGCTGTTGCTACCTGGATAAGACCGCTTCCTCAAGGTCAACCCGGACAAGTACTCAGTACTTCAGCCTGGTATGACTCCTGATGGCCAGCTGCTCTGGGATCCCCTCACCCCATCCCGACGAACCACGCACGCAACCTCTTCATCATACTGGACTCATCACTCATAATGAACTGCCAAATCAACGCGGTTTCCTCAGCCTGCTTCCACACGCTCCGCCTGCTTCGAAAGACATTCAGATGGATCCCCACAGAATCCAGAAAGCTGGTCACCCACGCACTCATCACCAGCGGACTCGACTACCGCAACTCACTCTACGCCGGTGTCACCCAGAAACAGCTTAAGAAACTAAAGAACGTTTAAAGCTCCGCAGCCAGACTGGTCCTCGACATCCCCGGACGCAGTCACATCATCCAACACCTCCAACCACTCGACTAGCTCCGAGACAACAAGAGAATCGCCTTCAAGCTCCTCATCATGCCTACAAAGCCCTACATGACAAAGGGCCAGCATACCTGAACCACCGCCTCGCATTCCACGTACCCGCCAGACAACTCTGCTCCGCCTAACTCGCCCTGTCCTCTGTCCCCAGGATCTACAAGACCAGAACTAGAGGAAGTTCATTCTCCTACCTCGCCACCAAGACCTGGAACACCCTGCCCCTCCACCTCAGGCAATATGCATTGCTGACCCAATTCAAGAAGGACCTCAAGACCTTGCTCTTCGAATGATCCTCCACCCAGTGCGACCAGCAGCCCCCAGCGTCTGGAGACCCTCACGGGTGAGGAGCCGTGCTATACAAGCCCCTGATTAATTGATTGAAGTAGTTATTGCAGCAGAACACATTCATGGTCGAAGTGTTCGGGTAAGTCCAAGAAGAAACATAAGATGTCCAAGCAGGACTTCCTGTCACTCTTGTTCTCCAGAAAAGATGCAAGGACATCGCCGTGTCTCCAGGCTGTGCCTCAGTCTTTGATCCCAATTCACCCCCAGTTCCCCGGACTGTCAGGGATGAAACAGCTGTTCGAAGCCTTTCAAGAGGCCATGTTACACATCTTTGGCACATTTTGGGCCCCTTGAATCCTCCTCAGGTTCAGCACCAGCATTGGTGCAGACTTCGGGTCAGGTACAGAAATCTGTACCAGTCCCTCAGACGCTGACGCAGGATATGGAGGCCCAACCTATCATGGTTTTTACCATGAGCCATATTTGTTTTAACCAAGGCAGTCCCCATATCCTGATGTGACACAGCGAATACTCAATCCCTAAGATTCATACACTGTTTCATTACTGCACAGACACTACACTGACTTTTTGGTTCGGACTCTGACCAGCTTCTGCCATATGGATGCAAGCAGATGGGGAAGAGTTTTCTGCACGTTATGATGAAAACAGCTGGTACACGATGTGAGTGGGTTCGACACCTCACTCGATACTGGTTTAACTCTACCCCCTTCCCCCTTTTTGTTACTGCTGTTAGGATGGCTGCTGAAGTGCTTGACCTCCATCTCGCTACTCTGGAGGTAAAACCAAATGTGCTCACTGAGGTTCTTCAGCCTGGCCAGGCACACACTAACCCCTCCTACCCTTCATCAAGGTCCTCACACTTTTAGGCACTTGGGCTAAACCATATTCTAGCCATCTGATCAATCAATAGGTTGCCCATTGCCATTTGAGAGACCAGCTCCTGGCAACCTGGATTTCTTAACCCAGCATCCAACTGCCTTAGAGTGAGGTGCTGCAGACATTCACCAGCAGAGTCAACCCGAATACATTTTCTGACTGTTCTTCCTGACAGAGTTCAAACGTATGGAAACATTTGGCAAAAGAATGTTCTCCTCTGCCAGCCTTGCCTTCAGATCAAATAAAACAATTGGTTCTGTCACCCCGACAGAACCAATTGTTTTATTTAATACGTATACCCAGGTTCTGAGGGACACCGGGTCGCCCCATTATTTTTTCTAAATTGCCTTCAGATCAGTCAGCTCCAGCTGCCTTCTTGGATGTTACACTCCTGCACTTCAGGACATAGTTGGCGAGATCTTAATGGCAGTCTCAGAAGACTGACTGCTCAGGATGGCCGGGATGCGGTTAAGTTGGTCATCCGCTGTGGCCTAGACTGTACTGATTGTCTATGAAGGGCAATTGGGACATGACTGGAGCTCCAGTGACTTGCATGGATGAGATCCGCAGTCTTCTTCCGGGGTGTCTAGGCATTCTTAATGGATATACCTTTTGACAGTTCTAGCCTGTTTTAAATGCCAAATTACTAAAAATTGGGCTAGGAGAGTATGGTACCTGGAACTTCTGGGTCTGAACATCTGTCCTCTGATCAGGCTGCTGCTTGTTGGGAGGGGGAGGGGGCGGAGGGGGGTGGTTCTTCTGTTGCAGCAGCAGGGCAGGGTCTTTCACTCGTGCCTTCGCATCCTGAACCTCCATATGTGGAGATTGAGAGGCGACAGTTGATTCTATTCACTTTTCCTACAGAACAGTTGTGGATGTCATCCTGGCCGCCAGATATCCTTCCATGAAATCAGTGTATGCTAGTCGTTGGGATAAGTTTGTGGCTTGGTGCGGCTCCTCCCAGAAGAACCTTTAGCAGACTAAACTGTCGGATGCATTGCTGTTTGTTTTGTCTTTGGCCCAGGAATGACTTCCTGTGGTCACTGTAAAAGGTTACTTGTCGGCCCTCTGTCTTTTTACGTTTTTACGGACGAGCTGTCCCTATTTAAATAACCTGTTGTAATGCCTTTCCCTAAAGGTTTGCACTATACCTCTTCGCCAAAGCCATTTGTGATGCCACAATGTGACTTAAATTTGATTCTTCCTTTCCTCCTGTGTACTCCTTTTGAACCGATGCACAGTTATCCATTATGCTGTCTCACCTTAAGTACAGCTTTCTGGTGACTTTGAGTGTGAGCTTCAGGCCCTCTCTGTCCTGCCTCCTTATACCATTTTTTTGTCCAGGCAAACAGTGTTCCTGCCAAAGGTGGTGCTCCTTTTCATGGTGGACAAGCCATCACTCTTCTGGCCTTCTTTGCTCCGTCTCACCCCTCGAAAGAGGAAGAGACTCCATTGTTTAGACCCCTATTGAGTGCTGAGCTTTCATATCGATCACACCAAGAAATATTGGGCAGACGAGCAGCTCATTGTGGAGTTCTCTAGAGCAAAGAAGTGCAAGGCAGAAGCAGATATTCAGATCTGCTACGCATTGGGTTAAGAAGTTGCCTCCAGAAGGTCTGAGGGCTCATTCCACCAGATCTAAAGCTGCTACAACACGGAGTGTCTGTGCTGGATATCCATCAGGCAGCGACGTGGACGTTGGTGAATCCGTGATTAGAACATCAGTGCACGCATTCTCAAAGCTCTACTGTCTAGACAGTCTGGTCTGTCAGGATGGGTATTTTGTCCATTAGGTCCTGCAAAACGTTAGTCTCCGCTGTTCCACAGACTCACCTTCTTGGGATGTACTGCCTTGATATCTATCCACATAGTGAGGAATCTGCGATAAGAAGTATCCATCTGAAAAAAAAAGTTACTTACCTTGGTAACAATTCTTCTGTGGATAGTTTATCTAAATGCAGATTTACCACCACACTGCCACCTTTCCGTTCTGTGCAATGGTCTGTTTCTTAACCACATATATACCATTATTGGAATCTGCACACTGGTTCTTCCAATTCGCTGACAGATTTCACGTCTGGGGGAGTAGACCAGGTTATGAAAGAATCGGACGTCAGTGCACATTGTTGATGCTTGCATGCTGCTGTGTTTGTCTCTTCCAGAGCAGAACGGAGACGATGGGGAGCTGCATGGCTCCTCCGAACGCATGCAGGATTGCTTTTGAAATTTCATAAATGCAGTCTGGCACCTGGGTATAATCACAAGCTGAGTAATCTGTAGTTAGAGTATTAACCAGAAAGTAATAGCAACGGTAAGTAACTTGTTTGTTTTCAATCTCGCTCTCTCTCGCGCGTAAACCAAATTAGTCCTATAATACACGTTAGACTGAAATAATGACACTGCAAAAAGGCATACAAAAAACAAATCGGGAAATTTTAATACATGTATAGACTATAAGAAGAGTAAAAACTGGCTCACGGTCCGTGAGGCAGGTTTTTCCGCTCACTGAGCAAAATAAAGTACCCGGAACATCATTGTCTTTTCAAAGCTGTTTGGGATCAAAATACTTATTTTTATTGGGGGCTCCTTGCTTTTTAAACAGTTCTTCTATGTAGGTGCACTTTATTTCCTGACATTTTATGTCACATTCTTTACCTTCTGTCATTCCTCTTTACATGATTTCTGTTTCTAAGTGTCCATACTGCAGTGGGAGAAAATGTCCCAGGATGAAGACCATTAGGAGTGCTTGTTTCCTTTACCTGTTCACACACCATTGTATGTCACAAGTCAGATGTCATGTTGAAGGTAGAGGGTCAGAAAGAGTGTTTGTACGTGCTTTATATGGTTACATTGGGACTCTTAGATCTAGTGCTGTGTTCCTTTTACGAGACTGAGTGGCCAGACCTCTGCCCCTTTCTTCTGCTCTTTAAAAAAAAAAAAAAAATACTCCGCCATATCGATACCCTCGCTAGCCGTTGATGTGTTTGCCTGACCGATTGCATTCGTAGTGTTTGCACTTCTCACTACTGGTCTTTTTTTATCTGATAGAGACTTCTAGCTGCAGATTTCTTGCCTTAGAATATTCACCAGGTGTCCGACTGAATTCGGAAATTTTCTATCAGTATCTCTGTACCCCAGTAGGTACTAGTTCCGCATCGGCATCATCTGCGCCGGAAATGACATGTAAGTGCCACCCGAGTGTGCTGACAGGTTTTTTTTCCGTTTTTTTTTTTTTTTGCGTCTTCAGCATAGATAGCTACTGCCCATTTTTTGTACAACATTTTTGCTATTTTGCCGAATTATTTGGAGCTTTGTCTCCCAGTGTGTTAGGGATATCCCCCAAAAACCTGTGGGGTTTAAACCCTGTGGTTCCTGTCACAGACAGATTTCTGGTAGACCCCCAACTGGTTTATTTGGTGCCTGGAGCTGGGCCAGGACTCCAAGGCCTGTGAAGACTGCTGCACCATGATTCCTAAGGCGCAGCATGAGCGATCCCTAAAACTCCTGGTCGCCCAACACCAGTCCTGGTTATGCGGAGCCATTCCAGGCGCTCGTCAGAGGACTGTCAAAGGCAATGGGTTCTAGATACTGTGCAGAATGGATAAAAATATCAGCTCATCTCAAATTCCACCAAAGGTGCCGAAACACTGGGAGCAATCGTTAAACATATTGCTTAAAGCAAAAACAAAAAAAGCAATCTAACCTGTTCGAAAAATGCAAAGAAAATGTGCATAGACAATATTATGACTTCTCAAAAGCCAGTACCAAAAGCAAGAATTTTGCCAAATGCTGGAACTCAGGACTGTGAAGAAATGGATGAAAAGAGAACGGTTCTTGATGTTGGTGTTTCATCAGATGCTTCCTCTGCTGCACTGGGATGACTGGATATCCGGCGCGCTTTTGCAGTATTCGAATTTCCATCTACCAATCCACAAAGGCATTTTCTAATGTTATAGATTGGCAAGAGACCTTATCAGTTCAGAGCCTTTGTGAGGACTACTCCTAGCCGCAGTTTCCTCACCTTGTTAATTCCCCTAGTTGCTAGACTGAATCTTTAGCTTTTCTCAGCAATTCCTGGTATGTGGTGATGTGCTGCTCCATGTTGGGGCCACAATATAACCATCACCTCGGCGCATTGTCATCGGTTCCTTTGTCACTTGATAGCTCTTATTCCAGGTATTTTCCAGTGCACAAGGGACATTTTTCCCACTAAACTGGCAGGTTTTAAACATTCAATGATTGCCACAAGCAGACGACAATGATTGATTGTCAAAATGTCTCTCACTGGTGTCTGGACTTCTCGCATGACTCAACATCATGTGACAAATGTGCTCGGTTGAACCCGAAGGGACAGTGAGGCCAAACTCTAAGTCACTGAGCACCGCAAGAAACGTCTGTCTCACTCTTAAGTTGAGGACTTGAAAGCTTTCTCAGTCCCAAGGCCATTCCCGAGAGAGGTCGTCATCCCTTTCCAGGTCTTTGAGCATGTTGAAATAAAACACACAGAGGCAAAACAGGGCTCCCTTCTTCGCACCACTCGGCAAGAGAAGTTGCGCGAATGTCTGGTTACCTCCAGGTCTCAGTTCTCCACTTTGGAACTGATCCCCTGCGCTAGTCCCAATCTAGCCTGAGCTCCCGGGGCCATCGGCAGTGCCGCATCAGATTCAAAGAAAACGTGTTGCAGATCTTTGGTACCCTTCGCCGTCCCTCTGGTGCTCCTCTGGGCCCCATGCATAAGAGGAGGCCTCCAGTCAGGTTAAAGCAGGCAGGTCTCTCCCTGATGCCCACTGCACCTCTCCACCCCTGTCCGGGGTCCCGACTCCGGTGTCAGTGCCTGCTCTGACCTCCAATACAGTGACGAGACCTGCACAGGGGCCCTGCATGTGAATGCAGGCAGCAACGCTGCCGAAGGAAGACCCCATAGTCCTCTCGGACTCTGAAGCAAGTCCAAAATGTCCTCTTTTGAAGTTGCACTTTTTGAACCTCACTCTGACTGTTAAGCTTTCATTGCACTACAGATTCTCATACCTGAAGCCACAAGATGACGGCGATGACACATTGTAACTATATGATGACTAGAGCCTATTTCTAGTCCTCCAAGAGGACTGTGGGCTTAACACCATGCCCGACACTGGCCTCACCTCTCCACCTGGCCCTTCTACGGGCGGAGTCTCCCTAGTTTGCCATGGTAAGTAGGACAGCAGAAGTGCTTGACCTCCAGCTCCCCTGAGTGGAGGTAAAAACCAATATTTCACAGAGGTACTGTAGCCAGGGCAGACTGCCTCAGAACTACTCCTCGCTTTTAATGAGGCTTTAGCAGACTTGTTTTTAGGCATCTGTGAAGAGCTAACATCTGCCCTCTTGTCATCGCCAAATAGCCAGGAGACAGGGGGTGCCATCTTTCCTTCAGCAGCACCAGAGATGCTTGTGGTTCAGGCCTCCTCCAGTAGATTTAACCCAAATGTGTTACCGACCACCTTGCCGGACAGGGAGTTCAAACACCAGCAAATGAAAAGCAAATGTTCTCATGTGCTAGTCTTTCCCTCAGGTCCTTAAACTCGAGTTGCCTCCTGGGGCACTACTCGCATGTGCTGTGGGTCATGGTGATTGATATCTTGCCCGCAGTCTTAATTACCTTCACGCCAACCTCCAACAGATACTTCGCTGCATCCTAGCCATCTTGAATTATGTAATCAGTTTAGTGTGGTACACTACCAACTGTCTGGGTAGGGTTGTTGGTATCAGTATGGTACTCAAGCGCCACTCAAGGATGTGCCCTACATGTTTTTCAAGTGAAGTCCAACATTCACTCATGAAGATTCCCTTTGATGCCACCTAACCCCACAGCCTTTTTTTTGTGAAACCCTTAGTGGCACATTTTTGCAGCGTGAATCTTTCTGGATTCACTATGCTGTGCATTATTCCGCGGTCTAGTGGTTGGGTCCGGAATCGTAGTCTTTTTTCTTTTTTCGTGTAGCCCAGGTGGGCGTTGACGCCCCACCATTTGGTGTCCTCCCGTGACGTCGGCGCGCTTCCTCCGGAAGCTCCCACCCTTGGGCGCCATCTTCAGATTCTTTTTTCCGCCGTTGGGTCTGGATCGTCGGGAAGAGCTCCAGAGTTGGAAGAGGAGAGAAGAAGTAAGAGAAAAGCAGAAAGAACCGAGAAAAATTGGAGATCTTCATCACAAGACAAAGAACATACTACCGGGACGACGAAGCTGGTGAGAGGTAGAAGAAACTTCGACGTCCAACGGAGAATGCGCACACAGGGGGCTCCCTGAGCGCGGGAATGGACAAGACACCATTCAAGTTCTGTCGTAACTGCCACCACAAGTTCGCACAGAAAGACCAACATCCAGTCTGCAACCTCTGCCTACCGATCGACCATCGAAGCGACGCCTGCGCAGCATTCGCCGCCAAGACCCTCAGGGTGAGGGACAGACAGAGGAGAGCAAACTACAGCATGCAGGGCCAAGGGCCACCTCCGTCGCTGCGGGACCTGGGCCTCTCCGGTGGGGAAGAGGACAACATCGCCGAGGGACCAGAGGACTGCACGGTCGTAGACACCGATAACACTTCCAGGAAGGAGGTAAGAGACACGTCGACCCAAAGAACCCCGACAGACTCTCGAAAATCCGAGCCAAAGTCCTCGAAAGGAGCACCGGCGTCGAAGCACTCAGCGACCGAAGCTGCATCCAGGGACAAACAGCCCAGCGGATCCTTCGAAAAGGACTCCCGGTCGGCGAAAGCTCTTGACACACCCAGGTCGTCGAAGCACGGTTCCGAGAAACCGCACTCGACGCCGAAGGGGAAAGAGCAGAAGGCACCTCCGACGTCCACTACGACCTCGAAGAGAACTGCCGAAACTCTCGACGCCGATCAAGCGGCGGAGATGGAGAGGAAGAAGAAAAGGCTCGAGGCCGAAATGGCCAGTATCATCCAAACGAAGAAGGACTTCGACGACCGGATGAGTAGATACACCATCCCTTCGAAGCCCTCGACGGTCGTCGAAGCGGAAACGCAAGAGGAGTTCGACAGCACCGAGCCGCCGAAAACTCCCGAACCGTCGGAACAACAGGACGAAGAGGTCCTGTACGATTATACGGAGGGTGATGACGACCAGCAGACGCACTTCGGCTCGACACCCTCGGAGGCTCAAGACCTGGAATGGCAGGATCTCGACGCCGAAGACCCGGAGGAGGCCGTGGAGACGTATCCGTCGAGGCCTTCGCCGCCGGACGACATAGGAGTGTACAACATGGTCGTCAGGAACGCGGCAGCCACCTATAGAGTGGAAATGGAGGAGGAAAAGCCTAAAGCCTGTTTTCTCCTGGAAACACTGCTACCAACACAAACTAGGAGCCAATTCCTTCCTATGCTCCCTAGTGTGCTAGACCAAGGCAGGGAAGCTTTCAAGGAGCCATCTACCTGCAGATCGGTCGCACCCAGAACTGAGAAAAATATAAACACTCTTCAAAGGATCCACCATATATCCAGGGATCTGTGCCAGCTGATTCAATAATAACAGCAACAGCCAGGAAGAGGGCCAACGTTCCCACAAACTCCGGTCCGCCCCCAGACAAGGAGAGCAAGAGGATAGACCTCACAGGGAGGAAAATTGAAAGGAATGCGGCAATACATTGGCGCATTGCCAACTCCAACGCCCTTATAAATAGGCACGCCTACCAGCACTGGGAAGAAGTTGGGCAGTTGCTCAAACTGCTCCCCACAGAAAACCAGCAGAGAGCGGCACACCTGGTGGAGGAGGGGAAGAACATGGCCAACACCTGCCTAAAGTCGGCCCTAGACGCAGCTGATACATCAAGCAGGCTGATGATGATCGGGGTGACAGAGAGGAGACATGCCTGGCTCAGGATCTCTGGGTTCAAGCCGGAGGTACAAAACAACATCCTGAAGTTGCCCTTCAACGGGGAAAAGCTGTTCGGCACGCCCGTGGGACGAGACGCTGACGCAGCTCAAAAAAGATAACGAAACGGCAAGGTCCATGGGAGCACTACAGTTCAGGGGTATGAGAAGGGGCACCCCCTCACGAAGACCAAACGGCAGAGGTGGAAACCAGCCGGGAACATCGCACCAGGCCTTCCAGCAAACATTTCAGGGAAGCAGCCAGGCACAACAGGGTCAGCAGCAACAAGGCTGGCAGAACCAACAGAGTGGCCAGTCCTTTCGTAGCCGACCAAACGGACGAGGCAATACAAGAAGAGGCGGCCAGCAGCCCGCCCCCAAGTGACTCCACACTACAACACGTGCCCACACCCCCAACATCGCTAGTGCCGCGGCACAACAAAAGACACAGACAAAATTTACCATCATACAACGCCCGTAGGAGGAAGACTAAAACACTTCTCCCAGGAGTGGGAGAAGATAACAACCGACAAGTGGATACTCAAAATCATACAGTTCGGCTACTGCATAGAACTCGTAAAGAGGCCACCAAACAAGAGGCCAACAAACAAAAAACATTCAACAAAAGAGCTGTCACTATTGTGGCAGGAAGCACAAGAACTCCTCCACAAACAGGCAATAGAAAAGGTGCCGTACAGAGAAAAGGGCACAGGAGTGTACTCCAACTACTTCCTCGTACCAAAAGTAGACGAAACGTTAAGGCCCATACTGGACCTACGGTTCCTAAACAAATACATCAAAACTCAAAAGTTCAAGATGACGTCCTTACAAGAGGTCATACCTCAAATAAGGCACAGGGATTTTATGTCCACAATAGACCTCAAGGATGCCTACCTACACATCCCCATAAACCAAGGACACAAGCGTCTGCTCAGATTCACCATCAGCATGACGCACTACCAGTTCACGGCCCTAGCCTTCGGCCTCAAATCAGCGCCAAGAGTATTCACCAAATGCCTAGCTGCCGTAGCAGCACATCTGCGAAGACAGGGGATACACGTATACCCCTACCTAGACGACTGGTTGGTAAAAGCGAACTCCTACAACCAATGCAAACTACATACTCAGCAAGTCACACAAACGCTGACAAAACTAGGCTTCTCCATACACAAGGAGAAGTCATCGCTGGAACCAGAACAAGTGAAGATCTTCCTGGGTGCGAAGATCGACACCATTCAGGGGAGGGTGTTCCCCAGCGAGAAAAGGATCCTCGCACTACTGAAGGAGACTCGCCGCTACCTGAAGGGGCAACGTCTGACAGTGAGGACAGTGAGCAAGCTCATGGGCATGATGGCATCCTGCATACATTTAGTCCCCAATATTCGGCTACACATTAGACCATTCCAGGAATGGCTGCAACAGCAATGGTCACAGTCAACAGGGAGTTGGGAAGATCTAGTGGTTGTAACGCACGCAGTGCAGGAAGAGATAGCATGGTGGAACAGGGGCAACATAACAAGGGGAAACCCATTCACACCACCAACTCCAACAGTGACCATCACAACAGACGCATCCCAGATGGGGTGGGGAGCGCACATGAAACTGCTCAAGGTAAGGGGGTTATGGACACAAACAGATGCCGTCAAACACATCAACTACCTAGAACTCAAGACCGTGTTCCTTGCCCTAAAAGCGTTCCAGAAACAGCTGTACGGCCAAAGGGTGTTAGTACAAACAGACACCACAACGATTTTCTACATCAACAAGCAGGGAGGAACACACTCAGTGGCGCTCTCAGATCTAGCACAACAGATATGGAAATGGGAAATTCCATTACAAATAGACCTCCTGGCAATACATCTGCCAGGGAAGGACAATGTGGAAGCAGACAGACTGAGCAGACAGACGTCAATCTCACACGAGTGGGAGCTCAACGCGCAGGAGACGCAAAAACTATTCAAGAAGTGGGGGACCCCACAACTAGACCTGTTTGCAACACACCAGAATGCAAAATGCCAATACTTCGCATCCAGGCAGCCAGGCCATCAATCCCAAGGAAATGCCCTATGGATGAGCTGGTCAAAGACATTTGCCTACGCTTTTCCACCGATACCGCTGATACACAAAGTGCTCAGCAAGTGCAGAACAAGCAACATGACACTAATTATGGTAGCACCACAGTGGGCCAGGCAGTCCTGGTTCTCGCAGATCGTGGAGATGGCACAGGGACCACCACACAAGTTCCCAAGAAGGAAAGACCTGCTCTCGCTACAAAACGGAAGGGTACTCCATCCAGAACCAGAGAGCCTCAGCCTAGCAGCGTGGCTCCTGAGGACTTAGAGTTCGCTCACCTCAAGCTTCCACAAAGCACGCTGGCAGTGCTGCGAGAAGCGAGGAGACCCACCACACGGAAATGCTATGCAGCAAAGTGGAAGAGATTCACTGAATGGTGCATCAACAAAAAGCTCCACAGGAGAATCACTAAAGAATCAACTGTGCTAAAATACTTAACACACTTACTAAAAAGTAACCTAAGCTGCACTTCTCTAAGAGTGCAACTGGCAGCATTAGTAGCCTATACAAGAGGAGAAACAGGGAAAAGCTTCTTTACATCTCAAGTAGTAAAAAGATTCCTAGAAGGAGCCAAAAGAATAGCACCGCCAAAGAGGATGCCACCGCCTGCATGGAACCTCAATGTAGTTCTAACACAGCTTATGAAAGCACCGTTCGAACCCATCCACAAGGCATCGCTACATATGCTCACAATAAAGACGGCCTTTCTGGTAGCGATTACCTCGCTACGTAGGGTGAGCGAGTTGCAGGCACTCGCACTACAAGAACCCTACATTCAGATTCACAATGACAGGGTGGTAATGAGGACGGACCCACACTTCATGCCAAAGGTGGTGTCCAGCTTCCATATAAACCAAACTATACAAATTCCCAGTTTTTCCAGAAACCATCCACCAGCGCTGAAAGGGCACTGCACACTCTGGATGCCAGGAGAGCAGTAATGCATTACATCGAAAGGACTAAGGATTGTAGAAAAACAAAGCAGTTCTTTGTGTCCTTCGCAAGCAGTTTCCTGGGCAGACCAGTGACGAAAAATACCATTGCACGATGGATCGCACAAACAATTCAATACTGCCACAAACAGGCAGGCCAAGAGCTACAGGGAGCAGCTCAGGCTCACTCAACCAGGAAAAAGGGAGCAACAATAGCCTTCCTAGCAAACACACCTATCCAAGACATTTGCCTGGCGGCAACATGGGCTTCAGTGCACACATTCACTAAGCACTACTGCGTGGATATACAGATGAACAAGGAAGCACAAGTAGGTCAAAAAGTGCTTCAACATATATTCAACAACCAACGCTCATCTTCCACCCAGCCGCCACAAATATAGCAAACCGCTACAAAATCTATGCACAGCATAGTGAATCCAGAAAGATTCACGCTGCAAAACGAATAGTTTCTTACCTGTCGGTATAGTTTTGCAGCTTGAAGACTTTCTGGATTCACTAGCGAACCCACCCGCCTCCGCCAGAAAGATGAGACAGGAGGAAGATGGGACTAACAAATGGAAAACACCTTTAAAAGGGTAAAAGGATAAACAACACAAGCACAAGACAAGAAAAAAAGAATCCGAAGATGGCGCCCAAGGGTGGGAGCTTCCGGAGGAAGCGTGCCGACGTCACGGGAGGACACCAAATGGTGGGGCGTCGACGCCCACCTGGGCTACACGGGGAAAAAAACAGAAAAAAAGACTACGATTCCGGACCCAACCACTAGACCGCGGAATAATGCACAGCATAGTGAATCCAGAAAGTCTTCAAGCTGCAAAACTATACCGACAGGTAAGAAACTATTCGTTTCATCTGCTAGGCTGGATAAGTTTTTACCTCCGCTTGTGGCAAAGCATATCTCACAGATGGGTGCTTCAAATCATCCATCACAATTGCACCCCTCCTTTCCACTCCTCCAAATATGCCATCTACACCGGAACTGCTTCTAGAGGACCAATTGTCCATTCTGCAGAGGGAAGTTCAAGCTCTCTTGGAGAAAGCGGCCATAGAAAAGGTACCGGCATCAGAGCATGGAACTGGCTGCTTCTCTATTTTTTGATGTTGAAGAAAGACTTAAGACTTTGTCCTGTCCTGAACCTCTACCCTCTGAACTTTTTCCTCAAGGACAAGTTCAAAATGCTCATCTTGGCCATGGTTCTGTCTGCCCTAGATCAAGTGACTTTATGGTGGCATTGGATTGCAGGACCCTTATTTTCACATTCCTGTCCCGCATGTCCACTGAGGTTACCTGCAGTTTCAGATAGACCAGGAGCATTTTCGGTTCACAGTGCTCCCTTTTGGCCTTACCGGTGTCCCTCTGGTGTTCATGAAAGTGATGGTGGTGTCACACCAGTTTACGGAGATTGGAAATACAAGTCTTCCCATGCCTCGATGACTGGTTGCTGAAGGGGAGCTTGCACCATACAGTTGTCAGCCACCTCCAGATAACAGCTGATCTATTGACTTCTCAGAGATTTTACAATATTGTGCTGAAGTCACACCTTACTCCTTTCTTTTGAGCCATCCTGGACATGGTGCCTATTTCGGGCCTTTCCTCTACCTTAACGTGTCCAAGACATTTAGGCTACAATCCTGATGTTTCAACCTTTGACCTGGATCTCCGTGAGTTGCTCTGAAGTTTCTTGGTCTCTATCTTGCTGGTGGGCTATGCCCAGTGGCACATGCGTTCTCTGCAGTCAGTCAGCTCAGCAACAAGGGAACCTCTCAAATTCCACCCAGGTGTCAAAGGAAACTGAAACAGATCTGGAGTGGTGACTGCTGGAACTTAATTGGACTGGCAGAAAAACCCTACCCCATCCAGAGCTGATGGTTGTGAAGGATACATCTCTGCTAGGTTGAGGAGGTCATCTGGCAGAGGCAATCAGAGAACCTTGGTCTCTGGTGGAAACCTACCTCCATATCAGCGTGTTGGAGTTGCAGGTGATTCGATTGACAACTTAAGCCTTCCTCCAATGCATCAAGGGAGAGCAAACGCAGGTTCTCATAGACAAAACCACCGCTATGTGTTGCTGCAAAAAGCAAAGATGTTGTGGGTCATGTGCCAGGAGGCTCTGAGCCTCTCTAACTGGCGGAGTCATCCGGACATCTGTCTTCATGGTCTACAGCACCTGGCAGGATCTTTAAATGCCACGGAGGACAAGCTCAGCCAGCAATGCCTAGTGGATCACGAATGATGGCTGTACTCAGAGGTGGCACAGGGCGTCTTCCAGTGATGAGGAGTTCTGGCTCGATCTTTTCGCCACCTCTGAGAATGCGCAATGTCCACACTTTTGCTTATTGGGGAATCTCGGGCAGTTCTCGCTCAGAGACTCCTTCATTCTGGATTGGGGGTTGGTACTCCGTTATGCCTTCCACCTCTACCTCTCATGCCCAATACTCTGAACATCCGAACAACCTGGCTCAAGTCACCCTCTTGGCCCCAGATTGGGCCAGAGGACTGTTGTACCCAGAACTACTAGCCATGAGCATCTGTCCTTCGATTTGACTGCCTCTTGATAAGCACCCCTTAAGTAGTAAATGTCGTTTTGGCTGCTAGGCGTCCCTCCACTAAAACCATCTATGCGAGCCATTGGGAGAAGTTTGGTGTTTAACATTCTTCCAGACATATCCAACCCTTACAACCCCAGTTGTCTAATGTTCTACTTTT
Source organism: Calotriton arnoldi (assembly GCA_963921515.1). Lineage (NCBI taxonomy): Eukaryota > Metazoa > Chordata > Amphibia > Caudata > Salamandridae > Calotriton > Calotriton arnoldi. The sequence goes on from CAWUFW010003156.1 coordinate 573,347, forward strand.
CTCCTCAACACTAGCCCAGCAAGACCTTGCTGTGCCAACAGTTAAAGGTTATTTGTCTGCCTTACAGCCATTTTTAAGATTGCCACCCCCATTTGAATCTGTTGTGATCCGTTTTCTAAAATGGCTGACTCCCATGTTTCCACAAAACATTTTGTGATATCCCAGTGGGACCTCACCTCAATCTGGTTCTCGCATTCCTGATGTGCACCCCATCGAAGCCAATGTACGGTTGCCCTTTGAGGTTTCTCACACTGAGGACTGTTGCTCAATGCATCCACATCAGCTCGTCACATGAGTGATCCGCGTGTACTCTGTCCAGCAGCCGTACACCATCACCTGCCTAGACAAGCTAGTGTTAAGAAGTAAGGCAGCTTTCCTCTTGAAAGTTGAAGCACCTTTCCACATTCACTAGTCTATCATCCTGCCAACTTCTTCTCTCCACTTCATCCATCCAAGGAGGGGTAGGAGGGACTACATCACCTAGATCAGAAGAGAGCCTGAGCTTTTTCATCAAACGCACCAGAGTCCATAGGGTGGATGGTTAGCTCTCTGGATTTAACTGAGACAAAAGGAAAGAGCTGTGGAGACGGATCATTTCCAGATGGATCGTCCTTGTTTGACTTCTTCCAAGATGGGCTGCGGGCTTATTCTACCAGAGCAAAAGCGGTCACCACAGCAATGGTGCGTGGTGTGCCTGTTCTAAACATTTGCCTGGGTGCGACTTGGGCTTCAGTTCACATGTTCACAGATCACTACTGCATGGATAGCTAGGTCCAGCAGAAGGGGCACTCTGCCTATTCGGTCCTGCAAGATTTCCTGGTGTGAGCTATTCTACAGACCCACTGCATGGTGAGCTACTGCTTTTGTTATCTATTCGCTAGGTGAGGAATCTGCGTATAGGAGTATCCATCAGAAGAACAAGTTACTTACCTACGGGTGGCATTATTGAGACTGCCAAAGGCGCTTGATAAGTGTTTGGGCAGGCCTGATTTGTCTTTTATTATGCACTTTATTGTTGTCATGAGATTTTGTATGACTGTCCTGTTTTCTGCTGGGGTTCTCGACTCCGTACATAATGCACTTTATTCTGATTTGTTTTTGAATTGCCTGGATTGTTTACATATCTGCTTAATTTGCACAATATATTTATAGCCCATGATTGGTCAGTCAGATGGACCAGACTTTAATGCTCCCTTATTGAGATGTGCTGTTATATAAATTTTTATCTGGTCTTTTTATTGGTTTTATCTTACTGATACGGCTGCTTTTAGCGAATGATTTATTCATTGTTATTGTGTACTTTTATGGTCTAGTTAGACTGAATAAAGTTATGTTGATGATACCTATGGTAACGCTCTTTCTGGTGGATACGCTATCTGAACTTGGATTCATCATGACCCACCCTCGTCCCCACTCTTTGGAATGGACTCTTTCGGTCCATACTAAAAAGTGATGACATATTAGAGACCTGCACACTGTCGGTGGTTAATGTAGGCGGGTCCTTGGTTGTATAGAGCCTTGTCTGTGTGGGTCAGCAGCTTGAATTGGCATCTCTACAGTACGGGGAGCCAGTGGAGTTTCCTGAGGTGGGGTGTGATGTGGGTTCGTCGGGGAAGACCAAGGAGAAGTCTGGCTGTGGCGTTCTGTATGGTCTGAAGTCTCTGTAGAAGGTGTGCGGCGATTCTTACGCAGAGGGCATTGCCGTAGTCTAGTCGTCTGGTGATGAAGGCTTGTCACAGTGCATCTCGTGTGTAGGGGTAGCCACTTAAAGATCTTATGTAGCATGTGCAGAGTGAGGAAGCAGGCAGAGGAGACCGCTTTGATCTGGTGAGCTTGTCAATGATGATTCCGAGGTTTCTGGCGTGGTTGGAGGGAGTGGTTGCGTGTCCTAGGTCTGATGGCCACCAGGAATCATTCCCTGTTTTGCTGCTATTTCCAAAGATCAGTACTTCGGTCTTGTCCGAGTTCAGCTGCAGGCATTTGTTCTCCATCCAGTCGGTGAAGTTTGTCATGCACCTGTGGAAGTTGGTTCTGGTGGAGTCGTTGGTGAATGAGAGAATGAGTTTGGTGTTGTCTGCGTATGAAATTATGTTGAGACCGTGGGATCTGACCATGTTGGCTAGTGTGGTCATATATGCGTTGAAGAGCGTGGGGCTGAGGGATGAACCCTGGGGGACACTGCAGGTGATCTCATTGGGTTCAGAGGTGAAAGGTGTGAGGTGGATTCTCTGGGTTCTTCCGGTGAGGAAGGAGGTGATCCATCTGAGCGCGTCCCCTTGGATGCTGATGTGGTGGAGTCTTTTGATCAGTGTGTGGTGGGATACAGTGTTGAAGGCAGCTGAGCGGTCAAGGAGGATCAAAGCTGCTGTTTCTTCTTGGTCGAGGAGGGTTTTGATGTCGTCGGCTTCAGGGCAGTTTTGGTGCTGTGATTGCTGCGGAAGCCGAATTGGGAGGCATCGAGTAGCTGGTTCTGCTCCACGTGTGTCATGAGCCGATTGTTGATGATCTTTTCCAGTACCATCGCTTGGAATGGGAGTAGGGTGATTGGCCAGAAGTTTGAGTTTGCTGGGGTCGGCGGAGGGTTTTATAAGTAGTGGTCTGATTTTGGGGTGTTTCCAGGCATCAGAAAATGTTGCTGTGGTGATAGCTATTGAGTAGGGTGGCGAGTTCCTGGCTGATCCTTTGGTTTCCGAGGTAGAAGTTGTGGTGCAGGCATGGATCTGTGGGAGCTCCTGAGTGGATGGATTTCATGGTGGAGGTGGTGTCCTTGGCGGAGAGAATGTTCCAGGTGGTCAGTATGTGGTTTGTGTTGGTTACGGTGGTGGTATATCTGTGGAGGAAGCCCCTAGGTGTGGGTTGGGGATCAAAGTTTCTGTACATGGTTGCGATCTTGTCATGGAAGAAGTTGGTGAGGTTGTCGCACAGCTCCTGTGAGGGTGTGAAGTTTTCGCTGGCAGCCGGGTTGGAGAATTCCTGATCGATTTTGAAAAGTACCTTGGTGGTGTTGGCGCTGGTTTCGATGCGTGCGGCAAGGGAGGTCTTAAAATCTGCCCTGTCGGAGGTGTCCTTGCTGGTGCGCAACTCCTCTCCAACTGTTTGTGGTCTCGTTTCGCTGTTCTGAGTTTTTTGGTATACCAGCTGGTCTTTTTGGAGGATTTTCTCTGGGTGTTGCTCTTGATGGGTACGATGCTGTCTGCGGACTTGGTGATCCAGGCGTTGAAGCTTTTCACTCCTTGTTCGAGGTTGGTGGAGGTAACCTGGTTAGAGGTGTTGAGGGCTTTCGCCCAGCTGGTCTCTGAGATTTTGATCCACCTCTGGTGGAGGGCGTTTGTCATCTTGGGGGTGGTTGTGTGGGGGCTGGAGATGCTGAAGTGGACGATGGAGTGATCTGTCCATGTGAGTTCTGTGACATGGCTGTATTTGACGCGGTTGCCAGAGGTGAAAATTGGGTCCAGTGTGTTTCCTTTGGTGTGTAGGGTCGTGGATGATCTGGGTCAATCCGAGGCTGCTCATACTGTGGAAATGTACCTTTTTAGGGGTACACTGGTGCAGGGTCACCCTTTTGTCCACGGGTTCAAAAACCAACAAAATAGAGATCAACACTGAAGCTGGAATTCAAAATAACAATTTTAACTTCTCATGAGTGGAACCACGTCCAACAACACTCAAGTGTTGCAGGAGGTGGCACACTGGCTTAACTAACCAGTGTCCTTTTATACAGACTTTGTTGCAATGTAAGCACATAACAGAAAAAGGAACAAGTTTAAACATAGGAATAACTATCGGCAAACAAGGGCAGATGAATAACCACTTGGTCAGCAAAGTGGGAGGGAGGAGCAGAAATGCTTATGGCAGTGGTAAATGGTCGACAGTTACATTCAAGACCAGGTGCACTGGCAGCTTACGAAACCCGCAGCACATACATTGTTTTAGCTGAGCCAGGAAGTCACTAAAATAGACAGCACAGGCAGGGAAAAAGACGAGGAGCAGAGAACGAAAGAATTACAAAGCTAACAAATGGACACCACAGCCAAAATGACTGAAGCTTATGCTAACGTAAAATATTACACATTTCCACAATACTGTCAAGGAGGTGTGCTGTGTTTAGGTCTCGCCTGGCGTTGCAGCGCGCATGCGCTGCTCGCTCTGCGAGGCCTCTTGTAATTGATAACATTCAGAAGTGGAGTGTAGTCTCTGCCTCGTATTTTCATTGGCTTGCGTCATTGTTTATGGTAAACGCAGGCTTTTTATTGCGAGTGAAAGGTTAGTCTCATCTTTCGTTTGGGGGGGGGGTGTGTGAGAAAGTGCCCTCTTTCTGCATGATATGCCCCCACTTTTTGCTGAATTGCTGATGTTCTTTGAATGAGTGTGCCCTGGGCTCCTGCTAATCAGGTGCCCAGGGCCTATGTTCCTTCCCTAAAACTGCATTGAAGCCTAAACCCAATGTCAGCCCCTGGTAAATGGTACCACAGGTACCCAGGGCACTGTGACCAGAGAAGGCCTCTAAGGGCTGCAGCACTTATTGTGCCACCCTTAGAGGTCCTGTACCCTGACACTCACACACTGCCTTTGCAGGCTGCGTGTCTTGGTGCAGAACAAAGTGAAGTCGACATGGCACACATCCCTGTGTGCCATGCCCACAAACCACTGCCCTGGCATACATCAGTCACCCCTCTAGCTGGGTGCACTATGCCAGTGGTGAGGGTACAGGTGCATGAGCCCTGTACCCCTACAGTGCCCAAGTCCATTCCTGGGCACTGTAAGTGCAGTGCTGCCATTAAGAGTATATGGTGCTGGGAGTTTGTCATTACGAACTCCACAGCACCATGATGGCTACACTGAAGACTGGGAAGTTTGGTATCAAACTTCTCAGCACATTAAACCCACACTGATGCCAGTGTGGGATTTAATGTAAAATGCACACCAGAGGGCATCTTAGAGATGCCCCTGAAACTCGACCAACTTCTAGTGACCTGACTGAGTGGCTGCTTAGGCTGCCACCACCAGACATGTTTCTGGACCCCTGGGTCGAGAGCCTGCTGCTCTCGGGGGGGGGGGGGCCCTGAAACAATGCACATCCTGGGACGAGGTGCCAAGCCTCCTCCTCCCGGGATGGCCAGGGTTCACGAAGAAGCTTCAAAGGCATGCCGCCTTTGTGAGCCTCTCCAGGCCATTTGTTGCTTTCAGCAACTGGTCCCCACTGGTTCTACCCCCCACTTTGGGCGGGAGAACCGGCGGGAAAAACAAGTGAGGAAGGGAGGTGTGCCCACCTCTGGCAACTCCACCCCTCAGGTGGGAGAGGCGAGGTGAAGCACAACCTAGAGTCCCCGCCATCTTGAGGATGCGGGGGACCCAGCCAACCAGGGACAGGCTCCTGCCCCCTCCCACTGGAGAGTGGCAGAATAGGGGGTGTACCCACCCCAGGAAGGGACCCATTGGTCCCTGCCCTTTACCTACCTGTAACGCCCCTAAATCTAGTATTTTGGGGCACCCTGAACCTTACTTCCTCAGATCCAGCCTACACAAGAAGAAAAGAAGGACGAAGAGCCGTGCAGAGCTAACAAGAGGACGACGCCCACTGACTTAGCCCCAGCCCTACAGGCCTGTCTCCCCTCGAACCTGCTTCTGCGAAATCCCGGCGTGTCCAGCAGCCAGCAACCTCACAAACCCCGGAGGACCTACCTGCCTTTACTTCCAAGACTGTTCCTCCCGTGAACACCGGTCGTGTTTAAACTGCAGCTTCTGGCTCCGGCCGGACACTGCGAATCCAGCCCACTCTGCACCCGCCAAACCCGGCACGAGCTTGAGTGGAAAAACACCACGAGGAGGTCACCCCGGCGATCCTGACCCGAGATCCGGCGACTCGTGACCTGCCTCAAGCCTCCAGACGACACCTGCAGCCTCAATCCAGAGGCTCCCCTCTACCGCGACCAGAGCGGGTAAGAAAATCCGACCCTAAAAGGCACCCCTGCACCGGACGCCCCACGGCCTTGTGTGCCCAAACCAACGGTGCCTAACCAACCCAAGACATCCCAACTTACCCCTTGAAGTGGTGGTCGCACCCAGAAGGTCCTCGTCCCAGAGCCTGCAGTGCTTCTTCAAACCGGAGGCTCTCCATAGAAAACAGGGCGTCCGACGTCGAAACAGCACTCTGCACCCGGCTGCCCCAGTGCCGCTGAGGGTGCACCTTTTGTGCCTACTTGTTTCCCCATTTGCCCTGACCTAAACCCTAGGAGCCTTGCTCCCACAACCCAGTGGCCTGCTTGCCAGCAGCCACCAACCGGAGACCCTCTATCCTCCATAGGATAACATTGGGCCTCAACACTCTGCACCCGGCCGCCCTAGTGCCGCTGAGGGTGCAACAACAGTGCATCACTGACCCTGGGGGAACCCTTGTTCTAACCCCAGAACCTTAACTCCCACAGTCGTTTACTTACCTGCAAACCGATAACCTGTTTTTCCTCCATAGGATAACATTGACAATTTTTCTTCGAAAAAACGACTAAGTGTGGAGTTTTGAAAACCAAAGATATTCTTTAAAAATCGTACAATTAACCAAAACGTGTTTTCTTACCTGTTTGCAGGACATGTCCCAGTGCTGAATCTAGGCATCCAGCACTGAGTTAGAAAAAGTAACGTAAAAGTAACTTACCTGCAATTTGTTAAAACAGCCCATTCATTTCAATGTACTGCTCCAAAAGTTTCTAAGTGTGTAGTTTTGAAATGTGAAAATATTCTTTAAAAATCGCACAAATAACAAAAACGCATTTACTCACCTGTTTCCAGGAAATGTCCCAGTGCTGAATCCAGGCATCCAGCACTGAGTTAGAAAAAGTAACGTAAAAGTAACTTACCTGCAATTTACTGAAAAAGCCTATTCATTCCAATGTACTGCATTTGCTAAGTGTTGCATACTACTGATCCCCTGTAAATCAAACAAAGTACAATTTCCATTGCATTTTCAAACTGTTTGACATTCAGTAACTTATTACTACAAAGTATTTTATGCTTACCTGTGCCAGGCTTGCTTGGTTCTAAAATAAACAACAGTATATTTTTATACAAAAACAATTGGCCTAGAGTTCAGTTCTTGAGTGTGTGAATTCATTTGCTGACTGAGTGTGTACATCAAATGCTTAACACTGTCCTCTGATACTGCCTTACTGCTCGACCAAGCTACCACTATTAGAGAGTAAGGTTCTAACTAACTTTAACCTCTGCCTACCTCTGGAGTCACCTGGACCCTATACACACTATACCTCATTTTGGTGTAGTATATATAGAGCCAGTTTCTTACATTGGTGGATCAGCGGTGGGATATACAACTTGCATTTGTTGGACTACTTGGTTACCACCTGATCACACGACAGAACTCTAAAAATTGCCTTTAGAATTCTGATTTTTTCAAATTGGCATTTTTTCCAAACTACTAAAAGTCTTGTTAGGGCCTTGCTTAAGTCCCTTTAGAATTTTAGAAAATAAAAAGTCACTATAGTCCAGGGTAGAGGGGTTAGAACTTTTTGTTAGAATGTCTCAAGAAAAGAACCCAGCTATTAGTGAAGATAATAATGACATGCAGGACATGGTTGAGGAGCTCGACCTCACCCCTTACCTTCACTTGTCTTTCAAGGAAGTAAGGTCCTTGTGTAAACTCAAAAACATAGCAATGGGCCCTCATCCAGCCAAACAAAAGCTCCAGGAGCTATTGGCTGAGTATTCAAAGGCCCACCCCTCTGAAAATGGTGATGACCAGTCAGAGGAGGAAAGGAGTGAGGAGGACGGAGATAGGTGCCCACCTCCACCACTTCCTAGGCAAGAAAGGGTCCCTGCACCCTTATTTCCAAGAGTTAACCTCTGGGGACCTAGAGGCCACACGGTTGGCTCAGGCTCTGGTGGGGACATTGAGGACAACCTCAATGAGGAGGACAGCCTTTTAGCAAGGCTGCCCAAAAGACTGGATCTAGAGTCAAGACTCCTGGCTCGAAAGAAAGAAAGGAGATGGGTTTAGCACCCATCAATGGTGGCAGCAATCTTAAGGATAAGGAGCAATCCTATGATCCTAAAATCCCCATAGGGATTGTCCCTAAATTTGAGGAGGGTGATGACATCACCAAATGGTTCACAGCCTTTGAGAGGGCTTGTGACATGAGAAAGGTGAAGAAACCTCTCTGGGGGGCACTCCTGTGGGAACTGTTCTCTGGTAACTGCAGAGACAGGCTTCTGACCCTCTCTGGGCCAGATGCTGGGTCCTATGACCTCATGAAGAGAACTCTGATTGAGGGATTTGGACTCACCACTGAGGAGTACAGAATTAGATTCAGGGAGGCTCACAAAACCCAGAACCAGTCCTGGATTGATTTTGTAGACTACTCAGTAAAGAGACTAGATGGTTGGTTAACTGGACACAATGTGCATGACTTTACTGGACTTTACAATTTGTTTATGAAGGAACATATATTAAGTAATTGCACGAATGAAAAGTTACATCAGCATTTGGTAGACCTAGGTCTAATTTCTCCCCAAGAATTGGGAAAGAAGGCAGACCACTGGGTCAAGACTAGGGTGACTAAGACAACCACTGGGGGTGACCAAAAGAAAGGGGTTACAAAACCTCCCCAGGGGAAAGGTGGTGAGAATCCCCAAGATAAAAAGTCTGAGTCTTCTAAAGGGCCCCAAAAACCTGCACAGGGGGGTGGGTCCCAAAACACTCCCTATACTCCACAGCCCTATAGGGGGAAGACCTTTGATCCTTTAAAGGCCTGGTGTAACAACTGTAAGAAGTTGGGACACTTAACTGGAGACAACACTTGCCCTAGCAAGAAGGCCCCTAGTCCTACAGCTACCACTGGTGTAGCCAGTCTCCAGATGGGATCAGCAGTGTGCCCAGAGCAAATCAGGTTGCACACTGAAGCAGTTCTAGTTTCAGAGGGGGAAGTTGAGTTTGCCACTGTAGCTGTGTGGCCACCCAACTTAAAGAAATACTTACAATACCCTTGGATCAATGGAACTAGGATAGAGGCTCTGAGGGATACAGGTGCCAGTGTCACTATGGTGAGAGACACACTGGTTTCCCCTGAGCAATATTTGATTGGGCGTACTTACCCAGTCACCAATGCTGACAGTGTTACCACTAATCATGCAATGGCTATGGTGACATTAGACTGGGGGGTTTACTGGCCTGAAACAGGTAGTGGTCTCTCCAAAGCTACCAGCTGCATGTCTGCTTGGCAATGACCTGGAAACCTCAGCCTGGGCTGAGGTTGAACTAAAAACCCATGCAGCAATGCTGGATATCCCTGAATTGGTGTGTAAAAACAAGAGCACAGAGCAAAAGGCAGGGTGAAAAAGTGTTGGAGCCTGAAAGTATGGCCCAACCTACCAAGAGAAAAGGTAAGAAGACTGGGGAACCAGCTTCTGTTCAGCACAAGGATCAGGACCCCTCTCCTCAGGGAGAGGACTTGGACACCCCAGAGGGAACTGAGCCTATGGAGCTTGACCCTTACCAGGTTGAACTCTTAGGCCCAGGGGACCCTCTAGGGAAGAGCTGTGCCAGGGGCAGCAAGACTGTCCCACTCTTGAAAGCCTGAGGCAGCAAGCTGTTTCAGAAGCAAAGGGAGTTGTCAGTGGTACCCACAGAGTCTATTGGGAAGAGGGATTACTGTACACTGAGGCAAAGACCCCAATCCTGGAGCCACCAGGAGAGTGGTAGTGCCACAGAGGTACAGGGAGTTCCTCCTAACTTTAGCTCATGACATCCCCCTAGCTGGGCATCTGGGCCAAACCAAGACTTGGGAAAGGCTAGTTAGCCACTTTTACTGGCCCCAGATGCACCAAAAGGTGAAGGAGTTTGTCAGCTCCTGTGTTACCTGTCAAGCCAGTGGCAAGACAGGTGGCCACCCAAAGGCCCCCTGATACCACTGCCTGTGGTGGGGGTTCCCTTTGAGAGGGTAGGTGTGGACATAGTGGGTCCACTTGAACCTCCCACAGCCTCAGGGAACAAATTCATACTAGTGGTAGTGGATCATGCCACTAGGTACCCTGAAGCAATTCCACTTAGGACTACTACAGCTCCTGCAGTAGCCAAGGCCCTCATTGGTGTCTTCACCAGGGTAGGGTTTCCTAAGGAGGTGGTTTCAGACAGAGGTTCTAACTTCATGTCTGCTTACCTGAAACACATGTGGAAAGAGTGTGGAGTGCAGTACAAGTTTACTACACCCTATCACCCACAAACCAATGGCCTTGTTGAGAGATTTAACAAGACATTGAAAGGCATGATTATGGGGCTCCCTGAAAAACTCAAAAGGAGATGGGATGTCCTCTTACCATGTCTGCTTTTCGCTTACAGAGAAGTGCCACAGAAGGGAGTAGGTTTTTCACCCTTTGAACTTCTGTTTGGCCATCCTGTGAGGGGACCACTCTGTCTTGTAAAAGAGGGTTGGGAGAAGCCTCTCCAAGAACCCAAACAAGATATTGTGGACTATGTGCTTGGCCTAAGGTCCAGAATGGCTGAGTACATGGAAAAGGCATCCAAGAATCTTGAGGCCAGCCAGGAGCTTCAGAAGCACTGGTATGACCAAAAAGCTGCACTGGTTGAATTTCAACCTGGGCAACAGGTGTGGGTTTTGGAGCCAGTGGCACCAAGGGCACTCCAGGACAGATGGAGTGGCCCTTACCCTATCCTGGAGAAAAGAGTGAGGTCACCTACTTAGTTGACCTGGGCACAAGCAGGACACCCAAAAGGGTTATCCATGTGAACCGCCTAAAGCTCTACAATGACAGGGCTGACATCACCATGCTGATGGTGACTGATGAGCAGGAAGCAGAGAGTGAACCTCTCCCTGACCTCCTCTCATACAGCCCAAAAGATGGGTCAGTAGATGGAGTGGTCTTTTCAGACACCCTCTCTGCCCAACAGCAGACTGACTGCAAGCAAGTCTTGCAGCAGTATGCTAAGCTCTTTCCTTGTCCCCTGGTCTGACAAACTGGTGTACCCATGATGTGGACACTGGTGACAGTGCACCTGTCAAAAACAAGCTCTATCGACAGTCAGGTCAAGGAAAGCATCAGAGCTGAGGTCGGCAAGATGCTGGAGTTGGGGGTTATTGAACCCTCTGAGAGCCCCTCGGCTAGCCCAGTGGTTCTGGTCCCCAAACCTCACCCACAGGATGGAAAGAGAGAAATGAGGTTTTGTGTGGATTACAGAGGGCTCAACTCTGTCACCAAGACAGATGCTCACCCTATCCCAAGAGCAGATGAGTTGATAGATAAGTTGGGTGCAGCCAAATTCTTAAGTACCTTTGACTTAACTGCAGGGTACTGGCAGATTGGCATGGCCTCAGGAGCAAAAGAGAAAACAGCATTCTCCACACCTGATGGGCACTATCAGTTCACTGTGATGCCCTTTGGTTTAAAGAATGCCCATGCCACCTTCCAGAGGTTGGTTTATCAAGTCCTTGCTGGGTTGGAGTCCTTTAGTGCAGCTTATCTTGATGATATTGCTGTCTTTAGCTCCACCTGGCAGGATCACCTGGTCCACCTTGGGAAGGTTTTAAAAGCCCTGCAATCTGCAGGTCTAACTATCAAGGCATCCAAATGCCAGATAGGGCAGGGCACTGTGGTGTACTTGGACCACCTTGTTGGAGGAGGCCAGGTACAGCCCTTACAGCCCAAGATCCAGGCCATCCTGGACTGGGCAGCTCCAACAACCCAGACCCAAGCCAGGGCATTCCTTGGCTTGACTGGGTACTACAGGAGGTTTGTGAAGGGATATGGGTCCATTGTGACTCTTCTCACAGAACTCACCTCCAAGAAGATGCCCAAGAAGGTTAACTGGACAGTTAGTTGCCAAAAGGCTTTTGACACCCTGAAAGAAGCAATGTGCTCAGCACCAATTCTGAAGTCTCCTGATTATGCCAAGCAGTTCATAGTGCAGACTGATGCCTCTGAGCTAGGGATAGGACCGGTCCTATCCCAGACCAATGATGAAGGCCAAGACAACCTGTTGCTTTTATAAGCAGAAGGCTTCTCCCCAGGGAGCAGCGTTGGAGTGCCTTTGAGAGGGAGGCCTTTGCTGTGGTTTGGTCCCTGAAGAAGTTGAGACCATACTTGTTTGGTACTCACTTTCTAGTTCAAACTGATCACAGACCTCTCAGATGGCTAATGCAAATGAAAGGGGAAAATCCTAAACTGTTGAGGTGGTCCATCTCCCTACAGGGAATGGACTTTGAAGTGGAACACAGACCTGGTACTGCCCATGCCAATGCAGATGGACTGTCCAGGTTCTTCCACTTAGACAATGAAGACTCTCTAGGGAAAGGTTAGTCTCATCTTTCGTTTGGGGGGGGGGGGGTTGTGTGAGAAAGTGCCCTCTTTCTGCATGGTATGCCCCCACCTTTTGCTGAATTGCTGATGTTCTTTGACTGAGTGTGCCCTGGGCTCCTGCTAATCAGGTGCCCAGGGCCTATGTTCCTTCCCTAAAACTGCATTGAAGCCTAAACCCAATTGGCATCTCTGGCCACATGTCAGCCCCTGGTAAATGGTACCACAGGTACCCAGGGCACTGTGACCAGAGAAGGCCTCTAAGGGCTGCAGCACTTATTGTGCCACCCTTAGAGGTCCTGTACCCTGACACTCACACACTGCCTTTGCAGGCTGCGTGTCTTGGTGCAGAACAAAGTGAAGAGTCGACATGGCACACATCCCTGTGTGCTATGCCCACAAACCACTGCCCTGGTATACATCAGTCACCCTTCTAGCTGGGTGCACTATGCCAGTGGTGAGGGTACAGGTGCATGAGCCCTGTACACCTACAGTGCCCAAGTCCATTCCTGGGCACTGTAAGTGCAGTGCTGCCATTAAGAGTATATGGTGCTGGGAGTTTGTCATTACGAACTCCACAGCACCATGATGGCTACACTGAAGACTGGGAAGTTTGGTATCAAACTTCTCAGCACATTAAACCCACACTGATGCCAGTGTGGGATTTAATGTAAAATGCACACCAGAGGGCATCTTAGAGATGCCCCTGAAACTCGACCAACTTCTAGTGACCTGACTGAGTGGCTGCTTAGGCTGCCACCACCAGACATGTTTCTGGACCCCTGGGTCGAGAGCCTGCTGCTCTCGGGGGCCTGAAACAATGCACATCCTGGGACGAGGTGCCAAGCCTCCACCCCCAGGATGGGCAGGGTTCACGAAGGAGAAGCTTCAAAGGCATGCCGCCTTTGTGAGCCTCTCCAGACCATTTGCTGCTTTCAGCAACTGGTCCCCACTGGTTCTACCCCCACTTTGGGCGGGAGAACCGGCGGGAAAACAAGTGAGGAAGGGAGGTGTGCCCACCTCTGCCAACTCCACCCCTCAGGTGGGGGAGGCGAGGTGAAGCACAACCTCGAGTCCCCGCCATCTTGAGGATATGGGGACCCAGCCTACCAGGGTCAGGCTCCTGCCCCCCTCCCACTGGAGAGTGGCAGAATAGGGGGTGTACCCACCCCAGGGAAGGGACCCATTGGTCCCTGCCCTTTACCTACCTGTAACACCCCTAAATCTAGTATTTAGGGGGCACCCTGAACCTTACTTCCTCAGATCCAGCCTACCAACAAGAAGAAAAGGACGAAGAGCCGTGCAGAGATAACAAGAGGACGACGCCCACTGACTTGGCCCCAGCCTTACAGGCCTGTCTCCCCTCGAACCTGCTTCTGCGAAATCCCGGCGTGTCCAGCAGCCAGCAACCTCACAAACCCCGGAGGACCTGCCTGCCTTTACTTCCAAGACTGTTCCTCCCGTGAACACCGGTCGTGTTTAAACTGCAGCTTCTGGCTCCGGCCGGACACCGCGAATCCAGCCCACTCTGCACCCGCCGAACCCGGCCCGAGCTCGAGTGGAAAAAAACCACGAGGAGGTCACCCTGGCGATGCTGATCCGAGATCCGGCGACTCCTGACCTGCCTCAAGCCTCCAGACGACGCCTGCAGCCTCAATCCAGAGGCTCCCCTCTACCGCGACCAGAGCGGGTAAGAAAATCCGACCCTAAAAGGCACCCCTGCACCCAACGCCCCACGGCCTTGTGTGCCCAAACCAACGGTGCCTAACCAACCCAAGACATCCCAACTTACCCCTCGAAGTGGTGGTCGCACCCAGAAAGTCCTCGTCCCCGAGCTTGCAGTGCTTCAAACCGGAGGCTCTCCATAGAAAACAACAGGGCGTCTGACGTCGAAACAGCACTCTGCACCCGGCCGCCCCAGTGCCACGGAGGGTGCACCTTTTGTGCCTACTTGTTTCCCCATTTGCCCTGACCTAAACCCTATGAGCTTTGCTCCCACAACCCAGTGGCCTGCTTGCCAGCAGCCACCAACTGGAGACCCCCTATCCTCCATAGGATAACATTGGGCCTCAACACTCTGCACCCGGCCGCCCTAGTGCTTCTGAGGGTGCAACAACAGTGCATCACTGACCCTGGGGGAACCCTTGGTCTAACCCCAGAACCTTAACTCCCACAGTCGTTTACTTAACTGCAAACCGATAACCTGTTTTTCCTCCATAGGATAACATTGACAATTTTTCTTCGAAAAAACGACTAAGTGTGGAGTTTTGAAAACGAAAGATATTCTTTAAAAATCGTACAATTAACCAAAACGTGTTTTCTTACCTGTTTGCAGGACATGTCCCAGTGCTGAATCTAGGCATCCAGCACTGAGTTAGAAAAAGTAACGTAAAAGTAACTTACCTGCAATTTACTGAAAAAGCCTATTCATTCCAATGTACTGCATTTGCTAAGTGTTGCATACTACTGCTCCCCTGTAAATCAAACAAAGTACTATTTCCATTGCATTTTCAAACTGTTCGACATTCAGTAACTTATTACTACAAAGTATTTTATGCTTACCTGTGCCAGGCTTGCTTGGTTCCAAAAATAAACAGTATATTTTTTATACAAAAACAATTGGCCTAGAGTTCAGTTCTTGAGTGTGTGAATTCATTTGCTGACTGAGTGTGTACATCAAATGCTTAACACTGTCCTCTGATACTGCCTTACTGCTCGACCAAGCTACCACTATTAGAGAGTAAGGTTCTATCTAACTTTAACCTCTGCCTACCTTTGGAGTCACCTGGACCCAATACACACTATACCTCATTTTGGTGTAGTATATATAGAGCCAGTTTCTTACATCTTGTTACCGCCCTGTCTCCTTTTTGTTCCGCCCACCCGGACTGGATGTTTTACTGGCGGAGTAACACGGTCGCCTTTATAAGTCTAAGCGCTCTTTCATTTTCTTTTTCAGCGAGGTCCGCTTCGGCCGTGCTTGTTGTAATGGGTGTCAGCTGGATCTCACTGTCGCCAAGTATTTGCTAAGTGCGTTCTGCTGTTTCCCGAACGCTTCTTTGCGCTATAGTTTAGAAAACGGGCTAAACTCTGTGTAACTTGATCGGTATTGAATGGCATTGAATATTTCCCACATAGTATGAACCTTATCCTTAAAGGGGACGGGTGCGGCCATCTTGTGGTTGGCACTGCAGATGTTTTGTAGTCCTGTTAAGTTCTTTATAGTGTTATTACGTGCGCCAAAAGTCTCATCAGCATTCTTATTTTAACGAAAGGAGTCAATGATGGAGGGGTGACAGAAAATGTCATGTTCACTCCGTTTGTGTGATAGTGGCATTAACCTGTGATGGGTAGGGAGACGCCTGTTGGATCCTGCCCTCCAGTGATGACACGGAGAGCAGAGTCAGCTTCTCGTGACGCGCTTGGCAGATTTTGGCCCGCAGCTGCCGTGGCTTTCCAGTTGCTCTATTAAGTGTGGTGCTGGTGTAGCGAAGCATCATGTCCCGGGAGGCTCAGGCTGACTCCGCAGCAGCTGCTGCCGTGGTGGTGGTCGGCTCTTGCATGACAGACATGGTCAGGTTAGTATGTGTTGAAACTCCTCACATTCCTGTGCGTTTTTGGTACACACAGGAAGAATTATCTGTCGGAATGATAACCTTTATTTCATACGTGGTGTTACTCCAGCCCTGAAAGTGAATAAAGTTCTCTGAACGTTACATGATTAAACTGAGATCGCTGACCGAGCTTTGTAATTGAAAGCTTAATCTTTCCTGAATTCACATCCTACTTTCAACACGTCTTTTGATTTTATTTTTTATTTTTATGATTTTATATAGCGCAGATATTGCCCAGAGGCATCTGGGGGCTCCACAATAAAGCCAGAACAAATTAAGAAGAAATAGAAAATGGTCTGTAAACTTCCCTCTGTGCCGTGATTTTACTGACACAATTTCTAGTGTTAAATGCAATAACAATTAATTGTGCTTGCTGTTAAGTATTAACAACATTGGTTTTATGAGTCAACAATAGCTGCAGTGCACTTTCAGCGCTCGCAGTGCATGGTCTGTAAACTTCCTCTGCTCCGTGGTTTTACTGACATCATTTCTAGTGTTAAATTCAATAAAAATTAAATGTGCACACCGCTGGTCTTGCTCTGCACACTTTCTGCCATTCTGGTCTAATTTAAGGAGAGCAAAATTATGGTGAGTAGTACACAGCCACAAAAGTAGGCTCTAATGGCTTCAGCTCCTGTTACACTTATCAAATGGGATCTGCAAAAAGCCAACAGCACTATAACACATGGGTAAAAACATTGTCATTTACAATGCCAATAGCTCTAACTCAATCAAACGCGAGACCTATTGCATTTCCAATGCTTGTTTTGTTGTTGCGGTCGTCTATGTGGAAATTGAGGTCGCAGAGGAAGATGTAGTCCTTGGAGTCTAAGGCTTGGGGCACAATGAAGTCTGCGATGGTGCTGCAGAAGCTGGAGCGCGGGCCTGGAGTTCTTTATGCAAGGGTGCCTCTAATGGCTGTCTTGTCGTCTGTTTGGAGCTTGGAGTTGAGATGTTTCATGGGGGTGGTGGTTTTTTTGGTGGTGATGGTATACTGTATGGTCCCTTTGTGGATCATTGCTGTTCCTCCTCCCAGCTTGTTGTTGCGGTCCTAGTGAGTGATTTTATATCCATCGGGGGTGGCAATGTGGGTTTGAGCCAAGTCTCGGTGAGTTAGACTGTCGGGTGCAAGGGTGGCAATG
Organism: Calotriton arnoldi; assembly: GCA_963921515.1. NCBI lineage: Eukaryota > Metazoa > Chordata > Amphibia > Caudata > Salamandridae > Calotriton > Calotriton arnoldi. Next base: position 590,421 of record CAWUFW010003156.1, read on the forward strand.
AGGTCCCATAATTCAGTGGGATGTTTGCATAATGAGCGTGCGTTGAGAAGGGCACATGCGAGTTGTTTTTTTTAATCAGGTGGTGTCTGTGGTGTGTTAGGGGTGGGGCTGGTTGGTGGGCTTGTGTGCGCTGTGGCAGGTGAAGTAGCAGTGGGTGCAGGTGAAAGGTCCTACCGTGGAGCATGGGTTGGCACAGTGGCAATGTTTGTTGTGGCGTCGAGGGTGTAGAGCTCAGCGATGGTGTAAATTCAGAGGGTGCAAGGGCTAGGGTTCGTGGCACTGGGCGCGGTCCAGGCACGGACGGCAAAGTAATGCAAGTCTTCTTTGTACCAAATGACATATTGTTCCTGAGGCCAATTTAAGAATGCCTGAAGGACCAATGGAACCATTGTACAAGAAATTGTAATGGTGTGATCTTAGGGAATAAATAGGCACCCGAATTGTTTCAAGGGTAGTGTTGCATGAAGAACCTGAAGGAGTTCCTTCTCAATAACCACTTCTGGACCAAACCATTTTCAAAGATTCATCTTTGTGAGGCGAGGGATTCCACATGGGCAACTGAGAAAGTGCCCTCTTTCTGCATGGTTGCCCCCACTTTTTGCCGAATTCCTGATGTGCTTTGACTGAGTGTGCCCTGGGATCCTGCTAATGAGGTACCCAGGGCCTATGTTCTTTCCCTAAAACTGCATTGAAGCCTAAACCCAATTGGCATCTCTGGCCACAGGTCAGCCCATGGTAAATGGTACCACAGGTACCCAGGGCACTGTGACCAGAGAAGGCCTCTAAGGGCTGCAGCACTTATTGTGCCACCATTAGAGGTCCTGTACCCTGACACACACACACACTGCCTTTGCAGGCTGCGTGTTTTGGTGCAGAACAAAGTGAAGAGTCGACATGGCACACACCTCTGTGTGCCATGCCTACAACCCACTGCCCTGGCATAGATCAGTCACCCCTATAGCTGGGTGCACTATACCAGTGGTGAGGGTACAGGTGCATGAGCCCTATACCCCTACAGTGTCTAAGTCCATTCTTAGACGTAAGTGCAGTGCTGCCATTAAGAGTATATGGTGTTGGGAGTTTGTCATTACGAAATCCACAGCACGATAATGGCTACACTGAAAACTGAAAAGTTTGGTATCAAACTTCTCAGCACATTAAACCCACACTGATGCCATTGTGGGATTTAATGAAAAATGCACACAGTGGGCATCTTAGAGATGCCCCCTGAAAACTAACCCACCTCTAGTGTCCAGGCTGAGTGGGTGCTTTCAGCTGCCACCACCAGACATGTTTCTGGACCCATGGGTCGAGAGCCTGCTGCTCTCTGGGGCCTGAAACAATGCACATCCTGGGACGAGGTGCCAAGCCTCCTCCCCAGGATGGGCAGGGTTCACGAAGGGAAGCTTCAAGGCTTGCCGCCTTTGTGAGCTTCCCAGGCCACTTGCTGCTTTCAGCAACTGGTCCCCACTGGTTCTGACCCCACTTTGGGCGGGAAAACCGGCGGGAAAAACAAGTGAGGAAGAGAGGTGTGCCCACCTCTGCCAACTCCACCCCTCAGGTGGGGGAGGCGAGGTGAAGCGCAACTCCGAGCCCCCGCCATCTTGCAGATGGGGGGACTCAGCCAACAAGGGACAGGCTCCTGCCTCCCTCCTACTGGAGGGTGGCATAATAGGGGGTGTACCCCAGGGAAGGGACACATTGGTCCCTGCCTTTTACCTACCTGTAACGCCCCTAAATCTAGTATTTAGGGGCACCCCTGAACCTTACTTCCTCAGACAAGAAGAAACTACAAGAAGAAGGACCGAACAGCCGTGCAGCAGCTAACAAGAGGAAGACAGCCACAGACTTGGCACCAGCCCTACCGGCCTGTCTCCTCCTCGAACCTGCTCCTGTGAAATCCCGGTGTGTCCTGCAGCCAGCAACCTCGAAAACCCCGCAGGACCTGCCTGCCTTCAACCACAAAGACTTTGTCTCCTGTGAACACCGGATTTGTTTATCTGCAACCTCTGGCTCCGGCCGGATACCGCAAATCCACCGCACTATGCACCTGCCGTCCACAGCCCGAGCTCGAGTGGGCAAACACCACGAGGAGGTCCCCCCGGTGATCCTGACCCGAGATCCGGCGACTCCTGACCTGCCTCAAGCCTCCAGCCGACGCCTGCAGCCTAAATCCGGAAGGTCCCCTCAACCGCGACCAGGAGCTGGTAAGAAGATCCGAGCCCAAAAGGCACCCCTGCACCCGATGCCCCACGGCCTTGTGTGCCCAAACCGACAGTGCCTAACCAACCCCTAACTTCCCAACTTACCTCTCGAAGTGGTGGTCGCACCCAGAAGACCTTCGTCCCCAAGCCTGCAGTGCCTTTGCAAACCAGAGGTTCCCCATTGAAAACAGGGCGCCCGACGTCGAAACAGCACCCGGCCGCCGTAGTGCCGCTGAGGGTGCACCTTTGGTGCTACTTTGTTTCCCCATTTGCCCTGAGCTAAAGTCCAGGAGCTTTCCTCCCACAACCCAGTGGCCTGCTTGCCAGCAGCCACCAACCGGAGACCCCCTATCCCCCATTGGATAACATTCGGCCTCAGCACTCTGCACCCGGCCGCCCTTGTGCCGCTGAGGGTGTAACTAGAGTGCATCCTTGACGCTGGGGGACCCCTGAGTCTACCCCCAGAACCTCAACTCCCACTACCAAATACTTACCTCAAAACCGATAACACTATTTTCCTCCATAGGATAACATTGACAGTTTTTCTTGGAAAAGTTTCTAAGTGTGGAGTTTGAAAACCTTAAGAAATTCTTTAAAATTGCACTAATTAACAAAAACGATTTTACTTACCTGTTTGCAGGAAATGTCCCAGAGTAGTATCCAGGTATACTACTCTGAGTAAGAAAAGTAATCTCAAAAGTAACTTACCTGTAATTTTACTGAAAGCCCATTCAAGTCTATGTACTGTATTTACAAAGTATTGCATTTCTCTGAAACCATACTGTAAGTCAAAACAAAGTGCATATACAATTTCAATTCTAACTGTTTACAAACTGCATTACTACTGTGAAGTATTTATTGCTTACCTGTGCCAGGCTTGCTTGGTTCTAGAAAATAAAATAACTAAAAGAATATTTGTGATACAAAAACAATTGGTCTGAAGTTCAGTCTTTGAGTGTGTGAATTCATTTGCTGACTGAGTGTGTACAACAAATGCTTAACACTGTCCTCTGATACTGCCTTGCTGCTCGACCACACTACCACAAATAGAGAGTGAGGTGCTATCTAACTTTACCTCTGCCTACCTTTGGGGTTCCACTGGACTCTGTGCACACTATACCTCACTTTGGTATAGTATATACAGAGCCAGCTTCCTACATTGGTGGATCAGTGGTGGGATATACAACTTTGCATTTGTTGGACTACTTGGTTACCACCTGATCACACAACAGAACTCTTAAATTGTCTTTAGAATTCTGATTTTTCAAATTGGCAATATTTTTGCAAAATTACTAAGTCTTGTTAGGGCCTTGGTTAAGTCCCTTTAGAATTTTAGAAAACTAAGTCACTTTAGCTAGGATTAGAGGGTTAGAAGTTTTTTTAACAATTTCTCAAAACAAGAACCCAGCTGTTAGTGAGAATAACCATAATGACATAGAGGACATGGTTGAGGAGCTTGACCTCACCCCTTACCTTCACTTATCTTTTATTTATTTATTTATTTGGAGTTTGTAGAGCGCGCAGCTACCTCCAGCAGAGGTGTCCCGGCGCTAAGGCAGTCGAGAGACACAGGGCACAAGTAGGCTTAGTGACGGTTGAATAGCCAGGTTTTTAAAGCTCATCTAAAGGTGGGTTCAGGTTCGGTCAGACGGAGAGGGAGCGGCGTTGTGCTCCACAGCTTAGTGGTCCTAATTGCATAAGATCTGCCGCCTACCCTCGCCTTGCGAAAGCGAGGGGTGGTGAGGAGCTGCAGGTGGTTAGATCTCAGGACCTGGTCATGTTGGTAGTGTTGGAGTCTAGCTCTCAAGTAGGCCGGGCCTCGTTGCTCTGTAGGCCAGGGTGAGTGCCTTGAATTCTATTCTCCTTATGACGGGTAGCCAGTGGAGGCTTCTTAGGTGGGGTGTGATGGAGTTGTCGGTAAGGCACCTTGCAAATCAGTCTGGCCGCTGCGTTCTGTATCATCTGCAGTCTGCGGATCAGATATGCAGGGAGACCCAAGTACAGACTGTTGGCATAGTCCAGATGGGATGTAATAAAGGCATGAACCACCGACCTCCTGCAGTCCATCGGGAGGAAATGGAGAAATTTCGGCAGGATACGGAGTTTCCCGAAGCAGGAGGAAGAGACTTGCCGAATCTGGGACTTGCAAGAAAGGGCATTATCAAATCTGTATCCAAGTTTCTCACCGAGTCTACAAGACCAGGAGGGGGGTTCAATTCCTGCGGCCACCAGAGCCTAGAGGGTGGAGTGACCTGTTGATTGCAGAATAGCACCTCAGTTTTTTCCGAGTTTAGCTTTAGACAGTTTTGGGTCATCCAGGTCGAGATGTGACTTAAGCAGCTTCTGAAGTTACTAAAAGCAGCCTCTGAATGTTCTTTAAAAGAAAACAGAAGTTGGGTATCGTCAGCGTAGGAAATCACCTTCACCCCCACGGATTCAATCAGAGCTGCAAGCGTGGAGAGATAGGCATTGAATAGGAGGGGGCTCAATGCCGAACCGTGGGGGACCCCACAAACAAGGTGCTTCTGGGAAGAGACAAAGGGACGTAGAAAAACTTGTTGTGTCCGGTTCTCCAAGAAGGACCGGATCCAGGCAAGGGCCGTACCATGAATTCCCAGATGTTTGAGTCTCTCTAGGAGAACCGGATGGGCCACGGTGTCGAAGGCCGCAGACCGATCCAGCAGCACCAGCATTGCTGCGTTGCCCTGGTCCGTAGTTTCACGGACGCTTTCCGCCACTTCTTGGAGAGCAGTCTCTCCGTGCTATAGCCTGCTCTGAAGCCAGATTGGGAGTCGTGGAATCGTTTGTTAGATTCCAAGAATTCCGATAGTTGACTCTGGACTATCTGTTCAAGGATCTTAGCCGGAGCAGGTAGAAGCGAGATGGGCCTGAAGTTTTTATACTCTGCAGGGTCGGCGTCCGGTTTCTTAAGTATGGGTAGTAGAAAAGCCTGTTTCCAAGCTGCAGGGAAAATGCCTGAACACAGAGAAGAGTTCCAGATTTGGTTCAAGGAGACGTTCAAACGGGGCCAGAAGTTTAAAAAACTGGGCCAGGCAGGGATCCCCGGGTGAGCCACATTTGCTTTCAGATAGTTTTTTTAGGGAAGCCTCAAGAGACAGAGAGGGCAGAATTCGGTCAAGCGCTATCTGAGGTGTCGTTCTGCTCTGTTAGGGTCAGATTGGAAGGGAAAGAAGCATAGATGGATTCAATTTTGTCCTGAAAAAAATTTGACAGCCCCGCGCAGAGGGACAAGGAGGGAGTCACGGTGTTATCCAGAGCTACAGGTTTAGTAAAGTTTTGAACAATTTTATATAAGGCTTTTGCTGAATTATCAGCTGCTTTAATCTTGAGGGTAAAGTAGTCCCGCATGGTGCTTCTCTTCAGCTTATGGAAATGTTTTAGGGCCTTTTTATAAGTGAGTTTGGCTGCCGGGTCGTAGGATTGTCTCCAAGCGCGCTCCAACTTTTTGCATACACTTTTCTCGGTTTGAAGTTCTTGGGAGAACCATGGACCAGAAGGCCTCTTCATAGAGGAGACAGCAAGTGTAGGGGGGGCAACAATATCAAGAGCCTTCTCCACCCAGCTATTAAAACTTGCAGTATCTTCATCTGGATTGCCTGACAGCGTAAGGGAGACTGAACGGAGTGCTGGTGTCCTGCTGTCTTTAGTGATTTTGCTCCAGTTTCTCCTTCTCTCCGGGTGGTGCTGGGGTCGGATACTGGAATGAGCGGGCATAAAGATAAATGGTATCAATAGATGATTAGGGGTAGGGGAGCCTCAACCGCCAGGTTGGGGGTCATTAGTAAAAATTAAGTCGAGTGTATGACCGGCAACATGAGTGGGGGCCGTGACGCGCTGTGAGAAGTGGAGTCTGAGCAGCGTATCTGCTAGGTGGCTTGCTTTAGCGCATATATCACTGTCCATGTGGACATTAAAATCTCCTAAAATTGTAAAGTAGGTATATTTTAAAGAGAGGTCTGCTACTATGTCACAGAGATCTGCTAGATGACCGGCCGGAGTGTTGGGGAGACTTACCCTGCTACCGATACTGTGGATGCAATTTTTACGCAGAAAGACATGGCCTCCAAGATCCCTAGATGTTCAATCCTTCTGTAAGAAATCTCCCGGCCTTCCCTAAGAATAATAGCCACCCCACCGCCCATCTTGTTGCCTCCTCTGTTGACGCCCGCCAGTCTGAAGCCATCCGGGATGGCCAGCAGCAGATCTGGATTAGAGCTCTCCTTAAGCCAAGTTTCTGTAAGGAACATTAAATCCCATGAGTTAGCCTCCACACATAGCCATATGTCGTCAGCATGTTTGGGGAGGGATCTGCAGTTAATCAGGTATGCTTTGATAGGGCCGGTTTCACCCTGAGCCAAAGAAGCAGGGGGAGGGCTATGAGAGGAGTCCTCTTTATATATCCCGCACCCTACCTCTAAAGAGCAAGGACAGGAATTGCAGGCCGTAGGCTGATGAGCCTCCAGTCGGTCAGGCTCAATTGTGGTCTCACAGATCTTATTATTCAGATGTAGGAGTTGCTCTCTAGACCATACAATGCGGCCACCTCCTGTGCATCGGGCAGCATGGCTAGCGCTGGCCGCGATCCGGACGTGCACAGACGGGCTTGCCTTTGGCGCGCCGGCTGCACGCAGCCGCGCAGCAGCCGCGTTTATGAGGACACCCATCTACGAGAAGCTAGAGCTCTGCCCCACTGTGCGCTGCTTCCGGTGCCTTGTGGTGGTTTCCTGTCGTTCAGGAACCAACCCAATCAGCAATGGCTTCCCCGCGCCCCCCTCCCGAGCCACGTAAGAGCAAGGTAAGTTGGGTTAAGTGATTCTGTGCAAAGTACAAATTCATACAGATTGAGAAAGTGCTATATTTAAAATCACAGCAGGCTTTCAAGGAGGTAAGGTCCCTATGCAAACTTAAAAACATAACTATGGGGTCCCATCCCACCAAACAAAAGCTCCAGGAGCTGTTGGCTGGGTATGCTAAGGACCACCCATCTGAAAATGGTGAAGACCTGTCAGATGAGGAAGGAGAGGAAGGGGATGACCTGGTAGATCAACCCCCTCCACTTAGGCAGAAAAGGGTTCAAGTACCCTTGACTCCAAAAATCAACCCCTCAGTACCTAGACCCTACATAGGTGGATCAGGTACCACTGAGGACATTGAGGACAGCCTCAATGAGGAGGACAGCCTTTTAGTAAGGCTGACCAAAAGACTGGATCTAGAGACCAATTTGCTGGCTCTAGAAAGAGAGAGAGCAGAGATGGGCGTAGCACCCATCAATGGTGGCAACAATTTACTTAATAAGGATAAAGAGCAATCTTATGATCCTAAAATCCCCAAAGGGATTGTCCCTAAATATGAAGAGAGTGATATCACAAAATGGTTCACAGCCTTTGAGAGGGCTTGTGAAATGAGAAAAGTGAAGAAGTCACACTGGGGGGCACTCCTTTGGGAACTGTTCTTTGTTAACTGCAGAGACAGACTCCTGACACGTACAGGGGCAGATGCTGGGTCTTATGACCTCATGAAGAGAACTCTGAGGGATTTGGACTCACAACTGAGGAATATAGAATTAGATTCAGGGGGGCTCACAAGACCCAAAACCAATCCTGGATTGACTTTGTAGACTACTCAGTTAAAACACTAGATAGTTGGTTAACTGGACACAATGTGCATGATTTCAATGGACTTTACAATCTGTTTATGAAAGAACATATTTTAAGTAATTGCACTAATGAAAAGTTACATCAGCATTTGGTAGGCCTAGGTCTAATTTCTCCCCAAGAATTGGGAAAGAAGGCAGACCACTGGGTCAAGACAAGGGTGACAAAAACAACCACTGGGGTGACCAAAAGAAAGGGGTTACAAAACCTCCCCAGGGGAAAGGTGGTGAGAATCCACACGATAAAAAGCCTGAGTCTTCTAAAGGGCCCCAAAAACCTGCACAGGGGGGTGGGTCCCAGAACTCTTCCCAGTCCAATTATAGGTACAGGGGAAAGAACTTTGATCCTTTAAAGGCCTGGTGTAACAACTGTAAGAAGTTGGAACACTTAACTGGAGATGCTGCTTGCCCAACCATGAAGGCCCCTAGTCCTACTACAGCTACTCCTGGTGTAGCAAGTCTCCAGATGGGATCAACAGTGTGCCAAGAGCAAATCGGGTTGCACACTGAAGCAGTTCTAGTTTCAGAAGGGGAAGTTGAGTTTGCCACTGTAGCTGTGTGGCCACACAACTTAAAAAAGTTCTTACAATACCCTTGGATTAATGGAACTAGGATAGAAGCTCTGAGGGATACAGGTGCCAGTGTCACTATGGTGAGAGACACACTGGTTGCCCCTGAGCAATACTTGTTTGGAGAACTTACCCAGTCACCAATACTGACAGTGTTACCACTAACCATGCAATGGCTAGAGGGGGGGGGGGGGGGTTACTGGCCTGATACAGGTAGTGGTCTCTCCAAAGCTACCAGCTGCATGCATGTCTGCTTGGCAATGACCTGGAAACCTCAGCATGGGCTGGGGTTGAACTGAAAACCCATGCAGCAATGCTAGATATCCCTGAATTGGTTTGTGTAAAAACAAGAGCACAGAGCAAGAGACAGGGTGAAAAAAGTGTTGGAGCCTGAAAGTATAGCCCAACCTTCCAAGAGGAAAGTTAAGAAGGCTGGGGAGCCAGCTTCTGTACAGCAAAAGGATCAGGACCCCTCTCCCCAGGGAGAGGACTTGGACACCCCAGACGGAACTGAGCCCATGGAGCTTGACCCTTACCAGGTTGAACTCTTAGGCCCAGGGGTACCCTCTAGGGAAGAGCTGTACCTTGGACAGCAGGACTGTCCAACTCTTGAAAGCCCGAGGCCGCAAGCTGCTGCACAGGAAAAGGGAGATGTCAGTGGTACCCACAGAGTTTATTGGGAAGAGGGACTACTGTACACTGAGGCCAGAGACCCCAAACCTGGAGCCACTAGGAGAGTGGTAGTGTGTAAGGAAGTGGGTTTCTGTTGCAGTAACCCCCCCCCCACTTTTTGCCAGACCACTGATGCACTTTGACTTGATGTGCCCTGGGTCCCTGCCAATCAGGTTCCCAGGGCCTGTGTTCTTTCCCCAAAACTGTACCCAATTGGCATCTCAGGCCACAGGTCAGCCCCTGGTAAATGGTACCACCGGTACCCAGGGCACTGTGACCAGGGAAGACCTCTAAGGGCTGCAGCACTTATTGTGCCACCCTTAGAGGACCTGTACCATGACACTCACACACTGCCTTTGCAGGCTGCGTGTTTTGGTGCAGAACAAAGTGAAGAGTCGACATGGCACACACCTCTGTGTGCCATGCCTACAACCCACTGCCTTGGCATAGGTGTCAGCCAC